>OX420947.1:22151440-23351440 GCA_949091785.1 Polymixis lichenea | reverse complement strand
CTGTGCACTCTAAGTGACCAGAGCTCACATTTTTCTTGGCACTTTATCCATTTTTCGCCAGGCCTACTATCGGAATATGCGCCTATACACACCAGACAAAAATACTCTTCTTCATCTGATGACGGTGTTGATGTCTTCCGGTTGTTCGCTTTGCTTTTTCCTTTTCCTTTTGGTTCACTACGTTTTTCCTTCACCTGTTTAGCCTTCAACCGTTTTCCTCTTTCTTCATTTTTCTGCGTTACTGCCTCTTTTTCTGGGTTGTCTGTATAAATGGTAGACTTTTTGGTTCCGAAACCTCTTGATTTCCTTTGAGGAGCCTTTGGAAAAAGCGGAACAGTATCAGGGCAAAAAACAAGTGGTGCGGCTGAGGATGACGCAGTTGGCTGATCATTGCTATGATTTTGAATTGATGATTCGCCCAATACAGACCTTCTGTAAAGTGGTGGTGTTTCAACATTAGGACCTCCTGGTCCAGGTTTTAGATTTAAGTTTGATTCATTGAGGATTTAGAATATAATATTAAAAGGTATGCAAACCATTATCAGCTGCTAGATATAAAACTCCAAACGGATTACGTTATGAACAGTACCATCGAAAAATTTAAACAGTGAGCCCCATCGATGAGGACTAAACGTGGAATTCTAAATCCGATAGGATCTATGATTAAGATTATTACTGGTAACCTAGACAATGATGACGCTAGCAGATAGGATAATATGATTGATAATTTAAAAACACGTCATGATGCATTAGACAATAAGGTAACGTTAATAAATGAAAATGAAGAAGAAATTGGGGAAGCGACCAAATTAATTAATCCAACTAGCATCAAGATTTCAATACACAATTTTGTGAATCTATAATCTATTTTTACACAATTTTCAACTATTGTACAGTCGACTGAATGAGATTGAAACTTCCGTCATATTTGGTAAATTGAAAATATTACACCAGTCTTTATTAAAGTCTGATGAATTGTTGAAATCATTAAAATTTATAGAACGATCTAATAAACTTATATACCCAGTAAGCTATGATAACCTAGTTAAGTTGGACCAGTGTATTGAAATAAAAGCTTATTCGAAGGGAAGTCAAATAACGTTTATTTTAGAAATACCCATAATTAAAGATGAAGTATATACTTACTACCGGGCTATCCCAGTACCTATTGCCAATCATGTTAACCAGACCACAATCATTATTCCCAAATACCCCCACCTCTTAGCAAAATGGTCCGAACTAGTCTCGCTCTCCCAGCCTCGCAACGAACTCTACGAGGCGAAGTTTCTGTGCTACGAGGACGAGTCACAGCTAAAGCAGAAAGCATACTATCAGAGACCTGCAATAGCGAGATAACGAAAGGAAAAATAAAAGGTGCTTACTCTCTTACCTTGGATGGACACTGCGATGTCAAGATTGGTAGAGTTACCCTGAAATCTAATCATACTACCACAAATAATATTGGCTCTTCGAAATTGCCAACTGTCAATCTCCCCGATGTAACAGCCATAGAACCACACCTACAACGGAAGCCCATAAACTTGGAAACTAGTGATTTAATAAATCTGCAACACTTTAACAACTTATTCGAAGTTACTAAAAGTTAAGTGAAAAGTTAATTAACATGAAAAGTGTTTTAGCGTCGGAACTCTAGTGTTATATATAATTGTAGTCTTAAGCATTTTTGTATTCATCGTTCGGAAGTCTGGAAGAACCATAAAAGATTGTTCTCAAATGATCAGAGTGACAATAATCATCCTTCCGATAATTTTGAACTTATGGTGGAGGAGTTATACATGCTGTAATAGCAGCTAATATAATCACATCTTGTTAGTCGATACGCGCATCGCTGATACAGCATTCGCGAAAGCCCGCAATGTTATGGCTAACACCCGGTAACACGCATCCGTAGGATAAGGCCTTAGCAATAAGAAACTTACAGCTAAGTTAGTCTGGATTAAACCGTCTTTGCGACTAGACTCAATCAATCGTTTTCCTTCTACAAAACCTTCGGCAACGCCTCCCAAAGTTAACTACTTTGGCGTGTTTTATTGTGCGACGTACTTTTTTTGACGTCCTAAGCCGGCAAAGTATGATGGAAAAGTTGAAATGAATTAAGAATCAAATCATTAGCGAATACCTATGACACGTGAGTCGGGCGAGTTCAAAGAGTTCACGTGCAATGTCGCGTACGTCGATGTCTATACCTACGGCAGTATTCGCTATTGCGATGCGCATCTTGATACTTATGTGTACGACTTACTACATTATTATGGTTTTTCATATTTGCATAAATAATGTTTCTGATTTGCGTAATAGTAACAATAATGTGAATAGTATCATGAGAAATCTTAGTTTAAAAAAATGCTAATGCCTCCAATTGCATCCTGTAGTATAAAAGCTGTTTTATGTGACTGTGTATGTGACGTTAGATCTTCTCAACTGCACAATGGTTTAAGATGCGGTTTTTATCTTAATTTTGAGAACTTATTCCAGTGGGTTCAATTGTAGGTAACTGCTTAGGACGATTCGACATGTCGCCATTGCACCAGCGCGAAGCAGCCCCTGCTTCGACAATAGAAAAGATTAATATATCCAGTGCATTTCTGTGATAAAAATAAAGTCTGTTATAACCTCCCCCAGGTTCCTGGCAGTGGACATGCAGCTGTACGTGCTGGCGTCCGTGCTGACAGTGCACCTGGCGCGGCGCCGGCGCCGGGCGCTGCCGACACTGGCGGTGCTGCTCCTCCTGTCCTGTCTGCTCAACGGAACCCTGGCGTACGTCTTCGACTGGAAGTCTATCATGTACTTCGCGTATCCGAGGTATTTGATGTATTTGAAGAATCTTGCGTAATATGTTCACTTCAAAGGACACACTTTAAAGGATCAATCCTTTAAAAGTAAAGCTAACATGTGTATCACTTCGCAGATGTTGGTTCATTAGCTTTGTGAAACGGCTCACAAACTTGTGTAATTAACATCGTTTCTATATGATTGCGCATGCACGCGCATTAAGTACTTGTGTTTCCTAATATTTATGTCTATCTGACTCGCCTGACTGATCAGACACATCCAACACTAAATACTACCAATACTAATTTAGTAGAAGAATAATGAATACTGCCACTTTTTATTATTTGTTGACTTTTTACGACTCCCTAGCAAGTTGAAGACGATGTACTCGGGCATCCCATCGTTCTCCCGATTGTACCAGGCGCCGTGGGGCAGCCTGCCCGCCTGCCTCATTGGGCTATTCGCCGCCTTCCTGCACTTCGAGCTGCAGGAGTCAGGAACCAAGTTGTCCTCGTTTAAAGTGAGACTTTTACCAGATGATTTGATTTATGTTTATTCTGGTCTCTCTCTTCCAAAATGTGAGCAATGTTACCTGCCCAGTGGCTGCGCGGCCCGTACACGCTGGCGCCGCTGCTGATGGTGTCGTGGATGCTGGCCGGCAACGTGCTGCGCGAGCTGGACGCGGCGTGGTTCACCGCCGCCTACGTAGCGCTCGAGCGGCCCGCGCTCAGCCTGCTGGCCGGCGGGATACTGCTCGGGATGGTCAATGGGCTGGAGGGTGAGTCGCGTTTATTATAAACAAATCACGTTAGCGACCCTAGTAAACAATTCAATAATAATCAGATAAGAGATGACCAGTCCCTACTGAAAGATGATTAGTAGTGAAACGTTGAAGTTGTGAGGACGTAGAGCAAATTATCTAGACAGCATTGTCAGGCTACTAGTAGGCCACAGGCAGGTAGGTTTGGCTGCTGTAAAGCACAAGTAAGGAATTCAAAACTAACGTACGGTCTGTAACGTTGTTAACTAAAAGTCGAGTTTCTTCTCAGAGCAGTCGGATAGGAAACGTTGACCTTATATCATTTGTAGAAGTGTTGATATAAACCTTCTTACAGAATTAAAATCATTATTCAGGTTGGTTGAAGCACGTGCTGGCGTGGCGCGGCTGGCACGCGATGGGGCGCATGTCGCTGTCGGTGCTGATGGTGCACTGGTGCGTCAACCTCAGCCTCGCCGCCGCCAGGCCGCAGCCCATCGCCACCTCGCTGCTCAGCGTGGTCAGTCAACCATCCTCTCTGTTGGGTTCTTTATTGCACCTTTTTCCCCTCTAAAACACTAGGAAGTTGTGTGCCAAGCCAATGCCAATCGGGCATATGACTTGTACCTTGGAATAGACAGAAAGTTGCAGCAAGACGTCGACGTCCCTCCAGTTATGGCCGAAAAAATGTCACGATGTCATTGATCGCCCGCGATGTACTTAAACGAATCATTCCCCGACGTATTAAATCATTGTCTCTTGTTCCCAGGTGGTAGACTGGGTGACGACGAGCTTCTGCTCGTACTTGTTGGCAGTGCCACTCACCGTGATGGTGGAGATGCCGATGCAGAGATTCGTGATGTCACTGGTCGTACACAAGGAGACCAAGCAGTCGTAGTTGTGTTTCGCCGACCTTTCATAAATATAGCAACTCCTAGCAACCGTGCCATAGATTGAAGACGAAGAGTCGCAGGTCGCAATCTTCGCCAATGAGACAATCAAACTCTTAATAAATCATAGTTTCAAACCTGCTGACGGACTGTATGATGTCACAGTCTAAGAAGACATCATTCTTGACCGACTGTTATAGCTGCTAAGACTAGCGTTCTGCTGTACCGGATTGTTGATTATTTCATCAACTTCCGCTAATAGGGAATAAATATTTGAACTCATAGGCGCTCTAGGTTTTTTAGCATCTTAAAAAAAAAAGTGCCTTGGAACGATCTTTAGACTCTATGTTACTGAGAGCGAACCCATCCATTGTACATTTTAGAGACCATTATGTTTGTCAAATCGAACCAACACTTATTCCCCTTTTTGGGAGATAAAGTAATTTTAAATATACGCGACAATAGCAAGCTTTGCATTCCTAGATCCAGGACAGCTCTACTGCGTAAAAGTACCGAGTCTGTATGGCGGTAATTCTATAGAATATGTACGGTGCCAAAACATTGGGCTCTATTACAAAAGAAAATATTATGAAGGAGGTTAAAAGCCTTCTATTAGTCGGAACCACCAAGACGAATAATTACAGCCCTGTCGTATTACTGGCTGATAAATTATTCAGACTTATTTAAAATATCTAGATCTGGGTCTAAATTGTTTTTATTAAAGGCCTATTCAAACCTAAGCGGTATTCGCTACCGTCTGCGGTAGAGAAAACCGAATGGGTATGCGGTAATATTATTGTTCACACCAAAGCGGTTTTCGCTATCCTTATGAGTAGAATACCGAGTTCGAGTTTCGCTCAGGAAGGTAAAGAATCTGTTTCGCCCAACAAGCGAAACAATACCTATACGGTACTATATGGCACCAACTATTTCGCTCTAGCCGCGGAACTATCCTGAGCGAAACCCTAGCGGTATGCACTTCTACCCACAGGCACAGCGAATACCGCTTAGGTTTGAATAGGCCTTTAATTTGACATTTATTTGGCTATTTTATTAAACAGCTTCTATATTTCTATTTTTGATCGTTTTAATCCTTTGATTTGGTAATTGTACTCATCATTACGAACGAGTTTTACAATGCGATCGACCCTGAAATCTTAAAATAAAAATGAGCTGATCCATACATTTATGTTCGCATATCTCGACGCTCTCGATTTTTATTTCACGAAGAGGAAAAAAATGCTATGAATAATGAGTTGATGATACTATATTTTAGTATGCTATATTTAAATTTTTATGTTCTAATTTGTATAATTTTGATAGCTGGAATATATAAAATAATAATATATGGATAATGGATGGATTTATAAAAAACTTAACTCGCACCTGTCTAGTTTTTTTTATATTTCATGGTTACATATTCATATTTTTAGTCCGTTAAGGAAAAACATGACAGATTTAATTTAAAATCTTGCATACCATGCGTGTACTCATATTTTGGACAAATAAAATTATCCACCTAAATATAGCCGGCTGCACCGCAATTTTTCGTAAGAAAGTCGTTGCGGCCGCAGCGCAATGCATTTTCTTCTTTACGGTTGAAATGTGCGCTTGGCTCTTGGCGCCGTGCACACCACGATTATTCACCGCGCGATTTTTATTCTTGCCGATTATATTCCGTGACCGGAATTACACCTAATACGCACTGCGAATAAAATTTCGCGCGATTTTCGTCAGTTCGCTGCAGAAGTTCCCAGCTAAGACGAACGTCTAAAATGAAAAACAGAAGAACTTATTGTAATTAGTTGATAATTTAACCCCGGGATCCAAAACCGAGATCGCTTATTAGTGATTACACAGTCTAATTGTAATTTGTTTAATTATATTGTCCGTTTTTCCTGCACATTTTTTTACTATAGGTAATATAACAACATTAAATAATTAATTCGTTCAAATAATCGTTTTACTACTCAGTAATCACTCATCCCTTCACAAATAATACAAACCGTTTTTGGTTTCCCGAGCCACGTAGATTTGTAGTCAATAGCTGACTGTAACTCGTAATTGGGTTGTCTCAGCAAGGTTTGTGGTGGGATACTGGGAATAGGCTGGCAACGCACCAGCAATAATCTTGGAGTTGTCGATGTCTATAGGCGGCGGCGATTGCTTAACATCAGGTGAGACGCATGTTCGTTTGCTCCCTTTATGGTAAAAAAAAACTTAGCGCCCCGATGGCGTGTCTAATAGCAGAAAATCAATCTTAAACTCTAAAATCAAAATTCCAAGCGCCATCTCATATAAAAAAAACAGAGTTAAAAAATCAGAGTGAAAACTTATATTTATACTTTAGACTCGTGAAACATTCTGTCTGTAAACTAAAGAATATCACAATTGCAAGAATAAAACAATATTTGCTGCACATTGGTTTTGATACTTGGGCAGAGTCCCACTAGTAATGTCCTTTGTCCCACACGAGTGGTCTACTCTGCGTCAGCGTGATCAATTGCTCTATGTCAATCTCATCATTTTCTGGTAACTCCTGTGCGGTCATCGATAGGGTGGGAGACGAAGCACGAGACATCCTGTCGCAGCTAACTGTGCTACATGCGCGAATATTAATTAGCATAGTGGACATAGCCATAACTCCTTCATACTGTACAAAATATTCGCGCGGAAAAAAATCCGCACCGCATCGCGTTAAATTTGCATCAAACCACAGAATATTTTTCCACGCGAACTTTTTACCGCCAGTGCGGGCACTCCCATGAGATTCAATGTGTTACAGAATTGCGATAAAAAATTGCGCGGTGAAAAATCGCGATGCGGACAGGGACTAAGGCCCTGTCCACATCGCGATTTTCCACCGCGCGATTTTTACTCTCGCGAATTATATTCCGTGACTAGAATTAACCGAATACGCACTGCTAATAAAATTTCGCGCGATTTTCGTCAGTTCGCTGCAGTTACCGGCTAAGACGAACGTCTAAAACGAACAACAGAAGAACTTATTGTAAATAGTTGAAAAGTTCCCCGGGATTCAAAACTGAGTGATTAGATCGTCTAATTTTAATTTGTTTATATTGTTTGTATTTCGTACATAGTTTTCTACTATAATATTATAAGAAAAAAATAATTAATTCGTTCAAATAATCGTTCTATTATTCAGTAATCACTTTACATTCACAAATAATATAAGCCTCATTTTGTTTCCCGAGCCACGTAGAGTTGTAAGTCAATGGCTGACTGTAGCTCGTAATTGAGTTGGCTCGACCGGGAGGGAACCCGCTCTTACAGAATACCAAAGTGAAGTACCAACATTATGATGCTGCGCTTCAAATGATAAATGAGGTAAGCGGAAGCCCAAGGTTTGGGGTAATAGGATGACAACGCATCGCAACGCATAAACTATAGAATACAACACTTGCAAGAATAAAAACATATTAGCTGCACATTGATTTCGACTCTTAGGCAGGGCCTAACTGCTCATGGCCTTTGTCTCACACGGGAGTCTCCTGTACACAGTATAGGTTATTAATATTATATTTATTTATATTTAATAATTTTTTAATTTAATTTAATTTTATAAATGTTAATATTAATTTATTAATATTATTTTATTAGTACACGGCAACTGCTCATCTAAATAATTACCATTCTGCAAAGCGGCTTTCACCAACCTTGCGCTTCGTGATTGCATTTTATTGATAGCTGAAAAGAAGAATAAAATATGGTATGAAAGTTTAAATAAATAAATTGAACGAAAGTGCATATAAAATGTGCGCCCTCCAGGCGAGTCCGACTCACACTTGACCTATTTTTTTCTGTCAGAATACTTCTCAGGCGCGCACTCAACAAGTCACCAAGTTTCATCGTAATCGGGTGCATGGTGGATATGTGCATACGAATAATGCTAAACGCATTTAAGATGGACAAACAAACAATATTTGTTAAAACTATTATAAGAATTTAAGCTCCCAGTTTACAAATCACCACACATTAAGCCGCTCACTTCATATTTTTAAAACTTTTTAAACCATTGTATTATACCACCGATATGATAGGTTTATGATAGATTTACGTCTTAAAATAATTTTGTTTTGTAAATAAAACAAAATTATTTTAAGACGTAAATCTAAACAAAACCCGGGATATGTTTCGAAATAAACTTTGTCAAACAAATATCAATTACATTACAAAAACAAAACATAACACGACCATGCAAATAAGTAACTAAAAATTAAGAAATTCTTACCAGCGCAGAGAAGCTTTGACACATCAGGCACAACTGACGCGACTCGCTTCGGAACACACCCCCTCACTTCACCTCTTTTCAAAAACACTAGTTAAGAATGGTACATCTGACCAACCGATGTATTCTGTAAAAAATCTCACCGTGAGAACTGAGGTGAAGTGACCGTGAAGTTAGCTGGCAATCCATCTGATGCTAGGGATTAATACTAATGACAGCTCACTTCACCAAAGTTATCACGGTGAGATTTTTACAGAATAGCACTTTAGTTGTGTTTTTTCATGTAAACTCATTGTTAAGCCGTATTGTAGATAAAAACTAAAAAGAATAGGCACATTTGGCTTATAAGCCTTTTATTTTTAACATAGACCAGATGGGCCACATCTGTATCATGCACCTCCTTCCTGTGCAAATAAAGAACTATTCTATTCTATTCTATTCCTTTTTATTTAACAAAATTACAAAAAAAAAACAATCAAATATATTCCCCATTTAAACATGTGTGACCTTTCAACGTAATTAAAGGCAAATGAGCCCTTTTTCTGTATCTTAGTGTGAAAAATGGTGTAATTAAATCTTGCTCATAACAATTTGTAAAAAAAACTGGCAGATGCGCCTTTCTTTCCTGGTTCCGAATATGTATATAACTAGGAAAAAATGTTAGTTGTGCCCTTTTTCGGTAAGACGGCTTGAAGGGATTTACACAAGTCAGCATTTATTATAAAAAGCAAAATAAAGTGCACTTTTATTTACAGTAAGTATAATCTGATAATATATTAATGTAACGTATCTATGTACAGCCGGCTACTTACCAAGGGTGTCGAGTTCTTGTCCGTTCGGCTTCAAGGTAAGCTATTCTTTGACTTCATTTTAATGTTAAGTCCGGTATAATTTGGTTCCGTGATTATTTATTTAAAGAGCGTAGTTTTTCATTTATGAGTGTACATACGTAACATACCCGTCAGAAGTTTGCCGAAACGTGTCTGCATTCGTTTTCTAGTCTACCGATTGTTATATCTCCCGACAAAGTTCATTTTTGCGTTTGTGTATGTAGGTATATGTCACCGTATGTCACCGTATGAGTGAACACCGTTAGTTTATAATCATCTCGCGAGATTATAAACTGTCGATAAATTGTGGATTGCATCATAGTTCTTACCCACCGAATAGATTAAGTTAGGTTAGAATTGCGACCAACCGCGCGCGAGCTGAGCGTCCGAAGCGAGCGGTGCCGCGGCAGCTGCCGGCGAGCGGTACTTCCAAGTTAGTGGCAGTTATTTGACTATGTAGTAATAGCGCAAATTACTCCGCATTATCCGTCTTGATACCAGTTCACAATTTGACGGTTTCACTTCAATATATTATAATTTACCGAAAAATAATGCGTTAAATTGTAAGCAGTATGTTACGGTTCACAATCTTTCGACAGTTCACAATCTCGCTAGATAGATTATAATCTAACGGTATTTACAATTTTACGGTGACATATACACCGTCACATTTTAGTCGTCTTACAACGGCAGCCTACTTCATGTATCCAAAGACTACTAATAATTTATAACATTTTTTTTTATTTTAAACATTTGCATAATTCAAAAAATTAAAATAGCATTCACTAATACGCATGACGTAGTTTGAAACACCCTGTTATGGAGATGGGATTAATGATGGAATGTAATGGTAAGTAGGTAGATATCTTCTACAGTTTGATACGTAAACAATATCAACAGAGAGGGAGTTTCATAATTCTAGAGCATTATTTATTTTTCTTAGTACCTATTATCTTAATTAATGGTAACAATGTTTTAATCGCACCTAGAGGTATCTTATGACGGATACATTGAGTGGACCACCTTTGTAAGACGACTAAAATGTCACGGTGTATATCTATGTATTAGTATTCAATGTTTTATTTTATGTTGTTGTTTCCGAGCCATCTATGTATGTTGCACCTGCCATGTTTTGTCTCCACTAAGGTTGACTGGTAGAAAACGCCTCAGACATTAAGTCCGCCTTTGAACGATATACATATGGTCCCCGTAGAGCGAAAAGTAATTAAGTCGCAAAAACGTGTTTTGAGATATTGATAGTCTTTGCTTTATTTTTGTTACATATGCATAACGCTTTAATAAATAATTTAATAGAGTATTTTGTGTCCAAGATAAACACATGAAAATAACACATCCGCGCGCGCGCACACGTCGACATATAGTCGTTATGGATACTACATAACTTATTCTATTACTTATATCTATACAATCATATGAATTGTTACATCAATCGAACAGAAACATCGATTCCAACAGTACAGTCTATATTTATGGTTTTGAAGCTTATATCGATTTAGTAAGTTGCTGTAAGATGCATACGTCCGGTCGTACAGCAACAACGGTCATGCATGGCCTTTAAAACTCTATTGTCATTAACTGGCTACAAGACTAACTTAGGCTGTTTAATAACTCTAACAATATGTTCGAAACGGGGATCGAACCCAGTAAATTACTTGAAAACAAAGTTGTGTACAAAACACGTAATTTTACAATGAATGCTGTTAAGATAACAGTGATTATAGTTACGGGCCTCCGAAATTATAAATATTACAATACTCTGTTTTTATACAAGTTTCAAGTTCAAGTTATTTTAATATTGCAAAAAATCGCGCCAGTCGACCAAACATCGCGTATGTACACGGTCACGAATTGCTTTGTTTGAACCGTATCGTTCACGGAACTGTAGTCTTAATAACAAGTGCGAATTGAGACGAGATTTGCTTGTAAAGTCATAGTCTGGTGACCCCAATGTTGGGTGAAGAGCTTGTTAGGTTCCTGGCTGTGGTGGTATCAGGGTGTGGAGTAGCTGGCAGAGAGCTGACAGGTAATGTAAACTGACTGCCTCGTTGGTCTAGTGGGTAGCTTATTTACTTATTATTTATATAAGCACACCGACAGCGTCAGCACGTACAAAAAATAATACATATTATAAAATCGTTTTCAAAAAATGTTATTGCTACGAGGTGTCAAAACGATTCTTATGCAACAAATATAGTTTATGGAGCAGTGATGGTCCAGTGGTAGCGGCCGCGGCTTACGAGTTGTAGGTCGCGGGTACGAATACGAACACACAGGGGCTTTACTTTGTGTAATTATCTTATCACCACTGCTATCAAAACGGTGAAGGAAAACATCGTGAGGAAACCAGCATGTCCTAGAACCAAAAATTCGAAGACATGTGACATCTACCAGCACTAGGACCGCGTGGTGGATCACGGCCCACTGCCTCTCACAGAGAGGAGGCCTGTGTCCCAGCAGTGGGAACATTGTAGCCTGAATATAGTTTTTTTATAATTTTTGTTTGTTGGGCTCAGTGATGTGTAGCGTTTTTTTAAATCTAAATCTGAATCCATCCGCATAAATTCAGCTAAAATTTGGCATACATATTCCCTATAAGTCTAGTCAGTCTGTAGATAATCAATTATCACGCTATTTTGCTATGGGGGATGAGCAATATTACATTATGTTCATATTCAAATAAAGTTTACCGCAAATAGTATAAGACGAGCCAAAAGGATACGATATTGCATAACGTTTACGGAGCTAAGCAGTCAATCCTGAAATACATACAATATGTAACCAAAACCCTGTTGTTCCTTCTACCCACGTTTTCAGAATCGGTATACATACGTAATAAAGCAAGTCATTTATTAAAACTGTTCAACAAAAATAATTAAAATAAATATTTAATTATGAATATTTGTAATATTTAACTGATTTTGATTAGATCAAAAAAGCCGCCGAGCTCGTAGTCTATTGTGCGAAATAAAGATACTTGTAAAATCAGAAATTGTAAAAAAATTTTTGAATGTGTCGATTATAAAAGTTATTTGTTATCGAACTCTCCACTAGCCAATGCTTATTTTTTTAAATTATAACTTCATCAATGTTGTGCTTGTAGGTAAGTGTATACGTCCCTAAAAGGAACAACAGGGTTTTTGTTACACATTGTATATAAGAACAGCTATTTTAGTCCACTTTGAGCAAAACAAATAGGACAGCGGTTCGGCGGCTGCTGCTGCAAGCCTGAGTTCGATTCCCAACAGTTGATATGTTGTACTCCTTTTTGTTACTGTTATGTGATAGTTCGTAGAACGCACATATACAGGCCTCTTGTGTCACCCCTAGCTATAATAAAAAGAAATACGTACCTATTGCTAGGAGCCTGTTACCTAATGGAAATCCCATGTGTTTATACTCTACTGTATTAAAATTTTAGTGAGAGCCATTCGTCAGGAACAATCTGTAAGAATGTGTGTATCAGTGTTGTGAAAATACCATAAGGTAACAAATTGCTACTGAAGGTGTCGCCCTCAGGACGAGCTGCTCCTCACACAGCAGCTGTGCGTCGCTTGCTCGCGCGTCACCAGTCCTGAGTCTCTGCATATTTAAGCTTACATGACAACTCGCCTTGTTTCCGCGAAGGATCGGGCAGAGGTGTACTTTATACACCCACATTTTGTCATCGACTGGGCACAAATCCGGACTCCAGTCAGCTACTGAAAAATTCCAAACAGAAAAACCTACTAACCAAATATGGGCATATTTGGTTAGTAGGTTTTTCTGTTTGGAATTTTTCCTGGAAGGTCGAATTAGGTACAATATATACGTATAATTAAGTAATTAGGTAAATCTCATATCAACATGGATATTTTAATAATTTTCACAAAAGTACAGACGCCAGCGAATCAAGCTACACCAATCTGTCAAATTTCTTTGATAAATTTTCAACTTTATTACATAAGCATAAGGTTTTTGTTCAATTGGGAAAATTTTACAGTTTGAAATATTTATTCATATTAAAGAAACTTCGATGTTTTGTCAAGTCGTAATACCGAGAAAAGCAGGGGCGGGTCGCTAGTGATAAATAAAATATAAATAGGGGATAATATCTACTTACACCGCTATTCAATATTTAATAGCATACATTTAATTTTGATAATCCTATTACTTCCCGTGGTTATCGTAGAAGCAGCTAAGGGACTTACTAGGGAATGGGCAGCAGCGTTCTCTATGCACTTTACCACCATACTGCGATCGCCAACCCGCCTGCCAAGCGTGGCGATTATGGCAAACGCCCCCATTATTTTTTTTTAGGGCAGGCCTATGTCCAGCAGTGGATGTCTATCGGCTGAAATGATGAATATTGAACGGGGGTGTAGAGATTTTCCTTACAAAATACTTGAAACATCTTTGTATCCAGGATAGCTTCGTGCTGGTGTTGAGTATCGCGGAGACGTGGTGGCTGCTGGTGTGCGATGGGCCACTGTGGCCGAAGCTACTGGACCAGGAGAGTGAGGTGTGCTAGAGCGATATCTGGCCCAACGTCTTCTTTCTTCCGAATTAGTAAGTTATCAGTTTTATCCTTTGTCCATAAGTCTGTTGTGAGAACACTGTGGATACAACAAAATAAGCCGCTTGTTGTTCTCATTCTTTCAATATGTCCAACGAGGTAGACTCCATCGCCAGTCGCCACGCTACTCCTGCGTCGGCGACGGCGCCTGGCACTGCCGCTACTAGGCACTGGCTTCCTCCTCAACGTCACCCTCAACTCAGAGGAAGCCTCATATGTTCGTGTCTATGCCAGAGTAAGCTATCTTTGTAGTTTATAAAACGTACTGAATATTTTATAAATAAAGAAAAGAAAGAAAGAAAAATGCGTTTTTGTCATTATATTATTAATAAAAAAACCTTAAACTATTTAAAAGAACAGAAAACAATGAAAATAATGCGAAGACGGCCTCAACTCAGCATAATGTCAGATGGCAACACAGTATGCACCACCTGACACTGATTTTCAGCTGCAACCCACGGGTACCTTAAGGTAGAATAATAAACACATAGTGGAGTGTGTGCCCGTAATAATATATTAAGAAAGTAAAATAAATAAAATAAAACATTGTGGCATACATGTGTGTGAATGTGTGTTTTCTTGTGATTAATGAAAAATAAATTAAATACTAATATCTGCGTATAACCCACAATAAATAAGAAATCTTTAAGTAGAAGCATAGAGAGCACCTACCTAGTTAATATGGCAAAAACGTTTGACTGCGTTGTTCTCCTTAAGGGTCAGCACTAGGAAATCGTGTTATGGGATTTCAACAAGTTTATATAGAAAACTTAAAGTAATTGCCACGAAAAAATATATCTGGCTAGCTCAAGAGTTGTACTATACCGTGAAACAATCGGATTGGGGATAAACCTTGTAGATGATTGTTAAAAAAATATTGAAAATCACTAAAAACGTGTAAAAAGCACTGCCGTATTTTGATAACTTAAGGCTTAAGTAAGAAGGCACCTATTTGATTTATACTTAAAAATAAAAACAACATAAAACAGTGAACCCAGTACATTTTTCAGTTTTCCATAATATTACTTCTGTTTTGCGTAAAAAAATCGCAAACTTTCTCAATTTTGACGCCCGAAATCTCCATACAATTTACTATGGCGACGCGTATTACCCGCTATATGACAGAGTTCGAACCGCGGAGATCAGTTGAACGCACGTCTTCAAGGTGGGAGCACGTCGCTCTTCAAGTAAAAAATACGCGGCAAATAGTGGCCTGTGCGTACACGAGATTCCCGCACAGTGGTCGGAACTCCCGGAGTCAGAACAATAATTTATAAAATCTTAAATTTTAGTACTTACCAGTACTAAAATTTAAGATTTTTACGCTCGATTCTTTTTGCACGTATTTTTTATATTGTGTCTTTTATTATTTGTTTGTTATTATTTTTAAGTCTCTTATTATTATAAGCTTGCTTCGTTCGCAGGTAGGTATCTTTCCGGTTCATAATTGTAATCTTATTTTCAAGTACTTGGTGTGACATAATTTGTTCTAGATGGTGAAAAAGACCTAGATGGTGTCCAGGGTCTGATCATGAAGCCATCCGGTGGCCATAGGATCTCTTTAACTACACAACATAGCCCAGTCGCGTTTGAGCTCGTAAGATTTGTCTGGACAAGTACTATATATCTGGAATAATATCCAGGGTCTGATGATGGAGCCAACCGGTAGCCATAGGAACTCTTTAAGCATACAACATAACCTCGTCGTGTCTGGGCTCGTTAGATTTGTCTTTACAAGTACTATAGATCTAGATGGTGTCCAGGGTCTGATGATGAAGTCTTAAGGTGGCCATAGAAACTCTTTAAGCATACAACACAACCTCGTCCTGTTTAGGCTCGTAAGATTTGTCTTGACAAGTACTACAGATCTAGATGGTGTCCAAGATCTGACGATGCAGCCTGAAGATAGCCATAGGCCACCCCGAACTCGAAACGCATGTTTAAAGATTTTAACATTAATTGGAACGAACTTCTGCGGCTTACGGTAGGAGTTGACTAGTAGAAATCGTCACGCGAAAAAGCGTTCATACTTGTATGCCCCCACCATGCGACTTTCTTCTTTACACTCTGAACCTCTGAAAGTGCGAATTTGGTCAAAATGAAAATCCAAGATGGCTGCAAAAATTTCCAAATTTTTCGCCATGCGTGTCGATTCCATAGTTTTCGAGGGTGCTAAAGCCGATAGTGGGGTCAAAATGAAAATCTAAAATGTCGGCTGATAGAATTTTGTTTTTGGATTTTAAACCATACGATACGTGAGAAGGGATTTAGTTCCTGACGGGTCTCCCGACCGCAAAGGTTTTTTTTATTAGATGCATGCATTTTGTGTGCTCGTAGTCGTAAACAAGTAGATACCTTATAAAAATAATTATTGTTTCTGTAATAGTGAAGGAACAATGGATTTTTTATAGAAAAATATGAGTACGGCCAAAAGCACAAAATACAAGGGCTTTTTTGCCAGCCAGAAACGCGTGCATTGAAGCAAAAAACGAAAAAGGTGAGGAGTGTGAGAACCTACCTACATTTTTCCAAAAACAGTATCTTTGACTAACGAAGAGCGTTCCCACTAAATTTACAGTAGCTGCCGGTCGGTGTTTTTAATAAATTGTTAGCTATTGTACTATATACCTACTTATATTTTTTGTCAGTAACGGGTATAAAATTGTATCTTATTAGTTTCAGGGCTGCATTTGGTGAAATCCAAAATGTTGATAATAATTGTAATACAGAAGTTAGCACCTATTTACGTTTAGTTTGAAACAGTCAGCGAATTGGAAGGCGAGTAAGTGGACAAATGCTTGAGCGAGTGATACAAGTGAGTGGAGAAACAAATAGAAGAAAGAAATTAGTCTTGACTTTGTTTTTTAAAATCATATTATAACAGCTAATTGATACCTACATACAAAACTATGCAATAAACCACCCCCTCTCCCATCCTTCCTTACTAAGTATAAATGCAATGAAAAGAACAAAATAGTATCCACTTATATTTTAAACATTGTCTCCACGCTTCCCGCCGTTCGAACCACTATGTAAACATGTATGTGTGCGTAAGCGGGGCGCACGCGTCTATTGCTGTGTGAGTAGCGCTTCAATACCTAATTTTCTCTCGCGCTCGCGGTGTATACGGCCCTTAACTAGGAAACAGATTTACATGCATATTTCATTTTCAATTGGTGTAAAGTCAACTACTGACGAATGAAAAATTAAATTTTGCAATATATCTCGTTCATCGTATTCCGTTTACTTTAGTTTTACCTTGTGCAGCAGACACATCCACGCGAAGTACCGCGTGGCGCCGTCGATCACCCAGTGCTGCACCAGTCCTATGGGCAGCCTGCCTGCCTGCTGGAATTGTTCATGGGACATCTGTGGGCCCCCCTACGGGAGAATGGTTTCAAGTCAGCAGATCATAAGTTGTGTGTGCAGCTACTTTAGACTTACATCAACCTACTACAGCATCATGATCTACTGTGAAAAGTTGTTACAGTCTATGATTAACCACCCGTGATGATCCGAAACCTGTGATATTTTACTTCTTTTTTGAACAAGGAGCTATTTCATAAACAAAATTATTACTTACATGGTACGTTCGCCGGCCAGTGATCTCCACACGAGGTTTCGTTTGCTCCGTTAACCGTTGAAGCGACCAGAAATTGTTTTCGGGAGTAGGCTGAGGTGCATATTTTGAATTTTTTTACCGATTTTCAAAAAGAAGATTTTATGTATGCGGTGGTTTTTTATTAAACGATTTTTTTTAGCTTGTCCTGTTTGTTGTTGTTGTTTTTTGTTCGGGTCAAATTTAGTACTTCAAATTTTACCCTCTTCCTGTTAGCAGATTGATATGATACTTGGTACACACCTTTAGTTTTGTCAAAAATACAATTTAAAAAAAATATGAGAAATAATAAGTACCTACATAAAGAAACAAAAAATAAAGACTTTAAATAAAAATAAGTAAAAAAAAATTTTAAGTTAAACGATTTTAACTTTAACGTCAGCAGTTGGTTACTGACGATGCAAATAGCGCAATCTCAGAAGCAGTTCACTGGTTCAATGTTAATAATTTACTTTTTAATGAAAAAAAACCAAATGTATTAAGTTTACGCTACCTCAAGTTAGGCAGGTGAAAAAACGGCGAAGAATTGAATTCTGAAGTAAGACTGTATTCTTCTGCCTTTGTTCATTCTTCCTTTCATATTCAGTCCGTTCTTCTTTGGAATGCGTTACCTCTCGATATCAGGATGGCCACCAGTCGGTATGCATTTAAGCGGAAATTGCAGAGGTATTTTCGTAAAGAATAGCGTAGAATCATCTAAACTCCTCTTTCCCTTGAGAATATAATCATAGTAAGTAAGTAAGTAACTTAAGTATATATTATATTAGATACGTACGCTTGTATGTGTATTATTAGTTTATTATTATAACCTATTTATGAACCAATCTTATTTATTTAATTATGTATATTTATTATGATATAATATTTAATTTTAATTATTTATTTATATATATTTATTATGATATAATTTGTAGTCGTTGTTCCTCTAAACCTAAGCACCTGCCATCTAATCTCTTCACCACCCTTGGTTGACTGGTAGAGAATGCCTAAGGCATTAAGTCCGCCTTTGTGCCTTTTTGTTTGCGAGAAGTTTAAATAAATAAATAAATTAATTAATGTAATGACTGTGCCTTCAGAATATATTTTTGAAAATCTTTTAAATGCCTATAAAAATATTAAAGTGTATAAAAATACAGTGATATCCATAGTATAAATACTGGGAACAAACGCAAATTTGTTGTACCATCAACAAGGCTCAAGAAAATAGGTGGGTCATTCAGATGTTAATGTATACGCTTTTATAATAAGCTTCCAAGCCATGTTCAAGATCTAAGTCTCAATAAATTTAAATCATTCATTAAACGTAAGTTGTGCCTGAAACCCTTTTATACCGTTAAAGATTACATTGAGGACAAAAAGCTTGGGATTGACCTACTTCAAGTATTGCATACTGAGTGTTGTTTTTGTTTTTTGCAAACTTATACTTTTTGACATTCGATGGTTATTAACTTATTATATACACTTTGACATGAATATTTACTTTGAGAAGTATACTATTATTGTTTTAATTATTGTGACTGGGGGGGGGGGTGCACTATGTGGGTCATGTTTTTTTCTTTTTGTTTTTCGTCTCTCTCTCTCTCAGTTAGTTTTTTAATGATTATTCCGAACCTGATCCGAAATCCTAACCCCGTAGCTGATTAGGTTAGGAACTGGAAAAAAAAATAAAAAATTGTTCCGAACGTAACCCTCTTCCTAACCTGACCCGATGTATCGTTCCTACCATAATCCTAATTGCGATATAGATAGATTTAATTTAACAATTTATGTACACACTATAAACAAACAAGAAGATTAGAACAGAAAAAAAGGAGAAAAGAATAGAAGTACCTATGTGTCAAATCAGTTTTATATTCAAACGTAAGTAGGTAATCAAAATATCACTCTAACAATTAACGAAAAAAACAATAAGTTCGTACGTATAGTAAATATTAAACTCTGATTTGACACATAGGTACTTTTTATTCTAAGAAAGAGGAAAAGGGAAAATCTATCTATATCGCAATTCGGGTTATGATAGAAACGATACGTCGGGTCAGGTTAGGAAGAGGGTTTTTTTTAAATTCTTCTACCTCCAACATTATCGGAGCCTATGCCTGTCTGCTTTACCTTTCATACCAGTTCTCGCATTTTGGCCTCTCGTACTTTTATTCTACATACTTTGTCTTTTTTCATTTATCCTCATTCGATTATTTTATGGGTGGGTTTCCCAGCTATCAGCTGCATTTTGACTTCTAACTCTACTTATTTATATACATATATCTGTTTTGGGTGCAACACATTGAATTTTCATAGTGCATTCCCAGCTATCAGCTGTTTTCTGAATAACTTAGTTTAGTAACTGTACTTTATTTATATATTTCGGTTTTGGGTGCAACACAAAATAACAGTGCCACGGTATTTTCTTTTTTAATCTGGCTATACATTAGAACTTATTCTGTTTTAACGTCTATTATACAGAAGTTACATATGACTTTTCTTGTAGATTTCTATTTACTCTGAGCTTATGTCTATTTTACATGTAATTTTTTTCTTACGACTACTTATGGATAATATTTTACAGTTCTTATCTTAAAATAATTTTGCCTTACAGAGACGGGAAGCAGTATTTAGTGATACTGTCTACTAATATATATGTCGGAGTTGGTTGTCAATCACAATTGTGGGTAATCAGAGAATTTATGTTTTGTTTTCCTAATTGTTAATTAACATGATTTTTGCTATCAATTACTGTCTCATAAATCGGTACATAATTTATGGAGTACTTGGTATTCGTACTAATTGATTTTTGGCAACTTATTTCGATATTTGTGACCGATAGTTTTGTTCAAAACAACTGATGACAGTTACTTTGATTTTCAAATGTTTTACTTTGTTAAATCAACATTGTTTATTTACGATAATTATCCTTTTTTTATTACGATGATTACTTTATAATGTAAGTCTTATTAGATTTAGCTATTTGAGTGTTTTGTATCAAGTAAACGCGTGACCTACTTCGGTACGTCAACGGACAGAGTTGTCGTGGAGGCATTGTAAGGTGGGGGCATCGTCCTATAAAAGAGCGAGCACTCGATGTTCGAGTCTTCCTCTCCGACCCTGATGACCCCATCATTCTCCTCCAAGAAAGCAGTAGGGCCACGAGCACAGCATACAAGAACAAAAAACCGTCCTTCCGACCTCGCCGCCGAGGTCCTCGCGCCCCGCGAAGACCCCGAGTAAATGAAATCCCCCCCAACCGTCCCTTGCCCGCAGAAGTGCCAGCCCGCGCCGAAGCTGAGCAAGTAGAGTTAAAATCCCCATGATCTAAAAATAAAGAAATTATTTGATCCAGCCTGTCCCCACTTGCTGCCCTCCCTGACAGTGACTCCCTGAGCCGAGGCTCGTACCCCGCAGGGGGTGCCCTCAGTGCGCAGTCCTGTTAGTTTGTAAGCCCTGGCTGGAGGCTCTTAGCCTAAAAACTATTAGTCCCCACAAGAAAGCCCGGTTAAGTAGTTACGGCCCTCAAGGCCAACTACGAGATGACCTTCCAAAAAAAAAAAAATGTTCGAGTCAGTCGATCTTCGGATTCGACTCAATACAGAGCCCCTGCTCCCAACAAAACTGTCGGTTTATCTGGTACAGCGCTGCTGTATATTTACATAGCTGTATTGGCTTGCCTATAGTGAGCGATACATTTTGTGTTTGGGTGGCTAACGCCGCTATACGAACTTGGAACCTGAAAGGGTTTGTTCGTGTAACTGTATTGTTACTATACCTTTTAAACTTCTTTTATTTTGCTACTTATTATCATTTTTACTGTGTTATTTTTAAGTGTAATTATTCTTGTAATAAAAGCCCTGTAATTATTCATACCGTCTTGTTTATCCCAATATAATGGGTACTCCAAATCCTAACGATATACCGCTCGGCACTCCTGATCCTACATATATATCCAGTTCTTTTGTTATACTAATATTGTCTTACAGAGACGGGGGAGCAGTATTTAATTTGCTCTCTCTACTTATATATTTATTTACATTCCTAGCTTATTTCTATTTAACATTGTATTGACTTCCTATTTTATTTTACACTATTTTTTTCATCTTATTGTACTATGCTAGTCTTTAATATACTACGTTATATTAGGACAGCATACTTTCTTACTCTATCTAGTTTCTATTTATATCCTGTGATGCTATTTCGCTACAATATTTAAGAAATTCGTTCTTTTTCTTTCCCGTCATCATTACCGGCAATTCTTTCGACACCGAGTTGCTGTTCCATCTCTAATCGCTTTTTTGCGTTCATTGGGCACTCAAACAGAATGTGCGAAAATGACTCCTCGACACCAGGCTCACTGGCACACGGCGGATTCTCTTTACACTTGAAGCGTTTCAAGTATGCAGAGAACCCACCGTGCTCCGTCAAAATGTGTGTGGTTATACTCGCGCTATCACCGCGTCCGGGAAGAAAATGTTTGTGCCCGAAGCCGTGTCACCCGACCGATATCTCCCGTTCCATTCCTCCAAGGTCTTCGACCGGATTCTTCGCTTGATGAATGAAACGGGACACAGGTCATAGTCCGGCCTATTCTTCGATCCCAAGGAGGCCACCTTCGCGAGCTGATCGGCTCTCTCGTTTCCCTCCAACCCTGCGTGGGCCTTTATCTAGAACAGGGAGACACTCTTGGTCTGGAGCTTATAGCGTCGTAAGGTGTCTCTTGTAGCCACGGCCAAGGGGTGGGGGAACTTGTGTTGATCACCGACTGAAGGGCCACTATATACCACCATATACGCTTTGGAGTCTATCCACCACCATGGAAGACATCACGTGTGACTCCCATACCGAAATCTACAAATAAATCTTCAGTCGACGAATATCGTCCAATAGCGATACTATCTACTCCCGCGAAAGTTTCCGAGAATGTCCTACATCAAGGAATTAAAAGCAAGGGAAGCAGTACCTGTGCAATGAGCAGCATGACTTTCGCGAAAAAAGATCCGTCAATACTAACTTACTTACACTAGTTAATTATATCTCTACTAGTCTTGATCGTAGACGCCAGTTAGACGTTCTATACTTTGATTTTCAAAAAGCGTTCGACAGAGTCAACAATGACGTCTTGCTGTCAAAGCTCAGTGCGATAGGTGTTGCTCCGGGGCTTCTACGGCTTCTTGCAGATTATTTGCGGGACCGAACAGAATTTGTCAGATTAGGTGTGTACAAGTCACACCCATACCACACTCGCTCGGGTGTGAGTCAAGGTTCGGTGGTCGATCCTCTCCTTTTTATTTTGATGGTTAGTGACCTCCTTGCGAGGGCCAGATCCCTCTTATATGCTGATGACTTAAAACTATTTCATGAAATAAAATCGGAGGTGGATTGCCATGCTCTGCAATCAGACATTGATGCAGTGTATAAGTGGAGTTTAGAGAATAAAATGGAATTTAATAAATCAAAATGCTACGTGATGTCTTTTGTTCGAACGCGACGCCTAGTCAACTTCCAATACAAACTGAATGGAGATACAATTACAAGAACTGATTCCATGAAAGACTTGGGTGTCATATTCGACCCCAAGCTCACTTTTCACGGCCACGTCACATCCACTGCTAAGGAGTCCTTCAGGTGCCTTGGCTTTATTTTAAGAAACTGTCGTGATTTCCACAACCCCCACGTTATCAAGCTTGTTTTTGGGGCATTGGTCCGTAGCAAGCTTGAGTCTAGTGCGTTCGCATGGAATCCTTTTGAGAAGCAGTATGCGTTAACTTTAGAGAAAGTTTAAAAAGCATTCCTTAGATGGCTCTATAAACACTTGTACGGGTTTTATCCTTTCTTATATCCGACTAAATTCTTCTTGGGTTGTATAGGTTTCAATTCTCTAGAAGTAAGACGGTCGCGCGATCAGATAACTGTAATATTTAAAATTCTTAGGGGGATTATTGATGTTCCTGATCTACATAACGAGATCTGCAATCTATTTGTCCCGGACAATTACTGTCGTGGCAGAAGACACCGCTTACTGGCTGTTCCAACTTGCCGTACTGTTGCACACTCCAAGTCACCTATTCCTCGGACATTAACCGCTATTAACGCTCTCCTGAACTCGAATACAGATCTCGATATGTTTGCAAATGAATGAAAGATGATGTTGTCAGAATGTTTGAATTTTTGTGAGAAGAATGCATGACTGTGTTAAATAGATTGTAGATATTGTAATGTAGATATTGTTATGTGTATATTGATGTGTTTAAATAGTGTAATTGGCTTTGGCCGTTCTATTTAAAATAAATAAATACATGGATGCGCCCCCTAGCACAACCCTGACCGAAAGGCCAAGGACAGTTCTCGCTCGTTCTCGTGGCGACTCGAGGAGTACTGCAAATGTGGATGCGCCCAAAACACGGGTTGCGTCAACAGCTGCGGTCTCTGAGAGGGACCTGACGAGTCTGGCCAAAGCCCCACTGGCAGGAGGATCAAACTGGCAAACAGTGTCAAACAAAAAGACAAGGCGGTGTTGGCAACGGCCGAGACGCCAACAGGTGAGGCTGCCACCGACACTAAGCACAAGCGCAGCGTGAGGCCAAGGGGACTTAAAAAACAGAAAAACACCAACACGGTACCACCGGCCCGAGGCCCGAATTCCGTCACACCAACGGGGATTAGCAAGAAGAGCAAGCCTGCCCGCCCCCGTATGGTTGACAGAACTTTGGTGAGCTACGCCGAAGCGGCCGCGTCATTCAAAAGTAACGAGCTTTGTGTCGCCGTCATGACCGAGCCTTTCTCGGACATGACGCAGGAGCAAGCGGAGGGGATCCGTCAGAAGATTGAGAACCAGCTCGGGGCTCTGCTGATGGCAGCTCCTGAACAAACGGACACCAACACCGCGATCCACTTCAGAGGCCTGGCCCACTTCGCTGAAGACGTCCTCAAAGCCTGGTGTGAGGATGACTTCCCACTGGCTTGGCTCAAGGGGGTCGTAAACAACATATCGTCCTCACTCCCAGGGACTAAGCTCACCGTTCGGCCCCAAGCCAACATACCGAAAAATGCATTGTGCATGTTGTATGTCCCGGAGACCACCGAGGACACAACAGGTCTGCTCAGGATGCTGGCGAGGCAGAACCCGAACCTGAGTATGAATACCTCGACTCTGAGACACGAAAGGGTTAGGCAGGAGCCCCCGGGTACCCGTCTCTTCTTTCGTGTGCCGGAGTCCATGGTGAAAACCATAAAGAACCAGCAGCGGCGTATGGGTAGTCTATACATCCTCTTCCTGGAGGAGGGTCGAACCAGGGAGGCTGCTGCTGCGTCAATATCTGCAACAGCCTCGCGTGCGCCTTGGAGGGAGCTTGGTCCACCACTGCCTGGACGTTCCTCGTCACTTCCCGCGATGGGGTCCATTGGGGAAGCGGTGGAGTTGCCAACTTACATGGCAGCATTGGAGGTTGTCTCAACAGCAGGGTCAACGAGAGATCCACCCTCGTCCTGTCTAACGTCGTAAGAGGACTGCTTTCCGCCAGAGGAGAGAAGTGAGGGCGAGGACAGCAGCCTCTGTTCCTCTTCTCTGCGGAATTAACATCCTGCAGACCAACCTCCAGCACAGCCATTCTGCGTCGGCCATCTTGCGCAGAGTGCTGGAGATAAAACAACAACAACAACAACAACAAGGAAACACCATCGCCAGGGCATCCAAGAGCCGAGATCCGAGAGATTCGACCGAGGTAAGTTACTGCTAGACAACTCCGTAAGTAATCCGCGCACCTGCATTTTTGTCCCAAAACATGTACCTACCCTTTTAAGTAACTAATTGTGTTCAAGGGACCTGACAGCAATCAGGCTTTTCAGAACCGAACAAGAACTCCCGGACGACGTGCCTCTGCCAGAGCTCGCCTCATTGGTTGAGTACTGTAAAAAGGAGAAACTGGAACTAATCATCGCGACAAACCCCAATGCGCATCACACGCTCTGGGGTAATATTAAAACCAAGAACCGAGGTGAGGTAATGCTTGATTTTATTCTTAGTCATAACCTTTTTTTACTCAACAAGGGCTCCGAACCTACCTTCATAAACGCGAGATCGCAAACAATAATAGGCTTAACTATAGCCACCATAGGTATCTCCAACTGCATACAGGACTCGCATGTGTCTAACGAGATATCATGCTCCACATGTGGAGCACCACAGATGGATCCGCTATACCATGAACTTCAACCTAACCAAACCACAGCTGACAAGGGTTCCTCGCAATACAGATCAAGCCAAGTTTATTAAGCTCGTCGAGGCTGAACTAGGTAGATTACCCACCCTTCCGGCTGAAATAATCATCATCATCATCATATCAGCCGAAAAACTTCCACTGCTGGACATAAGCCTCCCCCAAAAAGGGGGGATTTGCCACCATCGCCACGCTTGGCAGGCGGGTTGGCGATCGCAGTTTGGTGGTAAAATGCATAGAGTACGCTGCTGCCCATTCTCTAGTAAGTCCCATAGTCGCCTTCTACGACACCCACGGGAAGAAATGGAATGTTCTTCTTGACGACACTGGAGAAGCTGGGGGATAGGAAGATCAGGTATCAAATTTCGGTACAAAGACCCTTACATCCTAATCAACACGCCTACTGTGCAGGCAAATCAACTGAATCAGCACTCCATAGCGTAGTTTCACGCATAGGAAATGCTCTTAAAGCTAAAACCGCAACTCTCGGCGCCTTCATTGATATAAAAGGTGCTTTCAACAAAACTAACTTCGTCAGCATCGAACAGCCACTTGCCATGCACGGTGTTGCGCGAACACTCATTGAATGGATTAATAACATGTTAAAATACCGTGCTATTCAATTTACCGTGAACACCACCACACGAGGTATCGTAGGTAGAGGCTGCCCACAGGTGAGCTCATCGCAGAGCTCAACGCTAGCTGTCTGTACTCGGTGGGATACGCGGATGACATAGCAAACTCTTCTCTGTGATTTTAGTCTCGGGTAAATTTGAGGGCATCTTGTGCGATCTCATGAGAAGAGGCTTCAAAATAATCGAGAGTTGGTGCACGAAACACGAAATATCGGTTAACCCCTCGAAAACAGAAGTAATAATGTTCACCAACAAAAGAACTATGGGACCCCATAGGCTTCCAAAACTTTTCAACACAGAATTAACACTTAAAGACGAAGTCAAGTACTTGGGGGTGATCCTTGACAGCAAACTGGTCTGGAACAAGCTACAAACTGATAAAAGCACAATTGCACTATACCAATGCAAAAAAATGTTATCGAAAACTGCGGGGCTCTCTCCGTAGATTACTCTGTGGCTCTATAAAGTGGTGATCAGGCCAATGTTGGCTTATGGTGCTCTGGTTTGGTGGACGAGGACCCCGTTCTCGACCACCATTACTAGACTACAGCGCTTCCAACGACGGGCCTGACCACTGACTGCATGAGAACCACCCCAACAGCAGTCTTGGAGATAGCCCTTCAATTAACTCCCCTTGACCTGTACATACAGTAGGAGGCGGCACTAGCTGCCATCAGGCTCATGCATCTGGTCATATGGGGCAAGAATTAAACCAGTCCACACGCTAACATCCTGGATCGGGCGATTGAGTACCAGCCGCTCATCGCTGCGCCGTGTGATAGAACACCAAACCAACCTATGTTCAACAAAAACTATATAATAAAAACAGTAGAGGAGGAAAGGGATCAGTCAGGAGCCAGTGAAGTGCGCATCTACACAGACGGCTCATAAACACAAAACGGTTCAGGCGCTGGCGCACACTCCCTTGACCTCAACATTAACTTTCACATACCGCTAGGCACACACAGCTCAATCTTTCAATGTGTATGTCTTGCCTTAACACAAGCCGCAACAGCAGTAAAGCGCTTAGGCATCCGGAACTACGGCATTAAATTTGTATCCGACAGCTTATCTGTGTTCAAAGCTTTGCAAACAAACAAACTAATCTTTGAATGCCATCTAGCTCTGGAGAGTTCATCGACGTCCAATCGTATTACCCTTCAGTGGATCAAGGGGCATAGTGGATCCTTAGGTAATGATGCCGCAGATGAACTTGCGAAGAGAGGCTCTGATATGAAAGTGCTAGGCCCATACCCACTTCTCCCCCTGCCATTCTCACAAGTTCGTGCGTGGATTCGCCAAAAATCAACCGAACTTCATAACAACAGATGGTCACGGGCAACAGACTGTAGACAGTCAAAATTGGCTTTACCAATTGTACACCCGCGATTAACCATAAAACTTCTTAGCCTGAGTAGAAATGACCTTAGAATAATCATAGGAACAATTATGGGCCATAACCCCCTGAACAAACATCTTTATAACATAGGCGCCACAGACAGCCCGCTTTGCAGGGGCTGCCTGGACGCCGAGGAATCAGCTACCCACATCATCCTGGAATGCGAGGCCGTGACTTCTCTACGTGTAGAATTTCTCGGAACAGTAAGGTCGCTCCGCGAGCCTGTGAAGCTCCCAAGAAGCTTCTGTGCTTTTGGGCGGAGCTAGGCTGGCTCTGTTAGCCAGAATACCCACGCACAACGGACCGAATAGGAGTCAACGTGCGGAAAAGGGAGTCCCGTCATTATCACCATCATCATCATCGTCAGTGCTCCTTTGTGGCATGAATCTGTACTATCTGGTGCTCATCCTTCGAAGGAGGTGGTACTTCCGGCGGGCCACTAACATCTTCTCGTAAATTTTTCCCAATATGGGCTACTTAGCCCAATTGGCCTATACGATTTGGGAGTGAGATAGCTTTCTATCCCGGGCTTCCTCAATATGACTACTGTTGCCTCCTTCCAGGGGTGGGGAAGTGATTGTGTCCCAATCACTTATTTAGGAACCTTAGGAACAATTCCAGGTCATCAATCATAGCGTGACAGCAAATGTCGGCGGTGAGGCCATCGGAACCCAGTGAGGCTCCTTGGATTGAAGGTTTCCATCAATTTTTTTTATTTCTGTCGTCGTGAATGGTGGGTCACAAGAATCATCTTGTTCTCCGCAGTTCACGTTTTCGACCTTAATTCGGATGGATCCTTGATGTGCATTTTCACTTTCTAGGAGATCTTCTGGGTAGAATGATTCTGCCAAGAATTTAACGGAACCCCTCACATCCAGCACATCACCGTTCCTTTCTAATAGCAGGTCCTCCTCCCTACATCACATCCTACCTATCACCCTGTAAATTCTCTCCCAAACCCCCTCCCTATCCTGCTTCCCGCAGAACTCCTTCCAACTCTCGGTCTGAACTTCGGCTGTTTCTAAGTCATACTCTTCTTTTTGTTTCAGGTACTCTTCTACGACCTCCGACTTCCGGATTGGGGCAGCACAGCGAATCCAGTGCTTCTTGTTAGCGACGGTCTTTTTGATCTCATCGAGTTTCTCGGACTACCATGGCAAAGTAAGTTCCTCTTGGACTTTTTTGGTAGGCATTGATTGCTTGCATGCTTTGTTGACTGCTTTTGTAAAGTTAGTTGTGAAAATGTAAATTTGCTCTGTTTCTATAATGTTTCCTATTTCAACGTCGTCTATCAAGTCCAAGATATCGTTGGAGCAAGCGGTGACGTCGACATGGCTGCTGTAGCGTTTCCCTTCTCGGATAGTGTCGGAAGGTCGGTTCCCCGCGGTTTAGGATGTTCAGGTTAAGCTCGCCGAGAGTTCCTGCCATATCTTTTTGCATTGGCATCCCTTCCAAAAATCCGTTCATTGGAACCGACTTTAAGCCTTATTTGTTTAAGGTGTTCTAAATAGGGCTCGATGGACTGGTCTGGCTCAAAATAAAAGGAGACAAGCGTGATCTCCCAGGAACTGGTCTGGATTCCCACCACTGAGATGTTGTTTGTGGTGAGTTTTGGGTACTGTTTGACTGTAAAGTCGCTGTTAAAGACAGCTATTGCTGCCTTGACAGTCCCTTCTCCTATGCCAGTGTTCCGGAAGATCCTAAGCGCCACCGCTATTCCGCGCTTCGTAGCCTCTATTAACAGCTGGTTTGATTGGTGGCGAGCTTCTTGCGTTGGAGGTTGGCCTGTAGTACTCCATAGTGGGTATTTTCAGTTGGGGTGCCCTTAGCAATATGCGACAGTCGATCTGGCCACGTCATCCCATTTTCTGCGTACAGGACAGTCATGACTGAGCATTATGCGGCGTGTCGTACTTTATTTTCGCCTTTGTGCAGTTTCTTCAGGCGGGGGGTAAAGTTGCAAGCCAGTCCGGACATTTTGCTCTCAGATGTGGACCGCCGCAGTGGCTGCATAGGTCCGCGGGCTGCTTGCAGAACGGCTTGCCGTGTCTGAAGCCCAGACAGCGACAACACTGAACCGGCGGGGTCTGATCTACGACCCTAACACACTGGAGATCAATGTGCACGGTCCCAGTATCTATTGCTCGTCGCCAGATGGTCGGCGAGACGCATACAATAACGTGGCCAATATGAGGGTTTCATGTCCTTCTATATTTGACTTCCACTCTGTTTTCCCCACTATCGAGGTCGTCAAAAATACCCTGGTTCTGATTTCTCAGTGCTTTTAAAATGTCTTCGTTTTTTTTTTTTCCAAGAAGTTCTTCAAGATCAGAAGCGGGGCTTTATTTTTACCCGACTGCGCCAGAAGGAGGGTTATGTTTTTAGAGAGTATGTATGTATGTATGTATGTATAATTGTTTGGCACGCTCTGCAGCCGGAACGGCTCGATGGATTTTAGCTTGAGAGGTGTCGTTGGATTCGTATTTACTGTGAGAGTGACACTGGCGATATCAAAATAAAAAAACAAAATGGCGGATTTTTGGCGCCTAATTCAAATGTTTGGCACGCTAAGCGGCCTGAACGGCTCAATGGATTTTAGTTTGCGAGGTGTCGTTAGATTCGTAATTACTGTGAAAGTGATATCGTAATAAAAATAATAAAAAACGGTAATTTGAAAAACTAAAAAACCCGACTGCGTTTCTGAGTATTCATGGAAAAGCCCTAAAACAAGGAAGTCGTTGTACCCGATTCCACTTAACTTAAGAATCGCCAGTTGCTAAGGCGATGCTTATAAGCAGATAAATTGTAGCAGTCGGGACCCATTCTGTAAATGGAGGCTTAGTGAATTAAGAGCACATACCTATATTACATTGCAGATTACTCCAATCTACTGACTAGATGGCTGACTTTTTAGAATGGGTACGAGTAGGAGCTCGGTTTCAAGTACAATAATGATCTTTCAGTCTTTGGCTTTCCTGACCTTTTCGACCTTTATCCATCCGTCCTTAGCGTTGACTGCTTTCCTAACTCTATCTAGGACCTCGTCACCGGTCTCTGTCTCGTCCTTGGACGTAACCACAACCAAGTGCAAGATACTACGCTTTGGCAGTGACCCACCACTCCTGGCTGCGGTCACGCTGGCATAATTATTTCCCTTTTCCACGAAATCCATCTGGTGTTCGATGGTTTCTTTTATCTCCTCTATTTTCTTGTTACTTTCTTCTAGGAGCCTTGTGTTGTACAATAATAAGTATGATCTTACATGTGTCTATATTTTGAGAGAGGGCTAGAGAAGTTGGCTTTTCGGCTACTAATGTTAGTGCGGGCCCTTCCCTGGTCATTTTTTGTTTACATAACTGCTGGGCCGATTTTCGTCATATGAAATCCACTTTGTGTATGTTGATGATACTATGAAACTTCCTGTCACTATTGTTTACATAGCAAGTAGTGGTATACGAATTGGTGTGGCCTGCGGGGTAGGTACCGCCTCATTTATCTGTCCTGTGGGTACTACAAGAAACAGTTTTTTTTATGTAACATTTAATACATAGCCGTCTTTAGCTGCATGCCCTACATGGAATGTATTATTAATTTCTGTTGTTTTGTTTTGCAAATGGCAGACTGGATGTCAACAGCTTTCTCGTCGTATCTCCTGGCTGTACCCCTCGCGCAGATGATCGGAGTACCATTCTACAAGATTTACTCCGCTATCAAGTCATAACATTTCAAACAAGCTTCTGTCAGCGACTTCGTTCGTGTGGAAGTCGTAAGACAGCACAATATACTACAATCACTGGTTTTGGTCTCAGCAGCCAAAATATTTAGAGAGTCAGGACTGTTGACGCGGGACAGCTATATGTAGTTTACGTACAGTTGTCCATGTGAGAAGCAGCTTGTCCTGAGGCCGACTCCCGCAGCCTTTAGTATCTACCTCTGTGACTACACCACACATCCCGAAGCATACTCTCACAGGGAACTGCACGCGCTTAAACTAGAGGGGATAATTGTGGGGAATTAGTGGTATACGCGGTATAAACACTGTCACCAACGCCACAACCTGAGAATTTCCAACTCGATGATGTTTTTCTGCAAAGTCACGACTTTGAGTCGGTTTAGTGTACAAATTGCAACACATTGCTATAACCTTTTTCAATTGGAATATCAAACGAGATACTTTTGACTTGCTAATAATGGTTATGGTATGGTACTAGTTGGCAACGCGTTGACTTGGTAATCATTTACCTAATTTTGATCGTTCCTACGAAAAAAGGGTGGGCAACGACGCGCGTGCCTTTTCGCTTGCTCATGCGTACGTATGTTTATTCACCCTTGTCAACCGACTTGAACCGACACACTATCATTCACTCCGTTTTCCTTCATATCATTCCTCACACATTCCATCTTTTCTTTGGCCTTCCTCCCCCTCTCCATCATCATGTATATTCATCACTCTTTTATTCTCATGCGTTTCTCCCTCCTCATCATATGCCCATACTACGCCAAACGACTTCCTTTCAACTTTTCTGTCACTGTTGCCACTCAAGAAGACCAGAATGATATATTATAAGCTGGTTGTAATATTCAACTAATGTGTCAAGAGACAGAACACTATATAATTGTATATCAAGGAAAAAATACTGAAAAAGTGGTTCTAATGTTTCTAAAACGACAAATAGGTTCATAGCCTTGGAGTTATCATATCTCGAGTGAATAGGTTAATTCTAGGCAAGTGTGAACCATCGTCGACCGCATCTTCAGCAACCTTAAAAATAAAGTTTCTCCATGTTTTTGTACATAAGCTACTGCAACTTCGATGTGTCAAACAAGTTCCAAAGTATCCACTGACGTCATGCAGATCTAGTTTAATCTGTTTTACGTCATTCTGTGACGTAAAAACTATTAAGCTCCTTTTGTACAGAAATAAAATGTTTCTTTTCCATTTTACTTTTTTAATCATCTGTCAATAGTAATGTACAAAAGTAAGTACGATGACGCATAGGCAACAATAACCAGACTGTGAATCAGACGGTGAAATTGTCACGGACAAACAAGTTGTTTTATTTATGAAAGCCATTTCTTTTCTTTAATCTTATTCCTCATAAGAAAGCTTAAAGTCACCCAAAGGGCAATGGAGAGGGCTATGGTTGGGTTTTCCCTACGTGATCGAATCAGGAATGAACAGATCCGCATGAGAACCTCGGTAACCGACATAGCCCAAATAATTGCCAAACTTAAGTGGCAGTGGGCAGGGCACATTGCCCGCAGAACAGATGACCGATGGGGCCGAAGGGTTCTGGAGAGGCGATTGCGTACCGGAAGACGTAAAGTTGGAAGGCCTCCCACAAGCTGGACTGATGACCTTGTGAGGGCCGCAGGAGTACGCTGGATGCGGGAAGCACAGAAACGGTTGCAGTGGTGGAGCTTGGACGAAGCCTATGTCCAGCAGTGGACGTCTTTCGTCTGAAATGATGATCATGACGAATTTGTTAAATAAAGGTACTGAGATGTGATAGTGGACGAATTTTATTGTTTGAAGTTTTTACTTAATTCCCGGTAAAAGGAATTAGAACTACCGGCCACTTTACTGTTACACCAAGTTCTGGTAAACCGACCTTGGTCCTGCAGTATTGGACCCTGATGAATAAAGATCAAGAGTTTCTACTCGAAGTTTACAACATTAACTAAAGGAAACCTCTTGGATTCCCAAAGACACTAATTAACTGAAGTATCTTTAATCTCTTTGTGGATTCCTAAGCCCTTCACAACAGCTGTGTCATTACACGCTTTTTACACGCTTTATATTAGCTTCACTTGTATGTTTGTTTGTTTGTACGTTTGTATGTAACCAACTCCTTTGGACGCTATTTTGACCCACTTTAAACGGTCAGATTTCGTTTAAACTTTGTAGACTTATCGAGGACCTATGACAATTCAATCATTTAAAAAAAATTCATAAAAAACACGCTTTTGTAGTTTGCAAAACTAAAAAATAGAAAATAAATAATAGTTTAAAAAAACTAACAAAACACGCTTTAAATACCAAACTAAAAAGTAGAAAATAATTTAATTCTATTAAAAAGCGTGGGGTGCTTTTTGAGGTATTTTTATAATCAATTAATATCAAGCACCCCACGCTTTTTAATAGAATTAAATTATTTTCTACTTTTTAGTTTGGTTTTTAAAGCGTGTTTTTTTAAGTTTTTAAACTATTATTTATTTTTGACTTGTGCTTAAATAATATTTATTTACTTAGTTATTACCTATAATATTATTGTAAATACATTAAACTAGGTAAATCAATAATAAGCTAAGTCACCCTATTAAATGTATAGGGGTGACATAAATTACAATGAAATGATTTTGAATCGTGAATTGTGTGAGATGGCATATTTTCCAGAATCTATACCAAGCCACTATAATATCTTTATAAACCAGGATAATACGTCTTTTTAGAATTGTATTGATAAACTGTAACGGGTTGTGGCGGCATCTACAATGCCAGATGCGAACTACGCATCAAAGACTTGACGTCACACAAAATCCTACACCGCGCAATCAGAGTTTACCGTGCCACTCGTATATATGCCACCGTATGATTGTGAACACCATTAGTTTATACGCTACTTGTATTATACGCTAAGCCGACGACGCGCGGCTAACCAGTAGGCCGCAGTGCTGATGGGCGGCATCGCAACTGAGGCGGGCCGAGATATCGTATGAGAGGCATCGCGGCTAGGGTTTGCGCGGTGGAAGAGGAGTTGTGTATGAATAGCACCAGTCTTCATCTTCCGCGGCCTGGATGGAGCCGGCACCATTAGTTGGCAGACGCGGTGGGGCTGCAGGGAAGGAGGAGTTGTCGGTATTGCGTAGGCCGCTCTCCTTATCCCTTGCGGCCGAAAAGTGGTAGGCGATGGGGCCACTGTCCCGACCCGCCGCAGGAGGACCAAGGGTGCCATACACGGGGTCATCTGGCACCCATGCGCTATTTAGTCCCTGGGGTGGTCACGGCGTGCCATGTGTTCAGGTACGCCAGTAATGGGGGTTACTCCCCAGAGAAGGGTCCGATAACGCACAGCCACGGCGGGTTCGCGGATGGCTTCCGCGTTCCCGTGTTCCCGCCACAAGCGGCACTGGAGGACACCGTAGAGTTTTAGTGGGTTAGATTCCCACATAACTGCACTATCTCCCCGTGGTAGCGCAGTATGCATGAGCTTGTCTCCACGTTAACAAAAAAAAAGGTTAGAGTTGCAACCGTACTTCCAAGTTAGTGGCAGTTACTTGACTATTTAGTAATAGCGCAACGTACTATCGTCTTGATTCCAGTTCACAATTTGACGGTTTCACTTCGATAGATTATAATCTCCCGAAAAATAATGCTTTAAATTGTAAGCAGTATGTTACGGTTCACAATCTTTCGACAGTTCACAATCTCGCGAGATAGATCATAATCTAACGGTATTTACAATTTTACGGTGACATATACAATATCCCGACCTCACCCGTCGGGCAGTAGCCCACCAGACACGACACCCGTCTGGTCGGAGGATCCTCCTTTACCAATAGAGTATGAGTGAACTTTACACCCTGTTCCTCATACATCTATAGGTTTTAGAAGTTTATGATTCTTTGAATCACGTTTATTTCGACCTACAATGGTTCATAGTAGGCACTGAAAACCATATAAAAATGTATAGCTATGTAATTAAAAAGACTTATAAATACATAAACACATTGGCGGAATCAACATTTCATCTTGTATTTTATGTAATTTTGAATCTTCTTATCGATCTTCGTGTCGATGGCCAAAATAACACGAAAAAATGTATGTAGGTATATGTATAGCTTTCTAAATTAGGTTGGCCCAGAATTCAGGAACGCGAATTTTGTATGCGCCTGCATGATTGCATTATTTATTTTAATGTAGGTTTTCTTCGAAACGAACTAGATAAACATACAGAATGACGATTTGCAATCACCATTAGGTACACTTACTTCTATAACGGTTAGCAACAGACTGACTCAAAGAGTTTTTTTTTTTTTTTTGGTAGGGCATCTCGTAGTTGACCTTGAGAGGCCGTAACTACTTAACCGGGCTTTCCTGTGGGGACTAATAGTTTTTAGGCTAAGAGCCTCCAGCCAGGGCTTACAAACTAAAATTAAAAACCTACAGCAACTGCGCACTGAGGGCACCCCCTGCGGGGGACGAGCCTCGGCTCAGGGAGTCACTTTCAGGGAGGGCAGCAAGTGGGGACAGGCTGGATCAATAATTTCTTTATTATTAATCATGGGGATTTTAACTCTACTTGCTCAGCTTCGGCGCGGGCTGGCACTTCTGCGGGCAAGGGACGGTTGGGGGAGGATTCGTTTACTCGGGGTCTTCGCGAGGCGCGAGGACCTCGGCGGCCGGTTTTGCAGTGTCTGCATCCTATGGATGTATCGGGGCTCGACTCAAAGAGTACAGTATACAGTATATATATGAGATCTCTATCTCATATACCGTATGATTTTTTTTACCGTCTGGAAAAAAATAGGGCATAATAGGTGAACGGAGTAGAAGCCTATGGCATAGAAATTTCACTTCTTTTTTTTTTAAATCCTAACATGAAATGAACCTATCAATAAATACTATTACTTATTTGTAGTAAACTTTTCATACTAAAATTTAAAAAATAATAAAAATAGAAAAGAGTAAAAATATCGGCAAATAATATCAAAACCCAACTTATAGGCACCCTACTCTACGCGCAGAAATTATCAATGAATTCGTAGCGACATTCAATCCTTTGATTGAAGCCGGCCGGGGATAGGTAACTACTATCGCAAAATATCTTTCCTTAGGCGTACCGCTCACGTGTCACCGCATGCGCATCCCCTCCCGCCCGCGCGCCCTTCAAACCGAGTACCGCGTCTCGTGCTCTCTCTCTAGTCACCTGCGATTAGCCATAGCGTGACGTCGATCGCTGTTTTTTTACGTTTGAACCGTGTGTGCTTCGACCGGCCAGTGATTGTTTTCATAATGACGTACGCATACTCCAACTCCACCCGCAGGCGAACATTCTATGGAGCGACGAGTCCATATTTACCCGCACTGGTATCTACAACGTACCTACACAACGAGCAATGGTGGAGTTTCAAAACTCACTTAAAATAAACGAACACGCTCATCAAGTTCTATTCAGTGTCAATGTTTGGGCCGGGATAATACACGTTGGCATAATGGGTCCAGTTTGTATCGAAGGTCGATTGACAGGGATAATGTATCGTGAAATTATACAGTCCGTTATCGACACAATGTTGGAAGACGTTCCTCTGGACTATCTGCCGGACATGTACTTTCAGCACGACGGGTGTCCAGCTCACTACGAGCGATCTGTGCTCGCGTATTTAGATAGTGAATTCCGTGATAAGTGGATAGGTCCCGGTGGACCTGTGAACTGGCCGGCGAGATCACCAGACCTAACGCCATTAGACTTTTATTTGTGGGTTGAACTAAAACGCTTAGTGTACACCGAAGAAGCTCGTAGTGTAAATGAGTTAAAACAGCGAATAATAGACGTTTTTAATATTCTGAAAAGTGACAGAGACACGCTTAGGAGTCTAACAACCAATTTGCAAAAACGTGGGAGTTTGTGTTTAGAAAGAAACGGTGGACATTTAGAACAAATATTGCAATATCGTTGAAAAGGTACTTTTTCTTGTAAATAATAACTCATTTTCTGTAATTTTGTAAAAATTAATCAGTATTATTATTTGTAAATAAGTTGATTACGATCTTTAAACACGCCTAGTAAGTTGTAGTATCCGATTTGGATTAAACAACCTTGTTGGAATCCTTTTTTATTACACATCACGTTAAAACCTTCGAAATACATATGAATGTGAGTGATTGTTATAAGTATTTAACATCAGCGGTTTGTTTACATTTCTATCAAAGCTTTACCGATCTTACGAGACGTAATTTATTTGGTTTACGGTTTCAAGACACGCGTCACTCAGTGTATCAAATTATAAGCCTACTACAACTACATACAGCACGGTGACGTATGTAGGTACACGCGCAAATGTGTGCGTGAGTGTGTAGGGATCAGGCGGTATCGTCCTGTGCGCAGGAGAGCGAAGTTAATGCTAGCGTCTCGCTCACACTTCCATCATGCTTCATTCATGTGCAATCGCAGCTGACGCCGTTTACTATTACCTATTTTGGATAATATTAGTTTTACGCGAGTGCCGTAGGATGTATTCTTTTTCATGTATTTTAAGGATATTCGGAACTTTTATTAAATAAATGGTACCAGGTAAATATTAGGGTATATGAGTTCTATTCTACTTACACAAAACGTCATATTGTTGTCCAGACGCTAAAAAATGTCAGCCGGTATATACTGTATACTGTACTCTTTGCGCGATTTAACCTAAAACGTGAAGTTAGCTCTCTAGCTAACTTCACGTTTTAGGTTAAATCGCGCGACAGCAGCGCCGCCCTGGTAGTTGTTCATCGAACTAGTCTCTCTATAGGTACTAAACTATAGCTATAGAGTAGCATAATTTGGTATTTTCGAACTTGAATGGTTGAAATTAATGTGTATTATAAAAAATCTGCTAAATTGAATAATCGTGAACTTCATTTAGCTGTTTTTTACAATACACATTAATTACAATAACAAGTGATCGCGTAAATAGCAATATACAGCGTAGGTAAGAGAGAATGCGTATTATAAGCAAAATTTAACTATATTCCGTAGAATGCTAAGGTGCCATAAGTAAAAGAGTTATTTTGTATTTAATTTATTTATTAATTGATCACAATCACCTTAAATAAAACAGTACTCTTTACTATTACAGTATTTATTCAGTAATAAATAATTCATGTAATCTAAACAGGTAAATTATGGACGAGAAAATTATGTGTATGCGCATCAGTAACGTGCCGTCATTTTTCTCAGGGTGGTCAGCACAAATTACAAAAGCGCTGGTATTAGACAGAAGTTACAATGTTCATTTGAATGAGAAAACATACGATTATTATTGTCTTAAAAATTGTTTTTACATATTTATTATTTTAATAAATTGCATATGTGTACTACTTTTGAAATAAAATTACTTTTATTTGGTAAGCAACAAAATTCATAAATCATATTTTTTAAGGATGACAACCTCTTGATTTTGTTATAACACTATCACAGCTAGATGGCGTTACTTTCCATACTTTAACCCCTGTCACGAACTTTGTACTAAGTCGACACAGCATGGACTGACTCCACAGAGTACATTATTATATACACTGACTCTCAGAGCTAATGCTTGTTGTTACCGGTTTACCCGGTAACCAACAAGAGTGGGGACCGGATGTAGCGCGCCACCTCTTTTGGTAAAACAATATTATTAATTTACATTTTAAATACAATCGGAAACAATTCTACAATTCATTAAAATGTTAAATTTAACATTACGTAATATAAAGGAATACTTTGATGAACAACTTTAGATTATGTAAAAACAATGTTTAGTCAAACGGATACTGAACACACCACAACTACCGCCATCTAGCATTATAAGATGACGGTCATATCCACCGTAAAAATGACTGTCATCATACCAACAACAATAATTAAAATAACAAAATAAGCCCCTGGCACACAGGCAACTGAGGGAACACGGGTGGGTTTTAGTCAGTAAAAGTCTGACACCTGCTCCACCCAGAGAGGGAGAAGTTATTTGATGATTTCCAACCCAACAAAAAAAAAAATAAGCAAACAAATCAACAGCCTATCTTATTATTAACTAAATTCTAACAATAAGTACTAGAAGCATACGGATTCCTTGCCGAGTCGTACCATATCGCACTTGAGCGTAATTTTTGTTTGTATTTGATGTGTGCCTGTGTAGAATAAATGTATGTTCTTGCTTTGTTTATAAGTCGCAATATAAATAATATAATAACAATTACTATTGGTTTTCTTTTAAAGTTCGTTGCATAATATTATAATTAATGACCGTCTGGTGCAACATTGTGTTGTTTGCTCCCCTGTTCAGTATCTACATAAGACGAGCTCACCTCGCTGCACTCAATCTTACAACTGGAAGCGCATGGTGATTCCTGTCAGTTTGTTATACTGGTAAGATTTTTCTACTTTCCGAAACGCCTGTCAGTGTGTATGTGAATAAGATCGCCATAACCACCTCGCTTGGCAGACGTATTGGTAGATATAGTTTACTCCTATTCCATGGTCACACGCCGGCGCGCCACCTTATTACAATTTTATTTAAATTATTCGTCATGGGTGTCCTTTTTATGGTTTCTGAGGGTGCTAAAGCGGATACATCATCCTCATCTCAGCCAACTAAACGTCGACTGCTAGACATAGGCCTCCCCCAAAGGAGGAGGAGGTTGCCATAATCGCCACGCTTGGCAGGCACCCGCCTGGCAATCGCAGTATGGTTATAAAAATGTATTGAGAACGCTGCTGCCCATTCTGTAGTAAATCCCTTAGTCACCATTTACCCATGTCTTCGGATTTTTGGTTCTAGGACATGTCGGTTTCCTAACAATGTTTTCCTTCACCTTAAAAGGAAGCTGACAAACGTCCGATTTGCCGACGATATAGTCGTTTTGCCCCAGCTTAAGAACTTCAGACCTTGCTCCAAGAGCTGAGCACGGCTAGCTTTAGGGTGGGTCTTGCGATATGTCGGTCTAAAACTCAGCTTGTGACTAACAGCACTAAGCGTGGAGTCGTGATAGATGGGCAGGAGATACAATATGTCGATGAGTATGTCTGCCTGGGCCAGTTAGTTTCGAAAGAGAGGTCGATCGCCGAACCGAAAACGCCTGGAAAAGCTACTGGGCCATGAAAACGCTAAGGAAAGGGTAATCTGCCGATCTCCCTAAAGCGCAATCTCATTGACGTGTGTATCCTGTCCATCTTAACCTACGGTGTTCAGACCTGGTCGCTCATCTCGTCGCAAAAGTTACGCCTTGGAGTTTGCCAAAAAGCGATGGAACGCAGCGTTCTGGGTATAAAAAGACAGGACAAAATTCGAACACTACGCTGCGTTCCGTAACGGGTGTAACAGACGTAAGCAAAAAGGCTGCCATGCTCAAATGGGATTGGGCGGGTCACATCAGCCGCATGCAGGCTGACCGCTGAGCAAAAGTCTCTGTACGCGTACCGCGTGAGCTGGTTTGAGGTGGCGCGGGAAAAGAGTTCCTGGAAAGACCTGGGACCTGGTTTTTTGTTTTACTGTCCCACTGCAAGACAATGGCCCCATTGTCTTGCAGTGGGACAGTAAAACAAAAAACCACTAAACAAACTGTAGTGCGTAGTGCTTTAATGATTAAAAACTAAATCAGGCGGATCAAGGTTCAAAATACAGTATGCGTGGTCAAACGTTCACAAAAAAATACTGTGTGGCAGGCATATCTACGCACAAACTATTTACATAAATTCAGCAAATTATTCTAAACCCCCCAGCGTAGAAATGTTTCGTCGGTTATGAGCTGTTTTACAGAACAGTGCAATACCTACCTGCGGGGTCAAAATGGAACAGCACATTTTTTTATTTTACTTAGCCACGAGGGATCGTCGCTAAGTAATAACTGCGACGGGTCGATGAGGCTAAGTTACGCTTGGCGCAGTCCGTCCGTGGATGGGTGACCATCTTTACGTATCAAGACCCCTCCGCGCCTTGGAAAGCACGTTAAGCCGTTGGTACCCGGCTGACATTCTCTTCTCTCTCGGATCTTTGACAGTCGCTCCGGGTCGTCAGAAGCCCGAAAGTTTGACAACCAGTCTTACCAAGGGGTATCGTGCTATCGAGAAACTGGGTAATGGAAGTCAGATAGGCAGTCGCTCTATGTAAAGTAACGGTATTCAGCTGCATCCGGTTGGACTGGAATCCGACCCCAACACAGCTGGCAAAAGACTATATCAGAGAAGATAATGTATTTAGCCAAAACATGAGTATGCACATGACATGCAAGATGTCCCATTAAATTAAGTCACAGTCATCTTAAGCAGACAGACAGACGGCTAGGCAGATTAAATCTATCCGTAAAAACTGTAGTCTTTACTTGCGGAGTGAAGATGTGATTTTCCAGAGTACGGAGATATCCAGCAGAGACTGACGACACGCGCACTAATTACGATGATTATATTTGCAGGTGGTAACGATCGTGCTGGTGGTCGCACCATCTGGAGCGCTGGTTGGCGTCCCACCACTACCGCCATTACCTCAAGACGATGTTATATCCCTTTATTATCGACTATTTAAAATTAATGTAAACAAAGCTCAAGAGTGTGTGAGGGACTTGACCAATCGCTGACTGCCTCCGATTTTGCAGCAGTTGGTGCAATACAAAAATCACCAGGAAAGTTTGGGGCGGTATCATTATACCTCACTGGGGCTTTGGGTCAAAAGTAGCTTTCACCCATTGGTGAAAGCTACTTTTGATCTCATTGTGCTATCAATTAAACTTTGACTACTTTGAAATGTACGTTCGTGTTTTATTTGTTTCCATCATTAGACTCTTGTCAGCAGGCGAGAGCCGTGGAAGCTTCGTTACAAAAACCTGTACTTACCACTGTACTTGAGAAATCCGGGGTTCACGATCTGATTATACTTTATAATAATATATCTAAATTCCGAAATCGTAGGTTCATATTAAGGTTGTGACAGAACTACGCGTCTGCTTCTTCCACAACTGCGGAACTTCCACAAGAAATTGTACCTCCGCATCCACATCCGTAAGTTTTTAAAGGAGTTGTAGTGACACAGTACCTTTCACACCGTTACCAGAAAACCAGATACCACATACCTACCACCTTAACCAGTTACCACATACCACCCTGAAGTCTTATAAAAAAGTTCGGCTCCAACTAACCAAAGACCCTGTAACGTAAAACTTAAAGATATCATAACCATCAACGATGTTGGGTTGTTCTGCCGGATGCAGCCGAATACCTGTAATTTATTTATTTAGGTACTATAAGTTTGACCGTTATGTGTGTGTGTCTCTGTCTGTGGCACCATAGCTCTTAAACGGGTGAACCAATTTGAGCGCGGTTTTTTTTTTATTAAAAAGAAGGTTTTCTAGCGATGATTCTTAAATATTTTTTATCAAAATTGGTTTAGCCGTTTCAAGGTCAACAGCTGTTTTGTTAGCTGCGGTAGCGTTATTAGACTCATAATGTGTATTTACTTTCAAAATCAAAATCAAAAGTCATTTATTCAAACTAGGCTGAGAGTCAGCACTTTTTGAAATGAAATGAAATGAAATGAATGAAATGAAATGCACCGATCCCAGCGTGGCTTGACCAGACTCGATAAATCAAATGAACCCCAAGATTTGCACTAGCCCCTGGAGCCTCATGCTTCATGGTGTTACAGAGGCCATTGCATATCAAGAAGTAGACCGGGGGGCGCGGTAATGGTCAGGTAGACGTGCCCATAGGATAGGAAAGGATTGCGAGCCTACCGGATATGCATCCTTGAGTAAGCATTGGACTAGTGGAGAAACGGGTGATATTTATTGAGTCAGCACTTTTTGAACGTCAAAATTACATAAGACAGTCCCCCAAAACGCCCGCCACCGCACCACCTCCTAGTGCTTTAGCTGGGAAGAAGTGGCGCAACAAACTCCCCAGCAACACAGCTGTCTGTTATGTTAGAAGAACTTGATTCTATACAATAATAGCATAAAATTAACATTCAACAATAAATGAAAATTTTACTGATTTAAAAAAAAAAACTTTACTTACAAACATACGTGTGGTCTAAAATTTGAAGCACCCATTTATGCTACATAACTTTGCAAGATTATGGAATCCTTGGTCCGATGCTGCAGCCAGGATACCCAGCACACTCGTACACTCTAAAAAAAATTATAGCAGATATGTCGTGTAATTGTATTAGTTTTGATCAGCATTTGACTCTACACACAATGTAATGGTGGCAACACGATGAGCTGCTGATGCAGCCTGGATATCCAGCACACTCGTACACTCTAAAAAAATTATAGCAGATATGTCGTGTTTGTATTAGTTTAGATCAGCATTTGACTCTACACACAATGTAATGGTGGCAACACGATGAGCTGCTGATGCAGCCTGGATATCCAGCACACTCGTACACTCTAAAAAAATTATAGCAGATATGTCGTGTTTGTATTAGTTTTGATCAGCATTTGACTCTACACACAATGTAATGGTGGCAACACGATGAGCTGCTGATGCAGCCTGGATATCCAGCACACTCGTACACTCTAAAAAAATTATAGCAGATATGTCGTGTTTGTATTAGTTTTGATCAGCATTTGACTCTACACACAATGTAATGGTGGCATCACGATGAGCTGCTGATGCAGCCTGGATATCCAGCACACTCGTACACTCTAAAAAAATTATAGCAGATATGTCGTGTTTGTATTAGTTTTGATCAGCATTTGACTCTACACACAATGTAATGGTGGCATCACGATGAGCTGCTGATGCAGCCTGGATATCCAGCACACTCGTACACTCTAAAAAAATTATAGCAGATATGTCGTGTTTGTATTAGTTTAGATCAGCATTTGACTCTACACACAATGTAATGGTGGCAACACGATGAGCTGCTGATGCAGCCTGGATATCCAGCACACTCGTACACTCTTGAAATAATAATAACAGATATGTCGTGGTTGGATTCGTTTTGATTGGTATTTGTTTTTATTTTATCTGAAAGGTGACATAATCGAGAGTGTTCTTAGCTATGATTCAAGAAAATCGGTTCAGCTGTTTGAAGACTATCGGCTCTTTTCTGATTAATGAAGAGATTTGAGCATATTCCATGGTTCTGATCGAGTCGAAATTTGGTATTCTATCTTCAAATATATTAGACAAACAAAGTAACCTTGAACTGATGCTGCAGCATCACCTGGAATTACCAGGATACCCAACTACCTGACCAACAGCAGATACCTCCCAACTATCGTGTGTGGGCTTATTGAAAAAGTCTCAAGAGATCTCAATAGGTTATAGATAAATGGTGATCAGGGTCTGACGAAGAATGGGGATAAATTAGTAAATTCACTGTGGAAAATATACGTAAAGCTGCGCAGATTTAAGCGAGACATGTGCCGATCTTAGCGTGTTTACTATATTAAGTTTAAAAAGCACGAAATAAAAGTTAAATTAAAAATTTAAAAAACCCCCGACCCAAACAAAAATCTCTAAAACTTAAAAAAAAAATATTTACTGGCCTTTGGCGGTCAATGAAAACGCCAAACAGTCGAGGCCCAGCAATAATGTATTTAACTATGCTATTGTAGAAAGGATAACATTTTCACTAGCCGTCCCCCGGCGTGACAATGCTTTGATCAAAATATTCCCTACAACTTAAAAGGCCAATATTTTTTTTTAATTTTTAGAGCTTTTTGTTTGGGTTGTGAGTTTTCCAAAATTTTTATTTAACTTTTACATGGAGCGACTGCCTATCTAACATCCACAACCCAGTTTCTGGGTAATATGATACCCCTTGAAACTTACAGATATACTTAAGGCTAGGTTGTTCCGGCCTGTGGGCCTTTGAAACCCTCCGCCTCCCCCAAATGCAGAGCGACGTATTTATTTACGACTAGCAGTTCGCCTGCGACTTCGTCCGCGTGAATTTCGAAGATACAGCCTAAAAGTATTACTCGCTCATATTGTAGGTTTGACAGAATTTTATAAAATTGAATTTAGGTAGATATCTATAACTAATATAGCTTATATCTATTTTGTAATTTAAGGACGCATTTACGAATTGACGCGCTTCAATTTTAGGTATTGAGTCTTACTACTACACGTGCACGGCTCATACACACAGCGATTTGCATAAAGCGGCGAAATTATGAGTAAACGTAGACGTCACATATTAAATCCTAAAATATAAAATTGATACTTCTAAATTTAAAATTGAAACATATGTGACGTCACACAAGAGGTAGGGGGTTTACAAGTGTGACCATCTGTGACAAGGGTGGGGGGGTCAAAAAGCGATAAAATTTGTGTGACGTAATTTATAGATGGCCCCTAAGAGCTAAATAAACTATAAACATTCTTATCAGGTATCTCTATTAGTTTATTATTTCCGGTAGCAGTCTTCAAAGTACACCTTCAGTTCTACCATCGTCCTGACGTAAGATCTCAACGTAACTAACAAAACGAGTCTACTCATCTATTAGCTCCAGTAGCAGTCTTCGAAGTACACCTTCAGGTCACTCCATCAAATCCGGAGGTAAGATCTCAACATAACTAACAAAACGAGCCCAAATTCGGCACATCTAGCTTTACTCATCTATTAGTTCCAGTAGCAGTCTTGTACACCTTCAGGTCACTCCATCAAGTCCAGAGGTAAGATCTCAACATAACTAACAAAACGAGCCCAAACTCGGCACATCTAGCTCTACTCGTCTATTAGTTCCAGTAGCAGTCTTCGAAGTACACCTTCAGGTCATTGTATCAAATCCAAAACTATATAGTATGAGTTTATGATTTCTACTTACTTCTAGCAAAAGTATAAGAAATTGTGAATAAAATCTTACCTTGGTTGTCCGTAGTCCGTATAAAATGGAAACCGATCACTTTTCCGAAACTTTTTTGTTCGAATTTCATTTTACCGAAAACTATTGACCGACGTCTTTTTTGTTATAAGCATGATTTGACATATTTTTAGATCATCGAAGTATCATGTGTTAGGTATTAGTTTACCGAACTATATTTCGCCGATTTACAAAATAACTTTTTGCTATTGGCAAATGATTAATTTGCCATATTTTCATCATACCGAAACAACATTTTACGGATTATTATTTAGTCACAAATATATAGCCGGTTACTTGGTAGCATTTTCAATATTACATTAAAATAGTGTCATAAAAGTCAATATGTTGTGATACAAACTTTAGTGAGAAACGAATCGCTGTTAAACCGACTTCACGCAGTCTCATCTGCCCTACCCCTAGAGTGTAATGTAAGCCCGCGTAGGCGCGGAGGGGTGGGGCGGCCCGCGACCTGAGGAGTAGGTGATTTGAAGACTTGCCGCCGCGGCTGAGTCTGGCCGGCTGATTTGGCCAGCAAGCCGAAGCTGCGGTGGTGAGCGTTAAAACCATCTGCGACGATAAGCTCGCGTGGGGCCGCCCAAACCCCGCAGCGCCGGAGCCGTGACAGAAACAATGCTTGCTGCATGTTGCATGCCTGCTTGCATGTTGCATGCTTATTTGCACGATGCATGCTTGTTTGCATGCTGCATGCCTGCTTGTCTACCTACGCTTAGAATGGTGCCTGATAAAAAAGTAACAGCAAAAATTAAAGATGAAATAGTGTGCACAATATTTTCTATTCGTCTGGTGAAATAAAAATATGGTAATTATAATAATGATTGTTCGGAAATATAATACTTCGAACAAATGTTATTTCGGCTATAACTTCGGTAAAAGTTTTTCGACCAAATGAAACGTTGTAGTAACGAAAAAAATCGAAATGGTTATAAGTCAACTGATACAGTGGCAGACGTGACTTCCATGAAGTAAAAAAAAACGAAACGATAATAGTTGAAAAGTTTTAGGTGAAATGAAATTCGGTCAAATATTTTTCGAACTTATGTTAGGTAACCATATGACATAGATACGATACGTCTTCGACGAACAATTGGGAACATGAGCACTGAGTTATACTGTTAGCGCATAGCCACTGCGTTCACACGGCGCTATTTTTCAAAGCACGTTATGATATTTTTTGGGTGGGAAATCATCACATAACTTCTCCCGCTCTGGGTGGAGCAGGAGGTCGTGTCAGACTTTTACTGAGTAAAACCCACCCGTGTTTCAGTTGTCTGTGTGCCAGGGGCCGCGGTATCTCTTTCGAACGACCCGCACCCCTTTGGTATTCAAAACTGAAAGTTGTTCACTCAGAGCCAATATGATAAAATCACGGATCCGAGAAAAAATCTTGTGTTGCTACACACTGCGGTCAAATTGTTTACCATGTGAATGTAGTTCGGTGGAGAGTAAATATCATAATTGATAGGGATGAAACAATTTTAAAAATCTCAGAAAAATGTGTTTTGTACAAACTTCTTCATAAACGACGATAAAAAGTAATATACGACTCTCACTTAACTATTATTTTATCGATAACAATTTGTAGCGTGTCAACACTATTTTAAAATAGTCTTGTCTTGTTTTTTTTCGAAAATGTGATTATTTCTAGGCTTTACAGCCTAGAAATAATCACATTTTCTAAAAAAAAAACGAGTTGAGTCTTCGTTTATCGTTTGGTCTGACTAAAACTAAATAAAGCCTCAAAAATAATTCGTATTGTTATCTGAAATATTTTTGACATGTATTGGGATCCTGGGGTTCCGGACTTTTGAAAGTCGTAAGAGGACCCAAAGCCAACTCGCAGAGGTCCCTTAGACAATTTTAAATGACGAGGAGCCACCGACTGACGATTATCCCTGTATGCACTATGCAAGCGCCCCCAAGTACAACTCCCGGTCGGTGAAGGACTGTTGCAGGATGTGTTAACAAAGATATTAGAAAATTGGATGGCTAGAGTTGACTGTTCAACCAGCTGAACTTGTGCCTGTAACATAATGTTGAGATAATTTAAGGATTTATGATTATAATTATGTTTATAAGCCAAGTTAAATGTAAGTATTTGTACAGTAGGTAAATTAACTTTACGCTACGTTTTCCGAACACGCGGTCTCCACTCGTCCGACTGCGGCCCATTGCCACAAACTTCACTTTAACGTCCGTCTTTCTTCTTCTACCGACACAAGCCTAAATAACTTCAATTCTATCAAGACACAACATATAATGGGTTTCCAAGTCAGTGCATCCTTTGATCTAAAAGAGTGTCCAAGGAGTTTCTTGCCCGTTCCACTTCATAGGAACCTACTACGCTTTGTCAACTAGCTTCATTTTTCTGACTGACAGGCTCCTTGACAATTCAAAAATGCCTGAAAGTAGTTATTATTGATGAATGATTTTATTTCTGTAAGTAGGTTAGAACTAGATGAGGTCGGCGTTTCCTATCTGACTACTCTGAAGAAAGACCGAAACAAACTCAGAGGTCACAGTCTCTTTTAAAGTCCAGACATAATCTTGGTCAGATGTGAAGACGTGTGACGTGTGACATGTGGATTGGTGTCTGAAATGATCTTTTGAGGAAAGAACCACACAGATTGAATGGGCCTGTCCAATCAGTGCACGCGTTTATCAATAATCATGCAACTCAACTCAGAACTTGAGGAGCTCAATGATTTTAAGAACAATACCAAAGAAAGGACACTTGGATAAGCCGCACAAATTACGCAAACTGCCAAACCAGAATTAAAACTAAATGAGAAAACAAAAAAGAAACCAAACAAAAAAACCCACAAAAATATATTGAAATAAATGGCATGAGTTTCATTTTGAAACTGTTTTAAAATAGGTTTTTTAGCTATATTTCTCATTTGAACAGTTTAAAAAGGTTTTCGTTGGCCGACATAACAGCTAAGAATAAAAAATGTGCATCCTGAGGACAAGACAAGTGATGCTGTTGCGTGTGGAGCTTGAAGAAGGGTCTATCCATTTCTGCGCTATGACGAACCGCGCTATGTGGTAAAATGGCGGTCTATTCGCTAAAAGCCTTTTTGTAAACAACCTTACGATGGATATCCATCGCGAGAAAAAGAGGCAATACTGCGGATAGTCTGTCGTGTACTATTAACATACAGGGTGTAAGGGAAACGCTTCCGAAAACGAAGATAAGTGATAGGGCTAGTGATTCTTGATACAGTCCTACTATCAAATTATGTAGTTTTTTTTACAATTTTACCTATTTCTTTAGCATTTTTGCACACTAAGCTGTAAGAGCAGTTAAATGAACCATTATTTGAGATTTAACACATTTTTTTTTTACAACTAACCGGAAATGTATTCAAAAATACAAATCAGCTGATAGGCTCACGCTTAGCCGCGCTCGCCGAGAGCCGCGCGGCCGACGACCCAAGTCCAAGCGGCGACTTTAGATTTAGGCATCCTTTGTAAAGCGCCGTCAAAATAAGTACCTAGAACCTTACACTCTGTATACAAACAATACATACGTAAATAATATACAATACATATAAATGTGTATTACATATGCCCGTATTGTCCCACTCGATCCTGCGCCAATAAGGACCAATTCTTCATATACGCGTCAAGTTCGTCCCACCATCTACGTCCGTCTTCCACGATGCTGTTGGACGTTGCCAGGGACCCAAGCTGTGGTGGTCTTAGCCCACAATGCATCCGACATGCGGCAAACGTGTCCGGCCCAGTCCCATTTAAGCTTGGCTGCTTCTTGGGTGACGTTTAGGATTTGTGTCTTAGCACAGTATCGTGTTCCGTATCCGACAGGTACTGAACGGTGAACCCGCACATTCATCATATTACTTGTTATAATTATGTAGGTTAGCAACCTCAGCGTTTCAATACGCGCAGTCGTTTACTGTAACTAGCAAGTAAAATAAATTTAGTGATATTACCACACTCAACACGGGCGGTTTTACTCATCATCCCCGGCTTCATCATTAATTCTAAGGTGTAAAGAAAGTCATCTTACATTTTTTTTGGTCCTTCGAGCCGGATTGGCTGGGATCACGCGAATAATCAGTCAATCGGGTATCTAGTATAAGACGCGTGGGTTGTTCGGTATCGGAACCCCTCAGTGGCTGTACCCGTTGAGTACTTCGTGACAGTGCCGTAGACACACAGTCAATTCAGTGAACACTAAGTGGCTCTCTCGAAGACGTCGGTCGAGATCAAGAAGTCACATTATCACACCTCTGCTGAGCACAGCATCGGAGCGCATCGCGCTTGGAAAGGTGGTTCAACACATCGGTTTCCAAGTAAGATTGTTCCTTAATTTTATCACTATGGCTGCTTTAAGCTCTCGTCAAGTGGAGATATTGGAAAATATAAATGAAATAAAAATCAACTTCGGTAAGGATCCATTGTCGAGAAAGACTACGGATTATATACAACGGAGGATTGAGACGTTGGATAACCTCTGGGGTGAGTTCGACCAAAATCACGTCAAACTTTCCGAGTATCCAGACAGGGAACCCAAATATTTTGAGTCTAATTATTATCAACAGGGTAAGGACCTTTATCAGTATATCCGAAACATTCTATCTTCATTTGGTTCAGGAGAAAAGGGAACACAGTCGAACACTGCAGCCATGGAACTATTGGCTTTACAGAGAACAAACTTTAGAGCATTCAGCAGGTTAGTAAAGAGTATTAACGTGGACGTAATATCTGAAAGGTGGGAACTTGAAGACGAGCTTAGGGATATTCAGACCAAGTGGAATAGCATTGATTCATTACATCTGCGAATCGACCACATACTTCAAGGCGGAGATCTATCATACGAAGATGAATTTTGTAAGTATGAATCCATCTACAAAGACATCAAACGTTCGTTGAACAAGAAGATATCATCCATGGCACATGTTCAGAACGCGACCCCAAAAATAGAAATTCCTATTTTTACGGGAAAATACACGCAGTGGCCAACATTCTCTGACTTGTTCACTGAAGCCATCCACGATAACAGCTCAATCACCAAGGCTCAGAAGATGCAACACTTGAAAGGAAAGGTCAAGGGAGAGGCCGAGCGCCTTATTCAGCATCTACATATTTCTGCGGATAATTACGATACAGCCTGGGAAATTTTAACGCATAGATACAACAATACTCAGGTTCTCTTTACGAATCAAATAGAGATATTCCTGAATCAGCCTGTTATTCACAAACAGACGGCATATGACCTACAGCGGCTATATGACACCACCACAGAATGTATTCATGCAGTACACAACCTTGGGGTGAATACTAATACATGGGATCCGTTGCAAGTGCATCTTCTCAGTAAGAAGCTGGACCAGGAGACTTACAGGGATTACAAGGAGGCTCGCGAATCACCCAGGGAGCTACCAGCTCTGACTGAATTTATGGCATTCCTTGAAAACAAGTTTACAGCCCTGGAACCCATACATAGAAAAGAGAAGGAATCAAACGCATCGAAGCAACCCTTTAAGCGGGGATCAGTACAACAGGGTAGCAAACCTGTGAGTTACGGAAATCAACACAGAAATCAATATCAAGTGGCCGCTACTCAAGGTCCAAACTGTCCTGTTTGCGATAAGCGACACTTTATATTTACCTGTAGGAAATTCTTGAAAATGACCCCGAGCGAACGATTAGCCTTGGTAGCAAAGTGCCAATACTGCAGAAATTGCCTTTACTATCATCCCGACACTGATTGCATCAACCCAAAGCGCTGTAAAAGGTGTAACGCGGACCACAATACTCTCCTTCATGAAACTCGTGAAACACATCCACAAGCCGGAGCTGTCACGAGCTCCCATACGTCCACAGTGCAGTCAAACTTGCCAGCACAGCATAACGTCAACCATGTGGCAGCTGACAACGAAGAAATTCTGTTGACTACCTTATCATTAACTGTTTCAGCAAGTAACGGCACATATGTCACTTTACGAGCTCTTTTAGATCAAGGATCTCAAATTTCATTAATATCTGAAAATGCTACACAAATGCTAGGTTTACAACGCCGGCAATATCATGCCTCTATCTCAGGGGTGGGCCCGGCCTCTAAGCAAAGCAAGGGTATTGTGACGCTAGACTGCAAGTCTATTTATGGAGATTACATCTTAAAAACTCAGGCTTTGGTTGTATCAAAGGTCATAAATAATTTACCTAACTCCTCATTTAGCAAACAGTCATGGCCGCACTTGCAACATCTTCAGTTAGCCGATCCGGAGTATAATGTGTGAAGACCTATCGATCTGCTTTAAGATGCCAGTGTATACTCGGAGATCATACTGAGTGGACTTATAAAGGGTCCTGCGCAGGCCCCCATAGCTCAACAAACCAAGATGGGTTGGATTTTATCAGGGAATGTGAAAAAGTTCAATTGCCATGTTGTAATCAATAACATAGAAGAAATAGCCAAGTTTTGGGAATTAGAAGACATTCACGACTCATCATCAAACTTGACTCTTAGCGATCAATTTTGTGAAGATTTTTACAAAACCACCACGCGACGATTGGAGAATGGTAAATATGAAGTTGGGATACCCATGATGCCAAGTTTTGAGCAACAACTCGGATCCTCAAAGTTCAAGGCGATTGCGCAATTCAAGCAATTGGAAGCAAAAATGTCCAAAAATAAATCATACTCAAATCAATACAAACAATTTATAAGTGAGTACCAAGAATTGGGTCACATGCGCCAAATTGGAAACACAATTGATCAGGTGTATTATCTCCCACACCACGGTGTATGGAAACTCGATTCTACTACCACAAAATTGAGAGTAGTATTCAATGCTTCCTCCAAGTCGACGTCGGGTAACAGCTTGAACGACGTTATGTACAGTGGGCCCAACTTACAACAAGATTTGCTCGCACTTATAATCAAATGGAGACAACATAAAGTGGTAATCACTGCGGACATTGAAAAAATGTTTCGTCAGATTCTTGTAAGAGAGCAAGATCAGCCCTTACAATCAATCATTTGGAGAGATTCAATGGAGGATCAATTGAGTCAGTATCACTTAACCACTATAACGTACGGAACCAAAGCGGCCCCATATTTGGCCATGCGAACGCTCAAACAGCTAGCGACGGATGACGCTGAAAAGTTCCCGCTGGCAGCTTCCGCCGTACAGACCTCCTTTTACATGGACGACTTGTTAAGTGGGCACAGCTCCGTGGATCAAGCAAAAGAGTTACAACGTCAGCTTATCAAGATGCTACAGGGTGCTGGGATGAATTTGCGAAAATGGTCAAGCAATAAACCGGAACTCCTCCAAGAGTTAGCAACGGATCAATTGAACAGCCCCTACGAATTTAAGTGTCTTGAATCCAGAAAGACTCTAGGCTTACAATGGACTCCATCCTCAGATACCTTCATGTTCCAAGGCCATGCGATTCCAGAGACTAGCGCAGCCACTACCAAACGGCAATTATTGTCAGACGTCTCAAAATTATTTGATCCCCTTGGTTGGTTATCACCACTAACAATCAGAGCCAAGCTATTATTTCAAGAAACATGGTCCTTAGAAACAAATTGGGATCAAGAACTACCTAAGGTTATGCAAGATAATTGGCAAAAATTAAAACAAGACATCAACTGCATCGACAAATTCTGCATTCCTCGTTATTTAGGCAGCATGAAAGCAAAATGTCAATTACACGCATTCTGCGATTCGTCAGACAAAGCTTACGCTTGCGTTATTTACTTGGTAACAAACAATCATAAGGGCGAATACACATCAAGAATCATCGGGGCAAAAACGAAGTTAGCACCAGTTGCGAAGAAAACAACATTACCGCGACTGGAACTCTGTGGAGCGCTACTTTTATCACAACTGGTGAAAAAGGTTACCGATTCCTTGGAAAACAACGGAATGTCTCTTCACGCATGGACAGATTCCATGATAGTCCTAGGCTGGCTGCATGGGAATGTATCTAGATGGAAACCCTTTGTAGCTAACATGGTGAAACAGATAACCAAAGTCATACCAGCAGAATTCTGGAATCACGTCGGCTCGGAAGAAAATGCAGCAGATTGCGCAACACGCGGAGTAACAGCTCGTCAATTGTTACATCATTCGTTGTGGTGGGAAGGGCCAGAATGGCTAAAAGGTTTGGATAAAAAAGATGCAATTAAAATGACATACCACGCCCCCACCATCGAAACAAAGACACTCGCTAGTGTGAACACAACTTTAGTAAAAAATAACTTAACATTTATAAGCGAATTACTGCAAAACCATAGTTCACTGACACGAATTGTACGAATTATATGCTGGGTATCACGTTTCATCATGCGAACTCGTGACAAGCATATTTCAACACATGATTATTTTTTAGCGTCATCAGAAATAAATAACGCATATTATTTAATTATAAAAGAAGTGCAAGCTTTAGAATTCTATGAAGAATTGCAAGATATTCAACGTAAACAACAAGTAAGCTCTAAAAGCAAGATTTGCAGTTTACATCCATTTGTGGACCAAAACGGTCTATTGAGAGTTGGTGGTCGGCTACAACACGCCAGAATAAACATTTCGGCGAAACACCCTATCATACTACCAAGCCACAGCCGACTTACTGACCTGGTTATCAACCAGGCTCACCTTACAACTTTGCACGGTGGACCCCGTTTAACACTATCCTATATCAGGGATAAATACTGGGTTGTCAGCGGTATCAGGACTGTGAAACGACAGCTAAGACTGTGTGTGAAGTGCCGACGGTTTAGCAACGAAGTTAATCAGCAAATTATGGCAGACTTACCCCGAGCTAGAGTCACCCCGTCAAGACCATTTACACATACGGGAGTCGATTTTACAGGACATGTGGAAATGAAAGCCAATAAAGGCCGCGGGATAAAAACGGTGAAAGGATACGTGGCTGTCTTCGTGTGCTTATCAACGAAAGCAGCCCACCTGGAATTAGTTTCAGACTTGAGTACGGCTGCCTTTCTAGGTGCATTTCGTCGATTCTGCTCTCGTCGTGGATCTCCCGGTCACATGTATAGTGACAACGGTAGAATCTTTGTGGGTGCTGATCGACTCATGAAGAAAGAGTACAAGGAGATCATCCAGTGCCTGAATCCCGACTTCTTTAACAACATCAGCGAGATGAACATTCAGTGGCATTTTAATGCACCGGCATGGCCCAATGCAGGCGGACTTTGGGAAGCGGCAGTGAAGAGTCTAAAGTACCACTTGAAAAGAGTTATAGGAGATCAACGCCTTACCTACGAAGAGTTTTCTACTTTGCTTTGTCAAATAGAGGCGTGCCTTAATTCTAGACCACTATGTCAATTAACAGAGAGCTCAGACGACGACTGCTTAACTCCTGGACATTTCCTGATAGGAGCACCTATCTTATCAAGGCCTCACACGGATCCAGAGTCTACGACATTACAGACTCGTTGGCAACTCGTCCAAGCTATAACGAAGAGTATCTGGAAGAAGTGGTCATCGGAGTATCTGCAACAATTGCAAACTAGAACTAAGTGGCGAACTGCAAAAGGTAATCTGGAAATCAACGATGTCGTCCTCATTCGTGAAGAAAACACGCCTCCGGGTAAATGGGCTATGGGTCGAGTACAGCTTCTGCACCCTGGGAAGGATGGACACGTCCGAGTTGTTACACTCAAGACACGCAGCAACACCATCCAGCGCCCAGTGAACAAGCTTGTATACTTGCCTGTAAATGAGGATGAAACCCCATCGAGACCCTTGAAACAGGATGTGAGCCAGCCTACTTCCTCATCGCCACCAGTTCAAGTTGAAAGTAAGAAACGCCCCCCGCGACCACGCAGGCAGGCAACGTTAAATACACTTTTCATGACGACATTATTAATGCTTTTGTTCATATCACCCAGTTTACAACAAAAACTGACGTCATACAATATAACCCCAATTACTACGGATCAAGGACTTTACTTTGACAAGGTGTCCAACCTGCAAGTTATCAAGGACGATTGGAAACTCATAGTATTTTATAATATGTCCACGTTCTATCGCGGAGTATCCGAGGTAAAGGGTTACATATCGCACTTGAAGCAAACAGCTGATCGCATGGGTTCACAATACGACAGTGTCATCGTACAACTAGAACACGAAGTAAAGGAAATCGAGCATTACCAAGCGCTTCTTGAGAATCCACATTCAAGAAGGCACAGACGTGGGTTAATCAACGGAGTGGGTTACTTGGCAAACACATTATTCGGAGTGCTAGACGAGAACTTCGCACAGCAGTATAAAAAGGATATAGAAAAGGTAACTAACAACGAGAATCATCTTCGGAATTTACTCAAGAATCAAACTTTGGTCTTGGAATCAGAATACAACATTCTACGACGTAGCGAAGAGACTATGAACAAACAGTTCAATTTCATAAAACGTCATCTTCAAAACGTCACTGATGAGCTAAATAGGGTACGTCTGGACAACACGGATGGTCTATACATAACATCATCCGCCTTAGCAGCCAGTATCATATTGTCAAAGCTAATGCGTATTCAGCATACCCTAATCGACACCGTGACAGACATCAGCCACGGTCGTATCGACCCCTACTTGTTGACTCCTGAACAGCTGGCACGTCAAGTCGACATAATCTCCGGACAACTACAGGGAAACTTAATGACCCCTATAGAATCATCGGATTTGTCAGACATGTATAAAATCATGAAGGCGTCAGCTACCTTATACAAAGGTTATCTCATTATAGAGATAAAAATACCGCTAGTGACTAACGATGTCTTTGAATTGGATAAAATCATTCCGATTCCCCAGAAGAGAGGGGTGAATCATTTCAGAATCATCCCTAGCTCGCCATACCTTGCCTACAACATACAGAAGGATACTGCACTTCTCCTGTCAGATAGTGATCTACAAAGATGCGTCCACGTCATAAACAACAACAAGTTGCTATGCTCTATTGATAAACCTATCTACAACCTGAAAATAAAACAATCATTGTGTGATATACATGCAGTAAGTGATATTAAGGGCACTTGTAAACAAGAAGTTTCCACGTGCCACCACTATTGGGTCAAGTTACATAACGTGAACTCTTGGTTTTACACCTGTTGTGAAACTTGCGAGCTCCGCATTTTTTGTATGACAGGAACAAAGACGACTGTAATACGAAACAGTGGAATCGTTAACATAGGTCAGGGATGCACATTGAAATCGGATGCGTACAGTACTCACGCACACAACAATTTCTTACATCATATGAATATGCAAGCAAAAGTCAATGTCCCAGAGGTATCTATTTTGAATTCGCTCATCAACACAACCTTGCCCAAAGAATTAGACGTTCCGGAGAACCACACTCATATTTGGAATCAGTTGAAAGACCAAATCAACAATATTAAGGAACAATCTTCTACGGAGCTAACTGTCCACGACATTCATCAATACTCTATAGGGTATGTCACTTTGGCCATGGTTATCATTCTTGGTGGCATATGCTTATACTTCGTGGTTAGAAAGAAGTATCATGCGGCACTGGATGAGCAGCAGCACGTTCGAGTGGCCGTGCCTACACCACGGGATGTGCCTACCCCGGGGGCGGAGGCGCGAATCGGCCCTGCAGGACGGGGATCTGAGTGCGTTAGTGAAACTCGTGCAGTGATTAGTGAATTTAGTGAAATTAGTCACGCGATAAGTGTCGATAAGGGGACCTCTCCAATGGACAACTCTCGGTCAGTGAAAGTAAACTTCGAACAAAAGTACGAACTTGATTAAAATGGAACTATTTAGGAATATAAGCAAATGAAATGAAATCATCTTGTATCACTTCTCATCTAAATATTATATCATTTATACGTAACCCATCAGTTATGTCCTTTAGTTAAATTCCATCAATTAAGATTCACATCTTGTCATGTCTCTCTTTAGAGTTGGCAGTATGAACGGTGAACCCGCACATTCATCATATTACTTGTTATAATTATGTAGGTTAGCAACCTCAGCGTTTCAATACGCGCAGTCGTTTACTGTAACTAGCAAGTAAAATAAATTTAGTGATATTACCACACTCAACACGGGCGGTTTTACTCATCATCCCCGGCTTCATCATTAATTCTAAGGTGTAAAGAAAGTCATCTTACAGGTACAATTATAATCATGAAACAAGAGCAAAGAACATCTAATATGTAGGTATGGCCAGTGCAGAAACATGGTTGGGAACCTTATGGATAGATAATTATACACAGTATTATAAGTATAGAATACATGTCGAAGGTTTTGTTCGTAGTTTATGCCAAGTGCGTCATACCATTCTACTGTGTCTTTGACCCAAACATGTTTTTATACAGAAAGAAATAACTAGAACATATGGTTTTTTTGTTGTTACGTTATTAACATATCGCTCATTTTACTAACGGAAAAATACAAAGTTATATTTTCTGATGCAATTAAAAAACCTTTTCATCGGAACTGTGCAAGTAAATATACCATCACTACAACGATAGTTTTACACTTATTTTTTTAATCCTATTTGTTTTTATGTTATACTTATAAGTTCGAAATCTCCAGTAAATTTCGGGAATAAGTCCCTGGCAAAGCTTCTTGTAGGTCTCCTTCAACAACCACATTCCCATTTACAACCTGCCATAAATCTACTAAGGTTTATTGAACTGCAGTGCTATGTGAACATAATCCAGCATTGCATATATAAGCTATCACGGCCTTTATACCAGGAGGCTTTTATTTTGGTATTAGGTATACCATATTTACATTTTTATTATTTGTGCTTGAGTTAAGTTTTAATTTTTTTTGTTGGTATATTGGCACGGCTAGCTGACATATGAAGAATTATTAAATTAATGTTCTGTGTCTCGTAATGTTTATTACTTTGCTTATGTACAGTAAGGAGTCATAAATGCTGTAGCATACGAAGGGTTATATTGCTATACACGCGTGGTCCAAGCCGTACCTACATCTGTCTGTATAAATGATATATCAACACAGAACACACACCTCAGAACTCACACACTGGCATCGCATCTAACAAAAAAAAATACTGTCGCACAGGGTACGTAATTACGCATGACCTTGGTCGGTTCATACCATTGCTAAAACTCACGTTCTCATATCAAGTTTCTATAGTTCGTAGCGTATTGTCTTGGATTAAGAAACACACAGGTCTGGGTTCAAATATCGCGATGAGACTTTTATTTTTCTTTCCGACAATTATTCGATAAATTAATAAACGAGAATAATAATGTAATCATTATTTTTTTATTATTAATATTGTTATTTTAATAAAGGATTAAATGTTTAATAAGTGATTACAAAATGTTTTTTCATTATAGTTTTATGAAGCATAAATATAACTAATAACGACTTCTTGTTAAAACAGTTTTTCTGTACTAATATTATAAAGAGATAACATTTGTTTGTAAGTTTGTATGTCGGGGGTAATCTCCGGAACTAATACTTCAATTCTAAAAAAAAAACACTGGTTGAAAGCTGCGTTATTTGTGAATGCTATAGGCTATAAATTATATTTATATCTTGCATTTAACCGACCTATCACAATGTTTGTCTAACCAAGCGAATTAAAACGAGAGTTATTTGCATGTTCTGCATAAACAATTGTAATATTTATAATAATTGAAAATAATGTAAGGCAACTTTATCCGCTTCAAATAGTTCTACAAAAAAGTCCGTAATACTATGTTTCTATCTTTTATATTTTAGCAGATATAGTAGCTTTTATGTATTCAAAAAAGTATTATTTGATTTACTTACGTTTGGATGACTTTTTAAACAACTAAATATAAATTTCACAAAAATATTAAGTAAGTATAAAGTTATTTTCATCGTTCAATAATCTAGGAAATAAATTTACTTTAAAAAAAAATATTTTTCTTCTATCTAGACCTTACGATATTTATAAAACGTTTCAAACAAATAACTACAAGGATCAGCATATATAATTTAATTAGATAAATGATTAATAAAATATTTAGATCATAATACTAACACGCAGTCCGCTTTTATGCAGCGCAATAATATTCGCTTTCATTTGTACACGGTGAAATTTTAATGTTTGTTTTCCCGCGGCAGAACAACTTGCCATAAGGAGTCCCTTCGAACCCTATAGTAAAAGTTATAAAATAAAGATATTTTTGTTTTAAAATAATTAAAAAAATATTCATCAACTCGAAAACATGAGAATCAATAGTATCACTGGAGGTAACTTGTAGGTATTACTCGAAACGCACGCGCCGCCGCGCCGACAAAGGGATCAGTGATGCATAAATGTTCAAAGCAAAATAAACTCTCGCACGTGGTGATACGGCATAAACTAGTTTGCACGCAACAACACAAAACATAGCCGCGAAGCCGACAAAGAAAAGACCATTTTACAAATGTTCGAAGCAAAATAAGCTCTCGCGTGTAGTGATACGGCATAAACTACAATCCAACAACAATTACAAACCAAGAGCGCGCCATCTTCCTATTGGGCGGGCCGGCGGCGGCGCACTTAGTTTTCCCGCAAATGTCGTACGCGCAGCGCGCGTTATCAGTGCAATGGATCGTCATTACAATTATTGCAATTTGGAGTACATCGCTATGGAGCTGAGTGAGTGGTGCCCGGCTCACTATCACCGCGCCGTGCGAGAGCACCTGGACTTGGTGTTTTCACAGCGCTGAGTCGGACGCGGCGGGCCAGTGCCTTGGCCAGCAAGAAGCCCGGATCTAACTCCGTTAGACTTTTACTTGTGGTCTGCGCTCAAGCACCTGGTGTATCGTGAGGAATAAAAAACTCGCGACGCGTTAATAACTGCGACAGTGGACGCTTTCAATATCGTAAGAAGTGACAGAGATACCTTATTAAAATTGAAAGACAATCAATTAAAACGTGCTCGAATGTGCATTTAACGCAGTGGCTTACACTTCGAACAATTACTCCGTAACCGAGAAGTGTAAGTACCTACTCGTACATTTGAAAATTGTGAACATTTAAAAGTAGTTAAATTCATTAAAATGATTGTAAATAAGTTGATTCAAATTTTTGAAATACGCCTCAAATACTGTTTTAAGTATCTAATTCTAAAAATTATGATAAACTTGTTTTTATTTAATTTTTGTTCAGTAAATTTCAGCTAAAAAAGTATCTATGACGGTCCTAAGCCCATAAAAGTATGAATGGAAAATTTGAATAACTTGTTGGGTAAAGCTTATTATTATCAAGAATATGTTATCAGCTGATTGAAAAGCACGCGGGTCAACGGTCGCGCGGCCTCTCGGCGGCGGCGGCACCCGGCTTGCGCCGAGCGTAGGTATCGGAACTATTGGTTCGTGCTCGCTTTCGAGTTTTGTTTTTCACAATGGTTAATCTGCCATTTTTTGTTTCTAATATTTTATTTGTTTATAAAACGATTGTATTACCAAGACAAAACCATTTCGCTGTGGGAAAACAAACATTTAAATTTGACCGTGTTTATTTAATTTATTTTACATTTTAAAATGGACTAGAACACCGCTAATGGATTTAATCCATTACACTCGTCACTAACAACCAAAGACGTTATATTTAGTCGCGGTGAATGAGTCGTAAGTTAACTGCATGCTAATATAATTTTGTTATTTAGGTTTTTGTGATCTAATCATAAAGTTTTACGAGTTTAGTGAACAAGACGAACAGAACAAGATACTATAGTCAAAAGCGATTTTTAAAACCATAAAAAACTATCACCGCGCGTGGAATTCGAACCCGTGACTCTCTACGCACAAACGCGCAAACCCAAGTATGGTAACCGCTAAGCTATCATGCCATATACTTAAACGGTTGAATTAATGAAATAAGATCATTGGAAAGTTATGAAAGTGTGTGTGTCTATAGTATAGAAATTACTTATTATAAGAAGGTCGTAAGTTAAACCGAAGTGTCAATCTAATACTTTTTGAGATTGCTACTCCACTTATGACCGCTACTGTATGTATAGAATCAAATCTATCCGACTAAACAGACAGCTGTGCTGCTGGGGAGTTTGTTGCGCCTCTTCTTCGTCCCAGCTAAAGCACTAGGAAGTGGTAAAGGGAGGGTGATTTGTGGGACTGTCTTATGTATTTTGACGTTCGAAAAGTGCTGTTTCTCAGCCTAATTTGAATTTGTCTGATTTTGATTTGATTTGATTTGACTTTTGATTTTGATTTTGCAGTATTACTGGTTTGTTTGCTGCGTGTCGAGGTTTGGACGCCAAGCAATGAACGCGTCGTTTGTGGACATGACTTTACATGACAGTTACACGCTACCAGAACGTTATAGTAATAGACAGTGCTGCTTGCTGGGGATTAATGGAATAACCCGAAAAAGGGCGTTGCGTAAACATATAGGTAGTTCTTTTTTCGGATAAGGCGGGAGGAAACTCGGCGGTGATCTCTCGCGCCCGGCCCTAGTTCAGGCTATGGTACGGAGCGAGGGTGCATGGGTAGCCGTCACCTCCTTCTGCGAAGCAGAAATGCTCGCGAAGAGGGAGGCGGCGCACGTGAGGGAGAGGTAGTATATGCGCCCTCACGGCCCTAGCCTCCGCAGGAGGATAACTAGATGTTGACTCTACTGATCTTTGGTTTCGTAGGTAAACTATTTATACATTCTTTGTTTTCCGGCTTACTGCTTGCAATGCTTAGGTACATCCGCATTATTCATAACTTCATATTTATAGTGGCCGGTGACCGCAACATACACCGTGATCAGTGGGTTTGCATTGGTAGGGACCAAAGTATTACTATGTAAGTATTTACCTAAATCGTAGTACCTACTTACGTATTAATTATGTGTCTGGTGTTAAGGCAAGACTAACCTATATCCGTTGTTTAAAACTGGCCAAGTGCTAGTCGGATTCGGTAGATAGAGGATTCCGTACCAGAAGGCCAAAAACGCCGAAAAAACACTTTTCTTGTATGGAGACCCCTTTTCATGTTTACTATAACGTATGTTTATTATTTGTTGTTATAGCGGTAATAGAAATACACACTATGTGAACATTTCAACCGGGCTGGATCTTGAAATCCAATAGAAATAAAAAAGGTAATAGGTATGCAATAGCAGACCCGGCCACGCGTTGCTGTGGCTGACTGATTTAGGAAGGATTTAAAAGTCAAAATTTGACACAAATTGACACAACATTTTACATTTCATTTTATTAATAAATGCAGTGATAATTAGGTATAATAAATCACAGTTAAAGTTTACTGAAGCGCAAATCGGTGTACAATACTTTTGGTCAACCTGTCTTTTGTAACAAATAAACTCAATGGTCTTCCAACACGTGAACAGGCCACGTATAATTGCCCATGGGAGAAACATGGATTTTCTAACTCTAAGCCGCAAATAGACATTGTTTGGCCTTGTGACTTATTTATAGTCAACGCGAAAATTAAATGAATGTGAAATTGCAGTCTTTTGAATGGTATTGAGGTATCTGATGGTATCATTGGAATGCGTGGTGACCGTGGTGACAGAACGATTTCTCGTTTAAACTTTCCTGTCAAAATAGTTGCTTTAAGAACATTTCCGGTGATTTTTTTATTAGCAAACGTGTACCGTTATATAATTTAGGGGGGTTTAAATTACGCAGAAGACTAATCGGTGATCCAATTGTTAATCGAAGATTGTGTGGTGGCATTCCTGATAATGTCTAAAGAATTTAAAAATTCAATTGAAAAATTCACTTGACTTGAACGATATCAAATCACCTGGTAATGATTGTTGTATCTGGTAGTTAATTAGATCTACATCAACATTTTTTGCTGCCGAAATAGCACGATTACTAAGCCAATTGTGATTTAATTAGTTATTTATCAGGGAAGACACTCTCGATCAGTTCATTTCTAGTTTGAACAACAGTACAAAAAAAATCTGACAATCTTATGCATCGGGTATCTTGATGAAATTCCACTTCACCGTTTCCAATAGGTATCTAATAATCGCTTCGAAAATACTTGTGCTGCCGGATCATTTTGGAGTTGCATTCGCATGATTTTTGTCAATCTGAATGTTCCGACGTTTCTACATAAAAATGATTGTTTTAAACATGCATTGATTTCATCGGAAAAAGTAGAGCGAGGAATGACTGGCAATGTTTGTCGAAAATCACCAGATAATAGTAAAATAGCACCACTGAAAAGTTTGTCATTACTTTTTAAATCCTGCAAAGTCCTATTTAATGCTTCGGGCCAATGTTTATGAGCCATGTTACACTAATTTCAAATTATGATTGAACTCTTCCGTAACGCTGCAGCCATTCCACTTCTTTTCATAATGTTACACATTGCATTTGGATTGTTATGAATATCTAATGGTAGCTTGAAAGCCGAATGTGCTGTTCGTCCACCATCTAACAAAGTAGCAGCTATGCCTGACGATGCAATTGCTAATGCAATTTTCCGTTGTGACATATTTTCGCAAGGATCGACGATATCAGAAATGTTTTACCGGTTTCACCTGGTGCATCCAAGAACAAAACACCGGCTTGTTTGAGCATCTACAGTCAACATAATCCGATTATATATACTTTTTTGTTCGTCAGTTAATAATGGTTCATTATTAGCAACAGTTGTAGCTGAATTACGATTATTAAATTATTCTTCTCGCTGCAAATCACTATTCACTAAGTCTGTAGCTGGGCGATTAGGTAATGGCATATCATAATGACTAAGTGATGAATTTGAGATCATAATACATCAGTCTTCAATCAATATCAATGCTTCGGCGGAGACGTCAAACCGGATGTACCGGTGGTCGGAATGCGTTTCCACCCCCTCCATGACGCGCCAGTCGACGACACGCGGCGACAGAACGGGGCTGGCGTACGAAATGTCCACCATCGACTCACCCCGCATCCACACCCACGTGGCGACAGAACCCCGGTTTAGGACAACCAGACCTACCTTTAGAGCCCAGTCCTCCACCATCCTGCCCCGCACATCCGGCAACCGGGAACCCCAAGCCAAGCTCTTGGCTTTGAAGTCCCCGAGGACCAGCACGGGGAGGGAACGGAACCCGACGACGACGGCATCTCTCAACTCCGCAAGGGAATTGTGGAACTCGGCGAGAGTTCAGCTTGGGGAGAAGTACACCCCTACCACTGCAATCTCCCCAAACCGTGCTGCTACGCAACCCCTACCCCTCTGGACACCCTCGAGAGCCGGAGTACCGGCGACGGCCGACGAAATTAGGGTCACTGAGTGGCTCAGGTCCTCCACCCAGTCATCCCTGGGCGGGACATAGTACGGCTCAGCGACCACGGCGATGTTAATCGACCACTGCGCCATGCTCTGGAGCAACAGATCCGGAGCGGTGGCGCAGTGGTTGATGATTGCCTGGAGGAGGCGTAATGGGGCCATCACTGGCAGTCCATAGCAGCCCCCTCCGGGGCCCCCTGTGTAGACTCTGCCGCGGTGGCAACGGCGGCGGCGACAACGGTGGAGGCGGCAGCGATGGCGGCAGTGGCGGCGGCTGCGGCGGTGACGGCGGTAGCGGAGGGCTTGCCCCTGCCCCGGCTCCTAGTTGTTTCGGCGGGTTGAGCGAAGGCCTTGCTACCAGCCCGGTGTTCGGCCGGCCTGCCGCACATAGATAGCAAAGCGGCGTGGCATTGCACGAGCACCACCCCCGGTCCGGGCTGACCACAGCGAAAGCAGTGAGCGCTGCGGTCCACCTCCGAGGTGCATTGCACTCCCACGTGGTGACCCACCTGGCAGCGGAAGCACCTCAGAGGTCTGGGTTCCAGCAGATTCACCTGCGCGGAAACCCAGCCCACCAGGACCCTTCGGCCCTCCCCAGTGATTTTCTGGGCCGTCGACACGGGGCAACTCACCGTGACGGTTTGCATCCCCGTGTTGTCAGGATGGATAGTCCCTGCCCTCACCTGCTCGGCAGAGTAGCCCCCAGTCCTGACGACGGCGGCCACCACCTCGCCCTCCGTCACAGAGTCGTCCAGGCCCAAGATGCGCATTTCAGCGCACTTGGTGGCCCTGGACACTCGGGCCTCGTCCGCACTTAGGGACGCCCTTAGCCTTTCGGCCAGAGCGTTTGTGGTCGGGCCACTGGCCGCACCAGGAACCTCCAGCATCCGGGCTCCGGTCGCAATGAGCCTCATCCAAATTTTAACACCTGACAATATTTGCATAATTTGTCCATCGCACCGATGATAACTTTGGGATCAGCTGAGTAATTAATGTCAGGTGCATCATTTACGTCTAAAAGTGAAAAAGTGATGTTACGGTATAGATTGATCAAAAAATCACATAGCACCACGTGTAGTCGAAAAAGAAATTTCGAATTCGAACGTGGCGCCATCTACACACAGTTTTCTGTGAAAAATCGGATTTGAGGCGACCTCTGTTTGAGACTTATGAAACTTACGATTAATGGCAACAATCAACATTGATGTAATCATAAAATATTGTAAAATAAAAGTTATTAAGGCAAAAAAAAACTATCCTATCTTTCAAGTTGGAACAAATTACATATATACGCCAATTTTGATCAATACCGGTTGACTTGGTGAAGAGTCCACTGAGAACATACATCATGACACTGGATTTTTATATAATAAGATGAAGAAGTCACGGGAGAATTACCTACATAACTACCAAGAAAAATCCTGTCATTGTCGTTAATCTCCTTTTTTTTTTGTTATCAGCATTTACCAAAAATTATACGATAGGCGCATAGATATGCCCTCGCTCCCCCCGCCCCTCATCAACGCGGAGCGCAGGGTTGTCGTTGTACGCAGTGCTGCAGAGCTTTAAACGGCGATTGTCAGAAGATTCGGTGGTTAGGTTTCCACATAATTCCATTTAATGCCATACCGTTTCATTCCAAAGTAGGTAAACACATACCTACTATCTTGTCTATTTTAGTTCATTCGGAAGTTATGTAATAATCTTGTTTTTGTCATGTTTTGCCAACGTCAGTAAAAAATCATGTTGCCATTATTTTAGACTAGCGCAAGTCCACGGCTCCGCCCGCGTGTATTAACCACTTCAGCACAGTCATTATTTTGATTTCAAATCATATAGAATGGTGTAAACCCCGCGGTCAAAATGAATGGGACAGCCTTTGATGATGATGACGATGATGCACGTGTAGAATTTCGTGAAGGCTTCCCGATACAACCTGCAGTATGTACTGAATCTCTTGATACGTAACTCGCCTATTGTCATGGATTAAATTTTTCACTGCTAGCACGTTTTCTTCCGTAACAGCCGTCAAAGCGCGACCACTTCTTTCTTCATCCTCCAAAGTTAGTCGACCACGCTTGGATTCGTTATACCAACGATACACGGTTGCCTTAGAAGGGGCTTCATCCATGAATGCAATTTGAAGTCTATCGTACGATTCGTCCGTTTTCAGGCGACACTGGAAATCGTAAAAAATCATAGCGCGAAAATGTTCCCAGCGCAGATCCGTTTTTTAATGAGACACAGTAATTTAAATTGCCAAACTTAAGTGGCAGTGGACAGGGCACATTGCTCGCAGAACAGATGGCCGATGGGGCCGAAAGGTTCTGGAGTGGCAACCGCGTACCGGAAGATGTAGAGTGGGAAGGCCACCCACAAGGTGGACCAATGACCTTGTGAAGGCCGCGGAAATCCACTGGATGTGGGAAGCACAAGACCGGTCGAAGTGGAAGAACACGATGTCCAGCAGTGGACGTCTTTCGGCCGAAATGAATGAATAAATGAATATAAATTAGCTCGCAAACAATGTGGAGGGAATTTTTGAAATTGGAGCGTAGGTATCTATTTTTACTTACAAATAGTCATATTTTCAAAATAGATTATAACTGGCCAGTCTCTAATACAAAAAAACTTTATTGCAATACTTTTTGAGTGACCTGGCATCGTCTTTATCTCCCGCGGGAACAAACCGTATTTCGTGATTGAGATTGTTATTGCTATTGCTATTTTGAGTCATAATACTCATAATCAGCCTATAACGGTCCCACTAGGTACTAGGACACAGGCCTCCTCTCTTTGAGAGAGTGTGCCATAACCGGCCACGCAGGCCCAGTGCGGGTTGGTGGATGTCACACATGTCTTCGAATTTTTGGTTCTAAGAAATGCCGGTTTCCTCACAATGTTTTACTACACCGTTCTGAGAGCAGTGGCGATGAAATAATATACTCAAAGTAAACCGCCTGTCTGTCCCCTTCGGTGTCCCCAAAGAGGTCACCGAAACGCGGCCAGGCTACGGACGCTAGTAGATCTACATCGGGTCCATGTAGGGCCTGGAAAATGCGTGCGTGAAGCTCCTTACTGTGCCATACGATCATTAGAGTCAAGCACTACTGCTGGGCTTGTGTCAATTCTATTTAGTCAAGGAGTGCGGGGCGAGGTCCTCGTCTGCCGCGACCACATGGGGTGTCTTATAATTATTCACTAGTATCTACTGGTAATCCTTATCCTAAGAACCTACTTATTCATACTTATTATAAATGGGAAAGTTCGGACCATTGTAAAAGACAATGCCAGATCCCAACTTTTATCAATATAAAGGAAATGTAGCTTAATAAAAATTAACGGATGAAATTATGACCCTTTGTTACTTAATTGTTATTCTGTTACACTTGCAGATAAAAAGTTAGTGATAAAAAGGATTTTTGAAACCCAAAGCATATTTCTTGTATTTGTCGCAACCATCCGCGTTACTTAGTAACGAGCATACACGCAGAACAAAACGAGTTATTTAATTTAAAAATGACATCGATTTATTTATTATGTACGGATTTTTATATTTACTTGGTTTAAATACACACAGAAAATAATGTTTGATAACTATGTCATATTATTATTAATGTTTATTCTAATAAATCTTTTGCATTTGAGCATTAGTAGGTAGGTCATTAGGTGTAACGAAACGTCATTGACGAGCTAATAGCAATGTCAAACAATCATTCATTGACATTCGCTCTATTCGTTTGCCTTTGCATTTTTGTTTGTATTTTACGCTCCCTAATCTCTTTGCGATCACAATTATTATAATTTTATTTTCAGGACGATTTTTGCTTTTGTACACTGACTCGAAGTCGCCTACTCGACGACTTTTTGCTACTTGCCACAGATTCTGATTATTGCTTCCATTCTGAACATTCTTGACTTGGTTATCGATGTTTTTTTTTTTTTTCTGGGTGGGAAATCATCAAATAACTTCTCCCGCTCTGGGTGAAGCGGGAGGGCGTGTCAGACTTTTACTGACTAAAACCCACCCGTGTTCCCTCACTTGCCTGTGTGCCAGGGGCCGCGGTATCTCTTTCGAACAACCCGCACCCCTGGCAGGCATCGGCCCTTGCGGGCCCCATCAGTTGCTGATGACATCTCTTTGAGGCGCGCGTGGAACACAACGCGCCGTCGACCCGGGCTTGGTCCTTACCGGACAGCGAGCTACCCATTACTCGCCATCCGCAAGCCCGCGCCTACGGTGGCCGGGAATCAGCCTGGGATTCCCGACGCCCAGGGCGTCTCCTGCGAAGGCCACGGCTGTGAGGGCGCATGTACTGCATCTCCTTCACATGCGCCGCCTCCCTCTTTGCGAGCATAACTTCTTCGCTGAAGGAGGCAACTGCTAGCCATGCCCTCTCGCTCCGTACCTTGGCCTGGACCAAGGTCGGACGCGAGAGATCGCCGCCGCCGATCACCTCCACGAGGACACGGCGATGCTTCGCCCAAGCCGGGCAGACCTCCACCGTATGCTCCACCGTGTCCTCAGGGCGATCTTCGCAATGGAAACACCCGGGCGTTTCCTCCCGCCCTATCCGAAACAGGAACCTCCCGAAACAACCGTGTCCGGTGAGGACCTGTGTCAGGCGGAAGGTGAGGACGCCATGCCGCCTCTCAAACCACTCCTCAAAGAGGGGACTTACCGCCGCGATCGTGGCGTGCCCAGCACTGGGTTGCGACAATCGCACCTTCTACGTCGCCATGAGATCCTGCCGGTGCTCTGTCCGCCGTGCCGCGATTTCACGCGGCAGTGGAGTTACGCCCCGGCGTTTGGCCTCCTCGCGCCACTCCCAAGTGTGCGCGAGGACCTTTGCCTCCAGATCCCATGGCGGCAATCCGGCAAGGAGGCCCGCCGCCTCACCGGAGATCGTGCGGTATCCCCGGATCATCCGGATGGCCATGACCCTATGGGCCACCTTCAACCGGCGTGCTGGTTGGTGCCCCAATGTGGGCACCCACACCGGCGCCCCGTATAGGGCCATGGCCCGCACGACCCCCGCGTAGAGCCTCCGGCAGGTGGCGTTTGGCACCCCTAGATTGGGCAGGAGCCGCTTCAAGGCAGCCCCGGCCCGCTCCAGTCTGGGAGCCAAACGTCGGAAGTGCTCCGCGAAGTTCCACCGGCTGTCGAGGACGAGTCCTAGGTACTTCATCGACGACTCGACGCCGATGTGAACCCCTCCCACCGTTATCTGGGAACCCGTCAGTTGCGCATTCCGAGGACCATGAAACCACATGGCTTCGGACTTGTGCAAGGCCACCTCTAGTCCCAGTTGCCGGATCCTATCCACGATTGTCGCAACCCCGTGTGTTCCTAAGTCGGCCGCCGCCTGGTACGACCTCCCTTGCGCCAGGACCAGCGTGTCGTCAGCGTAGCAAACTACACTGCTGCCGCTAGGGAGGTCGGCGCGCAGCACCCAGTCGTATCCGATGTCCCACAGATTCGGCCCCAGGACCGATCCCTGTGGGACACCGCACGACATCTCTCGCCGGTTCCATTCTCCTAGGTGACCGGGGTAGATGACGGCCCTGTCCGTCAAATAGGCCTCGACCACACGACAGATGGTTATCGATGTTGAGGTGCATAAATTGTGCCTGTGCGTCGACAGGATGCTAAGACATGTTGTGTCTTCATTACAATCTGCACTGCAAACTCTTCTCACTAAATGGAAATCGTTGCTTAAGGTAGCCAACCCAAATGTAGTAATTGTTTAAAGATTTAAACGAAAACAGCAAGTTCTAAAGGCATTTAAACATATTTCAGTTGCCACTAGTAATGCAAAACACATTTGGCATGCTTGTAAACCAACTTTTATTTTGTGGGTCAAAGCTCTAAAGACTTCCTGGCATTGTCCTTTGGTTTTTCTGATTTCCCGGGCAAAATCAAAATCAAAATCAAAATCAAAATATTTTATTTCACATAAACCTGCAAGGGCACTTATGAAACGTCAGAAGCTAGGTGCACGGTTCCAATTAGTCGCTTCCTATGGAGAAGAGCCGGCAAGAAACTCCACGGTTACTCTTTTAAAAATAATTGGCTTTTATAATGTTTTCAAATTACAGTGATATTAGGTATGGGAGGAGAGTGCAGGCCTGTCAATAAGTACCAGGTACTTAGAGGAATGAAAATAAAGAATAGAAACTGTAGGCCTGCAACGTTCTCTCATTCACAATATGTAAAAGAATCTACTTATGTAAAATCAACCTATTTAAACCAAGTGATATGATTTCCGTGAGAATCACTAATAAATACTCGATATTACAAGTGTTGTATAATGTCAAATAATGACGAGAATATGTCAGAAAGTGTAAAATATAAAATTAACATTGTAATTTGGAAGCAGTTAATAGACGCTCACATAGGTATGGTGCTAATGAGTTACCAAGGAAGCCACATGTGCAGAAGGAATTAATGCCAAACTTCCTTGTCTTCAACGTAGTCTTTTATCTTATAATATGCTTTTTTGATAAGGACACGTTTGATGTGAGTTTTAAACTTTCCATCGCTAAGTTCTGTAACCGATTTTGGCAACTTGTTATAGAAGCGGATACTGTTTATTAGAAATGTCTTGCTAGTTATAGTTAATCTAAATTTTGGAATCACAATTTCATCTTTACTACGTGTATTTAGGTTATGGAAGTCGCATCTTTTTTTGAAAAGACTTAAATTTTTGCGAACATACAAGATATTTTCTAGGATATAAAGCGAAAGCAGAGTTAGTATGTCAACTTCGTTGAATTTGTTTCTAAGAGACTCGCGATGCCCCATTTTATAGATTGCGCGGATTGCCCTCTTTTGTAGAATGAAAACTGAATCTACGTCAACTGCCGACCCCCACAGCAGAACGCCATAAGACATAATACTGTGAAAATAAGCAAAGTATACTAACCTAGCTGTGTCTACATCAGTCAACTGCCTTATTTTTCTTACTGCGTAAGCAGCTGAGCTTAATCTACTTGAAAGAGCTCTAATGTGGGCATCCCATTGCAATTTTGAATCTAAAGTAATTCTTAGAAATACAGTTTCCGAAATAGCATCTAGTTTCTTGCCATCAAGTTTTAAATTTAGCCCTACTTGGGGTACATTTGATAATGACAACTTAAGACATTTAGTTTTGTTCGCATTGAGTAAAAGATTATTAGCCGCAAACCATTTCGAGAGAACAGCTAGACTATCGATGACATGTAAGACATCCGTATCTTTTCTATCTATTCTAAAAATAAGAGAAGTGTCATCAGCGAATAAAATTATATCCGAGAAGTTAGCCATCAGGTAAGGAAGGTCATTAATATAAACTAGAAATAAAAAAGGGCCAAGAATTGAACCTTGAGGCACGCCCATCTTAACTAGAGACCCCGAGGACGTTGCCCCGTTAACATTTACTTTTTGCTGCCTGTTTGATAAATAGCAAAGCACAAGATCAGCAGCTCGTCCACGAAGTCCGTAGTGGTGTAATTTACAGATGAGTGTATTGTGGTCAACGCAGTCAAACGCTTTTGAGAGGTCACAGAAAATGCCAATTGCATCATGGGACTTGACTGATGAGTTGTGCATGATGATGGGCGGTACATAGAGAGAGAAATATTTATCATTTCCAAAGTTATGTTCGCATATTTTCGTGATGTTTCATTTTTAAGTCTCTCCCAACCGCCATGACCAACGGCTACATAAGCTGCTTCAATTATATTAAAAAAATCATCTACATACAAGTAGTATTTCATGGGCTCCTGTCTAGTCTAATTTTCGTATTGCACAAATATTAATTACCTTAAAAACGCTTCAGTCTCCTATATCTACTGTTTCTGAGATTTTTGAACAGCTAATTGTGCTTCTTCAATTGCGCCCACTACAAGCGTGTTACATTTTGGTGGCAGGAGAAATAAAGAGCATTTTATTAGAATGTTACACCTATTTGAAATCGTCAATATGTACTTTTAAAAAAGTTTTTTTTTTTTCTTTTAATTTTTAGTATTTATGATGCGGGATTTACTACGGCGTAGTTCGTAGCAGTGTTTTTTCCGTTATGTAGCTCGTAATAATTCGTAGTTTTGTTTTGAGCACTTAAGGTGTTATTTATCTATGGCCACCTTCCAGCTCCAGCATCAGACCCTGGTTACCATATAGGATCAAAGTACTCGTCAATACTAAACAAACGAGCCCAAACTCGATGGGATTGTGTTGTGTGACCTTCCAGCTCCAGCATTACATCAGCTTATCATAATATTGCATTTTCATACATATGCGTGCAAAATTTCAGCTCACTTGGTTAACACATTCGATGCCAAGCAAGAAAAATAAAAATAATTAGTTCGTGTGCCCACAACTCGCATCCGAGTCGTCGCTATAAGTAGTCTCGCTAGTCGGGTCCTGGGCATGAACAGAATCATCAATAGCTACTTATTGCGACGACTCGGATGCAAGTTGTGGGCACACGAATCAACTATTTTTCGACCCATATGCTGGGTGCTGGGCATGGAATGTGTTAAAGATGCAAGTTTAATAAATAAAGCTGGAATGAACGGTGCGAGCACGGAAGTGAAAAAACCAGTGGAAGTGCAATACAACAAAATTGCTATAGGAACCGTTGTCGCCAAACTTACACAAATAAACCGATAATCATATAATGCACTACAAATACACAAATCGTTTGATTTGTCATTTTACTTTTAATCAAAACTAGCATAAGCCACAGATCCTACGTCTGGAAATAAACCTCCATGCTCTAAAGATAGGATTTATTTTGCTTTAGCTCAGAAAGTATTTACAACCTTTTGTAATGAATAGTCAAACTAGATTCGATTGCTGAGTAAATTCCGCTACTCGACCATAGATGGCAGTATTGTCAGTGGTCGCAATTTTAAATTTAATTGTGTTAATCATAAGGTTGACATTCGCGTCATAGGTTGATATCTAGTGCTATTCGACCAAGGTCGTACCAGTGTAGCATACATTGAATTTTGAATTACATTATCGATATCGATAGATACTTTTTCGAATTAAACAAAAACTTGAGTAAGCCTTGTTGGGAGTTTAGTAATAAAACTGTACGTAGAATAAAGTAGTACTTATTATTTGAAAATTAAATAATTATAATAATTACGGTATTATGTAAAAGTTAGGCTACATTTTTGCTACAAAGCATCTATGCAACCTAATGCACTTCTTAAAATAAATTTCGTGTATGAATGTTATGTAACTTAAATTTGTATTGTAATGTTATTTTGTAATAAATATTAAATGACTAATTTTCTTTTATAGATATCCATCGATAAAACTAACATCCGACCCGACTACATCACTAATTGAGAAGCGAAGTACTTTTTAGAACGAAATAGTCAATACAATCAATCCAAAATAAACTTTAATTTAATTGTATAAGGTCGATTATAACTAGACGTTATATTAAATTTTTAGTAAATTGAAATTAACTAAGATTTTATTAGAAAACAAATAAAACCGTACTTATGGATGGTAGAAACACCTCCATTTTTAAGATTTATTCTCCTACTATCATTTTTGCACTCCAAAATGGAACAATACGGCATAGCTACCGAAAAATAAATTTGTCGCGAGACTAGCAACTCGACGCGATGTTAGAACACGACTGGGACCAATTAAGTGTAACGACGCTTATTTGTGGCACGCGTGTCACGCCTACTTTGCATTTCCACCTGTTTTTTCACTTCCGTGGGTGCGAGCGCAGCGCGCGCGCGGCACTCGGAAGGGGATTCCCCGCTCCCCGGCATTTGTCGAATCAGGTGACGTCTCGGAATAAAGTACGATGAAATATCCTCGGTCGGAACAGTTTTAACTGACTCGCTTCGGAAAAACGCTATTTGTGAACTAAGAACTAGTTTTATCTGATATAAAATTTTGAGCATTATTTAATTCTAGTTTTAACAAAGGCATTTAGTAAAAATTAGTTCTAACTGAGGAAAACGCGTTCTATCTAAAAACTGGTTTTAACTGTAACATTTATTATACGTATGTACATTTAATGTGACATCAGTTATCCTTATCACACTTATCACCACATGGCATGACATTGCTTCAGCTTTCCTGAAATAAAATAATAGATTACATTAATGGATCATATTTTTTGCAACAGAAACAAAAGATCTACGCTGTGTTGACTTCTTGATCAAGAACCTAATACCTTTAAGTAATTCTTGTATATATATATTATATGTATATATAGGTATAATCTGAATCTAGGAAACGGCTCCAAATTTTCATAAAATTTAGAATGCAGGGGGTTTCGGGGGCGATAAATCTATCTGAAACAATAAAATTATCTCTAATACAAGTTTAAGCACCCACTAACGAATCATTTTACGAACAATTGCAAACTGCTCATAACCTTGCAAAGGGAATAATATAATTGTAATGGAGGACCTAAACGTTAAAATCGGACAAATAAAGCAGAACAAGATGTTCTTGTTCTGCTTTATTTGTCCGATTTTAACAATGTTTAGATTTTTTATTACAATACGCACTGGAAAAGAAACTTACCGTACCTAATACATACATTATTTATGAAAAGTAAAAGTTATTGGACCAGGCTCCAGTCCAAATAGAAATTCTTTAGCCAAATTGATTATATTCTCAGAAATACCCCATAAAAGAAAACAGAAATTAGTAACTAACTTTTAAATATAGAATTCATCTTCCCTCGACCATGTTTTTCTTAGTGGCCTAATAAAAAATGGCAAAATTAATATTAAAATAAATAATTAATTGGGTCCAACAAAAATGAAGTAACTTCATTTTATCACCATCTCCATGGTTCTTCGTGAAATTATAAAACATCACACAATTACCTAAGTAATAATATTGAGCAGTAAATAATTTTGGTTTCTGAAAAACCCAGACTACTACTACTTAGATCACATTAGAAGAAACAGAATCTATATTAGAAGAAGCATTAAAAGAAACTCAATTTATCTTGAGCCACAAACTTTTCCATCCTTCAGTCCTACACGGTAATTATCGAGAGCCATGCGTGCGTCACTGTCATTATCGACGTGCTATTAGAAAGTTGCTTATAGCGGCCATACTGGCCCTTTTGGGGGAAAACGTAACATTGTTAATGAACAATTTTACGTCCGCCTTGTAAGCTCAAGGGTGAGGGATATTATAATTAAATCGGTTTTGTCCCACAGTCTAGGGCCTACGTGCTTAATACCAGTTCTATACGCTTGTAATTTGCAGTCGTGGGTATTACGTGGTATTATCTCTTTAGTGAAGCAATTGCAAAATCAAAACCCGACTGCCTAAAAAATGAACTCTAATTAAAAAAGATGGAAACAAGAAACTCAAGAAGCTCATGCAGTCGGTAGGCATCTTCTTATATTTAACAATAACGACCTTTATTGCCTCCGACTGCATGAGATTGCTTCTTGCTACTTGAGTTTCTTGTTTCCATCTTTTTAAATTAAATTTCACTTTTTAGGCAGTCGGGTTTTTGATTTAGTAATTTTTTTTTTTTATTTCACAGTTTTTAGAATGAGACCTATACCTATATATGAAACCTTTTATTTTGATTCCCCACTCAATAGGTTTCGAGAAAAAACAAATGAAGACACAATATAGCACCAAAACTCAGCCATTTCTTTTTTCAATTTTTATATACCCAGTGTCACTTTCAAAATCAAGACGAATCTAACGGCACCTCTCAAGCTGAAATCGATCGAGTCGTTTAGGCTACAGAGCGTGCCAAAGAAATATACATACATACTAGGGCTTGCAAATATTCGAAATTTTCATATTCGAATACTCGAATATCGCAATTTATACACTCGAATAAGTATTCGAAATAATTTATTATTCTAATTACTCGAATATACATACACTCGAAAACCATAACCCTCCTGGCGCAGTCGGGTAAAAACTTTGTACCCTTTTTTTCGAAAATAACGCGGAGTACCTACCTATGAAATTTGGCTCAGTTAAAGTTTATGAGGGGAAGGACTGCAGAAAGATAATATTTTTATTTAAGTACTAATATAATAGAAATACATAATATTATAAATGAGAAAGTTTAGATGTTTGTTACTCAATTAGGTACGCAAAAACGGCTGAACACATTTGGATGTTTGGCACATAGATAATTTGTAACCTGGATAAACACGGAATACTTTTATCCCGAAAGTACCTACGTTCCCGTGGGATAATTTTCGACCATCACGCGGGCGAAACCACTGACACAAGCTAGTAATATTATAAATGTGAAAGTTTGTATGTTTGGATGTTTAAATGACTGGATGTTTGTTACTCAATCACACAAAAATGGCCAAAAGGATTTGGATGCAACTTGGCACATAGGTAGATTATAACCTTGATTAACACATAGGATACCTTTTATCTCGGTAGTAGTTCCCGTGGGATAATTTTCGAGCCCCATGCGGGCGAAGCCGCCGGCAAAGGCTAGTAATGAATAAAAATAAAACATGGTCGAATTTTGACCACTGGGCGATTATTATACAAGTTCATCAATCAGTAGATATCCAATGCACAATCGGCTGAATATGCCACTAGCAATTTGGCGGCCCGTCTGCCAATTTTGTGACAACAATGAACTCAGCTATAGGGTCGTCTTCTCCCAATTTGCGGCACAACGCCCTGTCTCTGTCTTCCACATCCAGTCTTCCCTAATCCCAACCGCCTAAAAAGGCGGTTGGGATTAGGGAAGACTGTCAACAGATGGACCCATGAACCTAAAAAGGTTCATGGGTCCATCTGTTACATAAAAAAAAAGATGGACCGATGAGCCGACCTTTTTAACTACATCTCATTTGTAACTATTACCCACATCTTATTTTTGACCTTCTACCTAACCATGTATGGAAGAGACAACTAGAATCAATTCAATTTTCTTGTATTTTTTTACGTTCATAAGTGACTTTTATGTGCCTATTTAAAATACATTATTATTTGACTTCCGACTTTACAAAAAAACATACATAAATAAATCTTATAAATCTTTCTAAAACCCCTGTTCAGTCTAGATGGGTATTACCAGCTTACAAATGGTACTTAAATCGGTCCACATTATGCCTAGATAGGTTACTCAACTGCACTGAAATAACTATAACAACCAGTAAGTGGGGATTAACCCAGGACATGAAACTGTGAAGCTTTAGCATCAAAGTCCTTGCACAGATCGTAGACGCGCTCTCAGTGCGTCGGGCGACATTTCACTATATAAAACTGACCGCACGTCACCGGTGCTCATTTACTCGGAACTTACCCGCGGTATAGACACCGGTGGTCGGTGTTAATCAATAGTGGTGATTAATCTTATTAACAAACAAGTGTTGATCTAGCTTTCCTCAAAAGACCATTTTATTAATAAGTGCACTGAGTTATACAGTGGTGTTCAGGTGTTTTGACATTGAGTGACAGTGATGGTCATCATGTGGGTGATTTTGACAGCGCTGGTGGTGGCCGTCGCTGGCTTAGAAACAAGTGGTGAGGGGTTATAGGAAATATTTTGTAAGAGAGAAACATTCGAAGCAAATATACTTAGTAGATACGTGGTACACGCACAGTGGCACATACAGCCAGCTGTCATGTTTGCATGTGCGATTGTGCGGGTATCGAATCAAAAATATCACGACTAACACAGTCGTGATTTTCCTCCAAAGCGGAAGTCAGAGATGTAGTTACCTCCCCATACATACGCCCATATATATTTTTTTTAATTAGACCCTAATGCACTAGTAAAAAAATACTGTACAGACGCCAGCACATCAAGCTACCCCAATCTGTCAAATTTCTTTGATAGATTTTCAACTTTAATACGTAAGCATAATGTTCATGTTCAAATGGGAAAATTTGACAGTTTGGGGTAGTTTGATGTGCTGGCGTCTGTACAGTATTTTTTTTACAAAGGCGGACGTAATGCCTGAGGCATTTTCTACCAGTCAAACTTATATATGTAGGTATCTAGTTATACCCATACATATATAGGTACACACATACACCCATATATCGCAAGATTGTTTATGGTCCCATGCACTATTGTCGGGCCCGTGTTATCAACCAGAGACAAATCCAGACTCTGAGCTGTTACTGACTGTAAATGTATAAACCTAACAACACTTTTTATCAAACCCTAGGCCTCGTGCTCAGCAGTCACAATTGCTACCACTTAACCAACATGCAATCCCAGATAAATGTAATCAATAACGTCAATAATCGACACCGCATTATGCAAATATACCTACATCACTCTTAATTAATTACGGGCCAATTATCGCTCTCATTATGTCATCATCATCACACCGCCCACTAAGGCTGCTGACTCACTGACCACCACAATGCTCCGTCAGTAAGGAACCATTCGCACTAACTGTCGGCCAACGCCTTATATTAGCCGTGAACGGTGAAACTATTCTCTTTACTGCTCATTGTACGCGATGCATTCAATAAAGGAACTATTGTTAACGTGACCCCGAGTTTTATGGGCAGGACATTTTAATTTAAAGTGGCGGTGATGGTAAACAGCTTATTTGAGGTTTCAATATTGGTCATTTGCCCTGAGGACACGGTGGAGCATACGGTGGAGGTCTGCCCGGCTTGGGTGGAACACCGCCGTGTCCTCGTGGAGACGATCGGCGGCGGCGATCTCTCGCGTCCGGCCCTGGTCCAGGCCATGGTACGGAGCGAGAGTGCATGGGTAGCCGTCGCTTCCTTCAGCGAAGCAGTGATGCTTGCAAAGAGGGAGGCGGCGCCCGTGAGGGAGAGGCAATATTTGCGCCCTCACGGCCGTAGCCTTCGCAAGAGACGCCCTGGGCGTCGGGAATCCCAGGCTGATTCCCGGCCACCGTAGGCGCGGGCTTGCGGACGGCGAGTAATGGGTAGCTCGCTGTCAGTAAGGACCAAGCCCGGGTCGACGGCGCGTTGTGTTCCACGAGCGCCTCAAAGAGATGTCAACAACAATTGATGGGACCCGCAAGAGCCGATGCCCGCCAGCCGCCAGGGGTGCGGATTGTTCGAAAGAGATACCGCGGCCCCTGGCACACAGACAATTGAGGAAATACGGGTGGGTTTTAGTCAGTAAAAGTTTGACACGTCCTCCTGCTCCAACCAGAGCGGGAGAAGTCATTTGATGATTTCCCACCAAAAAAAAAAATATTGGTCATTTCCTGAGTATCGAAGTTATACTCATGTACCTAAGTATAACTATAAGCCTGTATTTCCTGAAGCGTTGTGCCTTCAGTAAACCCCCATTTTGGCAGCGCGGCGAGCACGTAAACTAGGCACAAATTTCAATTCTGGTGCTCTGGTGCTCTGGGCTGTTACTGAGAAATTCCAGATGGAAAACCCAAAGTAATACTAATTAATTCAAAAGATCACTTACCTACCTTACATCTGTAGGCCGCTAAAAACTTGTTTGCGGGATTTTATTTTATTATTGAACAAGACTGTAGATACTCGTTTGTTCAATTTTTCTATGCGGTTGTTTTTTTTTTGTTTGTTACCGCAGAACTCCGTCATTTATTAACCGACTTGAAAAAAAAAAATCTTTTTGATTTGAAAGGGTATTTATAATACTTACCCGAGTTGTCCCATATAACTTAGGTCAAGTTCTGATAAGCGGTTTTTGAGTTAGCTTCAATAATTAATACGTATTTTTCCACTTAGTTTATGATAGAGTACATTATGATATAAGCGCGGTAAGTTGCAAAAGCGCACGTATGTCATACGACGTTTTATAACACATTTGCGAGGAAATAAATAAAAGTCGGACTTTCTTAAACGAGTAAATATTTAATCACTCGTTAAAGCAGTTAGAAAAATTTGAACAATTTGTATTACTTTTTTTTTTTTTTTTTGGGTTTTGGCTTCACGGTTCGTGCATTTAGCCAGTGTCAAGTAATTTTTCTTTTCAATAAAGTAAATGGCCCGATATCGGGCACGAAGTTACAAAACAGTCATAGTCGTCTTTAGTCAGTCAAGTCAAAGTTAAAGTTATTGTAAAGCGGTAGTAACTTTACAACAACCTAATAGGAGTTTTTGGGGGGAACACGAAAAGTCCACGTTAGTCACTTAGTTTCACCTTCACGACACTTGTGCACTCACACGTAACTAAATTGAATAATTCACTACCAAAATTATACAATTAAAGTCGCTATTTCACTAAATTTCATGAAAATGAAAATTCGTGCGACATGTTCCAACGCGATCCCGCCAAAAACTCATTTGTATTACTTGTTCACAAATCAGCGATGCGCGCTCATCAGCGCTTTTTTTTTTAAGGCAAAGGCACAAAAACAGCCAGTACAACTAATAAAGTAAATTATTATATAAAGGTTGTAATTTATTGTCAAAACTTATTACATTAAAGAATTAAATGTTTATTTTTTTATATTTTATCTCTCAAAGTTAATTTTATTCATAAAATGTTGACCACTTTTCTGACATAAAAACTCTTTGCTAAGATTTAAAAAAGTACCGTTCGTTTTAGACGCAGCATCTTGATAAACCGTGTATTTTACATTACAATAACGCACAAGTGCGTAATGACATACATTACGATATTGAAATTGGTGTAAATAAGAGACCCTTTACGAGCAAATGTGTTATAAATAATGTTTTATTAACTTTCTGCCACTAGTATTTTCTTATCTAACTAAAAAGTGAGACATGAGGGTTAAAGGGTGCAACGTCCAGGGGTGCGGGTTGTTCGAAAGAGACACCGCGGCCCCTGGCACACAGGCAACTGAGGGAACACGGGTGGGTTTTAGTTAGTAAAAGTCTGACACGCCCTCCCTGACCGCCCAGAGCGGGAGATGTTTGAAAGAAAGAAAGAAAGAAAGAAAAATAGATTTATTTGTCACAGAAACACGTGCATATAAAAGATGACATACCTATCATGATGATTTCTCAACCAAAAAAAAAAGGGTGCAACGTTGTCTTTAGTTTTGTATTTGGTTTGGTTTAAGTTATTTTTCACTTTGTAGTGTTTTTGTTGGAATTCGGTTCGTTTTATAATATACAACTTCAAAAAACATCCTAAGTAAGTACAAACGTAATACTTGGGTGGTTTTTACTTTTTTCTCAAATGAAACAGTGCTTCAGTGCTGTGCGACTTGCAGAGTTGCACTATCTAAATGTACAGGAAGTAAACTACAAGTTTTACCTGCAAATTGCGGTAATGAATTTAAGTCCTTACCCACATAAATTTAAGCGTTATTTTGTTGTGAACCCTTTTTAACCACTGTCAAGTTAAAAATCTATATATATTAATATCTGAAGCTTCGCTCGGTTTTTGTTTTTGGTTTGACGTTTTCTAAAAATGAAACCTAGCTAGATCGATTTATTGCCCCCGAAACCTCCTGCATACTAAATTTCATGAAAATCGTTGGAGCCGTTTCCGAGATTCAGATTATATTTAGGTATACAAGAATTGCTCGTTTAAAGGTGTTATGGATACAAATTATCAACTTGTTAATTAATCAATGAGAGTGATTGTGACGTGATTTTAATTTCTTGTTGCTATTTATATCTTATGGAACCTTACAGTGATTTGACCTCACGTTTAACTAAAAGGCACTAAACTAAAGTTAAAATCTTATGTACACAGCACAATCTATCAACTTTAGTTTAACGCAGAGGCTCCCAAACTTTTTTCTCGTATTTTGTCACTTCCTTTCTTTACTGGTTCCGGTAGTCCCCTCTGATGCTACATTTCTCGCATATGCCCAAAACTCGTCAAAAATGTGAAGATACGATTTATCATATTTATATGTTTTTTCACGCCAACGATCACCGTCAAGTCTTCCATTGACCTCTGGGGGTCCATCTGGACTACTTTGGGAATCACTGATTTAACGCTTAGAGATTGCACAACTATGTTCGGACTCGAACGGAGCTCTCCCGGGGCGAGGTTTTAAGTTTGATGTTTCCCTCAAGGCGTACAAGAGAGACCATGATGCGAATTATGGTCAGGTCAGACGGATTTGAAGTTAGACATATTACTAAAGGTCGTTCGACTACAGATGCGGGTGTTGCTCTGCTGAAACACATTTTTAACGCGTGGGAAAACTCGCAAAATGCTGTTGGAGTTTTCTGTGATCCCTCCAAAGCCTTTGATTGCGTGCACCATGACACGCTGTTGCGTAAACTACGCCATTACGGTGTTCAAAACGAAGCTCTCAATGTAATAAGTTCTTATTTGCAAAATAGGCACCAATATGTAGATGTTAATGGTGTGAAATCTTCCGGGCTACCAGTTCAGTTAGGTGTACCTCAAGGCTCAATACTAGGACCATTCTTATTCTTAGTGTATATTAATGACTTACCATACTATTTAAAGAGTATCTGTGACGTTGTGCTGTTTGCTGATGATACCTCTCTTATCTTTAAAGTAGACAGGAACAGACAAGATTTTGACGACGTAAACACTTTCAATGGTTACGGATTGGTTTACCACAAATAACCTAGTTCTCAATGCCAAGAAAACGAAATGTATCAAGTTCGCCTTACCGAATGTTAAGAATCTAGGACCTAACATCGTCTTAGAAAATGAGGTGCTTGAAACTGTAGACTCGGTAGTTTTTCTGGGCTTAACAGTAGATGCCAAACTTCAGTGGGGATTACATATATCAAGCCTAGCGGGAAGGCTCAGTTCGGCTGCCTACGCCGTCAGAAAAGTAAGACAATACACTGACGTTGATACAGCTCGGTTAGTTTATTTTAGTTATTTTCATAGTGTTATGTCCTACGGCATTCTGCTGTGGTGCAAAGCAGCTGACATTCAAAATATTTTTGTTCTTCATAAACGAGCTGTTCGAGCCATTTACCAACTAGGTGCTAGAGTTTCTCTGAGAGATTTTTTTTAAGGATATTGGGATTCTCACGGTCGCATCGCAATTCATCTTGGCCAACATCTTATATATCAGGCAAAATATACACTTGTATACTAAAAACAGTGATATTCATAATATTAATACTAGAAATAAGGACAAACTACGTGTTCCCTTTCACCGGCTTCATAAGGTTCATAACTCTTTTGTTGGTCTTGGTATAACTTTTTATAACAAGCTCCCCTCTTCTTTGCTAGATTTGAATTTTAATGCGTTTAAAGTTAAAGTTAAATCCACCCTCTGTTCAAAGGCTTACTATTCTGTCAACGACTACTTAAACGATAATAATTGTTGGTCGCTGTGATTAACTCAAGACAATGTTCATGTTCTTTCACCAGTATTAGCTTGACTACTGACAGGTCATATAATTATATTAGTTCATGTGTTGGTTTATTTTATTTGCCTGTACTATGTTTTCAATGTTTTGTTGGTATATAAGCCTGTGCTGGCTGAGATATGGCTAATTTAATGTTTTTGTGTTTCGTAATGTTAATTACCCACTATTGTATAGAATCAAGTTCTTCTAACTTAACAGACAGCTGTGCTGCTGGGGAGTTTGTTGCGCCACTTCTTCTTCCCAGCTAAAGCACTAGGAAGTGGTGAAGGGCGGGCGTTTTGGGGGGACTGTCTTATGTAATTTTGACGTTCAAAAAGAGCTGACTCTCAGCCTAGTTTGAATAAATGACTTTTTGATTTTGATTTTGATTTTTGAGACAAAATCTTGCTCTTACAAAAGTAGCAAATCTAATACAAGAAGAAATTTCTTTTAAACCTAACCTTGTCTCACAGATGTGGATTATTATGAGATGCCGAAGCTGTTCTACCTGGATGACTGGGAGACGTGTCTGGCGAAGCGAGGAATGTTCTGCTTGGGGACCTTCGACCTGATGCCGCACAGGAACGATCGCCTCCTCAGTGTTATAGAGGTAGCTACCGCCTTTTATCCTGAAATTAAAGAATCACCCAATAAGAAACACCTAGCCACATGAATTACTATCTAGATAGTGATTCTTGTGCCTAAGAACGGTTTTTTCCAGTGTTTTACCTATGTTAAATTCTGGGAAAAACCCTTTCTTGGCAACTTCTTATTATTTGTCTATTGTTAACGCTGCATGATATGAGGATCCTTTCAGCAAACAACCTTTCTAAAACCAACGTTAATAACATTAAGACACCTTATGTATAATGTACGATGACGAGCTTAACCCAGCACTGGGTTCTGTAACAGCAAATCGCAGTGCGATAAGGAGATTTGTAAAAGAGGCTAGTAACCAAGCGGTTCGTTAATCGACAAACATAGAAAATTCTTCATTCGGCTGCGCAAGTACTTTCCTTCGCTAGTCTTCCTTGTATGCCACATTTACGGCTCATCACCACCATTTCCTTCCAGCACTTCTCCGCGGACCACTACCGCTTCAATCACACGCTGATGCACCGGGGCCTCTGCCTGTCCACGTCGTGCGGCCACATCCGCGACTCATCCCCCCGAGCGCGGTTCAGCCACTGCGTGAACAACCTCACTCGCGCCTACTATGGGCTCGAAGCCAACCTGACACAGTTACAGTATTGCAAGACGGGGGGCAACAGGAGAGTGGTGGATGGCTGGGACCTGGCCTTCTTGTGTGTGGCCGGGGTCACAGTGGCGCTGAACGTGGTGGGGACGGCGTATGATATGCTGAGGAGCAACGAGGGGAAACGTGAGTTGATGATTGTTTTATTTAAGTACAGGGTGGCAGGGACATCGGACAGCACATGATTCTAAACTCCCTAGCGCAGACATTGGTCAATGGGTCATCTTAGGGGAGTTTTCGTTGGTTATCAATGAATAAAAATATAATCATAGAAACGTCCGCGTACCTATGCAGTCAAAATGTATAAGCCGGGTTTTTTTTTTATTTCAACGTAACAGGGTGTGCTACCAGTGCTACCACCCTGTAATAAGTAGTTATAAGAATTAAATAGGCATTGGGCCTAATATAAACGTTTCTATAGCAAGATTGCTAAATCTTGATAATAATTTTAATGATTAATATCTACACAGGTATCGTTTTGGTATCAGATTGCAGATGTCTTCGATGAAACTTTAAGCATGCCTAGTGCGGAGTTTCAATAGAATAAGATGCCAGCTTATACTGGTTTGGATACAACTAACGTGAGGAACATAACAGCTGTAAAGACTGCTTGATAGATAGATGCAGTTACCTACAATATGATGAACTATTATAGCTCTAGCACTATATGTATACTATTACTAGCTTCTGCTCGCGACTTCGTTCGCGTCAAATTTCTTGTCCCCCCGACCCACACCGTCGCTTCGAAGCGCCTGTGTGAATACTTCGTATTCGTGACTTTTTTATCTTTGCTCGGCTCCTAAGGGTCTTCGCGTGATGTTATATAGCCTATAGCCTTCCTCGATAAATGGACTTTGCAACACTAAAAGAATATTTCAATTCAAACCAGTAGTTCCTAAGATTAGCACGTTCAACCAAACAAACAAACAAACGGACTCTTCTTTATAATATTCAATGTATTATAGATATAAGCTGGCCCTTTTACTAGCTTATTTATATATATAAGTGTTATCATAAAATAATTAGAAAGCCGCGACTCTGTAACTAAAATCAACTTTCAATCCGTTCGCCGCTATGGTCGCCATGGCAGGGCTCTATAATTAGATAACGTACCTTGATTTAGCCTTGGGATGTTCTAAAAATACTAGAGTAAACAACAGTTATGTATGATACTTATGATTAATGAGTTAAAATGAACGGTTACAAACTTACTATCTATACCTAGCTACTACCGCTTAATAACCGGTTCAATTTCAGATTAAAATGAAGATGACAGAAACCATGAGACACTTCTTCGAAGTTAAAAATAATGAAACCCGGGATAACCATGATAATATTTGTATTAATAATAAACTTAGTGGTGTTACAATTCCAGCTTCATAGGTATGTAGGTAGATATTTGTTTTTAAAGGTATACATTATGATCCTTTTAAAAAGGCAGCACGAATTGACTCATGTATGACTATGACTGACCTTACAGATCTACTTTCACGGTATCTGACAGTTCTTCATCGTGATATGAAAGGCGCACAATTACACAAACTAACACATCGCTTTCGCTATAATGAAGCTTTACATTCCACTAGCGCCACCTGATGGATTAAATAATTAGTTAAAAGTCTTTTAAAAAAGCCCTTAAACAGCGTCAGCTAATCGACTCGAGTCTCTGCGATAGTTGAGAAACGAGCGAGCGGATTATAATCACTGCGATCATCTCCATAATCATCATTCACTGTTTAGAGGTGAGACAAAAATCACGTCACGACCAAAAAAACGTTGCTATCTCTCTTCTCAAATGATCACTGCGACTTGTCATGAAACAATATCGTGACAAAATCACTTAGGTCTGTCACATAGGTCTGTATGAGTGGAAATAAGCACTCAGCTCTTTGTCACTATAGTCACCCCGTTCACTCATTTAACAAAAGTCACAACACGAATAGTAGTCACGACTCACGACGCGAAACGAAATTTGCCGAGAAAGAGCGGGATGCGAATGCGCTCTTTGACTGCGACAGCGACAGCGATTGATTCCTAGTTTCTGTTGCTTTCACACACGCATGGCTTCGGCATAGCTATGTTTATAGACCTATTTACTGTCAGTTATAAAAGGCGTTTAAACAATTTGTTCATTTGAAAATAGCCAAGTTAAATTATACGAGTAAGGTTGTTTGGGATCAGCTATCGAATCTATATTCTGCAACAACAGTAGCGGTTACACGTGAGTGATTTTAGTAAAATCACACATGTGACAAAGTCACAGTGATATTTCACTGTGATTTTTTTGTAACTGGAACGACAATCACAGTGACAGGAAAATCACGCTTTTGACCATCTCTACACTGTTCAGTCGAGTCAGTTAAGACTCTCCTGATGGCAACTTGAACAGCGCGCGCCCGCGGTAGTCATGTTTCCGCGGTAACGAAACCATAGCGAGATCTAACTCGATCCCAACGCCATCTATCGAGCTAGGGGTCAGTTTTTTGTCGAGCTATTTTTCCACATTTTTTTTACAATAATAAAAGATTTTCAATGGTACTTAATGTGAATTATTTATGTAGTCTTGTTATAAATAAAATACTAACTTCATAATAAATATTGATTTCATAGCTTCAGAACCATTTTACGGACAAAGAAACAATGTGATTTATTGTAATTTTCTTTGGTGCTTTACAGCAATCAAACAACTGATGGCCTGGTCCTTGGTGGCGAACTGGCACAGGTTAACGGCGGACCATAGCGATGGAGACCCGAGGCTATCCGCCCTCAAGCCTGTACAGGGAATGAAGTGAGAGCTATTATTTATTCACTGGGCGTCTCATAAGTATTTCTAAGCTATGTACGATTAGCATGTATTACATTTTAACCTCTATGTTTCAGAGCCATTACGTTGCTGTTAGTGATGATGGCTCACTCAGTGCTGGCTTTCCACATCACATACGTGTACAACCCCCAGTTCTTTGAGAAAGTAAGTGTTTACTTTTATGCATTTGATCTTATCGATTATTAGAATAGTTAAGCATAATGTCGTCTATGAATAAGACTGTTGACGATTTTATCGTTCCATATCTAATATTTCTCAATGGATTCAGGTGTCCTATTGTCACTGCACAGCGCCAAATTACAATGATTTTTGTTTTCAAAAATGTTTAGTGACTATAATTAGGTTTAATTAGGTACTTCCTCATAAAGATTTTTAATAATATTTAATTAAAACATCTACTTTCTTCTCCCAGAGCAGTCACCATTTCCTGTCAGCATATATGCAGAACGGCACCTCCATAGTCCAGACCTTCATCATGGCCTCTAGCTTCCTCCTGGCCTACAACCTGCTCCTTCATGTGGCTGACAACCCCAAGAAGCAGCTCAGCATCAAGATGCTGCCACAGTGCTTCATGCATAGAATTGCTAGGTAAAATTTTGAGACCTGTAGCTATTTATTTTTGGAATTTATCTTTTATTAGGTACCTATTCATACACCCCCTTATTGATAAACGTTGCTTACAGTTAGGGGATGTTTAAAGGTCAAAAATGTACAGATAAACATACTCTAATCATTACTTAAATTAAATAGCGTTTATAAATACCAATGGAGGATAATGTTCAACTAATCTGGACAGCAAATCAGAGCCTTATTTAGGCTTTCAGAATTATAATTCTGACTGATTGTTGAAAATTGGTCCTTCGATACGCCGCCGCCACTGATCCAATTCCCCACGCCTTATATTGCTCATATCATGTTTATTTAATTGCCCAGAATATCTCCTCTCTACCTGTTCGTCCTGGGACTGGCGACGTCCTGGTGGGCCCATGCTGGTGATGGTCCTCTGTGGAGCCCGATGATCGAAGACGAGGTAGACCGCTGCAGGAGCAAGTGGTGGGCGCAGGCGCTGTATGTCAACAACTTTGTGCAGGCGGACGATAAGTGTCTTATTCATACATGGTGAGTTTGTGACGGAGTTTTTCTTATTTAATGTCTTTAGCCTATAAGTGCAAAACATTTTGGTACACAGGATTATAGGTGAAAAATTGTCAACCTGTCTAGTCTAAGTTTGTTGAATTGTTATTGAAGCCTACACTAATTTAAATACCTAATTCGTTCGCAATAAGTAAATCTTAGCTTAACATATTCTGCAATAAACAAACTCCAAAAACATAGAACATCACCTTGTCAGTTTAATCAAGCTCCCAAACAGCAGGTTTAGCATTGGAAAATACTAGTAAAAGCAACTAGTTTCGCAAAACAACTCCAAATTCGGCTATAAACGAATTAGTTTGTTGCAGTGTGAGTCAATGCCAGGACCAATCTTGAGCCTTAGGATATGGGCTTATGAAATAATTCGCAGTAAATATGGCAATAAGATTAGGAAACCGTTGTTTAAGGTTGCCCTTCCTCGCCAAAAGCGATGAATGTCACGATATTAAAAGTTATAATTTCTGACACAATAACTTTATGCTAATCATTTCGTAAATTAGGTATGTCACGGTTTAGTAGTCATTAATGATTTGGAAACAATTTAGAATTCCTTAAAAAGATTCATATTGGAATAAATTAATGTTAGTCCATCTTTTTCGTAACGAATTTATGGGATTGTAAGATTTCATTAGTGTTCATCGACTCAAATGCGCCATCAACGGAACAGTTTCGTTTGTTTCCTGTTTATTATACGTCCTTTTCTTTCAAGTTGATGAATGTTACTGTTACTTCATATCGTATTTCGTGTCATTCTGCACTTCCTTGGTTACGATCATTTATACTGTTTACATGTTGAATAAAGCACCTTGTGATCACAATATTAATAACTATTGCTACATACGGTAGGTAACTTGAAAAGCCTTTTGACGCAGTCTCTTAAGCTCTCGCTTTTATTCTTTTGTTTTATGAGAGGTTAAGATTTAAGTTGCTAAGACAGACCCCTGAGGCGCGCCCCTTATAAGCATTACCCGCTTCTTCCCCAGGTTCCTCGCCGTAGACATGCAGCTGTACATCGTCTGCACGATCCTGACCCTGCTACTGGGCAGGTGGCCACGCACCGCAGTCAAGGTCCTGGGAGCCATGATCCTCGGGTCTATGCTGGTCAACTTCGCGATCATATACTACTGGCAGCTGAAGCCTATGGTGCTGCTTATGATTCCAGAGTAAGTATTTCATCATTGTTTATGGCTGCCAGCCGTCTGAGGGCAAATTTCACTGACGAAACTGAACGCGATCAGCCCATCAAACCGCGTTCAAGAGCAGCATTGTTAAGTTGTGTTCAGTGCCTTGAGTGAAAGCCTTAGTTTAACATGACATCACACCATTATGCCTCATTATTCCCAAAAGTGGGCATGCAGAGGTGTACCTACTGACGAGCAAGTTTTCTAGTTTTCTTTGGATGATAGCTGTTTACATATTAATAAATAAATTGTGTTTGTTGTTGGTTTTGTGTGTATTGTTTATAATGGACATTCTAACGTTTGGAATCAGTTATTAATTAAGTAGTATTAGTTCTGAGAACATAAAGCGCTACAATTAGGTATCTACTGAAACCTAATTGTAGCTCTTTTATATGTTGTCTGAACTACTTAGTTAGTGTTTTTATCGTTTTGACATTAACTTTGTAAATGTGTAACTGTGTAAATAAAATAAAAATAAGTAGGTAGGTGTAGTAGGTAGATTTTGCAAAAAAAAATAAGTTTTTCATGAGCATCGCATCGGTTGGGGTAACTAACAAAAAAAAATAGACCATGATGAGTCCAAAATATTAGTATCTATTAAAACAACTAAATATAGCTATTTCGTTGTTTTATTACTTTTAAAGCTATAAACCATACGAACTAGTTTAATTAAAAAGTGACGTTTAAATCCTTTAGTTACTTATTTTATTTCATACTCAGAAAAATAAGGTTGTATAAGGTCATGTCTGCCACATTTAGTGGCATATTTATGGATCTTGTCCACATATATTTATAATATTATGAATAAGCCGTCATTGACGAGTCGTTAACTCAACCTTTGATAAAACGGTTTTAAATAATTTTCGCCTCCTTTAGATCCTTAATAGATACCTACCTACATAACTCTACTACGTTGGGCCAAAGTTTATTATTAGCATTATCTAGTCCATAAATAGTTGTTACAAACGGGATACATACAAAAGACCAACGCTCGCAAGGGCAACATTCCTAATATCAACACCACCAAACTAACAGCTTACTGTAAGAAAAACTCGGCATATTGAAGCCGTAAGTCTCGTGGTCACAAGAGCGACTGTCTTGAACCTAGATTCGACTCCCAGGTTCGGCAAAATGTTTTGTGTTGTTCCATTAGGAATTCGGTGTCTGAATTTGTGCTCGATTGATGGCAAGAGGCTCGTCCCGTATCACATCGGATTTAAACTGACGGAATATGGCCTTCTATTTACACCTCCGCCAATCCATCCATAATAACGACCTTCTATTTCTCCAGGTTGATGAGGACCCAGTTCCCCGGCGAGCGTTCTTTTACCTGGCTGTACTCAGCACCCTGGGACAGTCTACCTTCAGCACTCATTGGTCTACTGGTGGCCTTCGTGTACCACTCGCATCAGGTGGATGGCTACCGACCGGCTCAGAGCAAGGTAGGTTAAGGTCTTGAAGATAATCTTGACAGGTCTTGCAAATGAACTCTGTTGCCTTTGATGTAGCGGATTAGAACCAGATAAAAGGAGACATTTGCCTTGAATGATGTACTCTTTGTTCATAATACAATCCTATTACACCACAAGGATACCCCTGCGCGACAATCACTAAAAGACGTAAAGATATTTAACTAGGTTATTAGAACTACAAATGTGAATACTCATTTACCAAACGATTTCTTTGCTGCCAAGGGCCACGATTATATCATAAACTTAATAGAAAATTGAGACTTTATTCCCTTTCTACCTCGTCCCTCAAGAAATCTGTGGCAAACTTTCTACTTAAAAATAACTACCTGGATAAAGAACGCCTGCTTTTCTCTGATTATAACCCACCTTAATGAGTTCACCATTATACACACTCTCAAACACACCCTCTCCACCCTCTCACATGCACACACATACATACGTATTATCCAAATGTCAAATAAAAAAATTATCATTTGTACTTTCGAATTCTTCAAATGGTTGTATGTTAACTTTAGTTTTAAAAAAAACAATTGTTCTGCCTGCAATTATTTTGTGTAACTAAAATATGTTTGGGCTGTATATACCACTGCCCTTAATATAAGTTATTATAAAGATAACTTAGTAAGGGTGCTGGTGGCAACAACTACCTGTCTGTTAACAACTAGCATAGTCAAGTGTACCCTTATATGTTACTATCAATTTAATTTTAACATTATTATTTGATTAAATAAATTATTATTAAATTATTAAATGATCTGGCTGATAATTATGAAGTAGACTAGCTGGTGCCCGCGACTTCGTCTGCGCAGGGTTAGTACCTACTTCGAGTAGCTTATTTTCTTCTCCAAGGTCCTATTTATCGTATTTCTATCATCAGAAATAGATTATCCATTTTTATTGTATTTGTGGTTCACTATTTTGGCGATAATGGCTTACACATAAAAGATAGATATATGTTGTCGCGGGCTCTTTTGTAGGACTATTTAAGATAAACATTTCCATGATACATTATTTATTTATTTATTTATTTATTGATAAGGCACTTCAACAACTTATTCACTAAGACAAACACAAACAAAAATCACAAACAGTTTTAGGAATTGTGAATTAGTCACTTACAGAAGTGCACAGCACTAGCAGGGTAATTAAAAGAATGTACAAGATAACGTTAGTTGGATTACATAACAGTTATAAAATAAAATAGAGGTTAAAAAAAATGAGCAATCACATCCACGATCGGAATACAAAAAGTACTTAAAAATAAAACTAAATATTCTGACAAACAAAGGAATGGAAGTTAATACAATTATTAGTAGTGGGCGGGTCGTGTCGCACAGACGACGTCGTTATATACGTGTAACTCTAACAATTTTTGCAGCGCACGCCAGAATAGCTCGCAGTTGGCAGAATTTTTTCCTACTTACTTGACACTTAGCGTTATATTTTTGACAACTCACACAATATCTTTATAACTTATAGCCTATGTATTATTCTGATGTATAAGCTAAATTATTGTAAAGTTCCATTCAGTAGTTATTGCGTGAAAGAGTAACAAGCATCCATACATCCATACATCCATACATCCATACATCCATACTCACAAACTTTCACATTTATAATATTAGTAGGATAATGCGGGGCAGCAAAATAATGGGAATCTTCTAGGCAGGTTTATTTTTGAAATATTTCCAAGTCTTTTTTTGGCTTTGAATTATACCTACTTTTTAATTATTGACAATGGTATTTTACTGTCTAATTAAGGCTCTATCTTTAAAAAACTTTTTCCAAAAAACACAACCGGCGGTGACAAAAAATTTAAATACATATCCAAAGTCACCGCCTTCCGAAATTAAAGTTATTTTTCACTGTAAAGGCTTCTTCAAACAGGCGCGACGCGACAACGCGACGCGACACTTGTAGAACAATTTCCATGAAGTTTTCATAGAAATTGTTCTACGAGTGTCGCGACGCGACCGTCGCGTCGCGCTAGTCTGCACGAGCCTTAAAGTGTTTTTTCGGAAGTCGATTGTTTTTTTTATTGAAATGGGACCACACGGGAAGCACGAGCTTTCAAATAAAAAAAGTACCAGTATTTAGTTTTAGTAGTATTTATTCATATCAACCATTACAGCTATTTGACGTTACATACATATGACTTAAATGTAAGCGTAACACTAGAAGTTGTCGTAACTTGCACCCTTGCTAAGTTATCAGGATAACTTGTATTAAGGGCACAAGTCCCAACCCTTGGTTCATATATTTTATGGCATTGCAAATATACAAAAAAGCAAAAAATGGTCACAAATAATACATGATTTTTTTTTTAATAAAATCAACGAGGAGTACACAAAAGCTAAAATTCAAACGAAAAATTATAATGTGTCGTGATGAGAGGTGTTAGAGTTGTGTGTGAAGTATATGTGTTCAGAATGTGGGGAATAGTTGCATTTATTTAGTAAGACTTGAGAATCTGAATTGAGAACTTCCGCCTTTTTTTGAAGTTGGTTAAAAAAGAAGTGTTTTTCTCCTTTTCCAGTGCATGCGAGTGCTATACCGGCTGTCTGTTCCGTGTATGTTCTTCTGGGTGGTTGCCGGCTATTGGATGAAGGGCGTCACGCACCCCCTGCTGGTCACCCTCTACGCGACACTGGACAGGCCAGTCTTCATGACGCTCACGGCCTTCGTCATGTACGGATTCTTCAATAAGATTGATAGTAAGTTTTTTTTACAAGTTTTGGTCACGCAACTTTGGAACAGTGGTTTGTTTGAAACACGCACGTGCTTGAACAATTACTACTTGTTCCTACTGCAGTTCCAAGTTTATCGAAGAAGAATGCCACGTGGCCCAGTCAGCTATTCATTTAAGTTTTTGTTTTGAATAGATTCTCCTCTAAGCACCTAGGTACCTACATAATATAATCTCTTTATAAAAAAGGCAATACAACGGATTCTTAGTGAAGTGTCAAGCTACAAAACTCACGTAACCTCGATCATTCTCAGGTGTGTGGTGGAAGTTCCTGTCATGGCGCGGCTGGGAGGTCCTGGGCCGAATGTCGCTATCCATCTATCTGGTCCACTGGCTGTTCTCCCTCACACTGCTAGCTCAACGGACCAACACTAACAGGGCTTCCGTCTTTGATATTGTAAGTTTTTATAATTTAGAGAATAACTTGAACATGTCTTGAGCAATGTCCAAAACTAGGTACCTAAAATCATCGTAAGTAACATTATCTGAAGTTCTACTGCCTCCTGCCATCGAAAATTATTCTCTTATACCTGTTGGGTGTGTGGTGGCCAAAAGTTGCCACAAGATAACTTTTATTGGGTATTTTTTTACATGTCTCATTTTTTTTTTCTTTCAGGGTGGACACTGGCTGACAACAATATTCTGCACTTACTGGGCAGCCGTACCTCTGCATTTATTCATAGAACTCCCGGCAATGAGGTTCTTACAATCTTTAACTACGTAGCATGCTTAATTATCGTCCATCGAGATCTCCGTTAAATAATTTAACCCTAATGAGGGTGGTGTATGTTATTTTTTTACGCAAATAATAATTTATGTTAGTTGTGGATGTAGAATGTGCAACACGTGGGTAATAGGTAAGTTTGTTAAGATTAGGTATAAGGTATTCTCATCTGTGATATTTTGTACTTAAAATAATATATTTAAAAAATGAATTACATTACTACAGTAAATGTAATTGTATTTTTATTTTGTTTTTGTAGATATAACAAAATCCTACCTTAATATTTATCTTTCATGTCAACCTACCTAGTCAAGTTTTTGGGAGCGTTCTTTTAAATAAAAAACTAAAAATACGTGTGAGCAGAAGCGGATGCTCTAATGTAATGTCTTCAAACTAACCCTATCGGTTACATGGTTTTTTAGTGCCACTTAGAATGCTAAATTGACAAAATGCATCGCCCCGTCTGGAACGACCACCCTAAACTGCAATCGTGCATTTTGTGCTCTCACTGATTACTAGTTGCGGTTCAGGTTGCATAACTACCTAGTAAACAACGTTTTTAACCGACTTCAAAAAAAGGAGGAGGTTCTCGACTGTGTTTTTTTTTGTTTGTTACCTCATAACTTTCGACTGGGTTAACTGATTTCGATGATTATTTTTTTATTTGAAGGCTCGTGCTTCCCGTGTGGTCCCATTTCAATTTCATACAGATCTGATGATGCGTTTCGGAGACAGACAACGGAAATCTTCAAAAAAGAACAGTAAATAAACCGCGATTGCTGCTATCGCATAAATATGCATTGTTTTGACCCCAAGGATGATGAAATTTCGAATTAGAGGGGTAGGTACTATAACTAAAAAGTGAAAAATAAAAACTTAAAAAAAAAAACAACCCACTTCCGAAAAAACACTACAAAGTGAAAAATAACTTTAATTTCGGAAGGCGGTGACAAAACATTTAAATCCAAAGTTGTGGTTGTTTTTTTTTTGGATTTTTATTTTATTTTTATTAAAACACTATCTACATTGCAGATGATTCTATAGATTACGTGAAACATTTTACAATTATTCAACGTGGACAAATAATTCACACCTTTTGTTCTTAGTCATTCACCGTGAATGTATCCGAACGCACTTACTTGGCTTTGACCGTTTGACGGTTTGACAACTGACGTCAGTTGTCTGTCATGCGTGTGACGTTTATTCGTGTGATCGCCAGACAATCTAGGTACCTAATATTACTCCAATACCTCGTAGATTGTTGTGATTGCAGGATTCACTCCTGCTTTAATTTCGTAATTAAGGTGTTAGAACTGTAGTGAAGTGATGGGAAACAACCATAGCCACGAGACGAAGGTTGGGGGAGAGCAATCTGGTAGTGGAACCAGCACGCCGCGAGGGTCCCAACGAGGTGCTGGCTCTCGTTCGGGGTCCGGTGGTGACTTGCAAGGCTTGGCGGAGCCGAAGGAAAAGGCTCCGCTGTCGATGGTGCCCGTGGAGAAGCTCGGCAAGGTGAGGATGGACGTGTATGTCCATTTAATTAGCGAGGGTCAGCGTCAGGGTTAGATTGACGTTTCCTGTTCGATGTTTGTTTTGATTCACGTTGATAACGATCGTATCGGTAAATCTCTGTCGTTTGACAGATTCGGAATTGAGTAGCGAATGATTGAATCATGGAATGTTTTTAGAAATTCTGTGTGACTATTAACTGAGTTGCAAAAGTTTTGTAAATAGATACATGATTGTAATGTGAGCGTGTTTAAAAAACCTTTCGTATCTTAGAAGTCAAGTAAAATTTATGAGTGCTAGATAAAGATTAGTCACAAGGAATCTGCTGTATCTATATACCTACTTTATCTTTCATATCTAAAGCTAGTGTTTTTTAGACCAAATAATCAAGATTTATAATTTTGTTAATGAGAATATTAAAACAAAGCTGGAAAATTGTATGAATTAAGTATTTCAAACAAACAAACTCTTGTTTATGAATAACTACATTATTGAAATGTTGTTCTGTGTGGTGCCGGACATAGAAATAATAGCACCATCCCATTTCTTCCCTTTGCTGTCGTAGAAGGCGACTAAGGAACTTACTAGAGAATAGGCAGCAGCGTTCTCGGCTCCACTGTAGTTTTCCTCCTGCTCGTTTGGAGCTTCACGATTTTATAGCGTATACATGTCTGTATGTAAAACACTTTTGCAAAATTTCACACTTTGAAAACGTCGAGTTTTTGAGAAAAAAATCTAAAACTTTCAGAAAATTCTACTTAATAACCGACTTCAAAGAGGAGGAGGTTGTCAATTCGTCACATTAAAATTGACATTTTACCACAGATAATGTACGAATTTCTTTTCTGAGGTTGTTCCATTTTTAGATCGGACAAAGTGACAGCGGATTTTAATAGTTTTAGTATAAATATTGAAAGTAGTATTATAAGTACTGCATTATGAAGTAAAAATATAATTAATTAAATGAAGAATAATAAAGCTTTATTTGTACTTAAATGGTTATTTTTTAAAACCACGCAGAAGTCTGGCGACTTTACCTAACTGTATATAATTTTTTTAGTAAAAAAAATTACTTGACCTTCGAGTTTTGGGTTGTTGACCTTGACCTGGAATATGTCATAGACCTCATTATTGCTTGGAAACACATTTAGACCACGCGAGCTTCCTCACCCAATTTTCCACCAATTCAGACATTTTTTTTTTTCAAACTTTGAATTTTCTTTTCTTGGCTCCTATTGTTTTGCACAATTTGTGGATTTCAAATTGACCCTAAGGGCTACTCTCCTCAAAACAAAAAATAGGTTCTATAAAAAAAGCGCCAGAAGGAAAAGTTCAGTGGTTCCGCATTCTCTATGTATTTTACCACCATACTGCGCCAATAATCGCCAATCCGCCTGCCAAGCGTGGCGATTATGGCAAAACCCCCCAAAAATTACAAGCTTGGGGAGGCCTATGTCCAGCAGTGGACGTCTTTCGGCTGTAATGATGATGATGATGACATTAAGTATTGAAAAAAAAAAAACAATGTAAAATAGTTTCGGCATTTCAAAGAACTTGAACTTGACCTTGGTGTCCGGCCTCCCAGAGGTATCTGTAATGACCTCAGCACTCAAGGTTGTCTACACTCGCACAACTATGATTAATTTAAAGTGTGTGAAATCATGAATTTATTTGATTTTGCTGGTAATGTTTCTGGTTATCCAACAGCTCCATGTGTACCTATAGTTAGACGAAAATATATTCGTCGATTTTAGAACAATATGAACAACACGGTCACAATTTTATTTGCCTTCATTCGTTTTTTTAACATTTCATAAGACAGAGGTGTAGGTAAAGTGTTTTGTTTTCAATTTAATGCTCATTTAAATATTGTATGTTTCTGTTAACATAACCAGCATATAATGTTCCCACCACTGTCCTCTCTTCAAGAAGCAGTGGGCTGTAGTCTCACCACATGAGCCCAGTGCGGGTTGGTAGATGTCACATGTCTTCAAGTTTATGGTTTTACGACATGCCGGTGTCCTTACAATATTTTCCTTTACTATTTTGACATCTCAGCAACATATTATTAGTAAACATTTCAAGAAATTTAAAAATCACACATTAATCTTCAGCAAGTCTTGAATTCATATCTTAATTTTATGTTACTATGATACAATATCTTCATTATGTAAATCACAGACGAAAAAAGCGCAAAAGTTATGAAAGTATAAACTAGTGCTGTGACTGACAGGAATGGTTCAGTGCCACAAAACTGTACTTTTGTAGTTGAATAGACATTAAGTTTTAATTAGGTACTTCAAGTTTTCTAATATTAGATAAGAAATTGACAAAAAAAAGGGTTTTTTGTGTGTCGCCTGCCTGCCAGCCTAAAACAAAAGTACACACATCAAAAAAAGTTTGTAATCACTAGCATAAGCTGATATAATTTTTTAAATTGAACTTTATCAAAAAAAAAATTATTTGTTGTGTTTTCTCCAAAAAAAACTATAAAAAAAAAAATTGAGTAATTTTAAGCATAATGTAACTGTAACAGAAATTTGATAGAAAGAAAAAGACTGTTTAACCAAACTTTTTTTTTTTTTTTTTTTCTTCTCATTTTATCTGCGATCGGCTTTGTAGCCATAATCAGATGGGATCTTCGTGTGAGATTAATTTTCGTGGTGCTCCATTGAACATTCACGTTATGTGGTTCAGTGATACATAAACTTTAAGTTTTCACTGTCTCTGGTCCAAGTTCAGGATTTGCCATCTCTTTAGGCGGGTTATATCCCCTTGTCTGTTTAGAAGGTTCTTGGCTAAGACATTGCTATGCTTGCTCAGTCTCTGTTTATATGATTTGCATTTTTCGCATAGTTCTTCTTTCACTGTAGGCATATTTAGGTGGTCGTGTATTTCTGTGTTTCTGGCAAACCAGGGTGCAGTTGACATTGTTCTTAGGGCTACATTTTGGAACCTTTGTAAAATTTCGATGTTGGAGTTGCTAGCCGATCCCCAGAGTTCTATTCCGTAAGTCCAGATTGGTTTTACTATCACTTTGTAGACAAGTATTTTGTTACTAAGAGATAAGTTTGATTTTCTTCCTAGGAGCCAAGATAAACTTTTCATCGCAATGGTGGCTGCCTTTTTCTTGGCTTTAATGTGGTTGGCCCAGGTAAGTCTTTTGTCTAGGTGAAGCCCAAGGTATTTTACTGTGTGACTGATCGGCAGTGGTTTACTTTCCATGTATACTGGGGCACAATCGCCCTTCCGAAGAGTGAAAGTAACTTGTACGGACTTAGTTAGACTAGGTTGAATTCTCCATTTTTTCAGCCAAAGATCAATTTTATTTAACTGGACTTGTAATTTCTGAGATGCCTGATTTGGATCCTTATCACTCGCAAGACATGCAGTGTCGTCTGCGTAGGTCGCTGTTACCACGTCATCAGTTTTAGGTAAGTCAGCAGTAAAGATCGAGTAGAGCACGGGTCCGAGCACAGAGCCTTGTGGGACTGAGGCCTTCATTTCGTAAAGATTAGACAGTTCGTCCTCGTATTTAACTTGACGTTAATCACTTCAAGTTAAATTAACCAAACTTAAACAACAATTTACTAATAAAAGTTTTATATTCAATATAATATAACTGCTCCCCTGGCTCGAACACATGCGGTGATCCTCCTGGGCACGCTGAGAATTAAGTTATCCAGCATTTCTTGGGGTAACCTGTCCCATTCTTGAATAGCGGCTTCCCTGAGCTCTGGCACTGTCTGGGTACGTGGCTGACGGTTCCAAACAGCTTGCTTTAGAGCATCCCACGCGTGCTCTATTGGGTTTAAGTCAGGCGAGCCGGCAGGCCACTCTAACCATGTGATGTCGTATTCTCGGGGAGCAGCATTGACTCGTTGAGCTCGATGGGCGGGCGCATTATCATCGACCAGTACAAGTTGGTGCCCATGTTTTATTCGGAATGGTCTGACAATTACATCAATAGCAACTGCTCTATACATGTCTGCTGTCATGAAGCCTCGATACGGGATCAAAGGCGTTCTAGCCCAATCATAATAAAACCCCAAAAGGACACCGATTTCCCGCCTTGCTGAACTGTTCCAGTGGCAGTTCTTTGCCTTTCATGGTCACCTGGTCTTCTCGAGACACGAACACGTCGGTTATCTAGATGAGTATCTACTGATTCGCGATTCGTCAACGAAGAGACTGTTTTGCCAAATGTTTTCTTCTTCATTTTGCCGAAGCCTAGCCCACTGCAATCTCCGTCGTTGTCGTTGCCGGGAATTCAGAGGAGCTCGCCAAGACCTCCGTGCTTGTAATCCAGCCTGGTGCAAGCAATTCCGAATGGTCTGAGTGCTAACTTCAAGCCCAGAGGCGGCCCGAACTTCTGCTTTTATTTTAGTAGCGTTGATTGTTGGGTCACGGGCTGCCAGCAGTCTAATATAACGCTTTTGGGCAGCAGTCAAAACAGTTGGGCGACCACCGCGGGGTCGGTCAGCAAAATTAGCCATCCTGTGGCACCACTGCAACTCTGCGTGCTATTTCTCTCGTGATGTATCCTTCTTCCCTCAAAGTTACTATTCTTGCTCGAAAAAGCTTCTGATAATCCTCTTGGCATTTTTTCAATCACAACTTTCCTCGACAAAGTATTTTAAATCTGTTAAAATTGACTAAATGTTTTATTGTTTTATTTTCTAAATCTATATTTTTAAATAAAGTATCTAAAAAGAAGAAGAAATCATAATGTAATCTACCGTAACAAAAAAACATTTCGATTTTTCAAAGTGATCGCAAACTTTTATTGATGTGTGTATGTACACAAAACACACACACAACAAGCTACACACCAAGCTATTCATTTCCAGTATAAGATGATCTCGCATTGTATAGGATTTCCGTACAGTGCGAGATCAGCGTGTACTTATATCATATTTACAGAAATTGAAAATCTTTTTTTGTTCTTTAACAGACTAATAACAGAATAATAATAATAACAGAATAATAACTAAATTACCTAATTGAGTTCAACACAGTTCTGAAATGGAATGTTACCGCGGTACCTATGATGTAATCAGTGAAGTAATTGACGCTCCAATGACCAATCATAATTATTGCTGTACGTGGAGCATACATTTAGATTGGTGTTACCATATAAAAACAAAACAAAGTTTTGTGGCGCCAACACGGACGAACCTGAATGTTTTCTTTATTGTTCGAAGTAAAGTCTTGTCGGTGTTCAGTCTGTCGGCGTTTAGTCGTACACTGCGAAAAACCTTCCTATACTCCAGACCGGTGACAGCCACTGATTGCCTATAGGAATCTGACAATCCGGTATCCGTGATTACGTCAAAGACTATCCTCATATTTGAACGAGGATCTAAATGAAGCAGTGAACTTCTGTATACACACAGATAAAGATGGTCTTCTCTTAACCGAAATACGACCATCCTGCAGGTGGAGGGTGGACATGTAAGCCTCCCCTCCCCTGTCAATCGCCACGACGACTAATCTTGCGATGTCATCCAAGGAATACTCCCGACCTTCACAAGGTCATCAAAACACCTGGGTGGAAACAGTCTATTTATAACTACAAAGCACAAAATATTATCAAAATGTCACCTGTCCATGAGGCGTGAGTTAGCACGCACTATCACATGTTTGTCCATCATGTGATACCATCCGTCCATCATATGATGCCGCTGTAACGCGCCTAATGAAGCGCGGCACGGCTGATTGGCGCGATGAATGGGTAAGGAATAGAGATGCACTAATTTGTTGTGTGCTGCTGGCCCGTACTTGTGAAGATACGATGCGATATTGTTTTAATCGAATATCAATTCGATTCGGAACAACTGCATCACCACTCAGAGCACGAAGCTTGTCTTCTGCTTCAAAATGTAGTCGTTTGCTACGACGACTTTTGGGACCTTAATTCAAATGTTGTGTAAAAATATAACAATCGCGTGTTAGTATAGGTTTGGGTTGCATAGTAGCATAACATAACCCGCATCATCTACATGTGCGTATTTATTGCATCCAAGCCTGGATCTAGTTCTTGCGGAAATATGTTATGCACAACATTTTACTGTCATGGATCAAGCATACGCATGCCCATATTACCTGTCGCTTCCTACCCAGTGTATAATTAAACGCGCAGCGTTTGCTCAAGCTTGTACTGCTAGATTATTTACTACTAGACCTAATCAATGCGTTTTCCAGTTTCCTGTGAATTTCTGTCAGGATGGAAGTCGTTTCTCCGGCTTTCAATTACGACAGACGGCATAATTACGCATTGAACTTTGCGATTTAGCAGGCCTAAGTGTCCCGAGAGTGTCGGTGGATTGTCAGGCACTCTCGGGACACTTAGGCCTGCTAATCGCTACCAGCTTGAGATCTGGCTTATGTTTACGTACACAAATGACTGACCCTTCTTCAAGTATGTTCAATGCATAAGGAGTGCCAAGTTCAATGCGTAGATAAACAGGACTTAAAAGAAACCCTGACCTCTGAGTTTGTTTCGGCATTTCTTCAGATCAGTAAGCTAGGATATGCCAGTGCCATCTTGTTTAAAAATATTGACCAACAAAATATAAATGTCCGAAATGATCTACTTGCATAAATAACCTTTTCATTAAAAAAAAATCGACAGTTAATCGATATAATAATCGGTTTTGCGTCCGTTATCATTTATCATCACTATGAAATAATATCTTAATGTTTGTTAATATCGAGTAATTCGTGCGTAGACAATCTTATCACGGGCTCTGATTGATCGCCGTGATTCCATGCCCTCCACTGACAGTCAGTGACAAGCGAACGTGTTTATTTATAAATAAATTACGCAAACTATAACAAGAAATAATAGCGAGATAAAAAGGAAATAATAGAAAAACATTATTGTAGTTAGTTTTATATTGCAATTAAACGGTAATTTCAAGTTAGAATGACCGGAATTCAATGTGACTAAAACAAAGAGTGATCAAAAAGTATTAAACCTTTTTACAACTAAATAGTTATTATCGGCCAGTGAATAAGTTATTAAAAAGTGTAAGTATGGAGGAATGGATGGAAAAGGTGAAGAACATGAGGTTCTCGGTCGTGGGCATACAAGTGAGCAGGCTTAAAAAGAAGAAGACTGCTTCACCTACTTGCAAAGTGCGTAAGTTTTGATCTTATCATCATCATCATTCCGCCGTAAGAAATCCACTGCTGGACATAGGCATCCTACATCGCATTAAGCGCTGTCTCAACGACCGACCCTGTGCATTCCGTTTAGTTCGGCTCATAAGCGTTGTAGCGTGTTGTTAAATAGCTTATAATCTTCCTCAAAAATTGGGCCATCAAATGCAAAAAGATTTTTTCAAATCAGACTGCTGGTTCGAAAGATTACCCCTACATAAAAACATACAAACAAACTAATTTATCACATCACAAAACAGCAGTAAATTCTAGTTTCGTTGTGTTGCTAGCAATTCATGTAGATGAAGAAACTGATTCAAAGGATTGAATTGTTAACTAAAACAACCAATTCTGCCAAGCACCATATTTACGAAAAATCTTGTATGAGGTGTCGTTGCGGCGTGCAGCGGCCCATCTTCAGCAATTGACATCGCAACCTTTTCTCTGTCCTGATGCGATCATCAGCATGGTCCTCAAGCCCAACCCATAAGAGTCGAATAGCGACTCCTGTGAGGTTTACGGTTCAGGAAGTTTATGTTAGTCTCATTGATTTTGTATTTTCGGCTTCGACCTAGGACAAAAGCTAAGCTACCAATTAGCTATTAGTTGTTTTCCCTGCACAAAGATACTGTAATGATTGTATTTATCAACAAACCATGATTGGTGCTTTGGACCTAATCGTTATTAATGACGTGATAACGAGTATTTTTCCCAATGCAGTTGTGTAAAAGTAAGATATTCTAGGAGTCATAACCACTAGACTATTTAATAGCTCTGATGCTATGGACCTATTTCGAGAAGAAGCATCGTAATGTTTCCGTTTTTATAAAAGACTACAGAATCCTATTTTCTAACATGATAAAGAAAAATAAAATACACAAAAAAAAAACTGCAATAAAATGAGTCTATATTTGGAAGCCAGTATAACATAGAGGAATGCATAATAGACAAACACACAGCTAGATAAGGATCACCATCTGCCTAGCCTTTTCACAACAGAAGGCACGAGAACCGTAGAGAAGCGTTTTGTCGACGGAAGAGTACACAAAAATAACTTTTCCGTGTAGACAATTGACAGTTTTGTACCGAGAAATGTAGACAACCGATTTCCTTTCTACGGTAGAATAGAAAGCGTCATGCTAAGCCTGCAGATAAGGATATAATATCTATCTTCTATAGAGATACAAGTTAGAGATGTGCCGCTACAAAGCCAACCCCACTAGTATCATCGCGTCGTCGAAGGTAAACATGGGTATGCTGAACAATAAATTGGTGTTAATCAATTAAGTATAGTTTTCTCCACTGAAACAGTGAATAATTTCACAGTGTGTGACGGTGCAATCAGCTGATTAATGAGTTTCCATTGTTTGTCGTGACGTCACCGCTACTCTAGTGAAAACCGCGTGTAAACCAATTTTACGCCAGCGTACACTTCACATTGATCAACATAATGCTATTAATACTCCGAGATTATAAACAGATTTAGGAATTATGCTTATCAGTAATATTAGTGGTAGGTACAAAAAGTTTATTTATGGTTTAGTAATTTACTGAAACTAACTTTATCCGCGGCTACACCCTCGTAGCTTTTAGTTTTCGGGAACGAAATATAGTGTGACTGTACTTAAGTTAATTCTCCGCCCAAAATCATCGCAATTCGATATGTAGTTCATTAGTTTAGTCATGAAATGAAATCAAGCAGACAATCACTGTCGCATTATCACTATGAGCAAGTCTTGGAACCATCTCACTCACCTGGGGTTTGCCAATATCCTATCTAGACAACGTTAGTCTTTACAACTATGGTCATTGTAGTGTCTGTCCAAAATAACGCCCTAACTGATCTCCGATGCAAACTGTGTGACTCAAAGAAGCGAGGAACAATATCTAACAAGTGTTACATATTGTTGCAGATTTGGAAATCTTGCTCCGCAAATTGTTAGCATTTTCCACATAGATTGTTTATTCACGTTGACGTTAAATTATTTGCGCAAATAGTCTAACAATTTGTGTACGTACTATTAAGTGTTGGTTTAGCATATTAGAGCATCCGAATTCGACTCACGACATTGGATTCAATCGATACCGGTAACCGGAACCAACCAATAAATATATTACATAAATAATGCAATGCATTGGTTGGTTGTTACATGTTGTTATGACATGATAGGTTTGATATCAGCCGCAACAGGGCCATAAATTTTAGTGGGGCACCAATTTCGTGGGTGAGTGTAATGTTCCCAGGAATGTGCACAAAGTTTATCAAAACGTGTAAAGTTCTTTTAGTATTTTTTTACTCACGATACCTAATACAATGACTCTAATTTATGAAGGTCTGCATTGCGGGATAGGTACGGGACAACTGAGGCTCACTACGCATCTAACTTAACTTTATTCAACTATGAAATGTGTGCGTCAGCGTTCTTCTACAATAGTTTTCTGTAGAATAACCTCTTTTCGCACAGAGTAGTAACCAGTATTGATAACCACTCTTGCTTGTTGCGTGATGCTGATCAGTCTGTCATCCCGTACGGGTTTCCTGTCGATGTTTTTCTCCCATCATTGGTAATCAATGGTGTTCAATATTGTTTTTATACAACAAAATTAACTTTATCAAGAAGCAGTTCCGTTTACCTTCGAGCCGCCCCATGACAATTCATATTTATGGACATTTTACACATAGTGGTAAAAAGCATTTTGATTTGTTACAGCTGCTGGTCCAGAGATCACAAAAAGAAGATGGAGTCAACGGTGTCACCGAGAAATCATTTACAGTAAGTTTCATAAATAGCGTTCAGATGTCGTTAAGCGAGCTTTACCGGGGACCCGAGATTATCGCATTACCTCGCCAATGGATCAGGCCCTTAAAAGTCACCATGTTTGTTTCCAGAAATACCTGTTCCCCATGTACCCGGACCTGGCACGTCAATTCTTCAAGTACATCCACCGCTTGGGCAAGTGTAAGAACAAGCACATCACGCTGTCCACCTTCCGGCAACAGTGCGAGAAGATCCTCGCCATGCTGGACGACGCCATGATCATCGAGACTTATGTCAGGTAAGGAAAGGGAGAAAATGAAAGGGGATAGGCTGCGATGGAAAGCTAGCTTAATACTTGTCCTCCACCCAGGATGTTCGGTGCGGAGACAGACGAGAATATGGTGATGCCCGAGGGTTTGCGCAGCCTGCTGTACACCAGCTACAAGCTGTCCATGGACCACTACCCCGAGGGTCCGCAGACCTGTCTCATGGTAAGTAATAAAGACCTGCAACAAATCCCGGAAAAACTTAGGTTTTGTCTTGCGTCAGGCCAAGATTTTGACTAATCTTCAAGCAATAACCATACCGTACAACTCCTTCATCCGCAGTTTTCTAGAGACTAGCAGTGAAATCTGGACCCCCCATAAAAAATTGTACACACTGGTTATCGAAAAGGTTCAGAAGTGATTTGTCCGCTACCTGTACTTAAAACTTCATGGTTATTACCCGCACATGTACCCTACACCATTTGTGTTAGGTATGGTTTTTATTTTGTTGGGCGGGTAATCATCAAATAACTTCTCCCGTTCGGGTCGGAGCAGGAGGGCGTGTCAGACTTTTACTGACTAAAACCCACCCGTGGTCCCTCAGTTCCCTGTGTGCCAGGGGCCACGGTATCTCTTTCGAACAACTGGCACTCATCGGCCCTTGCGGGCCCCATCAGTTGCCCCCATTGGTGCTGACATCTCTTTGAGGCGCGTGTGAAACACAACGTGCCGTCGACCCGGGCTTGGTCCTTACCGGACAGCGAGCTACCCATTACTCGCCGTCCGCAAGCCCGCGCCTACGGTGGCCGGGAATCAGCCTGAGATTCCCAACGCCCAGAGCGTATCCTGCGGAGGCTAGGGCCGTGAGGGCGTATATATTGGCTCTCCCTCACGTGCGCCGCCTCCCTCTTCGCGAGTATTACTGCTTCGCAGAAGGGGGTGACAGCTACCCATGCACTCTCGCTCCGTACCATGGCCTGGACTAGGTCCAAAACAGGAACCTCCCGAAACACCCGTGTCGGTGAGGACCTGCGTCAGGCGGAAGGTGAGGACGCCGCACACTGGTCCCAAATTAAAAAAAAGTGGACATTGATAGTAGACCGCTGATATTTTTTTTTATTGTTGATACAATGATAACAGATAAGGCAAAAAAATAATATTGTCCTACTTCAAATACTTTTCTGTAAAAAAAATATTTCTTTTTTTTTTGTATGGGAGCGATTACATTTTACTCAATTTCTCAAAAACTTTAAGCGATGTCGAGATGGCAATCACATATGTTAGAAAACTAATAATTCTGAGTATTTGGCTCGAAGAAACTTATTGCTTATCTCTGCGTACTTTCGAGATAATAGTGACAGAAAATAACATTTTTTTTTAATGTTAATTTTTTGCTTTTTTTTTATCATAGCCTTACTTTAGCACATAATTATAATGTATGCGTAATGTCAAATAAGTAAAAAGAGACTTCTCTGTAAAAGAGGTTATGGGGGCTCACTAATGACTAAAAAGCTATGACCTTTCTGAAGGAGTACTTTCATCAGTTCTAAAAAACAATCAAAATGAAGACATATTAAGCTGCAAACACAAAGTTGAATATGTTCACAAACGATTCTGAAAAAATATTATGGTGAAAGATTAATATTTGGGTCTATATTCTCTTGAGAAATCTCTATTTCCTCGTTTTCCAACGAAAGCAATTCATTGTTCAAGATCAAAGCACTAGCCTCTGGAAACAACTGTTTATGTAAACGAGCAAACTTTGGTTTGATATGGCTGATGTAAGGATCTGAGCTAATTAGAAAGCTGTGGATAATGTCTAAATTAGTCTGAACTCTACCGATTTTTCTTGTATGTGCCATTCTAACATTCCGGAAATCTTTATTCCTCGCTTCGGAAGCTTCTTCGGAAAGCATGCCTATCGGAATAAAGGAGAAATTTTCACAAATATCAGCACCGTGTATCAACAATTTATGGACACTTGAAGGCATGTAATACCATGGATATAAGTTTACATATAGCATTGCTGTTTCTTTACAATATTCCCTAAACAAGTTGGTATTAATAAGTTGACCAGATGAAATTGTTTGTAAAATGACTGCAAATCTCTTGATTAAATCAGGGTGGATACCCGTTATTTCAGCAGATACTTCATAATTTTCAAAAAACCTTCTTGCCGTGTTACCGTCATTGGTTGTACCAAATCCCTGTTTTACTATGTCAATTAACAAACCAGTTCTTTCCCGGAATTCTTCTTGTGTCAAATTCTTTTTAATTTCTTTTAACAATTTATCTTCTTTTCGTGCAGCCCACTTTTTGAAGTCTAAGTTGTACGAAATGTGTAAAATACATTCCATACATCTTATCCACATATGAAGCGAAGACAGACCATATTTATACATATCTTCTCTGATGAGTCTTTTGGATACAAAGTCCAAGTCATTCATTTTGCTAGGTGGGGTATTGCAAATATTACAAACAGCTGCAGAAGAAGTATTGGAAATCACAGTAGAAATTTTCCCATCAATCATAGTCATGTACAAATCATGTTTAATATCAAAATTATCTACAATTGTGGGAACAAGATTACGAATTTCTTCCTCTAAGGATGCACTTTCCTTCTTTATCAATTCATTTGTTTCTTTTGCAAATATAAAGCCAATTGGACGACAATAGTTTGTTGAAAAGGGAGCAGGATTTTGCCACAAGATAGTACCACTCTCTTCTTCCAAACGAAGCGGAACCAAACTAATCATGAAAACTGAAGAATCGTCAATTTTAGTGTCGGAGTGTGACTTTTGTTTATAATTACTTTGAGAAGATGACCCGTCAAAACCCCATTTGCTTATTAGTTTTAGCGATTTTTTGTCGGCAGAGTTGTGCTGAATTGTTTTTAATATCCTATTAGTTGTCAAATCTAGAAGCGATTGAAGTCTTATCTTAGCATCAGATTCAGTTACAGTTATGTCTGACTCTGGAGGATAACAAGTTTTTTTAGCTTCCAGGAGCTTTTGATAGGATGGAAGACCATACATTTTCTCTGAAGCAAGAATAGTTCTTAAATTTCGATTTTGCCATTTTGACAAATTTGTTGAGGTGTAAAGCGCTGACGTTTTATCATCTGGTAAACACGGTTTGTCAGTCTTTTTAGCGAATAGTACATCATATACCATCTCACATTTTTCCTTGTTTTGGCTGAGTTCGTTTAATATAGCTGCTAATTTTGTTTTTTTAGACTCTTTTAATTTGGCACATAAAGTATAAACTAATTCCTCCTCTGTGTGATCTAGAAGTGTTAGAGAACGCCTTTTCTTCTGTTTATCAGATATATCAACAAATGGTTTTTTACTTGTACCATAACTTAATTGATGAGTATCCACTTGCGTTTCGAAATTTGGAATTACTTCCTCGGCAACTTTAAAAATGCTGCTTAAATCGATATTTTGACATTTTGGCCAAACTATTTGGGATTGTAACCAGTCTGAATTTTTGTTAAGAAAGGTCTTTTGAGCTCTACTGGAAGCAGACCATCTTTTTGAGATATTACTTGAAAAATTACGACAAAATAATTTAATATTACTCAAATCTTCGGAAGACAATTCAACACCAATACGTTCAATAAGGGCATTAAATAAAAATTCGACATTTTTAAAACCACCTCATGATTTAAGAACAACGTATAAGTCTAAGTTGGTGACAAATGCGGACATATTATAATTTTAAGGAAAATTGAAAACAAATTAGAATCAAAGATATCAAAGACAAAGTGACTTTGATTTTAACAAAAAAAATTACGAAAACAAATTCGACGAAAGAAAGACAAACAAAAATTATTTGATTTTAAAATCCAAAGATTCAAAATACAACAATAACAAAACAAACAAACAACAAGCATTTCTTCAAGCGCACAGAAAAAATAAGGACACGTCTTATCGCAACCACATTTAGTTGTACACTGAGTGAGGTGTACGCGCGCGATTCGTGACCGTATTACGTTACGTCATGAGAGGCGGCCATCTTGTTATCCCGGCAAACTCGCGTCGAAGCTCCATTTTGCTGGCCAGCGGACCTATTGCGATATGAGTAAGGCTATGATTAAAAAAAAGCGAACAATTAACATTTAAAAAAATTTTTATTTTCTGTCACTATTATCTCGAAAGTACGCAGAGATAAGCAATAAGTTTCTTCGAGCCAAATACTCAGAATTATTAGTTTTCTAACATATGTGAATGCCATCTCGACATCGCTTAAGGTTTTTGAGAAATTGAGTAAAATGTAATCACTCCCATACAAAAAAAAAAGAAATATTTTTTATAGAGAAAAGTATTTGAAGTAGGACAATAATATTTTTTTGCCTTATAGATCTGTTATCATTATATCAACAATAAAAAAAAATATCAGCGGTCTACTATCAATGTCCACTTTTTTTTAATTTGGGACCAGTGTGCGCCGTTGCGCCTCTCAAGCCACTCCTCAAAGAGGGGACTTACCGCCGCAATCGTGGCGTGCCCAACACTGGGTTGCGACAGTCGCACTCTCCACGTCGCCATGAGATCCCGCCGGAGCTCTGTCCGCTGTGCCGCGATTTCCCGCGGCAGCGGAGTTTCGCCCCGGCGTTTAGCCTCCTTGCGCCACTCCCAAGTGTGCGCGAGCACCTTTGCCTCCAGATCCCATGGCGGCAATCCGGCAAGGAGGCCCGCCGCCTCACCGAAGATCGTGCGGTATCCCCGTACCATCCGGATGGCCATGACTCTATGGGCCGCCTTCAACCGGCGTGCTGGTTGGCGCCTCAATGTAGGCGCCCACACCGGTGACCCGTATAGGGCCATGGCCCGCACGACCCCTGCGTAAAGAATCCGGCAGGAGCGTTTGGCCCCCCTAGATTGGACAGGAGCCGCTTCAATGAAGCCCCGGCCCGCTCCAGTCTGGGAGCCACACGTCGAAAATGCTCCGCGAAGTTCCACCGGCTGTCGAGGACGGGTCCTAGGTACTTTATCGTCGACTCGACTCCAATGTGAACCCCTCCCGCCGTTATCTGGGAATCCATCGGTAGCGCATTCCGAGGACCATGAAAACACATGGCCTCGGAATTGTGGACGGCCACTTAGAGTCCCAGTTGCTGGCTCCTATCGACGATTGTCGCAACCCCGTGTGTCGCTAAGTCGACCGCCGCCGGCACAACCTCCCTTGCGCTAGGACCAGCGTGACGTCACCGTAGCAAACTACGCTGACGCGCCTAGGGAGAGCTGCGCGCATCACCCAGTCGTACCCGATGTCCCACAGATGCGGCTCCAGGACCGATCCCTGTGGGACACCGCACGACATCTCTCGCTGGTTCCACTCTCCTTGGTGATCGGGGTAGATGACGGCCCTGTCCGTCAAATAGGCCTCGACCACACGACAGAGGTAGATCGGCATCCGGTGATACCGGAGTGCCTCCCTGATGCAACTCCAAGGCAGGGTGTTAAAGGCATTGGCGATGTCTAGAGACACCGCCAATACGACATCACCTCGGGCCACAGCATCCCCCGTCATGAGGGCTCGCACGCGCATAATGGCGTCCACCGTAAAGCACCCCCTGAGGAAACCAAAGTGGCTCCCCGCCAAATCCGGCCTCACCCGCACCAGTCGCCCGACGAGGCGGTCTGCAATTACTTTGTCAAAGAGCTTGGCCACCTCGTCGAGAAGCACGATGGGCCGGTAAGTGGCCGGAGAGTCCGCGGGGCGCCCCGGCTTCTTAATGAGGACCAGTTCCCCCATCTTCCAGTGAAGTGGGAACCGGCACTCCTCCAAGCATGCGCTTAGGAGCCCTCTTAGTCGAGGCCCGAGAGCCTCCAAGGCTAGGACCCAGGCTTTTCTAGGCAAGCCGTCGGGTCCTGGGGCGGTATTCTTGGCATTCAGCCTACATACCGCCACTCTCAACTCTACCTCGGTCACCTCTGGAGCATCGTCGTCGTCGTCGGTGTGGTCCGCATCGGGTATCGCAGGAGGTGGAGCCATGGGTGGGGGAGCATGCTCCCCTAGTGAGGGGAACAGTGCGCTCGCCAGGTCCTGCACGAGCTGGGGCCGAAGACTGCGTCAGCGGGGGAGCCCACGGGCGGATTTTGTCCCGCACCGTTTTGTAGGGGCATCCCCACGGGTCTCTGTTCAGAGTCTCCAGCCACTCCTCGCGGACCTGTACCCTGGCCTGCAGGATCTCCGCTCTAGAAAGAAAGAAAGAAAATACATTTATTTAGCACAGACTAAAAAGGCACACAATATACAGCAAAAAAAGAAATCTTAAATAAAAATAAAATATAAATTAACAAAAAGTGTAAAGTGTGATGTCAGAAAATAGCATTAAAGTGTGCCTCATGGCTGCGCTAAAAAGGTCCAGTTCAGCAAAAATGCCAGACAACTAGTGCCTGACGCTGGTTTTCAACTAGACCTGACGTGTGAGGTGACGGATGTAAACCAGCTTTATACCAATACTGCAATAAATTTACGTCAGATACAAATAAATAAATAGCAACGAGTAGTACATAAATAGTGAGATGTTGAAATTAAAATAGTTTGTTAGCTAGTAATTCGATTTAGTACCTAGTGTAAACAATAATAGTTGTGTTAAATGTTGTAAAAAGATATGTAAGTCAACTTACTTACCGATTTAACTTTGAAAACTATGATATTTAACAAAAACAACTGTATAGTATTACAACAGCCATTCACAACTTCGTCCAATATTTACTGACAAAAAACACTGACACATACCCAAGTGGGCAAAAATAGGTAAGCAGGTACATAAATCATATGATTGAGACATTTAGTGTGACCATATCCAGCTTCCATTGCGCTTCTATGAGATACTGCCGTAAGCGTTGTCTAAAAGTGTCTATTGTCTTAATTACTCTAATCGGTGGTGGCAGGTTATTCCACACTTTAGAAGCCGCATAACGAAAGCTGCCTCTAAAAGCGGCTGAACCCTGAGACTGAGTCGAGAGTTGTTGTGAGCATTGCCTTCTCCCGCATTCCCGTCTACTTGCAACCCAACTTAGCTTATTATATAGGTAGTCTGGTTTCTGATATTTAACCACTCCGAACAGAAGGCAAGCTAGGTGTAGCTTGCGTCTAGATTTCATCTTCAATGAGAAGTGCTTGTTTGGAAAAGGTGTAACATGGCTTCTGCGAGGAATATTGTAGCAAAATCGAGCACAGGCGTTTTGTACCCTTTGGATGAGGCGGTCTGTACGAGCTAATAGGCGTGGGCCGTAAACTGTGTCAGCGTAGTTTAACCTGGACAGAACCAGGGTTTCGACTAGCTGCTCCCGTATTTTTTCTGATAAATAAGGCCTCACGTTGTACAAAACCTTTAGACGGTAGAAGCAGTTTCTAACCGAGTCTCCTACGTGTTTCTCAAAACGAAGGTCCTTGTCCATAACAACACCTAGATTTCGCGCTGCGCACACTCGCTCAATTGGTTCGCCCATAAGTTTCAAGTCAAAAGTCACAGGTAGTCGAGCCAACTGCTGTCTTGTGTCAAATACCATATATTTCGTTTTTATTGGATTTAACGACAGGCAGTTCTCTTCTGACCAGGCGGCGATTCTTTTAAGATCATCGTTGAGATCCTTTATGGCAGTGTCGTACTCGTCGGGCCTAAAAGATACATATAGTTGGACATCATCGGCGTAAATATGGTACTTGCATTTCTGGAGACATTTAATAATATCTGCACAATACAAAATAAAAAGAAAAAGTCTAGTTTAGATAGTTTAGATTATTTATTTTGCAGAATTCTTATTTTTGATTTTGATTCAATCGATTTCTTTCTTGATTTACAGTAATCATATATTTTCACTTCAAATATTTTTCTAATAAAAAAATCAATGTGATTAAAATCATGGTAATCATTAGGAAGATTTATTTTAAATTTTTTCACTAAATCAGACACCAAATTGATTTTGTGAATTACGCATTTAGTTTTATAGTTTCGGGTTCAGTTAAGTGATAATTATGTATCAAATACATGTTAATAGATTTCTTTTAAATTTTTATATTTCTACGTAAAAGCAAAAAATGAAAAACTAAACGTAAATATTAGTAACGATTGTGGTTACAGCAGGACAAATTAAGTAAAACGTCATCTATTGCAAAGAGCTCTAAAGAAAATGATTAATAGATGGCTGCTTAAACACTAGTTTATCATCCTATGGGTTCGAATTGAAGTAAAAGGCTTCATTTATCTTTTTTGTTGAAAATACGTAATTTATGAGTGTAAATTGGTAAGTCAGCATGAAACAAGAAAGTTTTGATTTTTGGTAATCTTACTTCAGCCAAAATCTGCCGTTTAACGCTTTTTAGTGTTTGTTTATTTCATAATTGTTACCTATGCTATCTATGATTTTTTCAAGACTAATTATATTTTGTTCGAGTTGAGACCACATGACTCCAGTAACAATCCCCGACAAAAAATGATGACGTTTTACAAAAATACGTTACTTCTGACTACAGAAAAGAGAATTCCTTGATTCTGGTTGCAAAGACAAGCTGGACTAGTATGACAGACATTCTGCAACGTTTTATCAAACTCAAAGTATGTATCACCAAAGCGCTACTTGATATTGATTCTGAGATTATTTTTAGCCAAGATGAATGGAGAACTTTAGATGAGCTTCACAAGATTTTGGACATAATTAAAACTATCATTGAAAGTTTGTGTCCGCGGGATGCATCCTTGGTAACAGCTGATGTCGCAATAAAATATGCACTAAAAAACCTGAAAAGGATGAATACAACTATAAATAAGGAAATGGACAACTCTTTAAAGAAAAGGTACTCGGAGCGACGACTTCTTGAAGCAGCTACATTTCAATACTTAACGAATCCGGGCCAATATTTTGCTGATTTAAAAAACGACGATTTGGCTATTTTTCGGCGGCCCACTTCCGATGAAATGTGCAGGGGTACTATCAACCTCGTACGGCACTTGTCAAGGAACGAAAATTTAGGCGATTTATTTCAGCAACGCGGAGATAAGGTGGGAAATGTGGGCGAAGACAACGTTATTCTTGTCCCAACCCCGGCTATGACCAAAAAAGAGGAGCTTACTATAGAGATTCAAAAAGCTACAGCCGTATAAAATAATACGAGACATCAAGACTTGGCGTTGTTTGAAAGTCGCGGTAACAACCTTTCGCTAGCATACAGAGTTGATATGACAGAGGGGCATTAAATTACACGACGTATACTATACGTGTTTAGTATTAATTCGATACGGTACAAAAATAAAAAGCACCAAAAATGAGAATATTTTTTTTTCAAACAAACTAAATAGCTTACAAATCGGAGTAAAACGCAACCACCCTTTGTAAATAAATTTAGCTGACCTTAGATACTTGTGTGCGTTACCCAGGCCAGATGTTGTCGAAAATGGTCATTTGAATCTTATAGATAATTAGTTTTGCGGCTTCTGTAATTGTTGCGCACATTTTTAAATTTGTTGCGCTTATAGTTTTTTAATTATTTCACAAAAACATTTCCTGCTGGCGTAACGTTACCCCAGCCAGACCTTTTTCTTTCTAATGGGAATATTTAAATAATTACTAGCTATCAAATTAGTTGTCTAGATGAAGTAAATGTTGTGCCTTATTTTGTATTTGTTCTTTCATCGGTTGCGAAGTTATTCGAGATTTTGCTGGGGTAACGTTTTTGGTTTTGCTAGATCTTTGAAACGGTTAAGCGGATTCTTATCATATTTTGTACATGGCTTCTTGGGAATTAGTTTAAATTTGTTCTGCAATAAAAAAACCAAAATAATACATAGCTTAAAGGTTATTTCATTAAATAGAAAAACACTTCAATTGGTCCCAGCACTCTCAATAAGAGCTCTAAAGACTTACTTTAAACGTTATTTTAAAGCTTGTAACTGCCTTCAAATGTACGTGAAGTTTCATTAGTATCCTGTAAGTATTTAACAAGTTATGATGATATTGAGTTCTTCACGAGCACGGTCTTGATGCGCGCGGTGTTATTTGGCCACTGGATTGGATATATGAACTGAATGTTATGTCAATTATTAGTTTTTTAGTTCAGTTGTATATCAGTAAAATTTCAGCTCAGTACATTGGATAATTAATGAGATAATACGATTAAAGTCATTAGGAAGTGAATGACCGTGGTAACCCGACCAAGTTTAGGTGGTTACGAAAAAGCGAAAACGCAAAACATTATGGTACCTTCTAAAATATGTAGGATAGTGTTACAAATTTAGTACAGACATGTACACAAGTTTAAAAAAAACTACGTGATTATTAAATAATTTTTATTGACAGGTAATATAATCATTTCAATTGAACTTTTAAAGTATTATTAAACTTGTATAGATATACAGACGTAGAGGAGAACGTCAAACGATATTTTTTATAATTTCACCACGCAGCCATAGTCGCCACCACACTCATACGTAGGTATTATGTCGCCATCACCGCGTCCATCATCGCGGCCCACGGCTATTGCTGTGTTGCCATTCTGTTTATGCCTACAATAAAAACAAAGAGTACATTTTTTTTGTCTAAATCCTTAATGGGGTTTCAATTGTAGTTTTGCTACCTACATATTTGAAACTCGAATCGTCATCTATTTGCGAGTTTATATCAACACGAGTGTCGCAACAAGGTAATTATGGATTTCTTAAAGTCTACGTGTCCAAGGAGTTTGTGGAAATAAATAAATACCTACCTGTTGCGGTAGTCCCGACTCCCGACATTGATAACGATAAAAATCGGTCGCTAAGTCATGAATTTCATTAATCAAGTTTCAAGTCATATTTTGACAATATACCTATACAAAAAAACCTTCCACTTGAATCAATCTATCTATTTAAAAAAACTGCTTCAGAATCCGTTGCGTAGTTTTAAAGATCTAAGCAAACAGGGACAGACAAACGGGAAGCGACTTTGTTTTATAGGTACTATGTAGCGAAGGATAAATATGTCGTTATCATTGTTGAGAATTCCAGTCTAGGTAATAATTAAGTACGAAAGAAAAGAAAATAATAAGTTCCTAAATTTAAATATTTAAGCCTTAAAAAAATATAGTTTTAGATAAGTACCTAACAACATGTAGGTACATATTAACAATAATTTTGCTACTATTTCTGTAGTTACATTATACAAGCTTATCTTGTTCGTGAATTCATCAAGCAGCCTGCACCATAACTATGATCATCAATAGAAGCACTCCACATTAGCAGTAATTCGCCACACTTATTATTTTATATTAGCTCTCACGCACTCTATAAATATTTGCAAAAACAGGAAACGGAACTGCCGAAACGCATGCGCACTCTACAAGATGAATTATGTGATTACGGAGCATGTTTAGTGCGATATGCAAACAATGCGCCCCTTCACCCCACCCCTTCCGCGTCCCACCGAACGACATGTTATATCAGTGATTTTTGATAAGTTTGTGCAACTGGAAGATAATAATAATGTTTTCATAGTACAGATATTATTATATTATTAATGTATTTAACAGTGTACGCGTCTGTACCGAAATTGTAAGGTGTATTATACTAAACATTTCAAAAGATAGTATAATGTTCTGCGTTTTCGCTTTTTCGTAACCACCTAAACTTGGTCTGGTTACCACGGTCATTCACTTCCTAAAGACTTTAATCGTATTATCTCATTAATTATCCAATGTACTGAGCTGAAATTTTACTGATATACAACTGAACTAAAAAACTAATAATTGACATAACATTCAGTTCATATATCCAATCCAGTGGCCAAATAACACCGCGCGCATCAAGACCGTGCTCGTGAAGAACTCAATATCATCATAACTTGTTAAATACTTACAGGATACTAATGAAACTTCACGTACATTTGAAGGCAGTTACAAGCTTTAAAATAACGTTTAAAGTAAGTCTTTAGAGCTCTTATTGAGAGTGCTGGGACCAATTGAAGTGTTTTTCTATTTAATGAAATAACCTTTAAGCTATGTATTATTTTGGTTTTTTTATTGCAGAACAAATTTAAACTAATTCCCAAGAAGCCATGTACAAAATATGATAAGAATCCGCTTAACCGTTTCAAAGATCTAGCAAAACCAAAAACGTTACCCCAGCAAAATCTCGAATAACTTCGCAACCGATGAAAGAACAAATACAAAATAAGGCACAACATTTACTTCATCTAGACAACTAATTTGATAGCTAGTAATTATTTAAATATTCCCATTAGAAAGAAAAAGGTCTGGCTGGGGTAACGTTACGCCAGCAGGAAATGTTTTTGTGAAATAATTAAAAAACTATAAGCGCAACAAATTTAAAAATGTGCGCAACAATTACAGAAGCCGCAAAACTAATTATCTATAAGATTCAAATGACCATTTTCGACAACATCTGGCCTGGGTAACGCACACTAGATACTTAGGTAACAAAGCGGCAACGTCGCACGCGCGCCGGAGCGCGGCGCGTGTGTTCTCTCATGTCACAGCCGGCGGCCGGCGCGCGGCGGTGGCGCGGGCGGCGGCTTTTATGTTAGGTAAGGTTTTGAAATACGCGCTCAACAACAATCACAACAATAACACTAAATTTTTAAATTCTCGATGTGTCCTCCATTCACATTAATGCACAAATCATACCGACGGAGAATATTGCATATTTATTTTTCTAATTAAATCACTGTCTGTCGCTAAGCACTTTAATTTGTGAAATGCTTAATAATCCTATTTTTTAGTTCAACAATTGTATTTACCTCTGAGGCATACACTTCACCCTTAATGTTGCGGCACTATACCTACTTTTATTGTCCCGTATTCTTTGTACTGCCAATTGTATGGTGCGGGCGTTTTTAGGGAAATTGCGGCTATCAACATACCTCTCTCGGTATGTTCGCAGAACTAAAGCTGAGTTTCCACGGCATTTGCCGTAAATTAAAATCATGTCTGTGTATTCTGACGCCGTGTAAGTTACACGAGGCATTGTTGAATACTTTAATTACACACATACACACAACCAAAGTTTAATTACGTGTCGTATCACAATAAAAGCAGTGAAGCATAAAAAAACACTAGGTAACACTAAATAATAACAATCCCAAGTTACGTGTCCTGTCACAATAAAAAAAAGAAATACTGTCTGTCTTAAACTTATTTAGTGTCCTGTAATAGGACACTAAATAAGTTTAAGACAGACAGTATTTCTTTACACTAACAAAACAAAATCACAATTGTCAGCGCGCGAGTTCGAAAAAACAAAAGCGGCGCAAGACCTTCCGTGTTACGTCACATAAGTACGTTCTCAAAGGGTAGCGCCGGCGTACTGAAAGCTTTTAGATACCCCATTAACCGATCGCAAAGATCTAAGATGCAGTAGCAACACAGTGACCTATTTCTATTTCTTTTACGCGCGGGATGTTTTGCTATGATTGTCACTCTCGTAAAGAAAGTGCAAGTGTGTGTATTTATTGCTTCCTTGTTTGCATTGCCATCTTTTGGCGAAAATATTTGGTTGTACTTGTGACTTGCCTTGACCTTGTGTCACAGCGGCAACAACGCCTCGTAGTTTATACTCAGATTTATCGTTTTAAGGTGCATGACCTATGCGTTTAGACATAATCAGCTGTTAGGAAAGATACATCGTGTTCAAACGGGGCAAAATCTTCAAAAATCATTTGCGACTAAACTACTGCTCCTATTTAATTGATTTTTGGTACAGAGCTTGAAAATGGTACCTAGTATAGGCAGTTTAAAGGAAAGCCCCTCTGTCGTATCAACTCCGTATAACTATTTAAGAGCTATACCGCCAACAAGTGTGGAGCCTGAAATAATTTTCTCGTCAGCGGGTATATTTACAATCGTTTACGCAGCTCGTTAAGTGACAGGAGCTTAGACGTGATTAAATACTTACGATCTCACTACCAAGAAAAAAATGTCTGAGAATATGGTGGCGGTTTTTAAGACTGATTATTGTGTAATTTAACCTAACTAGAAAACTAAGAGAGAATACAGTAATAAAAATAAATAAAATACATTTAAAGAACGCAAATTGATCCTTATTGTACAAAACTACTGTGTCTAGTCTGATTTGTTTTATATAATTATATATTTTTGGAATTCCTCTAATAATCCTGTTATTTAATGATAACAATGACTGTTTAATAAGCTAGAGAGACCAAATAATTGTTGATTTGATATAATTTACCAAGTTTTTTGTTTAATTCTTTGTAATAATGTCGTTTCCTGTCAGTTTCTCTGTGATTTATTTGTTCATAAATCAGTTACAGTTACTTACAGTTTTATTAGTCGGAACTGGGTGACCCAGTTCCGACAGCTCCCAAAACCGGGTGCCAAAAGTCTGGAACCGGAACCGGTTTTGCATGCCCTAGTAGTGACACGGGGCGCCGTCATTTTGTGACGCTCACATCTTCCAGCAACAATGGAAGTTCGTTTTCCAAGAAGTTTTTGCAAGTTTCTCCATCAAGTCTAGACGGCTAGTTCAAACGCACTAATTAGTTCGCCATTGAGGATATCAGACCATGAACCCTAGTTAGGAACCATGAAGTCAAGTTGAAAATTTCAGTCATAATTTACCATTTTTTTTTTTAGATTCAGTTGCAAATAAAAAAATCTCATAAAAATCTTCTACTTCTTTTTGTTTGTTTTTATTGAGAGGATTAGCGCGAAAATAGAAGGTATTGAGACCTGGCGAGTTTCACTAAACATCCTAGAGTTGTTTTGTGTATGTTTAAAGACTGATAGCATAAAGGATTTGGTGAGGACCATTTGTCCTTAAAAGTGTTGGTCGACATTTTAGCCAACTTAATATCCAATAGTCACTGATCATTTCACCATAAAATATCTATACTTCAATATCTATTGAAGTCATCATGTTGTATTTCTTCAGATCAACAAGACGTTGTCGGTGGTAGTGAACGGGTGCTTCAACAAGAAAGACATGCACAGCGTCGGCTTCGTGGTGCGCTGGTTAGAGGAACACTGTCACAGACTTATATTTCCTGTGCATAGGTAAGATATTCAATAATTTTTAACGTTTTTTTACAGGTTATATTATACATCTAAGGTCGTGTCCGAATTTAATTGCTTCCATCCGCGAGTAAATCAATTTTGTGGTCCTTTTATGAATAGGTTTGATCTAAAGATATCATATTCTCAGTGTTCCTTTTCGACTACGATCAGTCTAGTATGTCTATTTCATATAACACAATTACACATAAACTTTATACATCCGTATACAAATAAATAAGTGTAAAAATAAAGTGTCTGTTAGATTACTAACAGCATGTAAAATAAAATAAAAAAATGTTTTTATAATTTTTGTCTGTCTGTTTATTCCGGCTAATCTCCGAAACAGCTGGACCGATTCCGGACTATCACGAGCAGATAGCTGATGTTATAAGGTAGTATGTAACATAGGCTACTTTTTGTGCCGGCTGCACGTTACCGTGGGAAAATTTCCGACATCCACGCGGGCGAAGCCGGGGTAGGTTACCTTCAGCTAATTTGATATAAACATACATACATAAAACTGACGGCTTCGTCCCATGGGGGTAGGCAGAAACTACGATCCTTATATACTCCTTTTGCTTCGTTTACGTTCATATTATATCTGGTTATACACGCCCACCGGTTGCGAGCATGGGCGTAGCTAGGCATTTTGTCTTGGTCCGTCCAGCTGAATTAACCACCGTCATAAAATGAAAGATCATAAATGACGCGTAGTAAAAAATAATCCCGTCAAAATTATTTCATGTAAAATAGGCTCCCAAGACTTAAATAACAAATTCACTGTAAAAAAGTTCAGATCTAATGATGATAATGATGATCTAAACAAGATGTAAAGCTTGTAGAGTTAGGGTCTTAGAGATACCTCCAAGACCCTAACTCTACAAGCTTTATATCTTGGTCAGAATGTACAGCATGGCCTATTCGCGGCCTACAAGGCCCAACTCTACAGCATCTGGAGCGGGAGGGCGTGTCAGAATTTTACTGACTGAAACCCACCCGTGTTCCTTTAGTTTCCTGTGCCAAGGCCACGGTAACTCTTTCGAACAAATCCGCGACCCTGGCAAGCATCGGCCGTAGCGGACCCCGTCAGTCATTACTGACATCTCTTAGAGGCGCGCGTGGAACACAACGCTCGCCAACGCCAACGTCCGCTATAGACTCCCTACGCCCAGGGCGTCTCCTGCGGCGGCTAAGGGCGCGAGGGTGCAATCCTTGCTTCTCCCTCACGCTCTCCGCCTCTTCCTTCGCGAGCATTACTGCTTCGCAGGAGGTGACGGCTTTCCATGCAAACTCTACAGCCCTTACGTCTTGATCAAATGTACAGCTTGGCCGTTTCGCGGCTTAGAATGCTTAACTCTACAACCCTTACGTCTTCGTCAAATGGACGGCTTCGTCGTTTCGCAGCACAGATAGATACTCATCACTGCTTATGGTAAGAAATTAAGTTAAGTTTCGTTGGTTTTAGTAAGTTATAGTCTTTAATGTCATGCAGTAGTTCAATGTTCTGTTCAATCATTTCGTTCTGTAAAGTGCTCTATTTCTTTTAAATTTATATACTGACATATATTCCGATATTGTACTGACATATTATCCGCATGAAGTGTCCTAAGGTTTCGATGAGTGATCAGTCAGTGACGAAATCGACGTTTTTAGTTATTTATACAATGCAAATTGTAAAAGCTGGACATCTAAAACTTTGTCCGTCTTATTGCAAAACGCTATCTAACTTTAGTTCTAGCCTAAATCTCTGAGCCAGTTTTTGCATTTGAAACTTTATTTCGATTTGTGTATAGTTCTTAATACAAAAATGACAACTTAGAACGGGACTGAGTTGTCAGTTTCTTAAAAAGAACCGTATTTCGATTTCTGTTATGTTCTTATTACAAAAATAGGCTCGATGTGTTAAACCTTACCTGAAGAAAAACCTTATTTTATAACAACACCGTGTGTTTTTGAGCTATCTACTATTTACTGTCCAGGCCGAAGTTATGAAGTTTTGAAAATATGACGAAATGGTTCGAGAAAAGGTAGGTAGTGCTCCTGAGTTTTTGTTTTTGGCTCGTCTTGGCGGGGGCACTGCCGTTCCCCATACACTATCCTTTTCACCATGTGATGTCTTTTTGAACTCTTTAGTAAAGGTCTAAATCTATTAACATTATGAATAAAATAAATTTTAGTAAGTGTGTCTGACTGGTAGAAAGTACCTTTTCACGCTTAAACGGATTTTGATAAACTTTAGGAAGAAGATTTAATACACTGGCCTTAAAAATGTAGTACCACACTTCAAAAATTTCGATTTATCGTATAAGTCATTGTTTTGAGAAAAAAAATATTCACAAATTCCATAGACTTTCTTTAAAATTAGAATTTATTATACATTACGTTTATTATACATTTATTATACGACCCGAGCGTGACCGGGCGTTATCCTGCATCAGGATCGATCCATCACCCATATTTAGCAAATTCGGCCCTGCATACTCATTAAGGTCGTCTGTACACTTCGCCTTCCATCAGAAGTGAATAGTGAGAATCGAAACTCATCAGTGAACAAAACTTAAGCCCATACTTCTGCACCGCACTATATGTGTTCACGGGCGCAGTGCAGTCTTATTAGTCGATGCCCTCTCTCGAGTTTGGTGCCACTTGCTGGCCTTTAAGGCTTCAGGTTTGCTTTAGCAAGTCTTCTTCTCATTGTACTAGTGTCACTAATATAGTCTCTTCGGGTCTGAAGAAGCTGTTGGACTTCAACTTCATTTTGGTGGCTATTTCTCAACACAGTGGAAGCAAATATAGCGATCTTCTCCGGCACCAGTGCACCTAGATCTGCCATTACATGGTCTTCTCAGTTTTTTTTAATAAATAATAAAATAAAAATAGTTTATTGGTAACACAAGTATAGGTATTAACAAAAATTTTGTGATTGGATCCTCCTTTTAGGCAAATAGTGCCTGTATTAGGAGAGTCCGCTCTTCCATAGCAAGACGTGTTAGGTATATTAAAATCAATATGTATAATTCTTATGCTAAAACTACTTAAATTAACATTATCTTAACATAACATAAATTAAATCGAGTGTGTGCATGAGTGGGTGTATGTATGTGTGTGAGTATACGTGAGTGAAAGTGTAGCCTGTAGGTGTAACTGAGAGTACATGTGTGTGAGGGTGCGTATATGTCAAGGTTTCAGAAGTGTTTCGGTTTCATTGTAGGTAAGCTTTTGAATCCATTCCATTATAATTTTTTTACTTTCATAGTAGTTTTTGGGATAAATGTAGATGTATTTATGGATTTTATTATATAGCACAGCAGATCGTTTACTAAATTGCATACTGGCAAACAGTGTCCTTGTCCTAGGGATATTTAATATCATATCTTTCCTTCTTTTTGTCAGAATGCCAGCATCATAGGAAAGAGACTTGTGTTTTTTTAATATAATTAGTAACATATAAAGTTTCCTGACTTTTGTACTTTCGCTTCACCTGCCGGACCGTTCTTAATGTTGCACCCAGCATTCTTGCAGTACAACGCATACCTACTGATGCCTAGTTCCAGAAAAGCTTTATTGCACGTGCTTCAGGTGAAAGAGGCATGTTATGTCAAGTTTACGTGCTGTAGACACTTTGGCTTTTAAACGTAATTAATAAATCAAGAAATAAATGTGAAAACAAAAACAGAAACAAAAAGGCAAAAGTAAGACAGTAATTTGATAAGGAGTGTTTTTGATGATAAAGTTGTTAAACAACTATTCCTTAAAAAAAATAAGTTGTGGTACGCTTTGTTTTGAAGGCCAACGTAGTTTTTTGGGTTAGGTGCTTTTAACCCTGGAAAAATATTTTTTTTTAGGGTGGGCAAAGAAGTGTATAGGGTGGGCGCTGCTCACCCTTGCCCTTCCCTAGCTACGCCTATGATTGCGAGTACTACGCACTTGACATTTCTGAAGAACTTATGTTCTAGTCTTCATGATCGTAGTTTTCCAATAAGATCACTATATTATGACTATTTCATTTATATTTGCATCTTATATGCCTTTAAGTTAGTGCTAAACAAATGTATTTCCTTTCTTTGTTAATCTTACTAAAGCCTGATCGTTAGACGAGGCCTACTTAAGTTCCTATATATTTGTGGTCAGGTATTGCGTGCACATGCTCGCCACGCGGCACCGCGACATGGAAGCGTCGGTGGAGTCCAACGGCTCCGGCGCGGGCCTGGAGCTGGCCACGCCGGTGCTAGAGCGCAGCCCGTGGCAGGCCGCCTCGCGCCTGCTGCCCGTGTCGCTGGCCTGGCTGCTGGCCGGCACGGCGCCGCCGCTGTACTCGCGGCCCGGCCAGCCGCCGCCGCAGCCGCACGGTACTAGCCATACAGAGCTGCCCGCTCTCGGACTCTCGATACAGAATAGATGATCACCCATTCACCCTGACCCTCGATCGGTCGACTGGTGCGGTTGTTTACTGCAGCCCTCATCATCCTTCTCTTGCCTTTATCCCAATTTATTTAGGGTCAGCGCCACATATCCCTTTCTTCCATACTTCTCTATTAGTCGTCTCTCGGTAGTCACCGCCTTTCTAGCCATATCATCTTTCACACAGTCCACCCATCGTTTCTTCGGTTATCCTAGAGGATAACAAAGTTCTGAGTATGAATGTGGATGGCTGCAAGAGTAGACTCTTACAGCCACCACAGTAGTATCCCCTCTAACGCGCAGGCGGCGCGGGCCTGGCGTCCACGGCGTGGCTGGCGCGCCTGGTGTGCGCGGTGCCGTCGCACTGGGTGCCGCTGTACGCGTCCAACGACCACGGCATGGGCGCCAACCGTTTCCTGCACCACACGCTCAACTACAAGTACGTACAGTCATATTACTTACAACGCCCACTGAATGTCTCAGATATTTTTCAAATTTTATCAAAAGGAAAAAATATGTTTTATTTTAGCACCACTCACAATATATACAGCATTGTTATTCCATTGTTGTAAATCGCAAAAAAACCTAAGAAAATTTGAATTTTACGAGCTATCCTGGTAACACACAAACGTACACACAGTGTATAAGTGAAATTACAATTACTTGCTTGAGCCTATCCTATATGCTTTCCAATCTTATTTACTGGCTATAGTTACTCCATGAAATTTGGTGGTGTCAACTTTGTATATTCGTCGTGACGGACATGTTCGAAGGCCTCTGTCATATCGCATCTACTTTTGGCATGACCAAAAGTTTTTCGAAAAACGAAAATGCAGAACCATAATCACCGACTTGGGATTGTTTTGTGTTTTTTTTTTTTGGCAGTCAGTTATTGTTTTTAAGTTAGTGTAGTAATATAGTTTTTATTTTTCACTTTTTGGCTGTGGTATCTACCCCACAGTCCCACACAAAATCGTATACCACTACTTCCTATGTATTATTTATTTTACTTTATTGGCAATCAGTCGCAAGACTATAAGACTATAAGCAGATAGGTAAATGAATATGGAGTTTAGGCGAAGGGACCAGTGTCTCGACTCCCTCTTCAGCACATCCTTCCTTTTCCCAGTTAGGGAAGGTTTTAAGAGCTGATGGGCCAGGGTACTTGAATGAACCAAGAGCCGATCAGATTTAGTATTTCCTTTCAAATTTGTCAATTTCAGTCTGGATAGTGGAAACGCCAAGATATTGTGGATCTCGTCATTTCTGGAGAACCACAAGCAGTCGCAGTACCATCACAAGTGCCTACTTGTGATAGTACTCAGAATGCTTGCTACACGTCTACGAATGCCAGTGTGGTAGATTCTGATTACTGCCCACTCCTTTTCTTCACCGAAAGGAGACCTGTGCCCCAGCATTGGGAACATTATAGGCTTATTATGAAGTGTAATCTCATGATGGATCCGATGCATTTGCTCAATTGTGGAGTGCTGTTTCCGATACCCGAACTGGAGATTGGGAATAATATCGGAGTGGCCCATGAGTTCTTTTAAGCGGACTTAAAAGTATTTTTACCATAATTTCGAGTATTGGACGGTATGAAGAAGCCTCATAGGTAGACTTTCCAGGATTATGAATCATTAGCCAGTGTCGTGCGCGCAACTGACAGCGTCGGAACACATTTGGTATTCATAATGGATTCGTGTGTTGTAATAAAAATGACGAACGTTGCAAAGTGCAATGTGTGTAATATCATCATTGATGAGATGTTGTCGTACAGTCAAAATAAAGTGTCAATCATAGACGAAGAATCACTAATGCGTATCTGTAAGGCTACATTCACAAGTGATGAAGTCAAAAACTCGAAGTCACTCCTGTTTGAGTCCATCCCAACGGACATAAGGAAAATATTACGGAAAAACAAAAGGAAGGAGGAGCGTGATGTAACAGATATCATAAATTTATTTAAATCGACAGAGCCCGACATTATTCCAATATTTGTGGCAAGGCAACTGGATAAATTACCGCCGATCCTGATAGATCACTTGGATTGTTTCAAATTGTTAAAGGACATGCAAGTATTGAAAGCTGAAATTGAAGATATAAAGTCGACCTATGCTACACTGGAAAGTGTTAACAAATTAAAAACGGAAGTTCTTCGTTCTTAAACATGAGACGCGGTGGCTGGCTAGACAGTGGTCCTATAGGACTTTCACATGATTGTCATGAAGCTAAGTGTCGAGTCAGTTATGAACAACAAAAATATTGAATCTTCGAATATCCGGTCACCTTTGTCGCAATATAGAGAAATGAGGGTAGTTGAGGAGAAACAAACCGATCATGAATCAAGTGAGCGGCAACGGTCGGTAGAATGCCGGTTGGCGAGCGCGGGAGGCGATCGCCGGTCGTCGCTGCCGCGTCATAAGGCGAGCGCAGGCGCGGACTGCTGCGCGAAGGGGGACCGCCTCTCCGTGAGCCATGGGGCGAGCGCGTGGACCGGTTCTGTGCCTAGCGCAGTGTTGACATCAGACGTACCTAGTATGCCTTTGCAAATAGCGGATCAGCTGACTGTCGCTGTTAAGGGTGGGCATAGCTTAGCAACGGGGCAGCATGGGTTACAGGAGCCGGTATATGTATGCGAAACTGCGACCAAAGCAAACAATAATAACAACGAAGGATGGCAGAGAGTAGTGCATCGTAAAAGGTCAGCCAAAATACCGTTTCGTAGGGTAGTCAGGTGTAGCCCCAGATTTGCAGTGCACATTTCGTGGAGCAGATAGAAAAATTCAAAAGTTTATTACAAACGTGCATATGTCGATTATAGAAAGTGACATAATAAAACATATTTACAATAAGACACGTGGAACTGTGTCTTAAGAAAAAATAACTTTGAAATTTGAAAGGGGACACAAAGCATACGAGTTTTTCACATCAGAGGCCAACCTATCAAAGTACATGGATGAAACTTTATGGCCTGCAGGTGTCTTATTTTGGCAGTTTTTGAACTTCAAACACAGAACAACAAACGGTGCACATATTACCGGCGCCGACGGTCCAATTAAACAAAATAATGGATAGTGGCCCTTATCGATTTGCTACTTTTAACTGCAAGGGTGTAAAATGCTCCATCAGTGACGTCACAGACCTGTGCCGTACGTGTGACGTGGTTTGTCTCCAGGAAACTTGGCTGATGCCGCACGACATACCCTTTATGAGCACGATCGATATCGGTTTCGGATATACTGCGACGTCTGCAGTTGATACATTCGCGGGGATACTGCGCGGGCGTCCCTATGGCGTCGCGTTGTTATGGAGATACAGTGCGTTTAAATAGTTGTCAGTGTTAGCGTGCGATAACGCCCGTATTTGTGCCATTAAAATTACAACGAGTGATAGACAAGTGATCTTTATGAGTGTTTACCTACCAACTAACTGGCGATCACTTACAAGACTTTACTAATTGTATGAGTGAGATAAGTGCCATTATTGACGAATATAAAATCGAAACTGTTTTTGAATTGTTTTATACTGAACTTATGCATATTTGTAACGAACAACAATGGTCATGTATAGATATAGACATGCTAGGGTTACACTCGGGTTCTTTTACTTTTATAAGTGATGTGCACGGGGCTAGAAGCTGGTTAGACCACTGTTTAACTACTCACTCGGCAAAGCAGGCTGTTGTAAATGTAGATATTAAGTATGACACTCTGTGGTCTGATCACTTTCCATTTGTTGTTATGTGTAATTTAAAATTATTATCCCCTAAGGTCACGTTACAAGTTACCAATGTAAATAAAGATATAGTGTGATGTATAAAAAGTGAGGAACATGTTTCTTTATACACCAAAGAGTGAGACACCTGAGTGTGTAAGTTGTGCTGATCGGTGTTGTAGTGACTGTGGCCACAGGCTTGTTCTGGATACGCTTTACTCCGACATTGTGACTGCCCTCCGTGACGCGGCAGTGGCGAGTCGGGGAAGTGCGGGGTAGGGGGGAGGTGGTCCGCGCATAGCCGGGTGGAACAAACATGTCAGCGAGGCTCGAGGGTGGCCAAATCTAAGTTCCTCGATTGGGTGTTGTGTGGTAGGCCTAAGTCAGGATTTTTATACAAACAAATGTGCGATAGCAGAAGAGTATTCAAGTCTCGATTAAAATGATGCCCAAATCATCAGGACCAAATAAAAACGGATGCTCTAGCTGCACTGCAACACCAAAAAGAAAACTCCGCCTGGCCTTCCTGTGGACATCGATGGTGTGAATGACCCGAAGAAGATTGCGAATCTTTTTAAGAATAATTTTTCGCTGAAGTCTCCTTTGGGTACAGCGACGGAGGTGGGTGGGGAGGTGGGAACGAACTTTCTGGCTAAAGATGTTACTAAAGCCATAATCCTTATCTCAAAATAAAATAAAAATCATCTTTTTGATGATTTTCAAATAAATAAAAAAAACATCAAAAACCAAATAAATAAAAAAATCATCAAATAACTTTTCCCGGTCTGGGTGGAGTAGGAGGGTGTGTCAGACTTTTACTGACTAAAATCCACCCGTGTTCCCTCAGTTGACTGTGTGTCAGGGGCCGCGGTATCTCTTTCGAACAACCCGCACCCCTTACAGGCATCGGCCCTTGCGGGCCCCATCAGTTGGTGCTGACATCTCTACGAGGCGCGCGTGGAACACAACGCGCCGTCGGCCCGGGCTTGGTCCTTACCGGACAGCGAGCTACCCATTACTCGCCGTCCGCAACGCGGGCCTACGGTGGCCGGGAATCAGCCTGGGAATCCCAACGCCCAGGGCTTCTCCTGCGGAGACTACGGCCGTTAGGGCGCATATACTGCCTCTCCCTCACGTGCGCCGCGATATTTTTTAAGAATTCTGGGATTTACTCCCATATACTCCTATTATTCACGCCTCTTTATATTAATAAATCTAAGGGCCTTGTTGGGATGTGAGACTGACTTGAGTGGCAGGCACATCTAGAGATCCTGATTGAGTAGGTATGTAATTAACGTCACATTCATTGCCACCATCATGCGGCTTGAATACATTTTCCAGCTCAATTGCCTGTATTTCTGCTTTCTCAGCGTCCGTTCGTGCTCATGAAATTGAGTATTTGAGAGGACGAAGATGTTCTTGCGGCTTTTCGATGAGTTTAGTAGCTTTCAAAAGTGACTTTTCGCCCTTGCCCTGAGGTGACAAGCTGCTGCTTTCCAGGGTACTTCGGAACGAAGAGTTTGATGATTCTCGTAGTAGCGTTTTCAGTTGTTTCGTAGCGTGATTAAAGGCTGTTTTATCTGCAGAATGCGGAGATTGATGCGAGATGCTTCGTCGTCGCCGTTTTTCTACAAGATTTACTTTAAGATTCAAGATAAAATATAGATAGATAGATTCTAAGTATTTGCTGTTTATATAAATCATCATCATCATCACCTTTTCAGCCGAAAGTCGTCCACTGCTGGACATAGGCCTCCCCCAAGCTCCTCCACTTCGACCGGTTCTGTGCTTCCCGCATCCAGTGGATTCCTGCGGCCTTCACAATGTCATCGGTCCACCTTGTGAGACCTTCAACTCTACGTCTTCCGGTACGCGGTCGCCACTCCAGAACCTTTTGGCCTGATCGGCCATCTGTTCTGCGAGCAATGTGCCCTACCCACTGCCACTTAAGTTTGGCAATTCTTCGGGCTATGTCGGTTGCCTTGGTTCTCCTGCGGATCTCTTCATTCCTGATTTTTCATTGTTCCTGTTTATACATAATAATACTAATACTAATAAAGGTATACAATTGAGAGCTATACAATTGCATAAACGCTTTATTTTCCTTTTCATATAGTATTCGTTTAACCGTAGGTATTTCGAGTGCATCAGTGCACCAGTCTCTATGCAAAGATTAATTGTATAACCTAGGGCTAATTTTTCAATAGTCGGGTAAATTTTATCTGAGGAATAAATCAGACAGTTTGGCATATTTTTTATACAAAAGCTGTCAAACCGACATATTTATTCCTCAGATAAAAGTTATCTGACTATTGAAAAATCAGCCCTTAGATGTGTTGATATTTCTCCCGCTACTGATTTAATATCTTGTTTAAAAGGCATCGTGTCCTACACTTTGATTTTAAAAAAAATATCATTTTAAACTCGATTAGCAGATATGGAACCGAAAAAAAAATCTTTTCTTTTTGTATCAATGACGCAGCTTTTTCCCCAGATCCTGCTACCTACAGCAGGATCTAGAAGAAAAGCTGCGTACAAGAAGATAGGTGTGTGCATTCCATCAAGTAATTATTAAAAACATCTGTCATCAATCTCTGGGAATGCTGTATTTTGAGTTATTTGTTTTGTCCAAGTAGCTTTGATTTAATATCTGAAGTATTTATTGTGTCGTTATTTTATGCTTTTTGAGTGAGTTTTACGATTCATTCAAGTAGTTAAGATTAATGAGTAAGTTTTCCTATTTTATTCTGATTTAGTTTAAGTCTGGTTGCTCCCTACGTGTTGTCGAGTTATGCTAGGATAAATTTATGGAGCAGCTGATATTATTTTCGCGTCTTACAAAAGTAAAAATTGTTCATAGTGATGAGAACTACAATTCTAACGCGAGTTCAAACCGGGTTTTCACCTATTTAAATGACACTGTGTATATTGTACGATTCCGTGCAGGGGCCCGACACTGGTGCTGATACAGGCAGAGGACCTCCTGGTGGTGGTGTGCTCGTCGCAGGAGTGGCGTGAGACGCACCAGTACTGGGGCGGGCCTGACTGCGCGCTGCTGCAGATACATCCCACGTGAGTCACGAACACACTGATACTCGAAACAACGTAACATACGTCACGCCTGTAATTCCTGAAGGGTAAGGCAGTAGGCAGCGGTTAAAATGACCTGGACATGCCATCTGTTTATGGTAATGTACAATATTGCGAATTTCATGTAAGAATTAAAAATTAAGATGTTCAGATAATTTTGTTTGCGCGGTGAAGTATTTGAGTGACGTCAATTGTGATATGTAGTTCGACAAAACTAAAACGTCACTCAACCTTCACTGTTCCAGGTTCGCCATCGTAGAGAAGGGCCCCAAGATGCTGTACCTGAACACGTCCATCCGCGGCTACCCCAAGGGCCTGCGCGCCGGCGCAGACCCGCGCAAGCCGCTGCTCACCATCCCGGAGGACTTCGACTCGCTGCAGTTCCAGGGCGTGCCCTACCCGCTGGATTCTATCGAAGTACGTATAGATTTGCCAAGAAAAAAATGCGCTTCTTCAAACATCGTCTATCTTCGGAACAACGAAGGTGCAATAATGAGATCTAATGTAGAGAGCTGTTACAACCATGGGAGTACTGTGGGCACGCCACGATTGTGGTGGTAGGTCCCCTCTTTGAGGAGTGGCTTGAGAGGCGGTACGGCGTCTTCGCCGTCCGCCTGACGCAGGTCCTCACCGGGGTGTTTCGGGAGGTTCCTGTTTCGGATAAGGTGGCAGGAAACGCCCGGGTGTTTTCACTGCGAAGATTGGTCTGAGGATACGGTGGATCATACGGTGGAGGTCTGCCCGGCTTGGGCGGAGCAACGCCGTGTCCTTATGGAGGCGATCGGCGGCGGCGATCTCTCGCGTCTGGCCCTGGTCCAGGCCATGGTACGGAGCGAGAGTGCATGGGGAGCCGTCACCTCCTGCGAAGCAGTAATTCTCGCGACGTGGGAGGCGGCGCACGTGAGGGAGAGGCAGTATATGCGCCCTCGCGGCCCTAGGCTCCGTAGGAGACGCTCTGGGCAATGGGGATCCCAGGCTGATTTCCGGCCACCGTAGGCGCGGGCTTCCGGACGGCGAGTAATGGGTAGCTCGCTGTCCGGTAAGGACCAAGCCCGGGTCGACGGCGCGTTGTGTTCCACGCGCGCCTCAAAGAGATGTCAGCAGCAACTGATTGGGCCCGCAAGGGCCGATGACTGCCAGGGGTGCGGGTTGTTCGAAAGAGATACCGTGGCCCCTGGCACATAGGCAACTGAGGGAACACGGGTGGGTTTTAGTCAGTAAAAGTCTGACACGCCCTCCTGCTCCACCCAGAGAGGGAGAAGTTATTTGATGATTACCCACCCAAAAAAAAACCGTGGAAGTACTTGCCTAGTTTGTATTACCATGATTACAAAATGGTAGTAGAGCACTCGCGCTTGCGAACACTCGCTTTGATTGGCCTAGTAGTTTAAACTATTAGGTGCGACAACGGGTGAGCCGCATAATAATATGTTGAATGTTGTTCATCAAAATATGCAGGGTCTGTCCGGCAAAGAGCTAGAGTTAAAGCTTATTTATGGAGAACTATGATGTTCAGGTGTTATGTTTGACTGAACAATGGTTGAAAGAACATGAAGTAGTGTTTATCAATTATGAACATTTTTCCGTTCAAAGTGCATTTCTAAGAAAAACTGCTATTCGCGGTGGATCTTTAGTTCTTGTTTCAAACAAGTTGAAATGTAAACAACGTTTAGATTTAGTTAAACTTTCTATTGAGCGAACTATTGAGTTGTCTTGTGTTGAACTAAAGCGATACGTTATACTTTGCGAGCCCCTCTGGGGATTTCATTCGTTTGGAATCGGTAATGGAGGATTTACTCAATAAGTTAAAATCAAGTAATAAAAGTATAATTTTATGTGGTGATTTTAATATCAATATTTTAGATGTTACTCCATTAAGTGTTAGACTTCTCAATCTGTTTAAATTTAATTAACTTGTTTTTGAACCTACTAGAATCACGGCATCTTCGTTAACATGTCTTGATAATGTATTTAGTGATTGTGATTCCAAAAATAAATTAGTGTTAACTGACTTAACGTCCGAGCACTGCGGTTTATTAGCTAGCTTCCCCATGCCATTACATAAAAAGCCGCATATACTTGAATGCAGGCCTTATACAGCTAGTCGTTGCAAAAGGTTTGAAATTTATATAGCTCATAGAATTAAACCATCTGTAGCACAAAACGAGAATCCGAATGAAATTTATGGAGCCCTTTTTGATGTTGTGCAAAAAGAGTACCAATCTGCTTTCAAAACCAAAACCATTAACATTAATGACACATCTGTTGGCTTTAACCAATGGGCTTCTCCGGGTATTTACAAAAGTAGAGCGAGACTATACGAGTATGGATTGAAAAAATTCAGGTTTGATATTCCTTTCCTAGAGTATGTCAAAAACTTTTCAAAATTATTTAAAAAGATTAATGCTTTTTCAAAACCAATTTTTTTAAACGACACCTTTAAAAATTCTAATAATAACGTTAAAACCACTTGCAAAATAATTAACAATGAAACGGGTAAGTCGGTTAAACAAGACAAACAACTTGAAATAATGGTCGACGACAAATTAATTGGTAAAGAAGCTGACGTAGCACAGGCATTTAATGAGTTTTTTGCCAACATACCTGTAACTACGACTTGCTCCCTAAATTAGCCTCAAAACTCTAAACCTGAAAACCTTTTGCATAGTAGTGTGCCTAAGCGACTTATTCAGTTTCGAGCACTCAAGTCTAAAAACACTGGTGATTTCTGGGGCATTTCCATTAAACTTTTAAGTTATTTATTTATTTATTTACTTAGGATCTCCAACAAAAGATGTACACAATACATGGCACATAAATAAAGGGCAACATGAGGTATTAAGTAGGTGTACTCCTTCACTTAGAGGAGACCACAGCATGCACAATAGAGTTAACAACTAAGCAATCAAAGTAAAAATATTAACTATAGGTAAAATTTGGAAATAATTAAAACATATTAAAAAGACATACAAAGAAAAAAAAAACAATCAGAGATACTTAAATTAATTTAAATCTATTAGACATTTCTTATATTTAGACAGAGACTCGCAGATGTCTAAATTGTTAGTCTTGGCTAACATGTTATATTGCCTACAGAGTCTCGGCACAGCGGCGTAATGACCGAGGTTACTTTTTGAGCCAGGGATATAAAATAAATTGTATGTGTTATGCCTGGGAATCCGAGTCGGAATTGTAATCCTTAATGAACTCAAAAGTTCAATGCAATTTATTGTTCCGTTTAATATTTTGTGAAGGATGACGCAGTCTAGTTTCTTTCTACGACTGGATAGAGTATCCATGTGGTAATATTTCAACCTGTCAGTGTAGCTAGTGAGTTGTTTAGCCATGTGATCTCCGTAGCACAGATGGTAAAGGAACCGCTTTTGGACACTCTCTAATCGCTTGCAGTAAACCTCGTAATGCGGATTCCATACCACGTGTTGAATAGCTTTATTTTTGTTGCGGGCTTTTTAAATTCTTTACTATTTCGCAAAACAAATCCCAATACCTTGAAAGATCTTGAGATAATATTCAGAATGTGGATATCGAACTTTAGGCCTTGATCGAGTTGAACTCCCAGGTCACGAATTTTGCAGTTTCTTTACTTCGACTCCCTCTATGTAGTATTTGTTCTCAACCACTTTTTTGTTACGAGTGAACTGGATGTAGTGACATTTACTAACATTTAAAAGCATTGTATTTACTTTGCACCAGTCAACAAGTCTGTTAATGTCGTCTTGTAGCATTTTGGAGTCTAAGTTACTCTGAATTGGCTTCATTAACTTTAAATCGTCTGCAAACAAATAAAAACGGGAGTGTTTGAAGCACTCCGTTATGTCATTGATGAAAACATTCAAAAGAATCGGCCCCAAATGCGATCCTTGCGGAATTCCAGAGGTTGCTACATAGCTTTCAGAAAAATGACCGTTCACTCTCACTCTTGATTCTCTCCTTTCTAGGTAAGATTTAAACCACACTATCAACGTTCCACCCACACCCAGTTTAGCCAACTTATTAATAAGAAGGCAGTGATCCACTTTATCGAATGCCTTACTAAAATCAGTATAGATTGCGTCCACTGGAATACGATTGTCAAGACACTTCGACAAGGCCGATGTGAAACATAGTAAGTTAGTATTGGTCGATCTAGATTTAACGAAACCATGCTGATGCTCAGTAATGCTTTCTTTCAGGTACCACATCAGATGTTTGCTAACAAGTTTTTCGAATATCTTTCCAAATGTTACTAGTAATGAGATTGGTCTATAATTTGCAACTAGATGCTTTTCTCCAGATTTGAATATGGGTATGACGAGAGCTTCTTTCCAGGTATCTGGAAAGATACCATCGTGTAAAGATCTATTGAAGATTACTTGTAGGGGCAATACTAAGGCCTTAGCACAGCGTTTAATAAATATAGGAGGAATACCATCGCTACCCGCGCCCTTAGTTTCATCTAATCCAATTAATTCTCGGTATAATTCTTTGCTATCAATTTCTAAATTACACAGTGCTGCAGTCATGACAGAATAACCAGTGTTTGTGAGGTTGGGATTATCTGTAGGGGCATTAAAGGTACTTGCGAAATTTTCACCAAACATGTTGCAGACGTCCCTTCCCCCTGATGCGATTTTGTTGTTAGGAGACATTTGTTCCGGAAATGTACTGCTACTTTTTCTTTTCTTTTTTATGAAAGACCAGAATGTTTTAGGGTTTTTTGTAATGTTGTTTTCAATATTAGAAATATATTTTTTGTAGCATGTTGAACTTAGAACATTGCATTCATCATGTAATCTCTCAAAGTCCTCTCGGTCTAGTGGATTTTTGTACTTCTTAAGACGAACGTGGTATTTGTACTTTTCTCTTAGAAGTCGTATAAGATCCCGTGTGTACCAAGGTGGATATTTGTCGCTGGCTGTTTTTTTCGTAGGGATGCATTCAGTAATAGTACGTCTTAATAAGTTATAAAAAACGTCTACCATATCGTTAACTGAAGTACAGTTTTTGAACTCGCTTTCCCATTCTATTCCCAACAAATGACGTAGAACTTTTTCATAATCTGCGCGAGGAAAGTTTGGTTTTTGCACATTCTTAGCTTCTAAAAAACGTTCTGCTAGCACTGGTATGATGTAAAGGGTCCTCCTTCGACAAACTGTAGTTACACCGGGTGATGTTTGTAATGGAAGTGTTACATACTATTAAATCTAATATTTTAGACTTGTTGTTTGAAATATGATTGTATTGATTTAGGCCATTTAAAGTCAAGAACTCAGAGAGTACCGCATTTAAATCAGAGTTGCTGGGTTCTGGGTGCAGGTATATTGAGTCAATATTGGTAAGCCATCTAATATTAGCGAGATTAAAGTCTCCTAAAATCAGAATTTGTTCATCATTATTTAATAACTTGTGGACGTTTTTAGTAAACAGCTCCAGTGTATCGCGATGAGTTGGTGGTGGTATGTATACACCGCTGACATACATTTTATTGTGACAATGTTTAGACGAACTAATATCAACACTTATCCATAAATCTTCAATGTCGCTTTCAAAGTGGGATAATCTACACGACTTCAAATTTTCAAAACGGCAATCAAAACCCCTCCACCGTCTTTACGAGTTTTATATTTACTTGACTCACGATCGCGCCTATAAACCACATATCTTTCGTCAAACAACTCAGAATCGTAGACACCGCTGTTCAACCAAGTCTCTGTAAGCACTACAATGTCATAATTATGTATAGATAAGTTATTGTAAAAGTTAATAGTTTTAGTTTTTAAGCCTCGTACATTTTGATAGTACACTTGAAGTGGACAATTGAATGTGACTAGATAATAACAATAGGAACTTGCAACTTATGACATTAGTTAATAAAATTAGGCTACGGATTTTAACTTATCTAGACTATTGATAATATAATCAATAGCGCGAGAGTTCAACAAGCCGATTTATATTTGCTTTGTTGATTTTTCCAAAGCATTCAACTCGGTGAAATGGCCTATACTGTGGAAAACTGCTAGAAATGGGTACCCCAAAACACCTTGTTCACCTCCTAAGGCGTCTGTATGAGGATGGCATAGCATCAGTTCGTACAGATAACATTTTGTCGAGAAATTTTCATTAGCGATTTTGATACAAAATCGCTAATTTGCGCTATACAAACGACACGACTCTATTTGCAACCAGTAAGCAGCATATTTATGGAGGAACTGGTACTGAAAATGGAACGCACAAGCCTAGAGTTCGGATTAAAGATAAATCGCAGCAAAACTAAAATGATGATTGTCGACCGCGCCAACAGTAACTCGCCAGAAATAACCAAGATTGCGAACTGTGACGTAGTCGAGTCCTATGTTTACCTTGAAACTTTAATAACGAGCAATGGTGGGTGCATAGATGAGATAAAGTGACGAATGGCTATCACCCGAATATCAGTGGACAAGATGAAGAAAATATGGAGGAACAGGAACATCACTAAAACCACGAAAACCAGGCTCATTCGAGCACTTATTTTCCCCATATTTCTTTACGCTGCTGAAACGTGGACTTTGCGGGAAGTGGAAAGAAAAAAGATAGACGCTCTGGAGATGTGGTGCTAGAGAAGAATGCTTGGCGTTTCATGGACTGAGTTTCGTACAAATGTCTCCATACTCCAAGAACTCCGTCTAAAGCAGCGCTTATTTTCTATAGCACAGTCTCGCATTCTAGCTTTCTTTGGCCACGTTTCAAGACGTGATAGTCTTTCCATAGAGCGCCTCGTCATCTAGATAAAAGTGGAAGGTACTAGACCGCGCGGTAGGTCACCGAATCGATGGACCGACCAGATATCTTTTGTGGGCAGCTCCATAAACGAATGCAGTAGAATGGCCTTCAGCAGAGACAGATGGCGGGACATCGTGAGGCGTATTCTATCTGCCCCCTTCATAAGTACGACTACGTGACGACCACGACTGTTATGCCAAGAGCGTACCGATTAAGAAGAAAATCGATATCGTAGCCCCTATCTAGCTGTCACTTTTAACAAATGTGTTGATTCAGGAACTTTTCCTGACCTCATGAAGAGTAGTAAAGTCATACCATTATTTAAAACAGGTAATAAAAATGACGTTCGTAATTTCAGGCCTATTTCTATCTTACTTGCATTTAGCAAAATATTTGAAAAGTTAATACTCAAGCAGTCGCTAAGAAATTTTAATTTAAATAGCCTCCTTATGGCTTTACAAAAGGTCGTTCGACTACAGATGCGGGTGTTGCTCAGTTGAAACACATATTTAACTCATGGGAGAATTCGCAAAATGCTATTGGCGTTTTCTGTGATCTCTCCAAAGCCTTTGATAACGTGCACCATGAAACGCTTTTGCGTAAACTTCGTTATTACGGTGCATAAAGAAGCTTTAAATGTAATTTATTTATTTATAGTTAATTAAAACGGTAACACCAATTACATTAATTAACGTGTAATAAATTATTATTTACAAAATGGGGTCCAATGTGTAGAAATGAATGGTGAAAAATCTTCTGGGCTACCAGTTCAGTTAGGTGTGCTTCAACGCTCAATACTCGGCCCATTCTTGTTTTTAGTGTATATCAATGACACCATTATATTTAAAGGGTATTTATGATGTTGTACTGTTTGCAGATGATACTTCTCTTATTTCTAAAGTAGACCGGAATAGACAAGACTTTGACGACGTAAATAGTGCTCTCTTAATGGTTAAGGATTGATTTACAGAAAATAACCTAGTTCTCAATGCCAAGAACACGAAATGTTTAAAGTTCACCTTACCGAATGTTAGAAATCTAGGTCCCAACATCGTCGTAGATAAAGAGGTGCTTGTAACCGTAGAATCGGCAGTTTTACTGGGCATAACAGTAGATGCCGAACTTCAGTGAGGATCACACATATCCAGCCTAGCGGGGAGGCTGAGTTCAGCCCCCTACGCCGTCAGAAAAGTAAGACAATACACTGACGTCGATACAGCTCGGTTAGTCTACTTTAGTTATTTTCACAGCGTTATGTCCTCCGGTATTCTGCTGTGGGGCAAAGCCGCTGGTATCCAAAATAATTTTGTCCTTCAAAAACGTGCTGTTCGTGCAATTTATCAGCTAGGTGCTAGAGTTTCTCTGAGATATTTTTTTAAAGATATTATAAGTATTCTCACGGTGGCATCACAATTCATCTTCGCTAACATCTTATATATTAGGCAAAATATACACTTATACACTAAAAACAGTGATATTCATAGTATTAATACTAGGAATAAGAACAAACTCCGTGCTCTTTCACCGGCTTCATAAAGTACATAACTCATTTGTTGAGCTTGGTATAACGTTTTATAACAAGCTTCCCTCTTCTTTGCTAGATTTACATTTTGGATTTATGTCCAGGGATTTACACGGCCAGGGAATTGGCATGACTTCTGGGCGCTGGCTAAGCCAGATAGACACAACTCTGGCCGTATGCACTCTACAGTTATTGTGAACAAAATAAAAGCTTGGAACTTCTTCTCGCGGGTAAACCGATCGCACTGTCGGTAACATGGATTCTTCTAATAAATCCATATAACCCATTGCATTAGCATGAGAAGAAATCTGAACCAGCTAGCCTACACCTCCGGTTCCCATCCAGCCCTCACATGTTAGCTTAGATTCGGCCAGATAATTGATTCGGCACTACGTGATCCTCGGCGTATCGTGTATAATTGTAACGCCACAAGGTTAATCCGTGTTCTTTGAGTCGTTTGAAAAGATCTTCTAGATGACTTTTGTGTGTTCTGATCTGGTGAGGCAACGAGAATGTCGTCAACGAATGGGAAGACGTGACCCATGTCGCCGAAAACATTGTTGATGTTGAGTTGGAAGGTTTGCCCAGCATTGCATAGCCCGAAACACATTTGTGGGAATTCAAAAAGCCTAAATGGCGTAAGCACTGCCGTCTTCTCATATTTTCTTCCTGAATTCGAAATTGGTTATAAGCTTTCCAAAAATCAATCCCTTCGAGTTTGTATGTGAAGTCACGAAGTCGAGGTATTGGGTACCGATCCGGGTTGGTGACGCCATTTAATGTTCGGTAATCACCACAGGAAGATCTTCATCCCTTCGAGATGGTACGTAAAGTCACGTAGTCGAGGTATTGGGTACCGATCCGGTTTGGTGACGCCATTTAATCTTGGGTAATCACCACACGAAGATCTTCATCCCTTCGAGATGGTACGTGAAGTCACGTAGTCGAGGTATTGGGTATCGATCCGGTTTGGTGACGCCATTTAATCTTTGGTAATCACCACACGGTCTGTATTCGCCATTCTTCTTCTCAACGAGGTGGAGTGGACTTGCCCAAGGTGACTTTGATGGTCGGCATATTTCTTCTTCGAGCATGACTTGAAACTCCTACGCTCCTACGCTCTTCGCTACTTGATATTTGTGGGGCGGCAACGGTCGTGCTTTATTGTACACGGGTGGTGTACAATAAAGCACGACCGAGTGGCACGACGAGTGTACAACATGATGTAATACTTCACTGTTCTTCATGTTGTTGAAGTTCGAGGAAGCGATCTCGGCGTACCGTTAAAGAAGTTTGGGGGTACGGGTCGGTGAGGTTGATAGTGAGCACAGTGGGGCTGGTTACACTATTTGTAATGCAAACGTCGATTGCCAGTCCTGCTTTTTTATAAACGAGTTTCTTGGCACGTAGGTCAACAAGAAGGTCGTGATGTCGCACGAAATCTGCGCCCAAAATGGGTCGTTGCAAGGCAGCAACTATAAACTGCCATGATAAGGGGCGGCGCAGACCAAGATTGAGTTCCAGCTTCTTCTCGCCGTATGTGTGTGTGTATCTGCGCGCCTTTCGCTGCATACAGCACTTCTTCCGATAGTTTCATTCCTTTAGTGTTAGGAATGACGGATACGTTTGCTCCGGTGTCCACAAGGAAACTCAAGCGATGTTGGTAATCGCAAACGTGTAGACGGTATGTTGTGATTTCATTAACCTCGGGTCCCGTCGCAGCCAAGGTGGCAACTAGTTTTCCTGACGCTTGAACTTGCACGGAGATCTGCCGTTGCGTGCTTCTTTACCGTACCGCGTGTGTTAAAAACCAATATTTACTGACGTCTGCTGGTAAGTATTCGTTCGTCCTCGAAATAGTGAACGTGATCGTGAGCGAAATTATCCGAATTACCGTCTTCTTCGTCGCGCTCGATCCGTTTTTAATGCTGCTATTTCCCGCGTGAGCTGCATAATGGCTTCTCGAAGGTCTGATTCTGGCTGAGAGTGATTGCTTACGTATCGTGAGGTTGACGGTTGTTGGCATGCACACACCGAATGGGCTTCTCGTGTTTGCTCGTGCATCTTCTCGGCCATGGCTGCAAGCACGTCGAGTGTGGCGTCTTTGTTGACCGATAGCACAGCACGTGTGGTGCCTGGAAGGTGTTTCATCCACATTATCTTCTAGGTGGTATCGGGCATCTTGTCGCGTGCTGGTTCCTTCATACCACGCAATAGCTGGGACGGCTTCTGGTCACCCAACTCCATCTCGGTGAGCAGATTTTGCAGTTGCTTTGTTTCTGACTCCTCATATACGGACAATAACCTTTTCTTGGCTTCCTCGTATCTGCCTGTGCGAGATTTGGACATGACGATGTCACTAGTCTGTTCTACATCCGTTTTGCCGAGATGTGCCACCATCAAGCTGAATTTCGACTCCTCGCTGGGCTTCTGTAGATTTACGACCGTTTCGAATTAACCAAACCATAATGTAGGTTTGTCACGCCAAAACGTAGGAATACGGGCTTTGACGGAGAAAGTCTCGATCTCTGCGGAATCCATGATAATGACAGGAGAACGGTCGTTGATCACGTCGGGGTCACCAATTTACCGGTCGTCAGGATATAAGTAATAGAATAATATTCAGATCGAAATAATGTAAATTTTTGTAGCTTTTTCTATATTTACAATTTGACACTCAATACCTACTAATAAAGAAAAGAAAGATAAGCACCAATTTTCATGGTTTAAACTACAAAAATGACGATTTTGCATACAAACTTTCATCCCCTATCAACTCCCTTAGGGGTTGAATTTCCTTCTTATTCCTTGTCTACATTATAAAGGGAACCTCTGTGTAAAATTTCAGCTTTCTAGATCCAAGGGTTTGGGCTGGGCGTTGATGAGTCAGTCAGTCAGGACTTCTCTTTTTATTTATATAAATATAGATTGATGATATCTTCGCAACTATGCATTTTTGGATCATATATTCTAGGACTATTTGTATAATTTTTACTTATAGAATATAGCCCTAGAGTGGGATATCAAAAAAAAAATACATTGTATAACATGTGTGTTGTGTCAGGTGTGGGGCTGCGGCGACCAAGCGTCGCGGGAGGTTCAACTGGAGGTCAAGAAATGGCAGGTGAAGGAGGCCGAGAGGCAGCGACATGTGAGTACTCAGCAATCTGTTTCAAACATCGACCTATTTTCACCTCCTATACAGCGTCCCGCTTTAATGGCATGTATGAGATTCACAACTAGTAGATGTCAATAAAAAATATTGTGTTGTAGCTGTTTTTATTGTATTTGTGATTGTACATCAGTTTTAGAATTATATAATTCAGACACAAAGTCCATAAAATAGTTATAAAGAAGGCGTTAGTAGTTGTTAGTAGCACGTTGTTATCCGATATTTGTGTAAAATGTTTTCGTTTTGTAGGTGAAGCTGTCAGCAGCGGACTGGATCGAGCATCCGGACAGGTACCTGCTGGAGCTGGCGGGCCGGCCGCAGTACAACAGCACGGCCAGCTAGTGTGTGTGCTGCTGTAGAACTAACGTTTGTGAAGTTATTGATAGGTTCGGCCGCCGAGGGAATGACTTCCTGAGATCTGCCTATTGGACATTTAGGAAAAGTGAAATTCGTAAAATACGCATTCTTCTGTAGTCAGCGTTTGCAGTCCTGTCACATTTATATTCCCTCGGATTTTACATCTTACTGGTTTTTATTGTCGTCGCTATAAGGTTCCTACCAGATGTATAACCGTGAAAGGATTGTGTAAAACTGATAGGTGTCCAAAACGCATCCTCTCATCGTATGCCGTGTAAGATCGCTTTCCTACGTTTATTTTTTTTGATCTCGAGTGAAAGCCATGGATGAGGTCTAAGTTGGAAGAAACATAAGATCATTCTCTCTCACTTTGAAGGCCTTCGTTTATTCCTAAACTCATAAATGTATAAATGCGACCGAGCGCGTAATATGCGCTGTCTCAGTCTCACATATATTATTACATCCCATACAGCGAGTTTTTGGTCCGAGTTTTAATAGTATTTTATCTCACGAATCGACGCGCTTGACTTGTGGTTACCAAGTGTACAAGGACGCTGTGTTCGTGAGAAAAAAAATACTATAGCGTTTATTTCGACGCTATTATACTGCGATATTGGTATAACCCTTCGTTGTTCTATTACAAAAGAGAGAAAACTAAACCTTTTTACCTGTAATTAATTTTCAGTCAACATTTATATTTTATGTGCTTTTGCCACTGCATTACGTCAATAACTAAAATAACAAGACCCATACTACAGTACTGTACATCAAACCTGACGTACGGTACAGTTAGTGCCAAAAAAATACACGGACAAGGAACGATTTTATGGTCAACAACCTTTATTCCATAACATTGTATCCACTAGATACAAAATATAGTATACAATTTATTTTGCCAAAGCAAAGTAAAGATTTTGTCGCAAAACATTTCATTCATACAACAGGTTCTAAAACGAGACTGACAACGTCAGACGACTTATATTACAACAATATTGTAAACAAGTTTGTGAGATTTATGTAGATTACTTTGTTCAAAGTCTGTTCGCCAAGAGTTGATAAAGTCAAAGTTTCTTAACTCATTACAAATTGCGGCCCGTTAATTATTTAAAAACTTATACACGGCTTATTTTTTTTACTTGTCGGGGCTCGAACTGGGTGAGTAACACGCCGAAATATTGACTAAGAACCTTTTATTAATCTACTGTACAATAACTAAATAGCTACACTCGTTCAGTACCCACTCGATCTCGTAACATATTTATATATCTCATTACATATCATCTGACGGTGAACATGACGAAGAGTTGGAGGAAGAATCGGAGTCGGTGACGTTTATTGCGAAACGATCAATGACTTCGTCTACCCTGCCGTCAATTTGTAAAATCTATCCTCTTCTTTCACTGTGTGGTCAATGCATCTTTTGACTTCTGTGAAATTAAAACTTGTATTGTTGCGTGCGACATGCCTTTTTATATTAGCCCATATTAACTCTATCGGGTTTAGTTCGCTGTGATACTGTGTAGGTGGAAATCTTAAAATGTCAATATTTTTTTCTTTGCGATAATTATTTTTGATTAATTTTACTATTTCCAAGAGTTGTACTCTTAGTTCACTTTCATCAAAAGTAATATATGTACTGGCCAGCCAATTTTGAATATCTGCTTTTCGCCAGTTTGATGTTGGGGTCTTCTCCATTTTGCGAGAGTGATATGGACAACGCGTCCATAACTATCACTGCATTTTGGGGTAATTTTTTCATAACTTCTTTGATCCATTTCCGCGTTCATGGACTCATATTCACCGGTGCTTTTCTTGGATTAAAAATCAACACTGACCCCAGTAGAAATCCATCATTACTTCCAATGTGTACAATAATTAGTCTCTTTCCTTTTGATGTTGGGTTCTTTGCTCCTACACTCAAACCTTCCATAAAAGCTTGTCGTATTGATTTTATGTTTTCAACAAACCACGTTTTGTCTAAAGTGTGTCCTGAAAAAAGAAACATAATTATCAACCATGATGATGATACCCGCGGCTCCGCCGATGTGAAATTAGATTTTCACAATAGGAACTAAGTAAGTAACCTCATTTCTTTCAATGGCTTTCGCAAGATGCCTGGATTTTCATAAAAAATAAAAAAGCATACCTTCGTTAACCCAGGTTTCGTCAAGGTATAAAATTGGCCGGTTCTGTTCTCTATATGATTTTATTTTATTTAAATATTTTCTTCGCCATAAAATGATGCCATCTCTAAGTGCACTTTTTCGTGACCTATTTACATATTTAAATTTTAATGATTTTAATAGTCTAGAGTGTGATGTGTTTCAAATTAGGTAATGTTTCATCGTCATTAACAGCTTTAAGCACTTTGCTCAGAGTTGGCGATTCTACTTTTAAAAAAAGCAATGCACTTTTTTTCTTATAGCACATTTTGTAAAATCTTCAAGTTTTGTTCGCTTTTTTGTCTGTTTTGGAGTAACCAATCCAAAATAGAAGGTAAAATGTCAATATTTTTTTCTTTGCGATAATTATTTTTGATTAATTTTACTTTTTCTAAGTGTTGTACTCTTAATTCACTTTCATCAAAAGTAATATCTTTACTGGCCAGCCAATTTTGAATATCTGCTTTTCGCCAGTTTGATGTTGGGGTCTTCTCCATTTTGCGAGAGTGATATGGACAACGCGTCCATAACTATCACTGCATTTTGGGGTAATTTTTTCATAACTTCTTTGATCCATTTCCGCGTTCATGGACTCATAGTCACCGGTGCTTTTCTTGGATTAAAACATATATACAACATACAACAGATATACAACCGGTTTATCTTCTGTTTTGTACACTTTGTTAATTCTGTACATGGATGCTACTCCAATGCCCAATACATTTTCTGTTTTCTCTGCGAGGTTAGTCTTGTACACAGGTTGAGTGGGCTTGGTTTTTGTTGTTTCTTGGACATAAACATCAATGACCATATTTTTGTCATTCACCGTAAACACACAACCTCTCTTATGTTTCTTACGCAGAGACTTCAATTCTCTTGAGGAATCCCTGGAGGTGCTGGGTAATTGGTTCATTATAGAATTATATCCCTCACAAAACAATTAATGTTATATAACGAACAACAAAACAGTTTACAGTAACAAAACAACGATAATAACAACAATTTTGAACAATTATTAACCGTATAAAACAGAAAACAACACACGAACACCCAAACGACTCACTCGAAACGCGTTCCAGAATGGAATGGCAATATGGACGCCGCGTCCGCTCGTCGTTCAGGCCGCAGTTCACAACATATGCGTGCTTCGTACCACGAAAACGGCCAAAGCGAGATAAGCGACAGCCGCCATACAGTTTGCGATAATTAAGCGACAGTCGCTATTCGGAGACGTATCATAATATTTATCAACTCTCAGCGAACAGACTTTAGGTCATAGGGTGTATAGATGTTAAAAGTCCAAAGTTTTACTTTGTTTCGGTAAATTAAATAGTTAACAATGTTTTGTATCTGTACAGTGGATACAATGTTATGAAACAATGGTTATTGGTTGTAGATAATATAATGGTTCCTTGTCCGTGTCGTATACATAAATCTTTTTGGAGATTTACGTGTAATGAAATGCAAAGATTCATATTTTTTTTTTAAACTTAGTTCTTTAAGAAAGCATTTCGGGACATGAAAAAGATGGCTGTTTTTTCTTGGTGGGAAATCATCTAATTTCTTCCGCTCTGGGTGGAGCAGGAGGGCGTGTCAGACTTTTACTGACTAAAACCCATCCGTGTTCCCTCAGTTGCCTGTGTGCCAGGGGCCGCGGTATCTCTTTCGAACAACCCGCACCCCTGGCAGAATGAATAAGATGGTTAAAAGGTTATTTATACAAATAATTGTTACAGTAAGTTTAAAATATTGTACCGCATGGTAAATTCATATGCTAGATCCAAAAAAAACTACGAGAGACTCTACGTTCACAAAAATAACCACTGTTTCATTGAAGCGTACTTAATAAACCGTACTTGACACAGAAAAAAGAGGGTATATAATTCGGCGAGTTATTTTATCTGGTCCTACAAATAAATTAGACTTAGATTTACTGTATTTTTAAACAAGACTAAAACAGCCTATTCAGTATCATACATATTTCGAAGCTTTAGTAAAATATACAATATTTAACTATTAACACATTATGAGATAGAACGTGATGTGATTTATTATTTAAATAAAGTTATTAAGTGATTTCATTAGGTCTGAAATTAAAGTAAGAATTTTTAGTAAATTAACTTAAATCAAAGTCAATAACTATTCATATCTAAAAAGTCAGTGTCAAACTTGCTGGGAGAGGCATTTATAAATAACCAGTGTCGGCGCAGGTAAGTCCTTCGAGCCGGATGCTAGGGGTAGAAGTAAGATGACGTCATACATTCCACCGGAGGAATTACGTTCACCGAATCTTTCACCAATCCAGCGCACCCTGTGCGACCCCTCGCAGAACAACTAGCAAATATAGAAAGAGACAGAGAGATCCAAGCTTTAAAAATAATAGAGATAGAACACTGTGCCCAGTGTTATATTACAACTACGACTTGTTGGTTTGTGTTGTTTCAACTTAAAATTTTCGTCAAATTCAGTGATTTTTAAACATGTTTCATTCTTATTCTGCTGAATATTTCTTAATTAGCCACTTACTGACTTTCTCGATCATTGTTCCTTACCTAATTATGTTATAATATAATATGATCAGCGTCAAAAATGTATACTTTACTACACTGAGCCAGTAGTAGCACTTGAATAGGTTCCAACTCTAAAACTGCCCTACATCAACTGTACTAACATGATGTCTTGTATGACCTCGTACATAATATTTATTTATAATTTATTATGTCTACTTCAGTCCAATTTAAACGGATTTATTTATTTTATGTGAATGTTTCGTCATTGCCCAAAATAAAAAATCCGCTTGAGCATAAGAAATATTAGAATACTATTGTTTTTAATATTACTTTGAAAATAACTAAAGGAGAAGATTTTTTATAAGTGATAAGCCGACCCCGATGAAGTTGGGGAAACACTAGGCACATTGCACATAGAATATGTTTTTTAATGTATTTATTTTGTTTTTTGACGAAAGCCTGACTGCGACTTATCGGTAAGGCTGTGTATAAAATTGTAGTGAAGCTTAATAAGGTAGCAATCCAAATATTTTGTACTAAGCCTTAAATTGTAAGCCTGTGCCTGTAAAATAGGGAAATGTATTTTACTTAAAACCATGGAATGTTCAACAAGATATTATATTTTACTTATAATGTTCATGTTAATTATACAAATATGTATGTATAGCATAGGCTTATTAATATTGTTGTATTGAAGCTCACTGAACAAGTGAATAATAGTTGTTCAGTATGTACGGTCCACCGCACGTCACTAATAACACGAACTTCGAAAATCGCAACCTTAATATGGACGTGCAGTTAACTGTACCAAGTAATTTAACTGTCGTGAAGCCAGTGTTGGACTTAAGTGTCGCCAAAGTAGATAACTACGTCAGAAGCATTTTAGAAGAGCTTCGTATTATGTATATCGTTCCTATTGTACAAGCCATAATTGCGAGTCACTTAGGAAAGTATGTAACGCTCATAAACGGTGTTTTGTTATTTTATAAATGGACCAAAATGTTTAAATAATTACTAGAATAAGCAGCGAGTTTACGTTGAAGTTTATGTGAAATGAATATGTTTGCCATCTCAAGTGGAGGGATATTATTTCAAGGTGGCGATAAGAGCGAATGATTTGTCGACGAAAAATAATAGCCGCGTCTAGGCAAGTCAGGACATTAATTTGAATCATAGAGAATGCCTGAAGATCGTTTTATAAAAGGCTCAAATAGATTCGCCGAACAAGAGCAATACCGCTTAGTTTATTTATTAAGATGGCGCCACATTCGTTTAGGGACATTCGATTGCCCTGTAATTATTGATATTATTTGAGATCGTGAGTAAAGATTTTGCTGTGTTATTAAAGAGAGCAATTAATAGGTTAATTATTTTCTCTAAGACATCACAAGCATCAGCGTGACGTAACACATGCACAGTCAGTAATATGCGCTTCGTCATTGTAATATAGGTGCTATATCAATACTTTTGTAGATAAGTATTTTATGTATTATAAATGTAAATTTTAATATTATACATATAATTAATATTAAATGAAATATTTTAGTACAATTTATTTTTCATTCCCCCATGTATGAAACTTGATGTTCTTGAAACTTCTTACAATAGTAGACCACTAACACTACACTCTTGGTCATACTTGCCAAGTACTTGTCATAGAATCCGTACGACCGATAATAAGAACCAGTACAGCAGACTCCAAGTCTGGACCGGGACATATAGTTGCACTGACCCCACCATGTCTTCACAACTGCTGAACTCGTCACTACATATAATAAAAATAAAAAAAATAGTTAAATGGTTTTAAATAAAAGTTAAAAATAATTCGGTAAAATAAAATCATGGGGCGTAGCGTAACCTGAGTAAATAAGTTTCACGCGCCCCACGATTTTATTTTACCGAATTATTTTTTAGCTTTTAGTTCACTAATATTGGAACGAAGTTCCTTATCGCGCGTTGCGAAAGGGGACTAGACGGAAAAAATTAAGACCAAAAGTTGTAACGACACTTTTTGCTACATTGTTGTAAGCCGTGCGGCGTGCGCGTGTTTCTCTGCAGACAGAGAAACAGATAGAGTATATATATAAATGTGTGTGTGTATGTATTTGTACAATTTTTAAAATTTTATTACAATTCTTTCACTAATTAATCGAAAGGAACTTCGTTCCATCCGGGTGTCCCTTGACACCTCTCAAGTGTTTTTTTTTTACGCGCCCCACGATTTTATTTTACCGAATTATTGTTTAGCTTTTAGTTAACTAATATTTTTTTACTTACTTTATTTTCAAGTTTTTAGTTTTTATTTCGTTACCTATTATTTATCATCCTATTTTTTTATTGTATTGTTATCAAAACGAAAGGTTTGTACCAAATGTCAGATCAATCTGCCAACAGGAAGAGGGTAAACTTTCAAGTACTAAATTTGACCAAAACAAAAACAACAAACAGGGCAAGCTAAATAAAACCGTTTAACAAAGTCCTTCAAAGCCCTTCAGCAGTACCATCTCTCAGGTTCTGACGTGGACAATGAGCTGGCTTAAGATTGCTGTGTGGTAACATCTTATTGAATCACTACACGCACCTTTGCTCAAATAGTGTCACAACTCGAAAAACTGGAAATCCTTTTCTATTGTACCATTCGTTACAGAAAACTTGAAATTCTTATCTCAGATAGTGTCATACTTAGGGTCTAAGTATATATTTTATTTATATTATATTTATCCCTAGATTGCACTAGTGCCATTATAATGTTAAATGAAAGTTATGTCATACCAAGCTTAAACAGTGTCACGTGTCGGCTTGTGCCAGGTAGTCGTATAACTAAATTTCGTATTAAGTGTTGTTTGTCGAGTTATTACAGTTTATGTGATTAAGGTAAGTCAAAAATCTTTTTTTTTTCCCAATTAACGGATCTGTGTCGAGTTATGACGATACACGTGATTGAGGTTATTTTACAAACAACATTTTATTTTGATAAAGTGCAATGTTTCAACATGTGACCATATTATGTTATTGCGGTTAGTCAAAAATCTGTTTTATTGGCAATGATAGTGTTATGTGTCTAGTTATGGTAATGTACTTGATTAAGGTAGTCAGAAAACTATTTATTTTCTTAATTGCAACTGATCTGTATCGAAACGTGTTATGGTTTTAGGCAATGTTAAGACGGATTTTAATATTGTTTATGCATCTAGTATGAACGAAGACATTATTTTTTAAATTAATTAATGATTTTATTGTCCCTAGATGGTCGTAATACAATGTCTAGATCAAGCAAAATATTGTCTCTGTGCCTGCAGCCGAATGGGCAGCATAATAAAGAAACAGATGAATTAACTTTTATACCAGAACCAACTAAAAAAAATACTTCAGCAGCAATGGATGACAACTTAAATAAATGAAATGCTTATTTAAATGAAACTTCCAAAAATATTTCTAATTTGCCTGTTGAATGTAATAATGAAAACGTAGAACTTATGCAAGATCACTCTGGTGGTGAAGAAACAGATGATTCAGTTAAAAATCCAAATTTCGACACTGTTCGTAAAAAGAGTAAGAAAAATAACGTCGTTCTTCATCGCCGATCATCATCGTCATCGAGTTCTTCGTCGTCCAGCTCAAGTTCATCCTCGTCCAGTTCAATTCATCCTCATCCAGCTCGTTATCATTGTCAGCTAATGCAAAGCCAAGTGAAGATATTTGCGAAGACCGCTCATCCTCTTCACAAGAATCTAATTTAGACAGACATCACCCCCAAGGACAAAACGTGATGACGGAAGAAATTATGCCGAGTTCACGTAAGAAACGGCGTGCTGAAGGACAATGGAAGCAAAATGTGACTAAAACTCTACGAAACTCAGGATTGTCTTAAAAAACAAAATCTCAGATCCTCTTCAATGATTGATTGAAGAGGATCTGCAAAACTATGTTTAAAAATACGCTGGATGTTAAAGACAGGACGATCAAAACTGTAACAGAAAAATTAACTGGGGGTTTTTTGAAAGAAGAATAAAGAGGAAAACAATATTAAAAGTTCTACTGTAGGCGAAACTATTAAAAATGAAATCAGAGATTAGATAAAAGGAATAACAAAGATTGAAAGCCATTTTTTAAGGGCACAAACTACACGACAGTACATTGATGGACGGAAAACTATTTCTGACTTACATAGGGACTACGTGGATCAGTGTAAACGAGATGGTCAAAATTATGGTAATTATTTATTTATTTTTATTTATTTAACCATTTATGTACACACATATATAAACAGACAAGAAGATTAGAACAGAAAAATAGGTACAAAGGTGATGCTTATTTCTAAAGAAATCTCTTCCAGCATACCTGCGATAGAAGAGAAGATAAAGAAATGTAGACAGCCTGTGAAAGGGTAAATAAGAAAATAAACTACATTGTTTTACGATTAAAAACAATAATACACTAAACAAATTAAACAACTAATATGGGAATATACTTACATACATAATTACAAACATACATACATACATATTTCTAAAATAAATATCACTAAAATATTAATAATAATAATGTAAATAAAATAATATATACACAACTATGACGATGTACAGATTATGTGATGTACAGTTGCATTTTTAATAGTAAATTTAATTTAAGTTTCTTCGCACCAAAAAAAAAAACAGATGTGAATTATGTGTAGCTTATGAAAATTCAAATCTGGAAGATAAAATACAACTTAAGAAAAATTATGATGAACACTTAGTAAAAAAGAATTTAGCTAGGGAAGAAAAAAAACAAAGACAAGGAAGCTCTTAAGATAAACAAAACCATTATTGTGGCTGTATACGACTTACAGGCTGTTTTGCAGTTACCCCGTGGCGATGTTTCTGTTTTTTACTATAAGAGTAAACTAAATAACATGAATTTCACGGTTAGCAAATTGACAGCAGAAAACACAGGAAGAAAAAGATATCAACCGACAACAAGTAACAGTAATAATGGTGAACTTATTGTAAATCACAGTATAACTGAGTGCTATTTTTGGCATGAGGGTGGGTGTAGGCAATCGAGGTGCAGATGAAATCGGTAGCTGCTAGCTTAAATTTATTGAAAAAGAATTGCACAGTCCTATAGGTAACGAGCCCATTGATTTAGTTTTCTATTCGGATAACTGTTGCGGGCAAAATAAAAATAAGTATATCAAAAAGTCATTTATTCAAACTAGGCTGAGAGTCAGCACTTTTTGAACGTCAAAATTACATAAGACAGTCCCCCAAAAACGCCCGCCCTTCACCACTTCCTAGTGCTTTAGCTGGTATATAGTCGGGGTGTACATGTTTGCGGTAATGAAATACGATAAACTAGTACCAATTTTCAAATCGGGTAGTGAGAGTGATCCCTCTAATTATAGACCTATATCTGGGCTTCCAGCATTGAGCAAAATTTATGAAAAAATCATGCTAGACCAGATGTTGTCACATTTTAACTCAAATAGATGTTACAATGGATTTTACATAGTCGACAGTTTGGTTTCACGAAAGGTAGGTCAACGACTGACGCGGGAGTAAAATTCATCAGTTCAGTGGAATTTCAAATCAAATATATGGCGGATCCTCAAAATAGGATCGTGATTGTATCTGACACTAGTCAAATATACCTATTACCTACTGTGGGCACATAATTGGGATACGTCCACACTGGCCATTGTTATAGAGTTAATTATAGGGGGCAATAATTAACACTTCAGAATTAATATTCTGATCGCTGTCTCTCCATGGTCCATATCGACACCATACCCCTAGACCATGAGTAACTAAACGGAACAGAGGCAAAGCTTCATACAACCGTGCAAATCGGTTGCACTACTACAAGCACGCGGGGCATGTTTGCGTGGCCACTGGCCGCTTGTCGCGTACGCGGCGAGACTGGAAAAAACCGGTTTACGCTGGCACAGCCAGTTGACAATCTCAGGGTTAGTGCGACGCACGTTGTTTGTTTTATTAGTTGTTTTGTGGTGTTGAGTGGACCTTTTTTTGTGAGAAAAGTCAGCTGTCAGATATTGGCGCGGGACTTGATGGCTACTTAACGTCAAAAGTCATCGTTTGGCCTACACCGGTTAATGTAAAGTCATCGTTTGGCCTACACCGGTTAATGTAAAATCGTGGTATTTTATTATTAATAATGGATGTATATGACGGCAGCCATATAGTTTGACAGCTGTGAGAGACGGCGACTACATGACGCTAGTGGAACGTGCACCGGACGCATCATAGACAAATCATTCACTCTATCTGTCATTTGGCTTAAAAGACTTGAAGTACAATCGAGTAAAATATTGTGACGTTTCCCCCCACTGGTGATCGCCTTTATAAGGAGCTGCGCTGTTGAGTCGGTACGCACCCGATGTACTCGACATTGCCATTCTGAAGCGAATCAACTTAAGGTTGGATTCCATAGAAGCAATAAACGAGCTCACCTCCGATCACCGTCCGGTAGTCATGCACCTGGCCCCTCGCACGGGTCTCCCAGGATCTGACCATCCCCCCCTCACCAAAGTGGTAACGGACTGGAGGCGAGTAGGCGATTCGCTGAAAACCAACACATCCCCCCACTTGAATGCCATCCCCGATCACTTTGACTCTATCGCCGACACAACGGCCGCGATCGACTCATTCACGGGTCACGTACAATCTGTCCTGAACGACTGTTCAAGGGAAATTCCTGAGGTGGAAGACCACCGATGGAAGTTGCCGGACGATGTACGCGAACTGCTAAATGAGAAGAACGCAGCTGTTCGTGCCTACAGCAACTTTCCCTGCGATGCGAACAAGGCTCACATGCGCTATTTACAGAGATCTGTAAAGACACGCATGCAAGAGCTTCGTGACGCTAACTGGGACAAGATGCTGAGCGATTTAGAGCCAACGCATCTAGCCTTCTGGCAACTTCAGAGGAATCTCAAATCCCGAGAAGTCGCCACCATGCCTCCCCTGACCCGGCCCGACGGCACAGTCGCGTTCGACGACATCGAAAAGGCCGAGTGCCTTGCCGAGAGCCTCGAAGCCCAATGCACGCCCAGTTCGCTACCAGTAGACCAGGCACACCTCGCTGAGGTGGACGCCGAAGTCGAACGTAGAGCCTCCCTCCCGCCCGTCGAGGACCCTGATGATCCATTACCTCTCGTCACCCCGGACGAAGTTCACGAGGTCATCAAAGGTCTGAAACCCCGAAAGGCCCCCGGCGCTGACGGAATCACCAATAGGGTGCTCCAGATGCTGCCCGCTCACCTGATCATGCTCTTGGCCACCATCTTCAATGGAGCCTTGAGCAATAACATCTTCCCGCAAGCATGGAAGGAAGCCACGGTCATCGGCATCCCAAAACTTGGCAAGCCCAAGACCGAGCCCACGAGCTACCGCCCCATCAGTTTACTGAATTCGCTCGGTAAAATCTACGAGAGACTTATTTATAAGCGACTCAGAAATTTTGCCGAGACGAAAGGCCTCATTCCCGACGAGCAGTTCGGTTTTAGAACCCAACACTCGTGCGTGCAACAGGTCCACCGCATCGTAGAAGACATAAGCGCTGGCTTCCAGCGCGGTACGTTGACCGGTGCAGTATTCTTCGACATAGCGAAAGCCTTCGACAAAGTCTGGCACAACGGCTTATTATATAAGCTGTACAAACTCGGTGTGCCCGACCGTCTCGTGCTCATCCTACGAGACTTTTTGTCGAACCGCACCTTTCGGTATCGAATAGAGGGAGCGATTTCATCCCCTCACCCCATACGCGCCGGCGTCCCTCAGGGCGCCGTGCTGTCCCCTCTCATATTTACGCTATTCACTAGCGATATCCCCAAACGTAGACTGGCAAAGTTGGCGCTTTTCGCCGACGACACAGCCATTTACTACGCTGGGAAAAATCCCGACGCGATAGCCTCCAGGCTCCAAACCGCAGTCAACGTTCTTGGCGCGTGGTTTAGAAAGTGGAGGATCGAAGTCAATCCCGATAAAAGTCAAGCGGTTCTCTTCTCGAAACCGAGACACAAACCCGACCCCCCCCGGCCCATCTCCATGTTTGGCAAGCCTATCCCTTGGGAGAAGCAAGCCAAGTATCTAGGAGTGATTATGGATCAGCACATCACCTTCTCAGAGCACATCAAGAAGGCGCGCTCGCGCGCCGCCTTCGCACTGGGAAGGTTGCACTCTGTTCTTAATGCACGCAGCAAGTTGTCACTAAGGTGCAAGTTGCGAATATACACGGCGTGCATAAGGCCAATCATGACCTATGCTAGTGCAGTCTTTGCACATACACACCCCCGTTACATCCATAGGATGCAGACGCTCCAAAACCGTTTCCTTCGCCAAGCTACGGGCTCGCCATGGTACGTTAGGAACGAGATCCTCCATCTCGACCTCAAAGTCCCCACGATAGCTCAGTTCCTTAAACGCAATTCAAAGCGTTTCTTCGAATCCGCCGCGCAACACCGCAATCCTCTGATTGCGAAGGCCGCTAGTTATGTCCCCAGTAGAATCAGTCGTATTCGCCGGCCGCGACATGTCCTCTCCGACCCTGATGACCCCATCACTATTCTACAAGAAAGCAGTAGGGCCACCAGTACAGCTCGCAAACAAAAACAACCGTCCTTCCGACCTCGCCGCCGAGGTCCTCGCGTCCCGCGAAGACCCCGAGTAAATGAAACCCCCCCCAACCGTCCCTTGCCCGCAAAAGTGCCAGCCCGCGCCGAAGCTGTGCAAGTAAAGTTAAAACCCCCATGATCTAATAATAAGAAAAATTATTTGATCCAGCCTGTCCCCACTTGCTGCCCTCCCTTAAAAGTGACTCCCTGAGCCGAGGCTCGTACCCCGCAGGGGGTGCCCTCAGTGCGCAGTTGCTGTAGGTTTAGTAATTAGTTTGTAAGCCCTGGCTGGAGGCTCTTAGCTTAAAAACTAAAAGTCACCGCAGGAAAGCCCGGTTAAGCAGTCACGGCCTCTCAAGGTCAACTGCGAGATGCCATACCCAAAAAAAAAAAAAAAAAAAAAAAAAAAGAGTCGGTACGCATTTCAAACGGATGCGTCTTGGTGCACGGACCACTGTCTCTCGACAGTCAGTACTGCTCAATTATTGGATGTGGAACGCTGTCTCCGACAAGTAGTACTATCCTTATTGCGGTGGGTGCACGGACCACTGTCCCTGACAGTCAGTACTGCCCTATGTGACCGCCCTCGCTGCCATTATTAATTAATTTGATTTAATTCTCTATTTTTCTAGTTTAAGATAATTGATTGTTCCACTGAAATAAATTTGTGTATTGCCATATCTGAGTTTTACTTCTGATGTCTGGACCAATCCCGACATCAGAAGTGGGATCGGATTGTCCGCCCACCTCTGGCACTTCATCGTCACAAAATATGCAGGAAAACATTCCGCTACCCTCGAATAGTTTAGAAGCATTTCTTTCAAAATTAACTGATGCTCTACTACCCCGGTCCAATGCACCACCACAACCTTTCATATCGCTAGTACCTTTTGATCCTGACGACCCCAATTCAGACATAGGGGGCTGGTGTCGGCTGTCAGACACTATAATTAAGAGCAAAAGTTTAAAAGGTGTCGATTTAATCATGACGCTGACCCATTGTCTTCGAGGCCGCGCAGCCACATTACTGACCAAGATACTTCCCAGTCAATATGAATGGGAAGATATACAGGAGATTTTGAAAGCTCAGTTCTCTCGCCCTATGCTTATTCAGGATCACTTTGACAGTATCCTCAAATTTCAATTTAGTTCTAATGAGACCCCCGCTCAGGCGTGTTTACGTCTTTGGCAATTAATTGAAAGTATCCCGGACGCAAGATTATCTGAAAAGGTTGTGACGGGCTTTGCCATTTCCATATTATCTCAATGTGATGTTCAAATACGTCGTGAACTAAACTCAACTTTGGTAAATGACAAATCCCAGCTGTTTCGAGTATTGCGAGGCATATCCTTGAAAAGAAAGTCAGAATTTCCTGAGTCAAACGATTCTGATATGAAACGCCCTCGTGCTACGTTTGCCTTTCGTGGCAACTGCAACATATGTGCCAAAACTGGGCATCGTGCGGCCGATTGCCGTGAAAGAAACAAACCACGTGGCTCTACTGTTGCGGACAAACGTGTCAACCAGAAGCCACAAGTCACATGCTACGCCTGCGGGGAGCCAGGCCACGTCGTCTCCACCTGCCCAACGAGGGTTGATAATACGAAGAAGGAACAAGTCGCCACTGGTAGCAAAGAAGTCAACGTGTGCTCGAAGATTGTTCGAGGTATTATGAACTGTAGTAATATGACATTTCCCTTTATTTTTGATTCCGGTTCCGAGTGTAGTTTAATTAGGAAAAGCTTTTCACACCTTATTATGGGACAAAGATTGCATGATGTCATCAAGATGACTGGTATTGGAAAAAGTATCATTAGTAGCACAGAGCAAATCTTTTGTAATATAAAAATCCAGAACGTCGAAATTAGCGTCACCCTTCATGTAGTTCCGGATGATTGTCTGCGCGACGCTATTTTGTTAGGTAGAGATATACTTGAGCGCGATATTCTTGTCGAAATTTCAGAGAGCGGTTTAACATTCAAGCGGTGCATAGAGTCTAATATTTGTACCAAAACCAAACCTATTTTTGACATTGAATCAATTAATACTGACTTGACGGGACCTGATAGAGTAAAACTTTTTAACATATTAACGCAATATGCAGATAATTTTATTGAAAATTTTCCTACTACGAGAATTAAAACAGGACAGTTGAAAATCGATTTAGTTGATCCTCATAAAGTAGTACATAGGAGACCGTATAGGTTATCTCCTCAGGAATCTAAGATAGTTGATGAAAAAATTGAGCAATTGTTGACGGCAAATATTATTAGGGAAAGTTCATCCCCATTTGCAAGCCCCATCATTCTTGTAGAGAAAAAGGACGGTAGTTCACGGATGTGTGTTGACTATCGGGAATTAAATAGTAATACTCAACCGAATCATTATCCTTTACCTTTAATTAGCGAACAAATTGATAAACTTAATGGTGCTCATTATTTTAGTAGTATTGATATGGCCTCTGGATTTCACCAACTGCCTGTACATGAAAGTTCCATAGAAAAAACAGCATTTGTTACCCCAAAAGGGCAGTTTGAATATTTGGCTATGCCCTTTGGGTTACGCAATGCCCCTTCCGTTTTTCAAAAAGCAATTAATACTGCTTTAAAGCCTATGAATGATGAAAAGATTCTAGTTTTCATGGATGATGTCCTTTCAATTTCAACAAATATTGATGAGGGGCTTTACCGCTTAGACAAATTACTTAAAACGCTGTCCAATGCTGGGTTCTCGTTTAATTTCAAGAAGTGTTCGTTTCTGAAAGTCCAAACCGAGTACCTGGGGTATATAGTTTCAGCTGGGGAAATTAGACCCAATCCAAAAAAAATACAAGCCTTAATTGATGTTCCAACTCCAAAAACTGTCACTCAGGTTAGGCAGCTCATTGGGCTGGCAACGTATTTTAGACAGTTTATTCCTAACTTTTCCCAAATAATTCGCCCTTTGTATCCCTTAACAAAAGGAAAAGGCAATATTAAGTGGACCCCAGAGCATGACCAAATACACAAAAAAATTATCCACATTTTAACGTCCGAACCAGTTTTAAAAGTTTTTGACCCTTCCTTGCCCATTGAACTCTATACCGATGCAAGTAGTGAGGGATATGGTGCAATCCTTATCCAAAAGCATAGAGATATTTCTCATGTAGTAGCGTATTACAGTAGGAAGACCATAGACGCAGAGACACGATATCACTCTTACGAGTTAGAGACCCTTGCGGTAGTAAAAGCAATTGAACATTTTCGTCATTATTTGCATGGACGAAAATTCACTGTATTTACCGATTGTAACTCCCTTAAAGCTTCTCACTCAAAACGTGATTTAACTCCAAGGGTTCACCGTTGGTGGGCTATATTGCAGGCTTACGAGTTTGATATCGTGTACAAAGAAGGTCGAAAGATGGCTCATGCAGATTTCTTGTCTCGCAATTTGTCAAACACAAGTTATTCTGAGCCCCGTAAAGTAAATTTCCTTGAATTAGATAAAGGTTGGTTAATTGTAGAACAAGAACGCGATTCGGAACTTTCTGAAATAATAGCCAAATTCCGTAATAATCAATTACCTGAAGAGATATCGCGTACGTATGATTTAAGACAAGGAATTTTGTATAGGAAGATAGAACGTAGAGGAGTTTCTAGTTGGCTACCTATTGTACCACGTTCTTTGGTTTGGTCCCTAATTAATCATGTTCATAATGAGATAAAACATTTAGGTTTTGAGAAGACTTTAGACAAACTTTACGAATTTTATTGGTTTTCTGATATGGCTAAATTTGTAAAAAAGTTTATTAATTGCTGTGTAGTATGTAAAACTTCTAAAGGCCCTTCAGGTGCACAGCAAATGCAGCTGCATTCAATTCCTAAACATCCAGTCCCTTGGCATACAGTTCACTTAGATTTAACTGGAAAACTTTCAGGAAAAAGTGATAGAAAAGAATATTGCTCAGTTTTAATAGATGCCTTTACAAAGTTTGTACTGCTTGAATATACTCCGGCCTTAAGCTCTTCATACGCTGTAAGAGCAATTAAGAATGCTGTAAACTTATTTGGTGCCCCAAAGCGCATTATCGCAGATAGAGGACGCTGTTATGACTGCAATGAGTTTAAAAACTTTTGTAATGATAATAGAATAGAGCTCCATTTGATAGCAACCGGTTCTAGTAGAGCTAACGGGCAGGTTGAGAGGGTCATGCGAACTTTAAAGAATATTCTTACTGTTATAGAATGTAATTCTAATAATGCTTGGAAGGATGAACTAGGAGAGATCCAACTTGCTCTTAATAGTACACGTTCCAGGACCACAGGTTTTACGCCTATGGAACTGATGTTTGGCATTCAAGGTTCCTCACTTAATCTAGCTAAAATAACTCCTAGTTCTTCTGAACCACCTATAATTAATGTTGAAACGGCTCGTTCATCTGCATCAGAAGCTATTCAAAGAGTAGCTAACGCTGACACTATACGGTTTAATAAGGGAAAAGCCCGGATTAAACCTTTTGCAGTAGGTGAATTTGTTTTTGTAAAATGCGAAGCAAGACATCAAACAAAGTTAGATAATAAATTTAAGGGGCCTTATAAAATAGTCACTGTATTAGATAATGACCGTTATGAGCTTAAACACATTAACGGTTCTAACAGAATTTATAAATTTGCTCATGAAAATTTAAGGGAAGTACCTAAAGGGCAAGAAGGTTATTTGGAAATTTGCGAAAATGATACCGATGATAATGATGAACGGACCGTGGCGGCAGATGATGAGTTCAGTATGTCTTTTGTACCTATAAATAATAATGTGCCCTCAGAGTCAGAGGAAACACTTTCTGTAAGCTCTCGTACATTGACTGCAGATGATTCTGAGGAAACACTTTCTGTGAGCTCTCGTACATTGACTGCAGATGATTCAGAGGAAACACTTTCTGTAAGCTCTCGCACTTTAAGTGTAGATAATTCCGAAGCTGTAATAGAATCTTTTGAATGAGCAATTAGTATGTGGTCTCTTCTACTTTTGTGGAAGTAGATCATTTTTACAAATAAAATATTAAATCACTCCTGCTGTTGTGGGTATTGATCTGTGTTGCACTGCAGGGATCTCACCTGCTTTAGTGGGTGACGATTCAGACCAGAATTTCTGAACTTAGTGATCTGTGAGGTGCTGCAGGAATCTCACCTGCTTTAGTGGGTGACGATTCAGACCAGAATTTCTGAACTTAGTGATCTGTGAGGTGCTGCAGGAATCTCACCTGCTTTAGTGGGTGACGATTCAGACCAGACTGTTTGTAACTGTAGGGGTTTTCTGTTGTGAAGAAATACCTAGACCAGTGATATTTGCTATTTCGATATGTAACGATGAAGATGATATAAATTAATGAAAGTCTTTTCCTTTATTAATTTTAGATGAATGAATGCACTCGAGGACGAGTGATTTATCAGAATGGCCGTGACGGCAGCCATATAGTTTGACAGCTGTGAGAGACGGCGACTACATGACGCTAGTGGAACGTGCACCGGACGCATCATAGACAAATCATTCACTCTATCTGTCATTTGGCTTAAAAGACTTGAAGTACAATCGAGTAAAATATTGTGACGTTTCCCCCCACTGGTGATCGCCTTTATAAGGAGCTGCGCTGTTGAGTCGGTACGCATTTCAAACGGATGCGTCTTGGTGCACGGACCACTGTCTCTCGACAGTCAGTACTGCTCAATTATTGGATGTGGAACGCTGTCTCCGACAAGTAGTACTATCCTTATTGCGGTGGGTGCACGGACCACTGTCCCTGACAGTCAGTACTGCCCTATGTGACCGCCCTCGCTGCCATTATTAATTAATTTGATTTAATTCTCTATTTTTCTAGTTTAACCGGTATCGTACCGAGGACCCACATTGTGGGTGGTCACGTGACGTTTCGTAAAGCCCGCCAAGCCATAATTTAGATAATCCCGATGCACGTGGTTTTTGTCTTAATTTGTATTAAATAAAAGGTCGTTTAAGATAATTGATTGTTCCACTGAAATAAATTTGTGTATTGCCATATCTGAGTTTTACTTCTGATGTCTGGACCAATCCCGACATATATTGTACTGTGTGTACGAATAACACTAGAAAAAAATATATCATACTTCAACTATCCCAAGGAGTACAATAGGTAAGTAAATATTTGATTATTACTTTTTCAAGTGAGTACCTTTATTTTATTGTATGATTCTTTTTTTAATAAGAAGAGGGTACTACACGGTGCGCTTTTACCTTTTTACTGTTATTACAAGCTTTTACAAAACATTTCTAGGTTTGTGTCTTAAGTTCAAATATTACAAGTACGATTTAAACCACTTCCCGATGTCTGATTGAGCTGAAATTTTGTATACCGTCACTTCAGTGACAATGCAATAATATGATAGATATAACCTGATGTTGCAGCCAGGATTGTAACCTCACTAGTGAACTCTCAACGGGTAGTAGCACGGTCACGAAATTTAGTTTAGTACGTTAGTTTAATTTTGATAGGTTAACACGATTTTTATCATGAACTGCTGCTGCAGCCAGCATTGACTCCTTACGAGGGAACTCTTTAACGGTTAGTAGCATGGACTCGAAACTTTTTATTTAAATTTAATTTTGTTTGCTAAACATGATCTTCATCATAAACCGCTGCTGCAGACAGGATAGTCTCCTCACGAGTGAACTCCTCAACAGCTATTGTAGCATTATAATGAAAGTTTGAATACTCGTTTAAAAAGCATTTTTAATGAAACTTTATCATTGATACCTACATCGATTTTATTTGTCGCTACTAGTCGGTCTGTCTTTAAATCAAATAAATAGTTAAAAAATAGGTATCATCATCTGCCTAGCCTTTTCCCAACTAGCTTGGGGTCGGCTTCTAGTCTAACCGGTTGCGGCTGAATACCCGTGTTTTACATGGAGCGACTGCCTTTTAGACCTCAACAACCCAGTTATTGGGCAACACGATACTTTTGGAAAGACTGATAGTCAGACTTTCTGGCGTCTGTAACGACTATCAAAGATCTACGAATGACAAACGGGACCGGGGACAAAAAACTTTATGTTCGATTCAGAATTTATCACATCATTAAAAGAAACAAAAAATTATTTAAAAAAAGAAAATTATTGAAGTAAGTAATTTGTAAAGTATTCTATCATACTGAACAATAAAACTATTTAACAAATGTTTTGTTTAATTTGTCTCCACCTATTGTGACAACCCTACCAAAATAGGTAACAATGTTGCACGTTTTTAAGAAGCTTTGCCTCTGTTCCGTTTATTTACTGATGTGCTTAGACACCGCAGAACGTCAAACAAACGAACGTCACAGAATCGCCAGTTGCTTTTGTTTTTCTTATTTTGATATACTCACAGTAAATACGAATCTAACGACACCTCTCAAGCTAAAATCCATCGAGCCGTTCAGGCTGCAGAGCGTGCCAAACAATTATACATACATACTCTCGAAAAATACTCCTTCTAATAATCAAAACATAACCCTCCGTCTGGCGCAGTCGGATAATAATCATGCCAATAGGTTACAGAACTAAGTACATATTCGTATTACAAAATGGGAACACCCAGGCTTCAAACTGGCTAAAGTAGACTCATCCTTCATAGGGTACTGTTTAAAATGTTATAATAAAATACCTCCCCACATACTGCAACTGAATGAAATGAAATTTAAATCTTGTATAAAACGCACACTATGCAGCCATGCTTATTATAGGTTGGGAGATTACATCGCTGACAAAAATGCTTGGCTAAACGCTGCTTGTCCTGCTCCACAAGGTAGCTTAAACTAAATTGAATAGCATATGAAAACGTGGTTGGAGCTGCTGAAGACTGTAAAAGCTAGATATCTTTGCATTGTATAAATTCAAACTTCCAGCATTGTATAATTGCATAGCATATGTGTGAGCACTATGTTCCGACTATAAAGCTACCATTTGCAGGGTACGTCTTTCACGTAAAGAGTCGACTAACTGCTTAGCGATGTCTCGAAAAACCAAGTGGGCACTCGGACCCCATGGCCCAAGTGTTTCAACCCCAAACGGCTCGAATATATAACTCCCAATAAAATTGGAATATTTTCGCCGTTCGAGGGTTTCCGCACCTGCAGCCGCCCCAAAACACCCCGTCATACTAGGAAAATGGGATGGCGCAAGAGTGTCTCACATATTGCGTCCCACACCAAAGGCGTACCTAACTTCCAGGGCATAATGGTCATTGCATCTAGTCTCTTCCCATCGTCGCGTGCCAAGCCGTTTGGTTCTAAAAGTAATGTATTTTAATGAAAATACTTTACCTTAGTAACACGTCCACCAATATTGCTTACTTTATTTCGCTCATTTACTTTCCTTTCCACATCTTTATCAATTGGAAAGATTTATAAAGGAACATGTGGAAAGGAGGGTGTCCCTTGTAAACAGACTCCCCAAATATCACTTACTTACTCCACAATATTTGTGTTTGCTTTCAAAACATGGCTTATTAATAACTGTACCTATGCATAAACGTGTATCCTCAGGGGAATTTCATAAAAAATATCCTGTTTCATAGTTTCGATAAGTTCAAGGACGAATCAGTCACTATTAACGAAAACCAAAAACATCACATAGTACGACTAAATACGGATCCCTTAAATATGAAAGGGTTGACGGGCATTCGACACTTTAATGGTGCAGTCTGTGCAGGCCAGTACTCCAGTAGCACATAGACAACAGCCATTGACATGAGGACAGACTTTACAATTGGTCACTGACGAGACCGGACGAGACAGAAAACTGCAGTATTGCCACAGCAAAACTATTAGCTATTGCCAGCAATAAATCTATTGCGGTGTGATAATAAAATTCTGAGTACCCATATTTTGTCAAAATAACTAAAAAAAGGATACTTGTCCTTCTGTGGGATTTATAAACATTAAATTGAGGGATCAAGATTTATGGTCAATTTAAAATAACGCACTGTTCCGATATTTATGATAGTTTTTTTTTTCTATATTTTTGCTGGTAACTTCATGGGAAGGAGTATTTGCTGTATATAGATTTATATAAATGTACACAACTATCCAACCCAAGGCTTATTTACTTTTTGTTTTTCAATCGTGAGGACGTGAAGTTGTGATTGTTTGTTGACGGTCAACAACCGTGCTGTCAAAAATTCAAAAGAGATGAAAGTTTTTTTTTACTTTTCAAAGACTAAAGGTCAGTCTCAGGTCAGTATTATGTCTTTGAGCTACTTTTACATAGCATTTATTTCTGTGAGCGATGAGATCGGTAACAATATCGAAGATAAAAAAGTCACCCAGTTTAAATATGGAGGTCAAAATATGACCTGTACCCTGTATCCTGGGTTCTGTGCTACTTAGTTTTCAAAAAGCATCCTAACGATAACGCTATTAATCTTGCATGTTGATAGAAGCTCGCCCGCCAAGGTCGTCTGTGCAATTGTATATAGGTAGGAACCTACTATTGTTATATTGGTATACCTAGATAAAAGAACCGGAAGGTGACCGTTGACAATATCTGCAATGGTTTGATCAACAAAAGACCATTCATTTCTATCTCGTTGATTTGTGTTATCAGTTTCTTGGTAAGTAAGGAGGTAGGTTTCCGATGAGATGTGGGTATTAGGTAGAGGTATACCTAGGTAGACGTCCGTTTGGTTTTCGATTATAAATAAATTGGAATAACTTGCTCATACAATGCAAATACTTCAGGTCTGTAAAACATTAAATAAAGCTATAGTAATAAATAATTAGGTTAGTTGGTAGCCACATACCAATAATAATATCTCCAAATGACTTTAATAATAACAATTGGATTTACTCATTTATAGGTAACATTATTATATTGTTACATTTAACTCTGTGAGTCAGTCCGTGTGAAGATAAAAACAGGAAAATCGAGTGTTATAATTATCCTTGACTTTGTACCTTTCAGTCTAAACAACCTATCAAAACCACATCATACCTCTAGCATAACCAGCCTGTACTGCTGAAAACATTTCTTAAAATTTTTGGTACTACGTCATGTCGGTTTTCTCACACTATTTTCCTTCAACGTTATCAGAAGTTCGGTGGTGGCGAAATAAATTACACTAAGTAGGTACAGTGCCTGCAACCACTGGGTGTATAGGGACAGCAACCACTGGGCCCAGCCTCAGATCTAGGGGACAAACAAGCCGGGGCCCGCGCCCCGTCCGCCAACTTCAGCTCAAGCATGGCAGACAAGTGCACCGCCCAGCGCATCGAAACTTGGCGATAATTAAGATGCGCATCACTTATCTGCGAGTGACGCAGCGAGGATATCACTACGTAATTAGCATCGGTCGTCACACGGTGCGGGCGGGTTGCAGTGAGCGCAGTTAAATTCTGGCAGAAACTTCTATGTTTTATGTTCTATGTTATTGGGTTTGGTTTCCGCACTTCCGCAGTCCTTTAAGTGAACCATTGTGCGTGAGCCATGGCGGCCATCGTTGGTTACTCCAGCCAGCCCACCTCCCTCCAGAAGTTAGCAATTTCTCCTGGTCTATTGAGAACATCCGTGTAGAATTTGGGCGCTCCGAGGGTTTCTGTTCTAGTCTGGGCTACGCCTGTGCATTCGAAAAGCACATGCGCAATGGTTTCTTCAGCCTCCATGCAGGCCCTGCACAGGGGGCTGTCCGTTATGCCTATTGTGTTTGTTTAGTGAGCAGTGTCCCGTGATGGTCCCAGTCACCAGACGCAGATCCTTTCTGTCCAGGCGTAACAGACGTCTGGTTAGCCCTGGCAGAAACTTTTAAACTTTTAAAGCACGTGTCCCACTTACTTGGGGATATAATAGTCTCTTTTCCTTCTATTGCAACAGATGGGCGAATGAATGCCTCTGTGGTCTAAAACCATCATCTACCTAGACTTTTCCTTACTATGTTGGGGTCGGCTTGCAGTCTATCCGGATGCAGCCGAGTGCCAGTATTTTACATGGAACTACTACCTATGTGACCTCCACAACCCAGTAACTGGGTAATACCTCTTGGTAGTAACAGCTGTTAATGATCTACGAAAGACAGCCGGGCCATGAAGATGGTCACCCATCCACAAACCAACCGCAGCAACCGTAACTTAACCTGATCGATCGACCCGTGCGGCTGTTATTACTTAGCTACAAAAAAAAATCGAAAATGTGAAGAAAAAACCCTTTATTTTACAATCCTTCCCCCGACAATAAAAACTAGTATGAAATACCTTGGCGCTCTAATAGACAACCTCAGATTGGGGCATTGTCAGGCAGAGTTAGAAAACTTATACCATGTTTATAAGCCTGCGGTATAGTGCTGACGCAGATATCTGTACGTATAGTGTAATTCTCCCTTTTCCAGTCAATATTAACATTTGGCATAACAGTCTGGGGCGATGCTTCGAAGACAAGAATGATGCAGCTGGAGTGGGCTCAGAGAGCTGTCCTCAACGTCATGAACTTTAAACACTATCGGTATAATACGGCTCAATTGTACAAAGAATGTCAGGTATTGACTGTGAGGCAGTTCTTTGTGCTAAACAGCTGGATCTTAATCGCTTGACAAAACGTAGGACTGCGGACGTGTGTCCCATCGAGAGGCACAGAACGAAAACTGCAGCACGTTATTTCAGAATCCTTGGTAGTCGTATTTACAACTTGCAGAACAAACAATGTAACATCTACACGTTCAATCAATTTGAGGGTACATGGTTCAAGTTATTTAAAAATGAAAAAAGTGTTATTAAAAACTAGAAATTACTTTTCAACATATTAGGTTTGTAGGTACTGACTGCCACCAACCGGCCCACCATGTGAAGGGCTATGTGCAGCTGTTGACTTCTTTGGCTGAATGATGATGATGACTATTCTTTGAAAAGTGCGTTCGTTTGTAAGATCGTACTACATCTTTGGAAAGTCGTAACTCTTTCGAACAAATTCGCGACCCTGGCAAGCATCGGCCCTAGCCTAGACCTGAAAACAGTGTTTTTTTGACTCCCTGGGACATCGAGAATTTTTGAGCTCTCGGTGTTAAACACACTGTTCGTTTTGGCGCTCTCGGTGTTAAACACACTGTTCGTTTTGGCGCTCTCGGTGTTAAACACACGGTTCGTTTTTCAGCTCTCAGTGTTAAACACACTGTTTGTTTTTCAACTCGTGGGAAAATCCCGCCGCGATATTTTTACGTACGTGCGAACATGAACTTATTCCTTCAGTATCTATGGTCGTGGTCTCCGTGGATGGTTATGATTTTATGATGCACGAAATGAATAAACGATTTATATCTATCTGTCTATTTTGATAGATATTTGGGTATGTTTATCTGTTCCCTCATAACTTCTAAACTTCTTATCATAATTTGACAAATGAGATATCGTTGGAAGCGTCTTGATCGTCCATTCGCAACTGCTGGTTATATGCTATGTGACGCCACATTAGATTTAATGTTATGGTGCCCTCAAAAGGGCATAAATTCAAAGACTTAAAAAAATATAATGATAAGAATACTTTCTTCTCCTTATTTTTTACTTAAATTATTTTGGGGTTCGATCACAATATATATGTCGTGATTTGATGGCGCCAAAGTATAGCGGACACCGCCATCTAAGAATTTGATTCGTAAACGAATAATCATGTAACCGGAGACGCAAGTGAGCGCTACCGCTTGGACACGATCATCGGTGGAGGAGATGCAACGAGGACTGGCGGAGAGACCGAGTGTGGCGACAGTCTACAGTTGACAGTCGAGCTCGGGCAGTCTAGGCAAATGCTCAGTACCAACGCACGTGTTTGTTTCCGATGCACATGTTTATTTAATCTGTTACTCGCCAGTTTATAAAAGTTATTTAAAATCAAATTAGTTTTCGTTCGAGTAGCCAGTACATTTCCCACACCTACCTAAACTATGGCGGATCGTGAAGAAGACCCGATGCTTCGCATCTCGGCCACCATGATGCGACATATATATATTTGAAATGTGCTAGTTAAGCCCATTCATTTGATACCCAACAAGGCATCGCTGAGGACGTTTTAGGTCGTCACTTTCTGTCTCTAGAGGACCCCACAATGTGTGGGTTAGAAGTTATGAGGGAACAGTTGAAGATACACACATACCCACATACATACCGGATAATACATAACCTATCATAACCCTCCTTGTATATTGTAGAAACAACACAACAACTCTTTTAAGTTTTATTGTTGATTTATAACTAATTAATAGTACTTAGGTTCTTACTACTTTAATCGTGATAAGTACAAAGGACACATTCATTTTTGTGTAACGATGAGATTCGTTGACTGATTCTCTCTGAGACTCGTTAATGATGATAATACTGCCTTACTTACCTACTTATCGCTGTATTATCGATTGATAATACTTCGTATCGTCGATGCATGCCACTCACTAGGGTGCGGCGATTGAACTGTCCGTCTCGATCTAACTGTTTTAAAATTCAAACCACTGAATCGAACGTCGCCAAAATTTCAAATGTTGGTCTTTGACATGTTCTCTATCATCATTTGAAATGATTCTGTTGTGAAACAAACACATTCGAATTTAGAACAATGGATTTAAAACGAAATTCAGTGATTGCTCTTCATTTGGAGGGAAAATCGAATATCGAAATAAGTCGAGCGCTGCCAAATCTTCAATTGAACGAGAAATTTGTGCATCGCACTATTCAACGTTATAATGAGACTGGTAGCGTTAAGAAACGCTACGATGGCGGACGACGCTGTACTGCAACGGCGCCAGCAGTTGTCGAAAAGGTGCGTCATCGATTAGACAGAAATCCAGCGTGCTCAGCAAACCAGCTCGCGCAGGATCTCAAGGTGAGCGATTGCAGCGTTCGTCGCATATTGAAGGAAAAGCTTAAAATCAAACCATTTAAAAAAAACCTTTCTCAGGAACTCACTGCTTTACAGCGTAGCAAACGGTTGGATCGATCGAAAGAGCTGATGCGCTTGCTCGACTTTGCCGAGCTGCCCAATTTGGTGTTATCAGATGAGAAAACTTTTTGCGTTGAACAGTTTTTAAACAAACAAAATGACCGTGTTTGGTTGAAGGGACGTGTCAGCGACCATTCAGACGAATTGAAAGTCACTCGACGCCAAGGAGCCGACCAAATCATGGTCTGGGCCGCGGTGTCTGAATAAGGCCGTTCTCCGCTCGTTTTTCTTCCATTGGGTCGCAACTAAGTCAAAATAAACCAACAAATCTATCGAGACAAAGTCTTGCGACCAAGGTTGATACCGTGGGCACACAACACATTCGGTTCTGAGCGTTGGACTGTTCAGCAAGACTCGGCACCATCGCACGGAGCAATTGGAACGCAAAATTGGTTGAAAGCAAACGTTCCAGTGCTGATCGACCGAGATATGTGGCCGTCGTCATCGCCCCACTTGAATCCGCTGGACATTTGTATTTGGGGTGTTTTACAGACCAGGGCCTGTGCTAAAAAACACATTTCGGTGGAAGCGCTCAAAGTTACTCTTATGCGAGAATGGAATTGTTTGAGTGACGACGTCGTTCGAGCAGCCTGCGCTTCTTTCAGAAAGAGCTTGTAGTAAAGGCTAAAGGCGGTTTTATTCCTTTGGAATAAGTCATAATAAAACTTTGAAGATTCTATTTTCACATGGCCAAAGTGTATATGGGTGAATTTCAACAAGAGATTTTTATGTATCATTTCGGTGGGATTTTTTTATTTCAATGCAATCTATATATTTTTAGTGACAAATAATACTTTAGTCTATTTTATAACATTGTGCGTGAGTGGACATCAAATATTATCAAAACTTACATAAATATTTAAGGATAAAGTTTTAAGAGTCCACTGAAATTAAAAGTGTCCACCGAAATGATAAAAATTACCACCGAAATGATAAATCCACCGAAATGATACAGCTAAGAACAACCGTGCCCCCAGCCAGGGTTCCGTACTTTGTTAGGTTTGATTTCCACAAATTTTAGATAAACACTGAGACAGGACAGTACACAGTTTTTTTAATATCATCATTAATATACAGATATTACAGTTAGTATTATTACATATATCATTCTTTGAGGTTACAATAACCTCAAAGAATGATATTAATGTAATGTAATGTTTATTATGATATGAATGAATAGTTTCTTTACTTTTATAACCTTTGGTAATTTTTGTGGTTGTTGTTGTGTGAAAATGTTGGAAAACTTTATCGTAAATGCTGGTAACCTTAAATAAATATTTTTGCTTGTTTATGTACCAATACTTTTCCGTGATATTGAGTTTTTTGCTGTTTCTGCTGGCAAATTTCGAAGTATTGCGCTTCAAATTATAGCAGAATTAGCTAGCTAAAGAAAAATCCTAAATTCATCATTTCTATTTTATTATGTTCTTTCTGTTTTATTATTTTTACTTGTATTAGTTTCAGATTGGTTTTATTTTATATTTAATCATACTCTGTATGTATTCAATATTATTTAATATCGCACGCCGTTCATGTTTGTTTAACTTTTTATATTATGTGGAAAATGTTGTTGGTTATACATTTGTACTCCCTTTTTAGTTTTAAGTTCTATACCTTATACTGTAATGTGTAACCGTTTATTTTCCCAAATAAAATAAAATAAAAATAAAATAAAAATACTAATTTACTTGATATATTTTCAAAAGAATCAACGTATCGCGATTAGAAAGCTTAAAGTTTCTGATTAATATGATGGTTGCATTTGTAAGTTATGCCATTAATAGTAATACCTAATGTCTACCTATTGCACTAAGAGAAAAATGCTAGGTATAATTTAGTTAAATTGGTAACGAGAGGAGAATAGTGTTTCTACAGGTATATCAGTAAAACTTCTAAAATTAAATCAACTCTTATATTTTTAAAATACAATAAATGAATAAGAAACATTATAAAAATATCTTAGTAGTAATAGCTTAGTACTTTTAATCCTTTTACATAAACGTATGAAACATAACAGAAACCTGAGATTGAGATCACTTTATTCTTAAATTACTACAACAATAGAGAAACGTACATATCTAAATAGAAAAAAAACAACAAAGTTTTGTTCTACCTATAACTATAATTCGCAATTATGTATAAGTAATTCTTATACCTAATGCGAATTATAGTTATTCCAATAAAACAGTCTTTCTGGGTACGTATTTACGAGTAGGTTCAAGTATGTAGCTTAAAGATTAATTTTTCATCATGTCACTTTAAATCACACAATTATTTCTCAAATTCACTAATCAGCCTCTTTTCATGACTATAAATATAGGTTTTTAATTTAGATATGTACCTAATAAACAAATCTTCTTTAATTATCACACCACAGCACGTCTTTACTATAATTATTATAGTCATCAGTCTTCTTTAATAAGTTTAACTTCCTACCTAAAACAAGTCATGCCATTAAATGACAGCAAATATTTAAAAAACTAAATATACAATAACAAAAATCAAAAAATATTCAAATCAGAACTGGACGAAGACGAAGATAATCTTCTTACTTTTCTCTTCTTGGCTGTAATCATGATTTCTTCTTCGCTGTCAATATTTCTTGTCCGTTCATACTTTTCAATAATTTCAGTATCATTGTTTTCAAAAAATGAACACGATGGAGTGCTAAATTCATTGAAGTTTTCATATTTTTCGAGCAATGATTTGGGTATTATCGATGATTCCTGCTCATTCTCTCCTTTTTGATTATTCATTCCATCAAAGGAATGGGATGTTGAGGGCTTAATAATTTATATTTCAATGTTTGTGATTGAGTGTGTGTGTGGTTCATGTATGAAACTATTCCTTTGTAATTTTTTGGAAAGATTCTTTTCATTGAATGGCTTGGGACGTAGTACTAATTTTTCTGACAGTTGAATTGGACGCAGATGTGCTATATTTGTATTATTTGCAAAATTCGTTGATTGAATCCCAGTGAAGTCATGAAAACCTAAATGCTTGCCGTGAGGGCACCTAATAGTTTTATTTAGGCATTCTCTTTCAATACAGGACAGATGTCGAAGTGCCAAACGGTTTCCTGACTCTTTAGACCAAACAACTTGGTGAACTTTCATAGTTCCCGGAAAAGTCTTTAAGTCTTTGGGCAAGAGCCAATCTTTTTCTGTCACCTGATAATCTTCAACTGTTTCAATTTTCACACCTTTAACATAACACTGTAGGTTTTGTACCAGCGATTCAATATTGGTAATATCATGTTGATATGAGACTTGTTTATCTAGCGTTCTCTTTAATACTCCACCCACTCCATCTGCTGCGCTTTTTCCATGACCACACTCACAATAGTTCCAAATTATGTGGGTCAGCATCGGACAATAGGAGGATAACTGAGTTATTATATATAATATATTTTTATTCCTGTATTGCGCAGATGGTGAGTCAGAAATAACGTAAAGTTTACGAACCAGAGGAGCAGTTATCTCAATTTCTTGCAAAACAGGAATGAGGTGTGCCCATACTGCAGCAGCATCATGCCTTAAAGAGGTACTTACAGTACAAAATGACTGAGTTTTGCAAGTTTCGTTGTCGAGTTTGAAATATATTACGACAGTATGCAAAGTGAACTGTTGTCTGCTACCACCAAAATGAAGGGATTGAATTTCGGATCCATATTTGGCATTATAATTTTCACTGAAATCAATTTGTATAATACAGTCTTCCGTAGTCATATTTTCTTTTAACGTTTTGAAAGCTTGATTTTGATTTTTATTATTGACGCAATGTTTAAGGAATGGTTTCAGGCTATCTTCGAATTTTTTTATTAAATCTAGTGGTTTCACCCAACGCCTTACTTTTTCAACTTTAATAGCAGATTTTTCTACATTATTTTTGACATATATGCTTTTATTCTTCTCCCAACCCCAATACGCTATGTTCACTTCATTATTAAACTCTTGATAATCAATGTGTCTATTTTTACAACTTGAGCATATTCTTTGCAGACAATCGATGTTATCTTTACTACAACATAGGCTACTTAAAACGTCGGATATTGTATTTTCTTTGATAAGGCGGTTTCTTTTCATAGATTCAATCAAAAGTTTCATATTTTCGTGCTTTTCACATAGGCATGTATTTCGTGCATTCACATTTGGTTGAGTGACCCAGAAAGGCTTCATTCTTGAAAATGTTGAATAGCTTATCGGTGGTTCTCCTGATCCCAAATATTTCAAGTGTAAATTTTTAAGTGTGTCTGTCAATAGTCTTTTTTGTTTTTTTAATCCATGTCTAGATATGGTGTCATTTTTTCCAGGACACAGTGTTGAATTTTCATCATCTTCTAAAAATTTCACCACCCTCCTGAGAATTCGATTTTTTTTTTCATCAGGTTTTATGACTTCTACTGCTGGTTTTTCTCCTTTTTGGGTACTTTTCTTCAAAATCATATGATTGCTTTGTAGTCTGTTACACCTTTTTTTGAACATTTCTTTTTCCTTAGTGACCTGTAATAATTTGTTTTGTAATTCTGTTATTAGCTTAGTTTTAGTTTTTTGATATTTTCGAAATTTGTCTTTAAGTCCTCGCTTGAATTCTACAGATGTAATTGACGAGTCTGAAACAGGGCTGTTGGGGCATAATGTTGACTCGATACTACTTAGATTTGATGGACATGTTATTCGTTGTACGCCACTTGGTTGTACACAATGAGTGCCAGTTACTACATTGTCATCAATATGATGTTGAATATTGGAACCAATTGTACTATCGCTATTCATCGGCAAGCAGCGCCGAGCCGAAGATGGATTCCCTTGACGAGAAGTGCTTGGACCAGGATTGCTATAGTCAAAATTTACAAAATTTTGATGCGTTGATAGCAGGGTTTGTCGTGGACTGCTTGTGTATACCCGATGAAAGCTTCTAGCTTCTGTAGTATTAGAACGTTGGATTTGGATATTCGTACTAATACTATTGCTGTTCAATCGTAAGCTGCGCCGTAAAGTAGGCAAGAAGGAACTGTGACAGGAAGTGCTTAGTCCAGGACCATCACTTTGATCCCCAATTGTCTCATCCAGAGGGTTAGCACGAGCCGCTATAGGAGCTGGAGCTGCTCTATTTTTTTTTCTTTGGTAATAAGCAGCAGCACTTATTTTGTTTTTTCTTCTTAGGATTCTTAATTTTTTAGGGGTCATTAGATGCCTTGAAACAATTAATCCCGCTGCTTTTTTTCTGGCATACCTTTCTCTGTCTTTTCTCAAAAACTCTTCGCGTGAGACTTCATTGCTCTTAATTCTCTCTTTTCTTCTTCTTTCATACAACCTCCTTTTTTCCAACCTTTCTTCTCTAGTCTGTTGCTTAGGCCGCGGCATCCTAAAATCAAAATACACGCTTTTCAATTTTCTTCTTTCTCATATCCACAGACATACATTCATACACACTATACTATGATCCTATAAAATACTATACCTTCAGATACACCACGCGCTCACACACTAGCTCTCTTGCATTGACTCAGACAAACACTCTCACAGGCAATTTCTCATCACATAGGTATATCTCTTTTTTTTTCATATAACGTTTAAATGCTCTTTAACTTATTTGTTATATCTTGTAAAATTAAGAAATTTTGTAATTATATCAAATATTATTTATTATTGTTATTTACTCGTAATAAATGATATAAAAATAAAGGTAAGTGACTTATATTGAAGGTAAACCCTCGAAATAATTATTTTGTTGACAATTAGTAGGTATAATAATCTACACTGTGGTGACCCACACACTCATCACATTTTCGTTGAGCCGAACAAATGTGTATCTAAAGTATAGTAAACATGTACTAACTACATAGATATATGTATATATTATATATCTTAAGCACAAATATTACACAACAAATACACCTAAATAATCTAATCGACACTCTAGGTAAAAGTAGGTACATTACAAAACTATGACTTTGTATTTGACACCAGGATCTCTAAAACTTTATGTTTTTATCATTTCGGAGATACTTTTAATTCCGGTGGACTGTAATTGGTATAACAGTCCACCGAATCCACTGAAATGATAACACTGAGATGATAAAATAGAGGTTAGTTCTACATTTAACTCCGAAAAAAAATTATTTAAAAAATATGAACACTACTCAAACAAAACAGTACTTACTGCGAATTTAATACACAATTTTGAAACAAATTAAACAAATCTAGCACGAGTTATAACAGCCACCGAAATGAAACTATTTTTGTCCCCATATTACTGAAATGATAAACTTACTTTTTTGGCGGGAAACCGCAAGACGTTGGGACCGGTGCGTTCGCGCCGAGAGCTTAAGCCGGACTGATCCGGAGTGAGAAAAGGTGAAAGGGGCGTAACAACGCAATGTTGATGTGGCTATTCTACTAAAACTTACTGTCCTCTGAAATGATAACTTTTTTCCAGACAAAAGTTGACTGCCTGTCAAATCCATGAGAAAGAAGATAAACAAACAAAAATTGTTTTATTTGATCGAATATATTATAATTTAATGATAACAAAATCAATTTAAATCCATATTACGAATGTATTTGCAGGAGAAGGTATGTTATGAGCGGAATTGGGTTCAGGACAGGTCACCGTGATGATAAAATAACACTTTGTAATTTTTTTTTTGGGTATATTAGAGGGTAGATACCAATGATTTTTTTTGCCAAGGTAGAGAAATACTTACGTTGTTGAGAAAAAATATATAAAATTAATAATCAGCACATTGCACTACCGTTCTCAGGTTTGCCGTGTATTTTTTTGCTTGGGCAATTCACCCATATATAAATATTGAAAATTAACAGAAATATTTCATTTTCACATACGGACAGTTCAATTGCCGCACCCGATAGCAGTGTTACGAACAAGTTAAAGACGTTGCGATTAAAAGTGACTTATTAAAACTACACCTGTGTGCAAAATTGTGCGTGTTTGAAGGTTTTGTTACATATTTGTCAGAGGGTTAGGTATCTTGCTTGCCAAAAAATTAATGAGACTTCAATAATATTAACGCAGTGGCAGGCTGCCATATACAGAATGTAACAGAAACCCTATTGCTATCCTTAAGCACTAATAATAACAGCTGGTATAGAATCACTATACATAGTTTCAGCACAAAATAAAATACTCTAAGAATTGATACCAAATTTTCGGTTTCATATATTTCTTAAATTCAAATCATAACAAACGTGTCACCGCACTACGTAGGTGTGGAAAGTTATTGAACTTTCCACATTACTTGCCATTAACACGATAAATCTCTTCCGAGTGATGTTTTTATTTCAATTTAAAAAGTTCGGTATTTGGTAGGTACCAATTTTTTCAAAATTCTTTTATCTTCCGAACATGTAGAGATAGGATTAAAAAACCCTTCCAATACCGTTTGATATCATCCAAAGAAACCGTGCCCTTGGTATGTATATACCCTTCCCGTTACACGTTATATAAAGTTGAAAAAATTATGAGAGTTCAATAATATTTACGCAGTGGCAGGCTGCCATATATGAAATTGAAAAGAATAAGCTTAGATGGTTTGGTCATGTTGTGAGGATGAATGAAGGGAGCCTAACAAAAGGTATTCACAAGGCAGATGTGAGTGGAAACGCCAGGGCGAGACGCCATAAGAGCCCTTTTATGGCGTCTCCTCCCGGCGTTGGGCATAAGTAACCTTATTGGTGATGTTCTTTTTGTTTTGGGTGGGAGATCATCAAATAACTTCTCCCGCTCTGGGTGAAGCAGGAGGGCGTGTCAGACTTTTACTGACTAAAACCCACCCGTGTCGCCTCAGTTGCTTGTATGCCAGGGGCCGCGGTAACTCTTTCAAACAACCCGCACCCCTGGCAGGCATCGGCCCTTCCGGGCCCCATCAGTTGGTGCTAACATCTCTTTGAGGCGCGTGTGGAACACAACACGCCGTTGACCCGGGCTTAGTCCTTACCGGACAGCGAGCTACCCATTACTCGCCGTGCGCAAGCCCGCGCCTACGGTGGCCGGGAATCAGCCTGGGATTTCCGACGCCCGGGGCGTCTCCTGCGACGACTAAGGCCGTGAGGGTGCATGTACTGCCTCTCCCTCACGTGCGCCACCTCCCTCTTCGCGAGCATTACTGCTTCGCAAAAGGAGGTGACGGCTACCCATGCACTCTCGCTCCGTACCATGGCCTGGACCAGAGCTGAACGCGAGAGATCGCCGCCGCCGATCGCCTCCACGAGGACACGGCGGTGCTCCGCCCAAGCCGGACAGACCTCCACCGTATGCTCCACCGTGTTCTCAGGGCGATCTTCGCAGTGGAAAGACCCGGGCGTGTACTTCCGCTTTATGCGAAACAGGAACTTCCCGAAACAGCTGTGTCCGTTGCGGACCTGCGTCAGGCGGAAGGTGAGCACGCCGTGCCGCCTCTCAAGCCACTTCTCAAAGAGGGGACTTACCGCCGCTATCGTGGCGTGCCATTGATGATGTTCTTTAGAAAGGTCAGGTACGTAGTAGATACTACCAACTGGCGGGCGTGTATGACCAGATGTGTGAACGCATACGAGGCAAAACATAGCAGATGACATTCTGTAGTTACTGCCTATCCCCATGGGAAAAAGGCGTAAGTTTATGTACGTAATAAACCGATTTTGCCGAATCGGTTAATTATTAGTTGCACTGCAGCCCACTGGTGGGTAACAATACTATGTGTGTTTAACACTAGAAGAGTTTAAAAAATTGTACATCGAAAAGGCTAGGTTTTCGTTTGACCATTCACACAGAAGAAAGCTGCTTAAACTTTGGTACATATAAAATTTTCCGTCCCAAAAAGTGCCGCCAGGGGTGGGCCGCCTTCCCGGCCTCAACCTTTCGATGCTCCTGTATGTACGTAACATCGCAGTATATTCTTCTGAAACGTTCTTCATAAGTACTTAATGTTGTTTCAGAAACTTCAGTACAAATTGTATTTTTAAGAATATTGGAATGCATAACAAGCACAATGATTTGGAAATTGAAGACAAGCTACTTAACAACAGTTTACTGTTCAGTAGTATTCATAAAAATAAAACAACAGAAGAAAAAATTAAGAAGATAATAAAATATTTAGATCGAGGGGCAGACATTAATGCAGCAGATGCTAACTACAAAAACAATACACCGTTACATGTCGCTGTAATGAAAGAAGAACCGGAAGTTGTCAGATTTCTTCTGGAACGAGGAGCTCTTGTCAGCAATAAAAACAGTGACAATCAGACGGCTTTAGATATTGCTCGTCGATCAGATAAATCATCTTGCAAAAGAAAATACATCGTAACTATATTGGAGGAATTTTATTATAATAAATTGAAACGTTCGCGTAGTCCGCAAGACCTTGGGAGTCCAAAAGATCCAAAATATCTCCAACCTGTCGCACGTGGTATAGAAAATCAAATCCAATTTCAAGATGCAAATAATGGCAGTTCAGTGGCAAATAGAAGTGTGGACCAAAATAAACCAAAACAGCAAGAATGTAGTAAGCAATTAAAAAAAACAATATCCATTAAAATATTTAATTACCAAAAAAGAACAGGAACATCGGGACTTAGTGGACAATTGTATGAAACTAAACTGTTGAGTCTGATTTTATTTAGAGCTCTATATGTGCAAGAGGTTAAAACATTTTTAATAGCAACCAACGTTGAAAGCATGGGAGCTTTTGATGACATAGTCTTTAGATTCTCTTCAAATAAAGGCGACAAACCAAAAATTATGTTTATACAAGCCAAACACAGAGATAATCCCGCAAAAGATAAATTTACGGTCGAGGAAATTATGAAATTAAATGGAGACTTCAGTCTACATAGGTACTTAGAGAGTTATATAAAAATAAGTCAGATGTTTGTCCCTGATAATAGCGATGATATGTTCAGAGACGAGTTTAAAAGCATGGACTGTGAATTTATTATTTATACCTCTGCCTTTGAAAATTTTTCTAAAATGAAATCTGTGGAACAAACTGAATGTAAACATTTAATAAATACAAGTAAAGGTAAAGTATTTCAGTTTGACTATGATGACCAAGATCTAGAACTTCTAGTGCAAACTGTAGCTAAATCACGTGCGGTGCTATTAGCAAAGCGATTATCAAAGTTTATTTTTAAAGATAATTACAGTAATATGATGATGGATGATTTAATAAAAACATATCATGTCTTTCTTGCGCATCACATTCTAGCAGTCGAAGTTAAAGACGATGAATCGCGAAATAATTTCCGATACGCTAAATTCCGAGAATCATTTTTTTCAAGCAATGACAATTTGTTCTTGGCATTAAAAGCTACGATTTGTAAAGAAGTATTACTATTATAGAAAAATATTTCCCCTGAGAAACTGGACAAGGTCGAGAGCATCTTAATGTCATTGACTTTTAAAGTACCAGTGAATTTTGGCAATTTTAATTTTTGTTTTAGTGGCAGCGAGCAAAAGAAAGAAAAGAAAATTGAATACTTATGTTCGAAATTTAAAAAGCTTTTTGAGAACGCGAATGTCTCTGCAAATATTGTGATGAAAGTCGACGACAATATGGTTGGTCCGAATGAAATTTTACAAAGTACAGATTTAGAATTCTATAGACTGGGAGGCTTAGTTGGCAACCTACTTGTACTCGATAGCGAAACGAAAACTTTAAAATTTAATTCTGATGTTGATACCTTATCCGAGGACAATTTAAAACTCTTTGAAAAATTAAAGACTGACGTTTACATAGGAATAGATTTAGGCAAGTGCAGATTTAACATAAACGTACATCACTTCCCCAGACTTTCTTTAACTCATGACGAATACGACAAAACTTTGATTAATGACTTTTTGGGCAAACTATTTTTTTATACAAATCAGGCTACAGAAGACGAAGTAGAAAATATTTTAAAGAAAGAGATAGATAAGTACTTTGTTAGTAGTATACCGAGGCAAAGAGATGCCCTCTTTAGAGTGAAAGGTGACGCAATTTTCTTAAAAATTCATGATCGTGTACAAAAGTGGTGGAAACAGCCAATCAACGCTCCGTACTTGACAGAATCTTGTGAATATTTCTTCGAAGCCGAAGAAGATGTGCTGAATAGTCCGTTATTGAGCATTCTTAGCTTTACTTATACCAAAACCATAAAGAACGCCTTGCCTGCATTAAAATTCAAAGATACCGCACTCGAATTATTACATTTAGATGACTTTTTTGCCGGGGCAGAAAAAATCTTGGGCATAATTACTGAAGAGAATGCACTTTCTAGTATTAAGTTAATCCAATATTTTAAAGAACGGAAAATTAACGATTACAACTTTATCGATTTGGATTACATTAGAATTGGAAATTATTTTGTTGATGTTAAATCGGAGATAGAGGAGTCCAAAGTAAAGAATCTAATTGTTGTTTGCAAAAGTCAAGATGTTGTTGGAGAAATAGTTTTGCTGATAAATCATTTTAAAGGCAAAATAATCATTATATGTAATCGGGATTTAGCTAACCAGATCAATGGATTAACGACGGAGGACATTGTCGAAAGAATTGATAGTCAGACTGGCTTTAAAGATCTTACAGATACAATGCGTACGATGTTGCTAACAGAGAGATATATTATGTTCCAAGGAAATGAAGTACCACTTAGCGTTTTATTTAAAGACGAATCTTACCATCTTATAAATTCGAAAGTATTATACATGATTTTAAACAATGAAAAAATAGCGATAGGCAATTTTTTTAATAACCCGGCTTATGATGAAATATTCGATTTTTATATAAATGAACAAGTATGTCGTTACGTCACCTTAAATCTTAGTTTACAAACATACCATGAGTTAAATATTATAAAACATAACGCATTGACAGATTATTTTGTTGAATCGAAGGACGTCGTTTTAATTACTGATAATCAAAAAGAATTTACGGGATTTATAAATGAGCATGTAAACGGTAATGTGCATTGGTTTAGCTATAGCGTTGACAATTGTCTTGTTTGGAAACAGTCTCGGGGCAGTTTACTGAATATATTAAAACATATTCACAGAGGTTCGCACGATTCATGTACATTGCAACCCGTTACTTTAAAAGATTTAAGAGAAAAAGTAGTTATAATAAGTGCTGAACCGGGCATGGGCAAATCTTCTTTACTCACTCACTTAGCTATTAATACGAAGCTTAAGTACCCGGCGCTGTGGATTTCCAAAATAAATTTGCTAGAGCATTCTAAGGAATTGAGAAGAATGAAAGAAAACAAAGTTAACATTGATTTAAAAGAAGCTGTGCAATATTTGTTTCGAGTAATTGGGTTCGAAGCTCATAAAAAGAGGAAAGCAAATTTTGAAATCATAATTGATCAAGTTTCTGCCATAGGGGATGACATTCATTTCAATAAAAACAACGTGGAATTGAATTTAACAGGACTGAATTTGTTTGAAATAGAGTTATTTATTCATTGTTATAATAACGATCGGGTTGCCTTGTTATTCGATGGTTTTGATGAAATATGTCCTGATTTCGCGAATGAATTTTTACAATTAGTAAATGCCCTAAAAACTTCAAAAATTGTGCATTTGTGGATAACTAGTCGTGTATACAACGTTCTTCATCAATTGGAAAATACTTTGGAGACCTTCTCGTTTACAATACAGCCTTTGACTTATAGCAATCAGTTGGAGTTCTTAGAGAAAATTTGGTCCAGAAAATTAGGACCAAATAAACTTGACTATTATCCTTTCAATAAACCGAAAATGCAAGATTTAATTAAAGTTTTTTTGTGGGGTCTTTCAGATGCGTTACGTGACTCAACAAATAAGTTTGTTAGTATACCATTACATTTGTATATGATATCAGAGGTTTTTCAAGATTCATTTCACAATTTTTTACCCGTTTCAGAAAATTTAACCTCGAATGCAGGAGAACAGGGTACTATAAATGAAGTGAATTTGAACAAAATTTATGAGCGATTTGTAGATATCAAATTTTTCAAAATACGCTTCGGAGAAAAAAAACCCGTTTTGTGTATCGACGACCCTGATATGAGGAAACTGATAGATAACGAGCGCACAGCATTTTTTTATGTTCATAAAATAATTGCTGCTCATGTAATATTTGGTAAAACGGATGAAATACAATTATTTGATGACCATGATGTGAACGAAATACACGACTTTTTCGAAAGGATAAGTGTAGGAGAGGAGAAAACAGGCATTATCGAACAGATAATTCAGAATGAACCTAAGTTTGTTCATTACACATTTGCTGAATATTTTGCAACTGAGTTTCTTTGCGATAGATTAAAATCATTCCATTGTAGAGTGTCTCCGTGGATGTATTTAATTAACACGTTTCTCCAATTTGAAGAAGGAGGCCCTCGAAGGTTCTTTAATGCCAAACTAGAAAACCAACCACTCTTGTTTAATGAGGTACATAACTCAGATTTAAACGAAATATTTGAGACTTTGCTCCAGCAGCATAAAAAAATGGCGAAGGTGCTATTCATGGCTATTGATGATTCTTTGGAAAATACTGCGATATTTCTATTGAAATGCATAAAACCCGTACTTAGTCAGGAAAATATAAACGATTTCATACATGTGCTCACCACGAGTTTGAATGAAAGTTGCATTGTTTGCACTGCAGTTGAGAGAAGTGCAAAGTACTTTATTACCTTTGTAATTGAACTGATTAAAGACATTGATGTTAATAGATTAATTGACTTATTTAATTGTTCTGATCTTCCAAATTTTAATCCATTGGCACTCGCCTCTGGAATTCGCTATGGTCTGTGTTGGAATGTAGAGCTGTTCAATGTTCTTTTGTCAGATTTAACTACTTCTGCAATCGTCGATTTGTTTTGTCAAAATATTGAATATGAAAGTTTGAACATCATGGCTTCAAAGAAAATCATTCATATTTTCATAAAGTCGTGGTTGCAAGGCGATGTAAACAACTCAAGTTTTGATAAAATTTTAGAAAAATTAAATAAGGAACAATTGATGACTATTTTTTGCGCCAGAGATTCAGAGAACAAACTAGCAGCTCACAGAGCAGCAGCAACACAACATTATTCCTTTTTCGAAAAACTTGAACATCTTTTAGACAGAAGTCAATTTATAGAAGTTTGTACGACTCTTGATGATTCAGGACTTACGCCAATTCATTATTTTGAATACAATAAAAAACTCAATGAAAAACTTAAAATACTGCTTGACAAAGTCAATGACGGCAATATGAATGAAAAATTGACAATTAATTATTTCATTGACAAAAAGAAATAGTATTTTCACTTAAATTATATAGCAATTAAGGCGCTACTCAATCGTAGAACACCGTTAAACGCCATAATTATGTAAATATAGTAATGTGAAAATTCACTTTACTATAATTACACTACACATTACACTTTACAATTGATTGAATAATCAATTGTAGAGATAAAATACCTGAATAAATATTCCACTGAGCCATGCATTACTTTTTTAATGTAATTAAAACTGCATAGTTCGTTTTATTTTGGTGGTCATTCGATTCAACTAACATCAAACGCGTCGCTATTTTGAAAGGAATGAAGGATATGTTGCTGCGATGCATTACTGTAAAATAAAACATCTTTAAGTAAAACATAGCCTAGGAAGATTCATGAGTAATATCTGACAACCAGTCTTACCAAGGGTATGGTATTACCAAATAACTGGGTTGTGGAAGTCAGATAGGCAGTCGCCCCATGTAAAATAATGGTATTCAGCTGCTTCCGGTTAGACTGGAAACCGGGCCCGACATAGTTGGGAAAGGCTAAGCAGATGATGATGAAACATGAAAAATATCTTTAAAATTTTACGGACGATGTTGGTTTCAACTGCGACTGAAATGTGGGTGAACCTACCTAGCATACACCTCTGTCTTCCAAGTTCCTCTTCTGGGAATACAGGCGTAGTGTTGGGTACTTAAGTATGTTTAAGATAAATATAGCACACGCTCCAACAGTTAGAGGTTAACAGAAACTAGTACACAACGCGTAAGGTCAGTTACTAAGTATAAGTACGGTTTTCAGATGAAAGCCAGAAACTTGGAAGCAGCTTATCTACTCTTATGAAGTTATCAAGCCAACCTCTACATGATATGAGTAAAATAGACTATACTATAGGTTGACTATTTCGTTAAATAGTCTGAAGTAATCATCTGTGGAGTAACACTTTAACCTCGACCAGCCTGACCATACTCAAAGAAAGTTACTTAAAAACTCATATTTGACTAAACGAATACAACAAATAAATAATAGTTTAAAAAACTAAAAAATACGCTTTAAAAACCAAACTAAAAAGTAGAAAATAATTTAATTCTATTAAAAAGCGTGGAGTGCTTTTTGAGGCACTTTTATAATCAATTAATATCAAGCACCCCACGCTTTGTCGTTTGTTTTTCAAAGCGTGTTTTTTAAAGTATTATTTATTTTCTATTTTTTTACTTCTGCTAACTACAAAAGCGTGATTTTCAAGTTTTTTTTGTTTTTTTGTTATTATTATTTTTAAATTGTTATCGGTCCTCGATATGTCTACAAAGTTTAAATGAAATCTGACCGTTTGAAGTGTGTCAAAAGCAAGTCCAAAGGAGTCGGTTACAAACAAACATACAGGTGAAGCTAATAGAAGCGTGTTAAAAAGGTGCCTCTAAGCAGCAATAATCAAATGAAACTAAATGGTACCTAAACGAACACATAGTGATACGCTAACACAAAGCAAATTATGACCTGGCTACTGACAATTAGTGCCACCCATATCGTCTCCACCTCACGTGATACGACCACTACTTCTCAAAGTCTCAGTTCAATGCATGACCAATACAACAATAGTCTCTCCCGATACCCGGGTCCCCACCACACCACTATTTGCCCATCGCGCTCTGCACAACTCACAAGAGACCAGACGGCGTGACGTTATTGCCTTGGAAGGTGGGTAGACCCCTAGTGTGGGACGCAACCTGTGTCGACACCCTTGCGGCATACCATGTTCCTAGCATGGCGGGCTGTGCTGGCGCCGCTGCTGCGGTTGCTGAGACCCTCAAGCGGCGTAAATACTGTAACCTTATGGGTAACTACAGTTTTGAGCCGTTTGGGGTCGAAACGCTTGGGGCCCGAGTGCACGTCTCCTCTTTAAGGAAATTTCTCGCTGGCTGTTCGACGCTTCACGTAGCCAGAGGGCTGGGTCGTTCTTTGGTCAAAGAATTAGCATTGCCATTCAACGTGGCAATGCTGCCAGTCTTCTGGACACTTTTCCTGATGATAGCGATGCGGACGAATACTTCGCCGCCTAAGTGTCCTTTTGTTTTTGTATTTATTTGTATTTTTAGTTAGTAATTTAACTATTTTAAGTTGTTATAAAATATTATAAGATTGATTTGTTGAATTGCTCTGATCTTCCAAGACATAATGCATTATCGCTCACTTATGAGTATCTTCAGGATATGCACACGAACTTAGATTAGTTAGAAATTTTTTGCCGGATTTACGTCCTCCTGCAATTGTGGAATTGTTTAGTTATATTAAAAAGTGATTATTTTCATATAAACATGCGAAACATATTATATGTACCACTTATACATATAATTGCGCGTTCATTAGGCTGTGAACACTTCATGTGTATTGATAAAGCTGTAGACAAATTGAATAATGAGCAACTCATGACCATTTTTAACGCCAAAGATTTTGAGAAAAGGCTAGCAGCGGCTAGCGCAGCATTAGAACAGGCTTTCAGATTTTTTGACAAACTAGAATATCTTCTAGAAAGAAGTCAATTATGAAAATCTGTATTGCTCTTGATAGGTCAGGACAAACACCAATCCATTATTGTAGATACACTGAACAAACCTGCGGCCAGCTAGAAAGTCTTCTTGGCAACGTGTATGGGACTGATGCGAATGGAAATTTAACAATAAATTATTTTATTGATAAACAAGAATATCTATCCGGAGCCAAAAGAAAAATTTGTAAAAAAAAATTGTATCGACTCCCTGCTCTCACCGCCATCCCCGCGCGCTGCGGCAGGCTAGCATTCTGTAAAACAGAGTTTTTTTCATTGGTCTCGAAGATGGTTCCGGTGCCACCTCCCCTAGAACAAAAGAGGTGCGGTCATCTTCAATCAAGTTACGTTTGAAATTTAAAATTAATCTACGTGATCGCCTATCCACGTGACATTTGCTTCCTATTTAATGAGACTTATATTTTCAGTCAGGATTTTTATTCATATATATATATGACAGAAGCCATCGTTATGAAGATGAAGAAAATTGTCAGGGACTCAGAGTCCCTGGACTCTGTAGGCATACCTACTATCAGTAAAATAACTAGATAAGAGACAAAGGTTATATATCTATCGCGTATAGGGGTGCTTGTCTTTGAAAGGGTCTATAGGAGGTACGAAAGGCTGCACTACATATTGGAGCTAGTGAATGACTATCTCGGGTTCAACTATTGTTGTCGTATATAAGATTTGAATTTTTTTATTGCTTATTTTTCTTTATTAAGTGCTTTTATTCTGACATAGGTAGGTAAGCAGGAATTCTAAAAATAAGTAGGTATTCTAGGTACTAAGAATTATATCTTGATCTTTTTTTACAAAATGAAAGTGTAAAATTATAATGTTAGTTATGTAAAACACAAAATTATTATGATAATAAAGGTAATGTTATTGTTAAATAATCAACATACATCAGACTCACAAGGTACCGCGGCTTTTGAAAATTTGTTTTCCGTTATTCCTGTTTCAACTACAAATTCTCTAAACTCATAACCGGTTGCTGAGTCTTTGAAGGACGATGTTAATGTTTGCGATTTGGATTTTTATTTTGAACAAATTAGCTGTGGAGATATAATTAAAACCTTTCACACTTTAAATGTAAAAAAGACTGCCGATCTCTGGGATCATTCTGTAGAAGTTGGTAAATTTATTATTGACAAATTGTAGCACCTACTTTATCTCTTATATTTAATAATTGTATCTACTGTGAGGAGTTTCCTGACTTTATGAAGAATAGTAAAATAATACCTTTGTTTAAATCAGGTAGTACATCAGACCCCTCTAATTATAGACCTATTTCCGTACTATCTACCTTCAGTAAAATTATTGAGAAATTAATTTCAGACCAATTGCAAAGATTTTTTAATAAACATAATTTGTTACATAGCAAACAGTTCGGTTTCACAAGAGGTCATTCAACTACCGATTGTACTCCTAGGGCATATGACACACCTAGATCTAAACAAAGTTAACTCAAAAAAGCACTTTTTTCAGAAAAGGTCAAAAACTGTTTACCGTCTTCCTGTGCACTGAAGAAGTTTTCCGTATACATATTTGCTTTGCAAGTTCTACTTGAAAAATATTTTTCAATCTGTTTTATTGGTTGATAGGTAGTGAGTTAAGGAATTCAATGGTAAGCATAAGTCAAAACTCCCAAATTTTTACTTAGCTCCCTTTAGATCTAAGTGTACGATATTTACAATGTATGGGAAAATAAATACGAAGTCTTGGTAATTTTTTGTGATTTATCTAGAGCATTCGATTGCGTTCTTCATGAAACGTTAATCAGGAAACTTCGCCACTACGGGATCCGGAACACCGCTCTGGATCTTCTTGCTTGATACTTGAGTAATAGGATTCAGTGTGTCAACGTAAATGGAAAAATATATCTCGGATCTATAGTTACAATGGGACTTCCTCCCACAGGGCTCAATTCTTGGTCCTTTCTTGTTTCTTATTTATATTAATGACTTGCCTTACCACACAGGTTAATCATGTTATAGTGTTGTTTGCGGATGACACTTCACTTTTGTTTAAATTTAAACGTCAGCACCTAGTTAATGACGATATAAATAGCGCAATCTCAAAAGTAGTTCACTGGTTCAGTGTTAATAATTTACTTCTTAATTTAAAAAAAAAACCAAATGCATTAAGTTTACGCTACCTCACGTTAGGTAGGTGAAAACTAATGTGTTGATAAAGGGCGAAGTATTGAATCCTGAAAATAGCACTGTATTCTTGGGCATAACTTTGGATGCCAAGCTTCGGTGGGGCCACATATAGATAAATTGTTGAAAAAGCTAAGCTCCGCAGCATACGCTGTTAGAAAAAATCGTAATTTAACTGACGCAGATACAGCCCGTTTAGTGTACTTTAGCTATTTTCATAGTGTAATGTCGTATGGTATGCTGTTGTGGGGAAATGCCGCCGACATTCAAACTATCTTTGTCTAGCAGAAAAGAGCTCTTCGATCAATTTATAATTTAAGTTCGAAACAGTCTCTCAGACAAAAATTTAAGGAGATTAATGTAATGACTGTGCCTTCACAGTATATTTTTGAAAATCTTTCATATGGCCATAAAAATATTAAATTGTCAGTGATACCCATAGTACAAATAACTAGGAACAAACAAATTTGTTGTAACATCGTCATTCAGATGTCAATGTATACGCTTACTTCCAAGCCAAGTTCAAGATCTAATTCTCAATAAATTTGAATGATTCATCAAACTTAAGTTGTGCCTGAAAGCCTTTTATACCGTTAAAGATTATATTGAGAACAAAAAAGCTTAGGAATGACTTCCTCCAATTTTTGTAAACTGGATTTTGATTTTTGTTTTTGCAAACTTATTTGACTGACGATTATTATATACACTTTCACATGAATATTTACTTTGAGAAGTATAATACAATTATTGTGACTGTGAGGATTATGTGGCTCATGTTTTTTTTGTTTTTCCTCTCCTTCTCAGTTAGTTTTTACTGATAATCTGGCAGTTTGAGTACCTTATGCGGCCTACCAAGATGTCCTTTCTTTGGTATTGTTCGTCGAATTGTTGCGCTCCTTATGTTCTAAGTTGAGCAGCATGATTACTGACAAATCCGTGCACTGACAGGACAGGTCCACTCAATCTGTGTGGTTCTTTTCTCAAAAGACCATATCAGACACCAATCTACATGGTCTTCATATGATCTAACGACGATTATTTCAGGTTTTTGTTTTAAATTCACATTGACATTGATTAATTTTATTTAAACAATGATATGAATGTTTACTTTGTAAAGTATTATATTGCTGTATAAATATTGTCGAGTAAAAGTGTTTGTACAAACCTACTCACAGAATTAAAATGATTTATCATTTATCAATAAAATAACTTACTAAGTTATTTTCATAAGTATGTACTTATGAAAATAACTTAGTAAGTTACTGAGTATATAACCACGTACATATAATTTTATTAAACGAACAGATATTAAATAACTATTTTTAAATATTGTTACATTATTTATTTCTGTCCCTCAAAAAATATTACAAGAACAGTAATAAGCCTTGTTTCATATTGATTTAAGGTGGTTTTGTTAAGGTAGCCCATATTTTGTGCAACATACAGCCTGACATTGGCCGGATTTGGCGGAGAGCCCCCTGCGAAAACCAAACTGGTTTTCGCAGGGGGCGCTTTACTGTGGATGCCACCATGCGCGTGCGAGCCCTCATGACAGAGAATGCTGTGTCGCCTTGGCGGTGTCTCTAGACATCGCCAATGCCTTCAACACCCTGCCCTGGAGTTGCATCAGGAAGGGTCACGACTGAGTGCTGCGCACCGACCTCCCCCTAGCGGCGTCAGCGTAGTTTGCTACGCTGACGACACGCTGGTCCTGGCGCAAGGGAGGTCGTACCAGGCGGCGGCCGACTTAGCGACACGCGGGGTTGCGACAATCATCGATAGGATCCGGCAACTGGGACTCGACCGCGCGCAGGTGAGGTTGACATTTAGAGAGCCGGTTGTAGTGTGCTCCCCTTACACCCCATATCAGGTATATTTTGATACGGAAATGTACAATATCAGAAATAGATGGCACGCGTGTGTCGTTGGTTGTTCTCGCTAGTGATGTGTGTTGGGCCCTCGGCTCCTCTCCTTGACCCGCGCAGCCACGTGACGCCTGACGAAGAAAGCCGACGGCGCCCGAACAATACCCATTGACAATACCCATAAGTCCATGCAATACCCTACCAATACTTTCAGACGTTCTGAAAATTCACCAAAGCAACGTTTGGTTTGTTTCTAAACGCCTTCTGTCAATGTCGCTTTTCTTGACACAAGTAGAGATGGTAATTTTTATGTAATCCTATTTGGGTAATTTTTATGTAATCCTATTATTGAATATATTAGTTAATGCATATTATGATACCATACCTGTTACTGGGTATTGGTCAAATATTAGTGAACCGATTCATTATTAGCAGGTGCTTCAATGTGTGTTCAAAAAGGTGCAGGCGATTCAATATTAGATTGAGTACAATCCAATATTGATATACCTGCGTAATATTCTCCATAATAATTATTATGAAATAAAAGATTCTCGTGAATATGCACGTTTATTATATTATTCATGTGTGCCTAATACAGAAGTGAAGCGGTGATTAAATATTCCTTCATACTTTAACACTTTTAACAGGCTTAGGACTGTCAACGTTGAATATGTTGGCGTATTTAAAAAGTTAATCATCTTTGTACAATGATTATTGTTTTGTTCTATACACTTACATAATACCTATTATATACATATTACTATTTTTTTATTGTACTTGTTTTTGTTTTTTTTTAAATTTTTAATATGTTATACAATTTATACTCGTATGAACAGTCAAGGCGAGTCTAGTTATCTCGCTCACTCGTCAGGCGCTGAGACGTCGGCAAGTGAAATAATAATAGCGTAGTGAGGCGAGCCGCCTCCCTATTACGTGTCCATATTATTGGACTAATACCTGGTAACCTATTACTCCTTATTCGCTTATCCTAATACGAATATACATGGCTTGTATAATACCTGTACCTATTACGAATATATTAGTCACACCTCTATTTGACATATTAATGTGACACTTGACTTGACACTTGACGTCTTGACGAAATCCGGTCGTACGTAATCCGGAAAATGATAAACAAACTTTTGGACTGTGATTAATTAGTTTGCTTAGCAACACCAAACAATTGTAAATATTAAAAGCATGGCGGTGTACGCGGCTCACTTGACGAGGACGCTGCAGGGTACGCCAACTGTGTTCCAAGTGACGGCGCAGGAAGCCCTCGGAACCACCGTGAAGCCTGCGCTGCGGAAAGTTGTAGAGGTAAACTTTATCAATACATATTTCATTACATGATTCTAGTAATTTTGAACCAGTTTTAACAAGATACCGGTCTGTTCCTGATATTCAAACAAGGCAGGCTTACAGTGACAGTGTCTTGGTAAGTGTGGTGTGGTGTGTGATGTGTGGAAAAGCTTACCTTGGTTATATTACAATGAAGCCTGTAGGCAACTCCGCCCCTAAGACGACCCACTGACCAAGCATTTTATAAGTACTGCCAAAAGAGTATTCAGCCTCTTCACTGCTTTTTACCCTAAGAAAACATACTTTACCAAGGTAAGGTTGTGCCTTTTTTATTCAACATTTTTCATTTTAGAATCATTTGCCTTACTGCTCCTCAGACACACCAATCAGATGTATACTCAACAACATTTCAGAGAGAATTGTGAATGGTTATAATCTCTGCAATCTGAGAGAGAAAATCAGGCATTGTGAGATTGCAGAACTAATATTGATAATGACACGTGTTTTATGATGGGTATCAGTTTCTTTGGCATTGAGTGTTTATATCTGAGTTTTATTGTCTACATTATCTTTATTATTAAATTTGGAAACAAATTGTATCACTTCTTGGTAAAATTTATTCCAGTTTTCTCTGATATTATAAATAAACCTACAGATTTTTATTTTTATTTACTATAATACACCAGTAAGCTAAAAAATGGTGAAAGTATACCCTAAGACCACTCTAATAAAATTAGTCCAATGCAAAACTACTTTGCCTGTCTAAAATTATTTTCCAGTTACCAAAACTATCTTGTAATCAATATTATTCCAGTGGGCAGCTACTGCTTGATACCACACAAAATATACCAAACAGAGGGAAACTTGTAATAAAAATATATAGTGTAAGATGACTTTCTTTACGCTTTAGAATTAATGATGAAGCCGGGGATGATGAGTAAAACCGCCCGTGTTGAGTGTGGTAATATCACTAAATTTATTTTACTTGCTAATTACAGTAAACGACTGCGCGTATTGAAACGCTGAGGTTGCTAACCTACATTATTATAACAAGTAATATGATGAATGTGCGGGTTCACCGTACATACTGCCAACTCTAAAGAGAGACAGGACAAGATGTGAATCTTAATTGATGGAATTTAACTAAAGGACATAACTGATGGGTTACGTATAAATGATATAATATTTAGATGAGAAGTGATACAAGATGATTTCATTTCATTTGCTTATATTCCTAAATAGTTCAATTTTAATCAAGTTCGTACTTTTGTTCGAAGTTTACTTTCACTGACCGAGAGTTGTCCATTGGAGAGGTCCCCTTATCGACACTTATCGCGTGACTAATTTCACTAAATTCACTAATCACTGCACGAGTTTCACTAACGCACTCAGATCCCCGTCCTGTAGGGCCGATTCGCGCCTCCGCCCCCGGGGTAGGCACATCCCGTGGTGTAGGCACGGCCACTCGAACGTGCTGCTGCTCATCCAGTCCCGCATGATACTTCTTTCTAACCACGAAGTATAAGCATATGCCACCAAGAATGATAACCATGGCCAAAGTGACATACCCTATAGAGTATTGATGAATGTCGTGGACAGTTAGCTCCGTAGAAGATTGTTCCTTAATATTGTTGATTTGGTCTTTCAACTGATTCCAAATATGAGTGTGGTTCTCCGGAACGTCTAATTCTTTGGGCAAGGTTGTGTTGATGAGCGAATTCAAAATAGATACTTCTGGGACATTGACTTTTGCTTGCATATTCATATGATGTAAGAAATTGTTGTGTGCGTGAATACTGTACGCATCCGATTTCAATGTGCATCCCTGACCTATGTTAACGATTCCACTGTTTCGTATTACAGTCGTCTTTGTTCCTGTCATACAAAAAATGCGGAGCTCGCAAGTTTCACAACAGGTGTAAAACCAAGAATTCACGTTATGTAACTTGACCCAATAGTGGTGGCACGTGGAAACTTCTTGTTTACAAGTGCCCTTAATATCACTTACTGCATGTATATCACACAATGATTGTTTTATTTTCAGGTTGTAGATAGGTTTATCAATAGAGCATAGCAACTTGTTGTTGTTTATGACGTGGACGCATCCTTGTAGATCACTATCTGACAGGAGAAGTGCAGTATCCTTCTGTATGTTGTAGGCAAGGTATGGCGAGCTAGGGATGATTCTGAAATGATTCACTCCTCTCTTCTGGGGAATCGGAATGATTTTATCCAATTCAAAGACATCGTTAGTCACTAGCGGTATTTTTATCTCTATAATGAGATAACCTTTGTATAAGGTAGCTGACGCCTTCATGATTTTATACATGTCTGACAAATCCGATGATTCTATAGGGGTCATTAAGTTTCCCTGTAGTTGTCCGGAGATTATGTCGACTTGACGTGCCAGCTGTTCAGGAGTCAACAGGTAGGGGTCGATACGACCGTGGCTGATGTCTGTCACAGTGTCGATTAGGGTATGCTGAATACGCATTAGATTTGACAATATGATACTCGCTGCTAAGGCGGATGATGTTATGTATAGACCATCCGTGTTGTCCAGACGTACCCTACTAAGCTCATCAGTGACGTTTTGAAGATGACGTTTTATGAAATTAAACTGTTTGTTCATAGTCTCTTCGCTACGTCGTAGAATGTTGTATTCTGATTCCAAGACCAAAGTTTGATTCTTGAGTAAATTCCGAAGATGATTCTCGTTGTTAGTTACCTTTTCTATATCCTTTTTATACTGCTGTGCGAAGTTCTCGTCTAGCACTCCGAATAATGTGTTTGCCAAGTAACCCACTCCGTTGATTAACCCACGTCTGTGCCTTCTTGAATGTGGATTCTCAAGAAGCGCTTGGTAATGCTCGATTTCCTTTACTTCGTGTTCTAGTTGTACGATGACACTGTCGTATTGTGAACCCATGCGATCAGCTGTTTGCTTCAAGTGCGATATGTAACCCTTTACCTCGGATACTCCGCGATAGAACGTGGACATATTATAAAATACAATGAGTTTCCAATCGTCCTTGATAACTTGCAGGTCGGACACCTTGTCAAAGTAAAGTCCTTGATCCGTAGTAATTGGGGTTATATTGTATGACGTCAGTTTTTGTTGTAAACTGGGTGATATGAACAAAAGCATTAATAATGTCGTCATGAAAAGTGTATTTAACGTTGCCTGCCTGCGTGGTCGCGGGGGGCGTTTCTTACTTTCAACTTGAACTGGTGGCGATGAGGAAGTAGGCTGGCTCACATCCTGTTTCAAGGGTCTTGATGGGGTTTCATCCTCATTTACAGGCAAGTATACAAGCTTGTTCACTGGGCGCTGGATGGTGTTGCTGCGTGTCTTGAGTGTAACAACTCGGACGTGTCCATCCTTCCCAGGGTGCAGAAGCTGTACTCGACCCATAGCCCATTTACCCGGAGGCGTGTTTTCTTCACGAATGAGGACGACATCGTTGATCTCCAGATTACCTTTTGCAGTTCGCCACTTAGTTCTAGTTTGCAATTGTTGCAGATACTCCGATGACCACTTCTTCCAGATACTCTTCGTTATAGCTTGGACGAGTTGCCAACGAGTCTGTAATGTCGTAGACTCTGGATCCGTGTGAGGCCTTGATAAGATAGGTGCTCCTATCAGGAAATGTCCAGGAGTTAAGCAGTCGTCGTCTGAGCTCTCTGTTAATTGACATAGTGGTCTAGAATTAAGGCACGCCTCTATTTGACAAAGCAAAGTAGAAAACTCTTCGTAGGTAAGGCGTTGATCTCCTATAACTCTTTTCAAGTGGTACTTTAGACTCTTCACTGCCGCTTCCCAAAGTCCGCCTGCATTGTGCCATGCCGGTGCATTAAAATGCCACTGAATGTTCATCTCGCTGATGTTGTTAAAGAAGTCGGGATTCAGGCACTGGATGATCTCCTTGTACTCTTTCTTCATGAGTCGATCAGCACCCACAAAGTTTCTACCGTTGCCACTATACATGTGACCGGGAGATCCACGACGAGAGCAGAATCGACGAAATGCACCTAGAAAGGCAGCCGTACTCAAGTCTGAAACTAATTCCAGGTGGGCTGCTTTCGTTGATAAGCACACGAAGACAGCCACGTATCCTTTCACCGTTTTTATCCCGCGGCCTTTATTGGCTTTCATTTCCACATGTCCTGTAAAATCGACTCCCGTATGTGTAAATGGTCTTGACGGGGTGACTCTAGCTCGGGGTAAGTCTGCCATAATTTGCTGATTAACTTCGTTGCTAAACCGTCGACACTTCACACACAGTCTTAGCTGTCGTTTCACAGTCCTGATACCGCTGACAACCCAGTATTTATCCCTGATATAGGATAGTGTTAAACGGGGTCCACCGTGCAAAGTTGTAAGGTGAGCCTGGTTGATAACCAGGTCAGTAAGTCGGCTGTGGCTTGGTAGTATGATAGGGTGTTTCGCCGAAATGTTTATTCTGGCGTGTTGTAGCCGACCACCAACTCTCAATAGACCGTTTTGGTCCACAAATGGATGTAAACTGCAAATCTTGCTTTTAGAGCTTACTTGTTGTTTACGTTGAATATCTTGCAATTCTTCATAGAATTCTAAAGCTTGCACTTCTTTTATAATTAAATAATATGCGTTATTTATTTCTGATGACGCTAAAAAATAATCATGTGTTGAAATATGATTGTCACGAGTTCGCATGATGAAACGTGATACCCAGCATATAATTCGTACAATTCGTGTCAGTGAACTATGGTTTTGCAGTAATTCGCTTATAAATGTTAAGTTATTTTTTACTAAAGTTGTGTTCACACTAGCGAGTGTCTTTGTTTCAATGGTGGGGGCGTGGTATGTCATCTTAATTGCATCTTTTTTATCCAAACCTTTTAGCCATTCTGGCCCTTCCCACCACAACGAATGATGTAACAATTGACGAGCTGTTACTCCGCGTGTTGCGCAATCTGCTGCATTTTCTTCCGAGCCGACGTGATTCCAGAATTCTGCTGGTATGACTTTGGTTATCTGTTTCACCCTGTTAGCTACAAAGGGTTTCCATCTAGATACATTCCCATGCCGCCAGCCTAGGACTATCATGGAATCTGTCCATGCGTGAAGAGACATTCCTTTGTTTTCCAAGGAATCGGTAACCTTTTTCAACAGTTGTGATAAAAGTAGCGCTCCACAGAGTTCCAGTCGCGGTAATGTTGTTTTCTTCGCAACTGGTGCTAACTTCGTTTTTGCCGCGATGATTCTTGATGTGTATTCGCCCTTATGATTGTTTGTTACCAAGTAAATAACGCAAGCGTAAGCTTTGTCTGACGAATCGCAGAATGCGTGTAATTGACATTTTGCTTCCATGCTGCCTAAATAACGCGGAATGCAGAATTTGTCGATGCAGTTGATGTCTTGTTTTAATTTTTGCCAATTATCTTGCATAACCTTAGGTAGTTCTTGATCCCAATTTGTTTCTAAGGACCATGTTTCTTGAAATAATAGCTTCGCTCTGATTGTTAGTGGTGATAACCAACCAAGGGGATCAAATAATTTTGAGACGTCTGACAATAATTGCCGTTTGGTAGTGGCTGCGCTAGTCTCTGGAATCGCATGGCCTTGGAACATGAAGGTATCTGAGGATGGAGTCCATTGTAAGCCTAGAGTCTTTCTGGATTCAAGACACTTAAATTCGTAGGGGCTGTTCAATTGATCCGTTGCTAACTCTTGGAGGAGTTCCGGTTTATTGCTTGACCATTTTCGCAAATTCATCCCAGCACCCTGTAGCATCTTGATAAGCTGACGTTGTAACTCTTTTGCTTGATCCACGGAGCTGTGCCCACTTAACAAGTCGTCCATGTAAAAGGAGGTCTGTACGGCGGAAGCTGCCAGCGGGAACTTTTCAGCGTCATCCGTCGCTAGCTGTTTGAGCGTTCGCATGGCCAAATATGGGGCCGCTTTGGTTCCGTACGTTATAGTGGTTAAGTGATACTGACTCAATTGATCCTCCATTGAATCTCTCCAAATGATTGATTGTAAGGGCTGATCTTGCTCTCTTACAAGAATCTGACGAAACATTTTTTCAATGTCCGCAGTGATTACCACTTTATGTTGTCTCCATTTGATTATAAGTGCGAGTAAATCTTGTTGTAAGTTGGGCCCACTGTACATAACGTCGTTCAAGCTGTTACCCGACGTCGACTTGGAGGAAGCATTGAATACTACTCTCAATTTTGTGGTAGTAGAATCGAGTTTCCATACACCGTGGTGTGGGAGATAATACACCTGATCAATTGTGTTTCCAATTTGGCGCATGTGACCCAATTCTTGGTACTCACTTATAAATTGTTTGTATTGATTTGAGTATGATTTATTTTTGGACATTTTTGCTTCCAATTGCTTGAGTTGCGCAATCGCCTTGAACTTTGAGGATCCGAGTTGTTGCTCAAAACTTGGCATCATGGGTATCCCAACTTCATATTTACCACTCTCCAATCGTCGCGTGGTGGTTTTGTAAAAATCTTCACAAAATTGATCGCTAAGAGTCAAGTTTGATGATGAGTCGTGAATGTCTTCTAATTCCCAAAACTTGGCTATTTCTTCTATGTTATTGATTACAACATGGCAATTGAACTTTTTCACATTCCCTGATAAAATCCAACCCATCTTGGTTTGTTGAGCTATGGGGGCCTGCGCAGGACCCTTTATAAGTCCACTCAGTATGATCTCCGAGTATACACTGGCATCTAAAAGCAGATCGATAGGTCTTGACACATTATACTCCGGATCGGCTAACTGAAGATGTTGCAAGTGCGGCCATGACTGTTTGCTAAATGAGGAGTTAGGTAAATTATTTATGACCTTTGATACAACCAAAGCCTGAGTTTTTAAGATGTAATCTCCATAAATAGACTTGCAGTCTAGCGTCACAATACCCTTGCTTTGCTTAGAGGCCGGGCCCACCCCTGAGATAGAGGCATGATATTGCCGGCGTTGTAAACCTAGCATTTGTGTGGCATTTTCAGATATTAATGAAATTTGAGATCCTTGATCTAAAAGAGCTCGTAAAGTGACATATGTGCCGTTACTTGCTGAAACAGTTAATGATAAGGTAGTCAACAGAATTTCTTCGTTGTCAGCTGCCACATGGTTGACGTTATGCTGTGCTGGCAAGTTTGACTGCACTGTGGACGTATGGGAGCTCGTGACAGCTCCGGCTTGTGGATGTGTTTCACGAGTTTCATGAAGGAGAGTATTGTGGTCCGCGTTACACCTTTTACAGCGCTTTGGGTTGATGCAATCAGTGTCGGGATGATAGTAAAGGCAATTTCTGCAGTATTGGCACTTTGTTACCAAGGCTAATCGTTCGCTCGGGGTCATTTTCAAGAATTTCCTACAGGTAAATATAAAGTGTCGCTTATCGCAAACAGGACAGTTTGGACCTTGAGTAGCGGCCACTTGATATTGATTTCTGTGTTGATTTCCGTAACTCACAGGTTTGCTACCCTGTTGTACTGATCCCCGCTTAAAGGGTTGCTTCGATGCGTTTGATTCCTTCTCTTTTCTATGTATGGGTTCCAGGGCTGTAAACTTGTTTTCAAGGAATGCCATAAATTCAGTCAGAGCTGGTAGCTCCCTGGGTGATTCGCGAGCCTCCTTGTAATCCCTGTAAGTCTCCTGGTCCAGCTTCTTACTGAGAAGATGCACTAGCAACGGATCCCATGTATTAGTATTCACCCCAAGGTTGTGTACTGCATGAATACATTCTGTGGTGGTGTCATATAGCCGCTGTAGGTCATATGCCGTCTGTTTGTGAATAACAGGCTGATTCAGGAATATCTCTATTTGATTCGTAAAGAGAACCTGAGTATTGTTGTATCTATGCGTTAAAATTTCCCAGGCTGTATCGTAATTATCCGCAGAAATATGTAGATGCTGAATAAGGCGCTCGGCCTCTCCCTTGACCTTTCCTTTCAAGTGTTGCATCTTCTGAGCCTTGGTGATTGAGCTGTTATCGTGGATGGCTTCAGTGAACAAGTCAGAGAATGTTGGCCACTGCGTGTATTTTCCCGTAAAAATAGGAATTTCTATTTTTGGGGTCGCGTTCTGAACATGTGCCATGGATGATATCTTCTTGTTCAACGAACGTTTGATGTCTTTGTAGATGGATTCATACTTACAAAATTCATCTTCGTATGATAGATCTCCGCCTTGAAGTATGTGGTCGATTCGCAGATGTAATGAATCAATGCTATTCCACTTGGTCTGAATATCCCTAAGCTCGTCTTCAAGTTCCCACCTTTCAGATATTACGTCCACGTTAATATTCTTTACTAACCTGTTGAATGCTCTAAAGTTTGTTCTCTGTAAAGCCAATAGTTCCATGGCTTCAGTGTTCGACTGTGTTCCCTTTTCTCCTGAACCAAATGAAGATAGAATGTTTCGGATATACTGATAAAGGTCCTTACCCTGTTGATAATAATTAGACTCAAAATATTTGGGTTCCCTGTCTGGATACTCGGAAAGTTTGACGTGATTTTGGTCGAACTCACCCCAGAGGTTATCCAACGTCTCAATCCTCCGTTGTATATAATCCGTAGTCTTTCTCGACAATGGATCCTTACCGAAGTTGATTTTTATTTTATTTATATTTTCCAATATCTCCACTTGACGAGAGCTTAAAGCAGCCATAGTGATAAAATTAAGGAACAATCTTACTTGGAAACCGATGTTTTGAACCACCTTTCCAAGCGCGATGCGCTCCGATGCTGTGCTCAGCAGAGGTGTGATAATGTGACTCCTTGATCTCGACCGACGTCTTCGAGAGAGCCACTTAGTGTTCACTGAATTGACTGTGTGTCTACGGCACTGTCGCGAAGTACTCAACGGGTACAGCCACTGAGGGGTTCCGATACCGAACAACCCACGCGCCTTGTACTAGATACCCGATGGACTGATTATTCGCGTGATCCCAGCCAATCCGGCTCGAAGGACCAAAAAAAAAAATGTAAGATGACTTTCTTTACGCTTTAGAATTAATGATGAAGCCGGGGATGATGAGTAAAACCGCCCGTGTTGAGTGTGGTAATATCACTAAATTTATTTTACTTGCTAATTACAGTAAACGACTGCGCGTATTGAAACGCTGAGGTTGCTAACCTACATTATTATAACAAGTAATATGATGAATGTGCGGGTTCACCGTACATATAGAGAAGATTATTCTTCTTCTTTTCTTCTTCTTCTTTCGTTTTATTACTCCACTACATCTGTATCATACTTTAACCTGTCAAATGATCACCTCACCTTAAGAAACCCTCGGGGCACCCAAATGTTACACGGATATTCGCAACAGGCCAGGAGTTATAGCCAACTTCTGGAGGGAGGTGGGCTGGCTGGAATAACAACCAAAGGCCGCCATGGCTCACGCACAATGGTCCACTTGAAGGACTAAGTGCGGAAGCCAAACCCATAACATAGAACATAGGTCACCTCAACAGTTTACACAATTATATTATTGTCGTTTCAGTGAATTTTTCTTATGCACATTTGTTGAGTTAATATGGCATCTAAAATGGTCATAAATACAAATGAGTCATTCTTGACCATACTGTTTCCAGTACCTAGCAGCAACCTACCCCACTGCATGTGGCTGGTGTCTCAATTGGTACGATGAGGTGTACTTGCTGTTCGATTGCTGTCTGCAGTACTACTACCTCAAACACTATGGTGAGATAACTTTCTTTTTGATTTTTTTTTTTTTGATATCTATTATGTACTTACTTGGCGTCCATATTGAATTCCGCCGGTGGCTGCAGGTTGCTTTAAATAGTGTGGGGTACCCTCACTTGTAATAATAATCCACTGACAGTCAATTGTCAATGTCAACTAGGTGTCAAACACCACATGCCTTACCCCACAGTCTTTATGTACATCACTAAACTATATTTTATACCTAACTAACCTAATTATCCTAATATCTATATCACTCTTATTATTTAATTGTTTTGTAACCTGCCTCCTTCACAAGTTACTACCGCATCTGTTGGTAAATGATAAATGATTTTATTTCTGTAAGTAGGTTTGTACAAACACTTTTACACGTCAATCATATTTTTTTTAAACTAGATGAAGTCGGCGTTTCCTATCTGACTACTCTGAGAAGAAAGGCCGAAACAAACTCAGAGGTCACAGTCTCTTTTAAAGTCCAGACATAATCTTGGTCAAATTATGTGAAGACCATGTGGATCGGTGTCTGAAATGGTCTTTTGAGGAAAGAACCACACAGATTGAGTGGACCTGTCCATTCAGTGCACGCATTTATCAGTAATCATGCAGCTCAACTCAGAACTTGAGGAGCTCAACGATTTGATGAACAATACCAAAGATAGGACATTTGGGTAGGCCACATAAAGTACTCAAACTGCCAGATTAATACTAAAAACTAACTGAGAAAGAGATGAAAAAAAAAAATTAGACCCACATAGTCCTCACATTCACAATAATTAAAATAAAAATAATATTATACTTCTCAAAGTAAATATTCATGTCAATGTGTATATAATAATTATCAAATGTCAAAGAGTATAAGTTTGCAAAAACAAAAACAACATTTAGTATGCAAAAATTGGAGCAGGTCAATCCCAAGCCTTTGTGTCTTCAATATAATTTTTAACGGTATAAAAGGCTTTCAGGCACAACTTACGTTTAATGAATGATTTAAATTTATTGATACTTAGATCTTGAACATGGCTTGGAAGTTTATTATAAAAGCGTATACATTGACATCTGAATGACCCACCTATTTTCTTGAGCCTTGTTGATGGTACAACAAATTTGTGTTTGTTCCTAGTATTTATACTATGGATATCACTGTATTTTTTAAACAATTTAATATTTTTATGGGTATGCCGAGTATATCACGTATTTCATTACTAGGACCTGGATCTTCATCAGAATCACGTCGTCGTAGCTGGTTTATGTGACGTGTAACGATTGGTCCATTGTTTATCTTTACCAAAAAACGAACAGGACCCTTGATTCTGAAGACTTCTCCTTTCACCCACTTTTCCCCTCGTGTATAGTTGCGCAGCCATACCTTGTCCTTTAACCGAAATGTTCTCACCGGTACTTCTTTGTTACTTTCAATTTGTCTTTCAGCAACAGGTTTTGTCGAAAAAGGGTGTATGATGTCAAACCGTGTTCTAAAACGACGTTTATTCAACAATTCTGCCGGAGACTTCCCTGTGACCGAGCTTGGTGCTACTCTCAAACTAAACAAAAGACGTGGTAATTTAATATCTATGTCCGTTCCAGCCAAACTATGTAATTTCTTTTTTACTGTTTGCACAAATCTTTCAGCTTGGCCATTTGATGATGGTGTATAGGGTGGAGTCAGTATATGTTGAATGCCATTGCATTTCATAAAATTCTTGAATTGTTCAGATGTGAATGCCGTTCCATTATCAGATACTAATACTTGAGGCAATCCTTGCTGGGCAAAAGTTTCTCTTAAAGCTTTAATTGCACATTCACTCGATGTTGATCTAACTATTTTTACTTCTGGCCATTTTGAATGTGGATCCACCACAATTAGATATATTCTTCTGTCAACTGGACCAGCAAAATCAATATGTAAACGTTGCCATGGGTTCGAAGGGGTTATCCAAGAATGTCCCGTGCTTGCTGGCATGTTTTTATGTACCTGACATCTATCACAATTCGCCACTACCGCTTCAATCTCATGATCCAGTCCTGGCCACCAAAAATAGCTTCTTGCAATTGATTTTGATATCACTATGCCATCGTGAGTCTCGTGTAAAGCCTGTAACATATGTTCCCGCATCGGTGGCGGTACGACCACTCGAGTTCCCCATATTATGCAGTCATTTGTAACAGATAGCTCCTTTCTTTTTAGCCAATATAATTTCGTATTACTGTCGTTTACAGTCTCAGGCCATCCATGCAATATCCAGAATTTCACTTTAGATAAAATATCGTCTCGCCCTGTTTGTTCTGCAATGTCTTTTGCTGAATACTGAACAGCGCTTGGTGTCTCGGATAGTAATAAAATATCTTCAACATCATTAGTATCTGACTTCCCATCTTCAGTAATATCCATTGGCCATCTACTGAGAGCATCAGCATTACCTATACTAGTACCGCGTTTATATTGTAATTCATAATCATGTGAATTCAGTTTTAAAGCCCATCGCATCATTCTTGGTGACAGGACTTTAGGTATTGCTTTATTGGGGCTTAAAATCCCAAGCAACGGCTTATGATCAGTATATATTACCACGTGTCTTCCATAAACATACTGATTGAATTTTTCTAAGCCGAATATAATCGCCGCCGCTTCTTTATCTATCTGTGCATAGTTACGTTCCGATTTTGATAAAGTTCTGGATCCCATAGCAACAGGTTTTTCTGATCCATCATCCATAACATGAGATAGAACGGCTCCTACCCCATACTCTGAAGCATCACATGTTAATGTTACCTTTCTGTTATTATCAAAATGTATTAAAGTATCTTCACTCGACAGTGTAGCTTTAGCCTTCTGGAATGTTTCTGTCTCTAACTTGCCCCACTTCCATACAGTATCTTTATCTAGAAGCCTATGTAGTGGTTCCAATAACGTAGCTTTGTCTTTCATAAACCTGTCATAAAAATTCAACAATCCCAAAAAAGCTTGCAGCTCTTTAACATTTCTAGGGCTCCTCGCATTCATAATCAATTTAACCTTTTGATCACTTGGATGTATACCATCTTTATCTACCACATAACCAAGGAATTCTACCTTATTTGTTGCAAACTCACACTTCGTTCGGTTCAGCTTGAGTCCTACGTCTTTTAGACATGCCAGTACCTTTTCCAGCCTTGCATTGTGCTGTATATTATTTCCACTTATTAATATATCATCCAGCAAAACAGTCACTCCTTTAATACCTGCCAATGTCGTTGACATGACCCGCTGAAATATACCTGGGCACGCCTTCAAACCATAAGGTAATCTCTTCATCTTATATAATCCCTTTAATGTATTAATTGTCAGGAGCCTTCCTGTTTCATCCGATACTTTCAGTTGTGTATACGCCTCTTTTAAATCGAATTTGGTAAAAATTACACCACCTGCAACTTCAGATAGACACTCGTTTATTGTTGGCTGAGGGTATGTATCGGTGTCAGTTGCTGAATTTACAGTCAATCGGTAGTCTCCACATAGTCGAATACTACCATCTTTTTTTAGTACTGGAACCACTGGTGTAGCCCAATTTGAATAAGCTATTGGTTCCATTACTCTGACGTTAACCAACCTATCTATTTCATCACAGACTCTATCTCTTATCGCAAATGGTACTGACCTGCTCCTCATAAATTTCGGCTGTACATCCTTCTTGCAATTGATCACAACTTCAGGTCCTTTGTATTCACCAAGTCCATGAAACAATTCTTCATATTTCTTAAGTATTTTCATCAGAGATTTATCCTTTTCACTATCCAGGGAGTTAATGTTATTTATACCTTCAACTGAAATCCCCAGAGGCTTGAACCAATTCCTACCAAGGAGATTACCACGCCCCTGTCCAATTATTATTTGCAGGTAACCTTTAAAGTTTTTAAATTCAATATAAACTTTGGTCCTGCCATGCACCTGCACTTTAGCATCAGTCCAGGTGTGCAAGTTCAGCTTGCATTCCTGTAAAACTAATCCCTTTGGCCAGACTAATTCTGCTTGTTCCCTTGACATTATTGTATAAGAACAGCCGGAATCAACCTCGAACTTGACTGATTTCTTATTCAGACGGAGTTCTACATGTATAGCTGGCTCACGGTAACTTTCTCCCACACAGTATATCCCATTCACGAAATGGTCTTGCCTTTCTTGAATCTCTTTGACATCACCAGTTCCATTATTATTCTTCCTACACATTTTTGCAATATGGCCTACTTTATTGCATGTGTTGCATTTCGCAGAAACAAACTTACATTTATGGTACAAATGGCTGCCTCCGCATCTGTAGCAGTATAACTTCTTTTTCTTCTCTTCCACAACATTTACCTCCATTGCTTCTACCTCACTGCTTGCATTTGCAGTAACGGTGCTTGATAACTCTTCAATGGCTGGCACTTTCAGAATCTTTAGGTCTTCAACACATCTTTCCGCTTGCAATGCCAACTCCACCGCTGTAGTATAGGTGAGGTTAGCCTTTTTTAGCAAATTTTCTTGTAGCTTAGCATTATTTACGCCACACACCAGTCTATCTCTCAAGGTCCTTTCTAAATCTACAAAGTTGCAAAATCTACACATTTTTCGAAGTTCGGCAATGTATTCTTGAATTGATTCATTTTTACCCTGATTCCTACTGTGGAATTTAAATGATTCTACTATCTCATTTGGTCGCGGACTAAAGTGGTTATTTAGTTTTGTATCTATATGGCCTAGTGTAACCTGACTCACACTATCCGGAAACACTAATGATTTAACTAAGTTATACAGATCACTACCACAAGATGCAAAAAATATGGCTTTTTGCTTACTAGGTTCTACTATGCCATGTGCTAATATGAAATATCCAAATCTTTCTTTATATGATTCCCAATCCCCACTTTTAATATCAAATGTCTCGAATCTTATATCTGCCATTGTACTAAAACAGTTTTCACAATATTTTCACTGGTTTTTTCACTATATTTCACGTTTTTCCTCGTCGCCACTATTATGTACTTACTTGGCGTCCATATTGAATTCCGCCGGTGGCTGCAGGTTGCTTTAAATAGTGTGGGGTACTGAGGGTACCCCACACTATTTAAAGCAATAGCTTGCTAGCTAAAGCATTAGCAAAGCTTGTAATAATAATCCACTGACAGTCAATTGTCAATGTCAACTAGGTGTCAAACACCACAATATTACTTCACAGTTTACACATAACATTTTTTATCAAACAAGAAGGTAATAATCATATTTTATTTACCATAATCCATAGTGTGTTATTATTTACTTTCTAATAATAACAGATATTTAGTAATTATCACTTATTTCAGCTGCATCATTCTCCGAGAGCTTCTATGAGCTGCTCCGTGTGCCCACATCCTCGTCCAGTGAGTTCAACAGTGGACAACAATTACCGGTGTACTTAGAGAGAGCATCTCTAGCCCTGCTAGTGTTGGTACCCTACCTGAGGGACAGGCTCGAGAGTATCGTAGGACAATGGAGGGAGGATGACGAGGATGGAAAGCTGGGGAAGGTAAGGTTAACATAGAGAGATCGATTGTGGTAGATTTTGGATAGTTTATTTTGTGAGTTGCATCCAGTGCTGCATATCACTAAGTGGAATGTACACTTTACAGTCAGGGAATCGATTGTTATGGAATTCATGTTAGTAAACTACCAACCTAAATTGTCAATTATATAAATAATAAATAAATTGTTTATTGGGTCTCAAAACGATTACATTTCAAAATTTTAAAAGAAAATTATATGGCAAGTTCATGTGATGTGTTAATCTGCTCTATAATTAACTTCCCTGACTGTATTGTCAATAATGATTTGCACTGACAATGCCCTGTCACAAGACACATAAGAAGTTTTATTGTGTTTTATCACATCTGAAGTTTACTGTCCCATTATGATAAATTAAGGTCGCTTTTCGTTCGTGTGACAGCGTGGTTTTTAACTACGCAACGAATTTTGATGCGGTTTTTATTTTCATTTAGAGAATTTATTCCGGAAGGTTTACGTGAATTATAAATTGAACTTTTACTGTGATTTTTTTTATCATAATTAAGCAAATTATGATTTAAAAAATCACGATGCTTGTTAGATCGTGAAAACCGTGCGAAATTGGGGCAGGTAGCTATAAATAAATAGAAAGAAAGAAAGAAAAGTGCGTTTATTGGCATTACAGCTTATAAAATCTTAAAACTATAAATAAAACACAACAATGTTATTAATGCCAAAAGGGCCTCAGCTCAGCATAATGTCAAGTGGCTACACAGTATGCACCACCTGACGCTGATTTTCAGCTGCAACCCACGAGTACCATACGCTCGAATAATAAGTACATAGTGAAGTGTGTGTCCGTAATAATAAATGAATAGAGTTAAAAATAAATTAAAATAAAATAAAGAAAGTGTTGTGGCATACATGTGTTTGAGAGTAGGCGTTGTGTTGTGATGACTGAAAAACTAGAATAAATACCCAATATTTGCATATCTACAATGAAATAATAAATAGAAAGAACCTACCTTTAAGACAAAATCGTTTGACTGCGTTGTCCTTCTTAACTACGAAACAGATTTTCATGAGGTTTTCGTTTAATAACAGTTGACGAATAAAAATTAAATAAGATTTGAAATTGAAAAATAATAAAATCGGAAAGTAATCAAAGGAATAAATTATTTTAAATGGCAGATATGTCGGCTCTAACATTTTCGTAAACTTTTTGATGCTTTAGAAGAAATATTTTTAATTTCAATTTGAAAGTCGAGCAACTTTTACTAAACTTTATGGGAGGAGGGATATTGTTCCAGCATTTGGTAGCTGCGTAACGGAAACTACCTCTAAAAGCCGCCGACTTGTGCTGTGGGATGGAAAGTTGTTGGGAACATTTTCTTCCCTCACCGATTTTGTGTTTTCTTGTCCACGACAGTCTTTCATATAAATAAGAAGGGGAGTGAGACTTAATAACACCAAAGAGTAGGCTCGCCAAGTGGAGTTTACGTCTAGCTTTCATTTTTAAAATGTTGTGCTCATTTAAGAAAGGTGTAACATGTCCTCTAAAGGGAACTTTAAAACAAAACCGTGCACAGGCGTTTTGAAGTCTTTGGATGTTTTTTTCAGTTTTTGACAGCAGTCGTTGGCCATACACTGCGTCCGCATAATTTAGCTTTGATAAAACCAAAAGACTCCACCAGCAGGACTCGCAATTCTTCACTAAGATAGGGACGGGCTTTGTATAAAATCTTAAGTCTATAATAGCAATTACGAATAGACTCGGACACGTGTTTGTGAAAACGAAGTTCCGTGTCCATGATAAGACCTAGATTACGTGCTTCGTAGACCCGTTCAATAGGCTCCCCCATAACAGTGACACAGCCGGCACAGGGTTTAATTTTACCTAACTGGTTCTCGGTTCCAAAAAGCATATACTTGGTTTTTGTAGGATTCAAGGCAAGCGTGTTGGCATTCGACCATTGCACTATGTTTTCAAGATCGGTATTAAGATCATTTAATGCTTGTTCATAGTCTTCCGGCTTAAATGATATATAAACTTGTGTATCATCGGCATAAATGTGGTATTTGCATTTATTTATATGTTTTATGACATCGGCGCAATACAAAATAAACAATACTGGGCCAAGAATCGAGCCCTGTGGAACCCCTCTTCTTACTGTGCGCTGTCTAGAGACAACTGTTGAGCCGTCCGCCCGTCGTATTTCAACAAATTGCGTACGATCGCCAAGATAGCTCTCAAACCATTTTATTGTATCCACGTCGAATCCGTAAAAAGCCATCTTGGTTAACAATAGAGGAACGTTAATACAGTCAAAAGCGCGTGAAAAATCAAGCAAGACCAAAAGAGTGCACAACCCATTATCTTGAGCTGACAGGATATTGTCTGTAACATCCAACAATGCCGTGGTTGTACTACGGCCCTTTCTAAACCCCGATTGAACATCTGGGAGGATGTTATTAGTCTCTAAAAAATCAACCAATTGCGCACAAACTACTTTCTCTAAAACTTTAGAGAGTACCGGCAGTATACTAATAGGTCTAAGATCCTTCATGTCCAATGCATTAAGAGTTTTCGGCAATGGGTGCACCTTGGCAATTTTCCATAACTCAGGGAAAGTTGAGGATGTAACCGATGTATTTACTACAGCTGTCACAGCGTCCAAAGTTACAGGAAGTGTCAGTAAAATCATATTTATGGTAAAGCCATCGCAACCTTCAGCGTTCGATTTAATAGTAGTCAGTATGTTCGCGATTTCCTTGCGTGTTGTAGGTCTTAAAGTAAACGTGGAACTATTATTTCGTGCGGATTCAAAATATGCAAGCAACGAATTACTAACCGTATCCTTACCTGGCACATTCAGAAAATGGTCACAAATTTTGTCAGGGTCGTTAAAGTGCAGAGGTAATTCTTTATGTTTAGATGGGAGCAAGATAGACTTTAAATTTTTCCAAAGCGCTCTGGGGTCATTTAATTGACTGTTGATTTTGTGTTTATAGTACGCTGACTTTTCGTAAAATAGAGACCTAGAAACGAGTGCCTTCAATTCTTTGTAATATAACTTTTTAGAATCAGACTTTTTGTTTTTTAAAAACACTGCATGTGCTTTATTCCTTAAATGCATCATAAATTTAACATTGTCAGTAATCCAAGGATAACAATACTCCTTAATAACACTAGTTTTTAAAGGTGCATGAATTTCAAATAGAGAAAGTATGTTCGAGTTAAATTTTTTGACCATAGTATTAACATCTTGTAGCTCGGTTAACGCTTTCCAGTTAAGTAACTTGAGATCCTGATCGAAAAAATCCTTAATAATGTCCTTTAGCGGTCGGTAGGTTATGGTTCGCGACGGGATTTTAGGACGTTTAAAACTAAATTCACCGGAAATCAACGCGTGCGCACCTAGATCCGGTATTACATCAACTGATACAGAGCGTGGTTTAACATTAGTACAGATGATGTCTATCAGAGAGTTGCCATGCGTAGTAAAGTGCGTGGGTGACTGTACCAACTGTTTAAAACCTAGGCAGTTCAAAAATGAGACCAATTTGTCCGTCTTTGAGTCCGAGTCATTAAGCATGTTAATGTTAAAATCACCCAACAATATCGTGTACTCACATTGACTTAGGGAGTTTAATGAACCAGATACAGCGTCTAGGAAAAGATCAACATCTTGCCAGGGCGGGCGGTAGGCGGTTCCTATTGCAAGCTTAACCCCGCGAACAGAGAATGTGATCCACATCTGCTCAACCGCGGTGTGCAATGGGCTAGCAGAGTACGAGTGGCTCCGTACGTTAATTCCGTGTTTGATATAAAAACCAACACCACCGCCACGTCCCTTCTTGACAGATAATGGGCGCGGTATATGCCGTAGCCTATATCCAGGTACGGAGGGCGCGCGCCCTTCTTCGCCTGTTCGCAGCCATGTCTCATTAATGGCCATAATGTCAACGTCCAAACCCAGCAATGCTGCTATAAACTCATCGTGTTTTGTGCCTAAAGAGCCCGCGTTCCAAAAACCAACTTTAAGGTAAGTTGTAGACATCATTGAAAAAATAATTTAGTAACGATAACTATACATATCACAGAATATACTACAAAATAGAACTTACGGATTGATAAAAGATGTGTGTAACCAAGAGTGTCGTGGTAAATAAATAAAGTGTAGTGTAAGTGAATTATTGTTAGGGGCATACAAAAAATATATAAAAATGGTCTGGCACCGTGGGCGGGGTAAATGATAAGTACATGGCAACCTAAATAACTTAAGATACTAACAAGATCACACTGGCAGGAACGTGTATAATGTATTGCAGTATTTATCGCAAAAATAGCGAAGATCAAAATGCATGTATTTAAAATCGACATGCAACAATAAAACAAGAATTGGCTAGACAGTAAACAAATAAAGGAATTAATTTGATTATTCTCACTTGGTACCGCATAATTCGACATTATAACATAAAACAAGTTGATAACTATTGTTACTTTATACAAGAACAAACCTACTGAGTGTGGAAAAAACGCGAGATGTCCTTTTCCATTCGGATGTGCACAGCCGACTTTCCCTCTTCTTTGCGCGCAAGTATGCGGCCATCTTTAGTCCAGGTGTACTTCCATTCCAGGCGACTAGCAGCTTGACGAGTCTCGTAGAATAATTGCCTGTTAGTTTTAGTTAGGCGCTCATTGAGATAGATGCGGTGTGGCGCTCCCGGCACTTCGATGTCAGCAGTTGTGAGGTTGCGGCGGACGCGCGCTGCACTCAGCAAATTATCACGCGTCACGCGTCTTGCTAGTCGGACAACGACGATTCGAGGGCGGGTCACTTCGCCTTCGGAGTGGTCACGTCGTACGTTCCCAACACGTTTAGCAAAAACGATGTCCTGTTCTTCGAGGTTAATCGCTAGTTTGATGGCAAGGGTGTTAATCAACTGCACCGGGTTTTCCCCACTAAACTCCGTAACGCCAGACAGTTGAACATCGTTAAGCAGTGACTCTTGCTCACGCTCATTCAGCTGCTGCTGGAGTTCCCCAATTGTTTCCTCCAGTTGAATTAAACGAGGGGAATTCGTTGGCTCGGTATTCTCTTCGAGTTCTTTAACGCGGCATTCCAGGGTGTCCACACGATTGTAGCACTTATTCACTTTATCATCAAGACCTGAGAACTCATCTCGAAATTGACGAATTTCATCTCGCAAGGCGTTAACCTCACTGCGGAGGCTACGGATTTCCATCGCTAGACTGATCTCTTGAGTATCCGGTGTGTTACTTTTTATTTCAGGTGAGATGATTTCAGCATTAACAGTGGGGCTGACCACTACTAGACTGGTGGATGAGCTGGACTCCTCTGTTCCCTTCACAGGAGTTTGAGAGTTGTCTTCCCGAGGCACCTTTGCTTTACATCCAGGGCACATCCAGTTTGCCGAGAATGTTGCTGTGGGAGCAAGGTTGACGCAGACTCGGTGATAAAAACCCGGACATTTCGAGCATTTTGTGCCGTCATTCACTGCCAAAAATCTTCCACAAGCTCCGCACTTCGGCATTCTCGATTTTCAAAATCACCAGGTCAAAACAACAACAATCTACAAATTGTAAAGATTACAAAAAGAGCTTGCTGCTTAGCATGGATTTGAACCCGGACCGTGTGGCTCCTACGATTAAGGTACGGCTTGAACTACACGCGCCGTTTAATCACTTGCAACAAGTGTTCAATTCCTTGACCATGTAGCAGAAAAATGGGTTTTTCAAAATTAGTGAGGGTGTGATTATATTTTTTTAGTTCAAAATACACAAACACCTTACACTGTGCCGACACTTGATTTATATTATATTATTTGATTTTATGTTTTGATGATTAACACTGATTGCTTTCGTCGTATTATTTGAAATAATTAAAGTTATGGTCACAATCACCGCGTATATGAGTTTCCACAGTTCAAACTTCAGTAATTACTACAAAATGATTTTTTTATTACGGAGCAAAAATAAGTACGTATCCTCAGCTTCGAGCGTATGACGCGTCTCCCGAGCGTATGACGCGTCTCCTATAGGTAAGTACTTAGGGATGCGCTACAGTAGCCCGCCAATATTCCCAATTATTTTTAAAAGAGCAACCATGGAATTTCTTGTCAATTGTTTTCCATAGGAAACGACCAGCTGCTGGCTTCAGATAATTATTTCTTGCAATTCTATAATGTTTTTGTTTCCCAGCACTTTCAATAAACAATAATGTATGAAAATAACGATTCATCGAACTTTCATTAACTATTGCTTCAAATGGCTAGTTCTAACAATTCCTACCTTTATTTTATTGTTGGACTTTCGGAAAGCCCCGGAAATAATGACCTCTAATGATGTTTATTGTTACTAAAACCAGTCCCGATGGGACAAGACACGGCGCGCCGCGACGCACGTGTACGCGATCCTGCACACAGTGTGGTCGTGCACGCGCCTGCTGCAGCTCGCGCGCTACACGGCGGGCCGCACGGCCGCGCACGCGCCGGCACTCGCCGCGCTGGGGCTCACGCTCAAGGTAACTTGATCCTGCACATAATTAAGGAGAACAAAAAGCAGAATATGCAGTTTCTAACAAAAAACAAAAAAAGTGTGCTCTAAATTGTCGTATTAATAATGTGTATTTCCTCCTCGGGCCCTAATGACTTCTTGCAACCGATTAGAAATCCCGTCCATTATGTCTTGGATGTCGCTTTGGGGAATATTCGCCCACTCCTCAAGAACTGCAGTTTTTAACTCACTGATGGTCTTAGGAGCTGGTGTACGACTTCGAATCTGTCTTTTTAGGTTGCCCCATACATGCTGTATTGGGTTCAGGTCAGGAGTGTGAGCTGGCCATGGTAATCGCTGAATATTGACGGCGTCCAAGTGTGGTGACAATTCTCGCGGTGTGTGCACGAGCGTTGTCGTGCATTAAAACAAAATCATCGCCAATGAATGGCGCAATCGGAATCACATGTGGTTCTTGGACATCTGTCACTCATCTGTGAGCATTAACGCTGTCTCTATCGAAGATGTCCAAGTCTGTACGACCGTACGGGCGTCGGAACAAATGCCACCCCCACACCAATATCGAGCCTCCCTCGTACGTAGCCCACTTTTCCAACCACAGCACATTCAGCAAATCTTGCACGGCGCCGTATATGTACGTACTGACGTCTATCAGAACCTCGTAAAGCAATTCTTGATTCATCAGAGAAGAGAACTGCCTTCCATTGTTCCGATGTCCAATGTATGTATATGAAGTCGGAAACTAGGTAAGAACCTGAGTAACGTAAGTGAATGTGTGAGGTGTGTGTATTGTGGATGTAGGGTGCGAGGTGTGTGTAGTGTGGGTGGATGTAGAGTGTGAATGTGTGAGGTGTGTGTGTAGTGTAGGTACAGGGTGCGTGCGTATAGGCGCACGTGTAGGTGTGGTTTCGGTATATTAATTCTTCTTTAAAATATTTAGTATTTTTCCAAAATAGCCAGTCATAACTAATCAAGGCAAGGATATATTTTTAGGATATGGTGGTTTCTTTAGGCTTCACCATAGTTCGGTCAAAATGTTAGTACCTACCCATATTAATCTTATATTGGGGTGGTATAATGTTTATTGATATACTTATACAATGTGTTTGTGATTCACCAATATTATTTATTAATATTCAAGGACGCGCCGCCCCGCGAGCAAGCGGAAAACACCTGGGGAGACCTCGTCAGGAGTTTGGCTACTGGACAGATTGGGTGAGTCAAATAGGTAGTTTGTGACAGTATATTTAAAAGGAATTCTTGATTGTACACAGGATACATTTTTTACCAGTGCGCAAACTGTAACCATTAAATCAGCACATTATTCTAGACCCCCTAGAGTAGACATTTTTCGCCGATCATACAAAAAAAATCAGCTGTTTCATGTGCAATACCTACGCGGTCAAAATGTATGGAACAGCTGACTTTGGAAGTGATTCTGTCACTCTGTCTTCTTTTTATGCCTTAACGACTGAACGGAAACTTACATGAAAGGCTACTTTTATTTGCAGCCAGATTTATTTTGCACTATTTGTGCCCGCGACTTCGTTCGCGAGGATGTCGGAAAACAATAATGAGTCGCTTAGATGGTGTAGGTACCACACCTCCATGAAAAAGGAAGAATCTTCCGATCTAGCCTGGTAGGAACCTACCATAGCTTTCGAATGCAGTCACTGCGTCTTCAGGGTTTATAATGTTAATGCGACGATGTCTCACTCAGATTTTTAAGAATAAATATAAATCAAGGCGCTTGGTCGAGACTCATTTTCTAATATATATGCATAAATCGAGTGCGCGTCTGGTGGAGTGTGCGAAAAGGTTATGCCACGTTCCCACGGCTTTCTCACAGGCCTGACCAGGCCAACAACCCGTGGGAACTGCCACATCCAATGAGTTCTCCGGTGGCCAGTCGTCGCCCGTTGAGAGTCGGTAAGTTCAAAGGCGCGGGGACGGGGCCTGGCTCGGCCCGTACGGGCGCGTGTCTTATAGCTTTGTTTATCAAATGTTGACCACTGAATAAAACCACAGCAGTGGGAATGCTCGGCACGGACTGTGATAGACCTCGACAGGTAGCAGTGCAGTAACACCTGGTGCCACCTGTCAGTTAACGGCCCGTGGGTCCGCGACGTTATCACGATGAAGAAAGATCACGCTGTAAGGTGGATACTGACCGGCGTCACGGTGCAAAATGCACCTAACATGTTACATGTCACATTTCGCCCCGTAACGTCGGCCATTAACCACCTGAAGAGCGCTGTTGAAACAAAAAATCAAAACCAGGCAAAAACTATTAAATTGTCAATATTTTATTATTGTGATTTCTACTGTTTCTATGTATCTTTTGTTGGAGATACCAAATAGATAAATGAATACATTTTTAAACTCGTTTTAATTAACGCGGTTCACCAAGCAAAGAACCTTGAGCATTCGCCGCACCCTTTCCATTCCCTCCCATTCCCTCTTTGCCGCACCTCACCTCTACCTTATTTCGTACCTATACTTTACTGGCGCCATCTGGCGAACAACTTATGAATGCACGGAAAACTGACATCCTTCACAGAATCATAGAATTCACAGACAAGGCATTAAGTGCAACAAGGCAATCATGTTACCTGTTATTCACACAATGAGAAAAAAAGAAAAAGAAAATAGAAACAACAAAGTAAATTTTAATGTCATTTATTATTTTAGAGTAGAGATACAGGGTAGCATCACAGCTTTGAGAAAACCGATTAGTCCATACCAAAGGTAGGGACATCAACGCGCGAACTCAAACCATGAATTCAGCACATGATTCTAGACCGCCTAGGGTAGAAATTATTCGTCAGTTATAAAAAAATCATGAACTGAACCAGAATCATGTACTGAATCCATAGTAACAGGTTGTGCGTCGATGTCCCTGCGCCACCCTGTATACAATTTATTATTAGACTGTTTTCTATTTCTTGTCTAGTATTGGTATCTTCAGTGTTTTCGGCTTCCGTCTCCTGTAAAGTCCTCTCGTGAACTGCAAAAGAAAAATATTTTAGGACGAGTATCTATAAATACCAGGGTCGATTGCCAGGTTTTGAAATACTTGAAACTATACTTTTTCGTAGATTAAGACTCAAAATATTTCTAATATTTATTATACGCTGGGGGTTCAGAATCATGTACTGAGTCTGGTATCAAGTTTTCCGTCGATGTCCCTGCCACTTTGTATAACTAACTAACATAACTATTACTAGGTAGGTAAAAGTAGTATTCGCTGTATTGTCTCTTATTTGTAAAGGAGCTTTACCTTTAGTTTGTATTAATTGTAAAGGAGCTTTACCTTTAGTTTGTATTAATTGTAAAGGAGCTTTACCTTTAGTTTGTATTAATTGTAAAGGAGCTTTACCTTTAGTTTGTATTAATTGTAAAGGAGCTTTACCTTTAGTTTGTATTAATTGTAAAGGAGCTTTACCTTTAGTTTGTATTAATTGTAAAGGAGCTTTACCTTTAGTTTGTATTAGTTGCAAATCCGGTGTACAACTACTTGTCATGATCACAGACCGTTTCTATGTTCACCGAAAGATAGTTTTGAAAATGAATATTTTTTTTCTTTTCTCTTTACACACACCACCTGAACAACTTTCACAGTGAATATTATCTATTTCTAACCGACTTCAAAAAAAGGAGAAGGTTCTCAATTCGACTGTATGTTTTTTTTATATTTGTTACCTCATAACTTTCGACTGGGTGAACCGATTTTGATGATTCTTTTAAAAACATAAAAACAGCGGTAATTTAACTGCTTTAGATATAGTTTGTCAATCTGGAAGGAACACTTGTACCAGGAAAGTTATTGTTACAATGTTTCAAACATTTAAAGACGAAAAAGTAACTCGACCTTCTATTCACCAAGACACTGACAATAATTTATCAAGGAAGAGTCATTCCATGAGCACCAACATTCGATGGGATCCAAGGAACCTCAGCAGTTTTGTTGTACTTAGATTGTATTTTTTTCTGTTTCTCTGTTTTTCTGTTTAGATGTGTGATTTGTAGAGGTATCACGTCAAAAGAACGAAACCAATATGGTTAGGATTCATACTCAAAAATTGTTGAACTCGGGAGTGTATTTTAATATTTGTTTCATCGCAATTGCTTCGCTCAATAAAAAGATATGATCAATATAAAGTGTTCAAGAAGAATTTAACTCTTAACACCCCAACTATTTTTTTTTTTAAATATATTTTGAATGTACAGAAACAGCTCGTCTACAGATCTATTATATGTATAGATATAGATAGATAGACTCTAGATTCTCGTATGGAGCTGGACCTGCATGTTTCTAAGCTTACTAACCTTGGATATTATCCTCTAATTTTGAATATGCTGGTTTACAAAGTGTTGTTTTAATATGACTTTTTAATGATAGAACATGAATGTGGCAGGAGCGCCGTGGTGACGTTCCCGATGCTGGGCAGCCTGGCGCTGCGCGCGGTGGAGTACGGCGCCTTCGGCGTGCAGTTCCTGCGCTGGTGGGACGCGCGCGCCGCGCCTGCGCAGGCGCTGCCCGCGCCGCCGCCGCCGCCGGTCAGTGCGCCCTGCGCTAGCGCGGCTTGGGCTTAACCCTCTAGGGATCTGGTTACCTGTGGTCACTTCTTTAGCTATACAAGGGTGTCTTGGCGCTCCCACCTACCTACCTGCAACGCTACAATGTTCATTTGGCGCGTGGTCAATTTCTGATTTAACTCCGCCATCTTGTTTGATCAATACATTTCACACAAATGTTGACCAACAGCGCCCCTTTACAACGTCATTCGAGCACCAAAAGATTTTTGTTGCAGTCTGTCTAGTCTACAAAAAACGGTTTTTCCATTCCTATTTGTTAACCTATACGTCGTTTAATTGCTTATCTGAATAAACGTAGGCTAACACCGTGTGGTCGGGGAAATAAAGGCAGGTATCTTTTTGAGTAATAATAATGCTAACCGCATAAACATATTTTGGAAAAATGTTTAAGCTATAAAAATGTTCATTTTACCATTTTATTTTTATGGTGTCAATCGATGCAGTTTCGTATTAAAAATTAAAAGTCTCCTCTGGACCAACCGAGTTTATAGTAGGTACTAGAAAAACCACAAATCGTAAAAACTCTTCCCATTAACTGATGCTCCTTTGCATGCTAATGTGTAATGTTCAATGTTTCCAGAGAGACGAGCGCGCCCTGCGGTGGAAGAACAAGTGTCCGCTATGTCTGCAGACGTGGAAGATACCTACAGTGTTGCCAGTCTCCGGGTGAGCATGCTTTTGATATTATCAAACACATACTTGCGGAATAAAAGATTAAGTAGGTTTAAAAAACGGTACAGATGGGGGCTGATAGTTACACAAACTTTGAGCGTTTATTATGAATTACTACTTATAGCGGTGTAAAATGTTGGGGGTCCTAAAGGTCTTCAGAATGAGCTACCAACTGAATTGAAATGTGGTTTATTAACAAGCTTTTATTGAACTTGCCTTGTTACCTATTGTTAGTACGTATGGGTCAAATCTAGCAAGCTGAATTAAAACCACTTTCTCTTATCCTACGAAGTTGAAAGAATAATAGCAGATTTTTTTTTGACATAAATTTTAGCGTCTAAAAATGTCTCTTATGCAAAAGGAGTTTCATATTATTTTTCTATGATTTTTCAAACAAAAATGTATTTCCATTAAAGCCGCAGAAAAAAGCACTAAATTTTTGGGAATATCAAATGACTAAGTATAATAATGTACACTATTCAAGAGTTGCCATTAACTATATTCACTTTAAGACCGCGCTATCGCATTAGGTATACACCTGTAATGATAGTTGTAAGGGAGATTTTATTAAATAAATAAATATTCATACTATTTTTGAATATACTTTTAAGACCACATAAAGGTTCAAAATATTTTTTAAAGGCAGTAATAATTATACTACCAGTAATAATACAAAATAAAGTGACATGTTCGAAAATAACTACTTCCTACAATTATTCAATTGGTGCATCAATCATAATCCTATGCAACAATTCCTAATATTATGGTAACACTAACTAAAATGAAATGTCACTGTCAAGGAAAGCAGTCTGTCAGTTGTCACTGATACTGATGTCCTGCGCTTTTTGTGCCGGTCGTGTTCTTTTTGCTATTTTATTATTTCTATTTGACTTGGATTGCTTACGGACTGATATTCGCTTCGCTTTGTTGTAACTTGTGCGTGCCTAATGGATTATAATCTAGCTCTTCTGCGTGACTGTGTTTTGACATATGACATACCTAAAAAAGTTCAAATTGAAATATCTTTTATTTAAAGCCTTCTCAGAACAAAATTATTTAATAAAGTTACTCAGGGACTGACGCTTAACATTTTAAGATATTTTTGACAAATAGACGCTACCATTTCTTCTAATTTTATGTATGAACGTCTGCCATTATTCTTTAACATGTCGATTCTGTTTCAAAGACAATGCATTTATATGATACATGACTTCCCAAGATTGGCTCTACACGAGGGAACTCCTCAACGGTTAACAGTACAGATAATAAATTATAACTGCGCATTTAATTATGATAGCCCGTCCCCGCCCGCGCGGCCAGCTTAGTGGGAGCGGGTCAACGGGGGTGAAACTTTTGATGGATACTTTTTTGGCCACAATGAACTATAGTTGTTGGCTTCTCTCGAGGCTCAATATTGTGTCCATTGGTTACAGCTACATATTCTGCTATGTCTGCATTTCACGCCACGTGCGCGCTAACTCCACGTGTCCGGTGACTCGCTGTCCTGCTGCAGAACAGTCACTGGTCCGACTGTACATCGACTAGCAGTCACTTGTCCGACTGTACCTCGTCTAGCAGTCACTGGCCCGACTGTACCTCGTATAGCAGTCACTGGCCCGACTGTACCTCGTCTAGCAGTCACTGGACCGACTGTACATCGACTAGCAGTCACTGGTCCGACTGTACATCGACTAGCAGTCACTGGTCCGACTGTACATCGAATAGCAGTCACTGGTTCGACTGTACATCGACTAGCAGACGCTGAGCCGCATGTACATTCAACTAGCAGTGCGCAGTGCTGGCGAGGTTAGTGCCAGCTGTGCCTCCAAGCCTGCTGCCTACAAGTTAGCCGTATTGTTTGTCATGTAGTGTAGATGCACTAATAACCAATCAAAATAACAACTTGAACAACAAAACTTGCTACTAGACTTGTGCATACGGTGACTGAAAATGTTAAGCACCAAGTCACTTTTTATTTAAAATGTTTTTAAGACTACCGACTACTGCCAAATTTGTATATAAACTGGTAGTTTAAAAATGTGATCATTATGTGGCTTAGAAAAGGCACATATCTATCAATAATTATGCCTTATCACATTTTATAAATAAATAAAATATGACATAATAATGTAATCTTAAGATTATGGTTGGAGTATTATTAACTATTGTATAGTTTATTTTGTTAAGATATTATGGTTGTGGGAGAATCGCATGTGAAGGACTCAAACGCTACTCAATTATATGTCAATGTTTAGTAATGTTCGAGTATATGGGGTAGTTAAATCGGTTAACGGTGACTAATATCTTTTCTAACTAATAAAGAAATAAGGCTTATAATTCCATGCAGCATGCGGAATACGCTCATAGTGAATCATGTAGATCAAACTTAGTAATAATAATAGTTAATTCCACAATGTAATTAAACAAAAACAAAATGTAGCAGCAGCGGTGAGGTTTGGTGAAAACTAAGGTGTATGTTTGGTAGATTGTGTTGAGGATTTTTATAATGAAAAACGATGCGTTAGGTTTAACGAGTAAAATATGTGTATTGGCCATTTTGCTTACAACATTCGAGGATATGGGTGTGGGAACAATATTTTGAATTAAACCAATCACGGTCGAGAGATAGGTATGACGTAGCATGTCGTATTGTTTCCTGCCTCAAGATGTCGCTGTTGGTCCTTGATATGCGTTTATGGAGCAAGAGATCACAACATGCCCCCGGCCTTGGAAGCAGTGGCTTTCAATGGTCTTCAGTCACTGCATCAGTGTCGATCACGTCCTGGGATAGTGCAAAGCACGCGTCCCAAATGCCACTTCAACGGCGGGAGGTTATTGTCCTTGATAACCACTAAGGAGTTTGGTTTGAGCTTGTCCTTATTTGCCGTCCATTTCGCCCGCACCTGCAGCTCGGAGATGTATTCCTTCGCCCACCGGTTCCAGAAGTGTTGACGAAGTTGTTCTACCCTCTGGTATCGCTGAAGACGACTAGCAGGAACATCGCGTAGGTCATCGCTAGCTGGCGCGATCAGTGGTCGACCAATAAGGAAGTGACCGGGAGTGAGAGGGGAAAAGTCGTGAGGATCGGGGGAAAGAGGAGACAGAGGTCGAGAATTTAGTACGGCTTCTATTTGAGCCAATACTGTGCTGTACTCTTCGAACGTGAGGTGCGCGTTACCTATTACACGACGAAGATGGTATTTACTGGACTTTACTCCTGCCTCCCACAGACCACCAAAATGCGGAGAATAAGGGGGGATAAAATGAAATTTTATATTTTGACTAGACGCGTACTCTAAAATATCACTGTTCGAAATGAAATGCGTTAATTTTAAGGTTTAAAAACTTTTATTTTAATATTTAAAAGGACACAACGTGCGCCATGACAAAGACAAATTTTCTAAGTAAAAAGTACAGGAAACAGTGTTGCCAACTTATCAAACTAGAGATGTACAAAAGATTATAAAAAGACGATTATTGAACTAATTACTAAATTAAAACTATATAAAAAATATTAACTAATCATCTATATGTTCATGGACTTGAACATAGTTGGGCCAGGCCAAGAATCAGAACTGCAGAAAACACAATGCTTAAGTATAATTAACCAAATATAACTGTGATAGAAAACGACATATTTTTAATTAATAGGTAGCGGACACAACTTTGAGACGCTCCTTCTGTAAATCTTATCATTAAATTTTACATCAGCCACTCTAACACATTTATCATTTCCTGGATAAACTTTTATTATTCTAGCAATAGGCCACACTAATGGTGATGTATTCAAATGCTTTACCAGAACAATATCACCTTCCTTCATATTTGGTGATTCATGTTTCCACTTGGGACGACTTTGCAGCTGAGTCAAGTAATCATTTGACCAGGTTTTCCAGAAGTCTTGCTTAAGCTTAGTTACCAGCTTCCAAAATCGTAAACGATTTATAGGGACTTCTGTTAAATCAACCTCAGGATAGCTGCACAAAGCCGTGCCAATCACAAAATGACCAGGAGTTAAATACTTGCCTTCATTTGGGTTCAGAGAGAGCAGAGGTCGAGAATTCAAAACACCTTCTATTTGCACCACAACTGTGTTAAATTCTTCATAGGTCAAACTTAAGGTGCCTACTACTCTTTTGAGGTGGTGTTTTACACTCTTTACTCCTGCTTCCCACAATCCACCAAACTCCGGTGAGTAACTAGGAATAAATACAAAGTTAATATAACTATTTTTACAAAAATTATGCACAGAGTCTCTATGAGACTTTGAGTTCTGTAACTCATATAAGTCTTTAAGTTGATTTTGTGCACCCTTAAATGTCTTTGCGTTGTCGCAAAAAACTTTTGTAGGCATGCCTCTTCTGGAGATAAAACGGTTGAAACATGCCAAAAAATTCTCAGTAGTGAGATCTGATACCACTTCCACGTGGATGGCCTTAGTGGCAAAGCAGACAAAGATGGCAATATACCCCTTTGTTACGAGTGGTTTACGGATTCTACCAACCTTGATATTAAAAGGGCCACAAAAGTCAATACCCACATGCTGAAAGGGTCTAGTAGCGGTAATTCTCTCAGCTGGTAATGAACCCATAAGCTGCCTTGCAGTTTCAGCCTTCAAACGCGCACATTTTAAACATTTATGCAATACCTTTTTGACCTCTCTAATGCCACTAATGATCCAATACTTCTGCGAGAGAGAACTAAGGACTAGTCTGGGACCAGCATGCAATAATCTGAGATGTTCTCTCTTAATTAATAAAGAAGTTATATGGCAATTTTTTGGAAGAATTAGGGGGTGCATTTTATCATGTGGTATGCCTGCATTAAGCAACCTGCCACCCACGCGAAGCAATCCATGTGCGTCTATGAAAGGGTGTAAACTTGCAAGGGTTGTTTTCTTTTGTAGTTTAAAATCTTCAGCAAAGTGCTGTTTCTGTACACAACGAATGATAATTAAAAGAGCATCTTGCAATTCTTTAGGTGATAGATTTAAGTCAATAGACTCTTTTTTATTTTTGAAAGTATTATTATAAAATCTATATATGTATGAGACAATATTTACAATTTTACTTAAATCAGAGAATTTTTCAAAAATTTCCAATATGGAGGAGGACTGCTCTACCTTTTGCAAGCAGCAAGAAATTTCCTCTTCATCAATCTCTGTACTACTTATATCATTTAATATTGGCTTTTCGTGACAGAAATCTACCTTAGACAAATATTGTGGACCATGCCACCATAGAGCGTGATCTTGCAGTTTTTGCGAATCTATCCCCCTTGAGAGTATGTCCGCTGGATTATCAGAAGACCTAACATGGAACCAAGAAGATTTTTGTGTGAGCTCGGCAATTTGTCGTACTCTGTTTTGAACATAAACATTATATTTTAACTTTTCGGTCTGTATCCAGGCTAATACAATTTGGGAATCACTATAGAGATAAACTGAGAGATTAAATCTAGATGCAAGTACTCTACCGACTCTACTTGCTAACTGTGCTAGCAATAATGCACTATTTAGTTCCAGCTGAGGTATTGTTAATTTTTTAGCAACAGGAGCAACGCGCGATTTTGAGCATAGTAAATTAGTCTGAACTGTACCATTTTCATACAAAACTCTTAAATAAATACAGCAGCCAAAGGCTTTCTGTGAAGCGTCAGCATAACCAACTAACTGAACCGATACTAAATTAGGACTTTTTATAGATCTGGGGACTGAAATTTTACCCATAAGTTTTAAATTTGTAAGAAAATTTCTCCATAGTAATAATTGCTTAGTAGGCAAAATAGAGTCCCACTCTATTTTTAAAAGCCATAATTCCTGCATTATTAACTTGGCCACTACTATAATAGGCCCAATAAGACCCAAAGGGTCAAAAATTTTACCAATGTAGCTAAGTACCTTTCTCTTAGTATTTAAAGTTTCTTCCTCACACTGTGGGGATTGAAAAGTAAAATTATCTAAAACGACATCATATTTTAGACCAAGCGTTTTAACAACCTTATCTGTATTAAGATTAACTTCATCAAAATATTGACGTTGAACTGGAATGTCTTTGAGAACTGAAGAATAGTTTGAACACCATTTATGTAAATTGAAATTGCCTAATTTAAGTAACTCTATCAATTGAGTTTTTAGCAGGTGTAGTTCTTCTACATTATCGCAACCAGATATGATATCGTCCACATAAGTGTTAGAAATGATAACATTTGCCGCTAGAGGGTATTGCACCCTATATCTATTGGCAAGCTCTATTAAGCACCGAGTGGCCAAAAAGGTAGACGACTTTAGCCCATATGTGATGGTCTGCAATTGCAAGCACCTGATGGGTTTGCTGGGGTGATCTCTCCAGAGAATGTTCTGCAGGGTGGTATAGTTTTCATTAATAAAAACACACCTGAACATTTTCTCTATGTCACAAATCAAAGTGAACAAATATGTGCGGAATAGAAGTAGTATATCAAATAGCTCACCCTGTACCACAGGCCCATTCAGCATTACGTCATTTAATGAAGTATTATTCTTACTCTTCATACTTCCATCAAAAACCACTCGCAACTTAGTGGTTTTGCTCTCCTCATTAAAGACAGCATGGTGAGCTAGAAAATAAACAGAGCCACAGTCAATATCATATAAACTTATATCAATTTCAATGGCATGTCCCATCGCAACATACTGATCTATAAATTCTTTATATTTCTCCAGTAACATAGGATGTTGTTTAAATTTACGTTCTAAATACCAAAATCTTTGAAGGGCAATAAAGAAAGAATTTCCAAGCTCTAATCTTTCCTTGGAGCAGATAAGTGGCATATCAACATGAAATGTATTATTTTCAAGGCGTACAGACTGCTGAAAGATAGCTTCTGATTTTTGACACTCATCTGCACACTTATCGACAGGTTCAGGTAACTTATCAGTAAGCCAAAAATTTTCCATCACCTGTTCTAATTTTACATTATCACTTATAACAAAATTTGAAACCAGGTTATTACATACCATTTGTTTGTTGCATTCTCCAATTGTGCCAGCAATAACATATCCAAATACAGTGTTTTGGAGTACAGGACCATTTGGAATTTTCATACAACCATTTAACAAGGAGTTAAAGTATATATCAGCACCCAACAAGATTGAGATTTCTGAAGGAATATTGAAGTCACTGTCTGATAATTGAATATTTTTAGGAATCTTTAATTTAGAAATATCAACAAATTGTTGAGGTAATGGTGTAGTGATAGAATCAACAACATAACAAGTTACATTGAATTTAACATTGTCAAATTGACATGAATTTATGTTAAAATTAACAGTTTGATTAATTCTCGAAGAATGATTGCCGATCCCAATAATATTGGTAACCTGCTGAGTAGGACTCATATTTAACTTTTCAACAAGTGATTTAGTTACAAAGGAACCTTGACTGCCACTGTCAAGCAATGCTCTAACTTTAAAATCACGACCATATTTGTCAATAATTTTTACCATTACAGTAGGCAGCATAATATTACAGGTTGTAACTTGAGAATTTGAACAAAGTGAGACTGGAGTCTCTGGCTGTTCATCACAATGTAAGAGTGTATTGTGTGATTTTTTACACATTCTACATTTAAATTTATATTTACAAACATTGTCAGCATGACTTTTCAAACAGAGGGAACATAGTTTTTTATCTTTAACAAAATTCAGTCGAGCATCTATAGGGATCATTTTAAATTGTGGGCAATTAAAAATTGCATGTTCTTTTTTACTGCAAAAGGAGCACACTAAACCAGAAGGGACAGCTAAATTACATGCACGTGTCACAGACTTACCTTTATATTCATTATTAACTTTAGGGTTACTTTCCTCCAATGCTGTTGCACGTTTTTCAAGAAAAGATAAAAAGTCTGTCATTGTCGGTAATGTTTCTGGATTGCGGTCAAGTTGAAAAGCACGATATGTATATGAATCAATCTTTCTACAAAGCACACAAATCAAAAGTCGATCCCAGTCATTTACCGGTTCATTTAAATTTTTCAATGCATGCAACTGTTGCTGAATGTAGGAAACAAATGTCCTTATAGATGCAGCTGTGCCCTTAGGCATTGATGGGATATCCAGAAGCAGGTTTATGTGATTGCAAATTAATCTTGACTTATTGTCATATCGTTTATTTAATAATTCTAAAGCCTCCGTGTAGGACTTATTTGTGAGAGGCAGGTTCACAATTACTGATAAGGCCTCATCTAATAAATATTTTCTTAAATAAAATAGCTTCTGGACGTCCGACAATGTTGTGTTGTTATCAATGACTGCAATAAACAACTCATAAAATGGTTTAAATTTAGTGTAGTCTTTCCCATCATAAGTAGGAATGTCAATATTAGGTAATTTTGAGGAACTGACATATCCAGTCTGGGAGGGCTCTGAATCTGATTTGGCACGCGATTTTATATTTTCAGAATGGCAAGAGTTGTATAAAACTTTTCTTCAAATGCACCAACATCTTCGGAGTCCTCAGGATCCAAGCTCAAAATGTCCAATTGTACACTTTCGTATTGATTAAAAACAGAATTTAATTTGTCCTTGCGGGCTTCTAACATGTCAATTGTTGCTGAACTTATACTAGTTGGATCACTGGCAAAGTTTTCCATACGTGTTAATGTTCCTTTGTACTGCGAACGCGTAATTTTTAGTTTCTTTAGGTCGGCCATTGCAACGCAACACAAATTCACTGTATGCTTTAACACTAGGTCACTATTACTTCTTTTAATGCACTTTTGAAGCACTGCAACTTTTCGTTGTTGAAAAATTTGTTTACATATTTCGTAGAGTAAAATTGACAATGTCAATCTGACACTTCGTTGGCGGGATGTCAAACTTTTTCTTTGAGTAGGTAATACCTATTCAATGGAAGTACCTACCTCCGAATGGAATAAAATATGTAGGTTTTCTTGAATTTTACTACCTTGTTGATGAAAATCGCTCACAATTCGCGATTTCAGTTTGATGAAAGGCTGGAACTCATGCAAAGTCGGGATTTTTACCCAAACTATGAGCAGGGTGAGGCTCCGCCGGGGCAACGCGGCCCGAACAAATCGCCACGCACACGGTGCAAGACGAAAAAACTTCTCCAAAGGCACTGAAGTTACTGTACCACTAATTCGAAGGACCACTTCGCATTTTCGAAATGAAATGCGTTAATTTTAAGGTTTAAAAACTTTTATTTTAATATTTAAAAGGACACAACGTGCGCCATGACAAAGACAAATTTTCTAAGTAAAAAGTACAGGAAACAGTGTTGCCAACTTATCAAACTAGAGATGTACAAAAGATTATAAAAAGACGATTATTGAACTAATTACTAAATTAAAACTATATAAAAAATATTAACTAATCATCTATATGTTCATGGACTTGAACAATCACTACTACAATTCGCTAAGAATCTTGAAAAATCGTTCATTACACCTACAAAATTACGACCATTGTCAGAGTATATATCTGCAGGCTTACCACGGCGTGAAATAAATCTTTTTAAAGTAGATAAATACGCTTCACTGGAGAGGTCACTGACTAACTCCAGGTGTATAGCACGTGTCACGAAACAAACAAATAGACAAATGTAGCCTTTGATGAGCCTAGCACCCCTACCTTTGCGGTTCAGAATGAGCACTGGCCCAGCGTAATCCACCCCACACCGAACGAACGGCAGACTAGGTGTAACCCGCTCCCTAGGTAGGTTACCCATCATAGGACTAAGCGTCTTACCTCTAATGCGAGTACAGGTAACACAACTATGCACCACCTGGCGAGCTAAATTCCTACCACCAACAGGCCACCATGATTCGCGTAAATTAAATAGTAATGCCTGCGGAGCAGCGTGGAGTAGCTGAATGTGCTCATGACGAAATAATAACGTGGTAAAATAATGTTTACTATGAACTACTATCGGATGTTTTTTACCGTAAATAAATTCATCAGCATTAACTAAACGACCACCAACGCGCATTAATTTGTGATCATCTAAAAACAAATTCAATTTAGACAAACAACCTTTATTAATAGTGTCATTATTGGATAATGACTTATATTCAACCGGATAAGATTCCATTTGACAAAATCGAGCTAAAGTTTGATCCGCATAGTCTAACTCGTCTACACTAAGACCGCCTGTACGCTTATTACTCTTACATTGACTGTTATTAATGAAACGTAACATAAAGGCAGCCGCACGCCTCATACGTTTAAACTGAGAGAACCGATGAAAGGGAAACAAAGATAATTCACAACAATCCTGAGCTACTACGGCAGTAACGCATGACTTGATCTCAGGTAACTCGCGATTTTTGAACGAGTCCGAACTTTTGTGATCATCTATTGAAAAACTAGGATCACGAAGAAATTCAGGACCCTCCCACCACAAGGTAGACGAGGAAAGTTCTTCCAATCGAGCACCGCGTGACGCCATATCGGCAGGATTATCTCCACTCCGTACGTGGCGCCACGGAACATCTAGTGTAAGGTCATGAATTTCCGCTATCCTATTTTGAACGAATGTCTTAAGTTGGTTAGGCCTCATGTTCAGCCAGCCTAAGACAATCGTGGAATCAGTCCAAAAAACTACACTATTAAATTTACAACGTAATGAGTTACGTACTTTGTCATACAGACGAGCACCTAATAAAGCTCCACAAAGTTCAAGACGTGGGATACTAAGAGGTTTTAAAGGCGCGACCTTCGTTTTTGAAAATAATAATCTAACGGATACTGTTAAATCATTGTTAACTGTGCGAACATAAATACACGCGCCGTACGCCGTCTGAGATGCGTCGCTAAAAATGTGTAACTGTTTATACATAGGCTGTGTACCTATAGCGTGGCGAGGTATGCGAACATTGTTTAGAGCTTGCAATGAGATAACAAACCGGTTCCACACGTGCGCCGTGTCATCAGGAACGTTATCATCCCAACCTATTTTTAATAGCCATAATTGTTGTAAAAGGACTTTGACAACAATTATGACAGGACTTAACAAGCCGAGAGGATCAAAAATTTGCGAAACGTTTGATAAAATAGACCTCTTCGTAATAGGCCTGTTATTTTCCATATTAACACACGAATTGAAATAAAAGTTGTCGCTTGCGTTATGCCAGCCGATTCCTAAGGTTTTAGAACTTATATTTTCATCTAAGCTTAAAGGTTTAAACTGACTAGATGACTGACGGTCATCATCGTGTTTAAAATTGAATATCCACTTCCTAAGTGGAAAACAACCTGACTGCAGCGTTTTCTGAGTTTTGTCACATAGATCTAATAATTTATTTTTATCATCTAAGCCTGTAATGTAGTCATCGACATAAAAATCCTCTTTTATAGCTCGTGCAACATCAGGATCAGGAGACTCAGAGGCTAATTGTTTTAGGCATCTAACACTTAAAAAAGGCGCGGAGGCGGTTCCGTACGTCACGGTGTTTAGTTTAAACATACCTAACGGCTTTGAGGGATGGTCACGCCACAGAATCATTTGCAAGCTACGCTGGCCCTCATCTACTAGGCATTGCCGGTACATCTTTTCCACGTCGGCGCATACGACGTACTTGTGCTGCCGAAAGCGGAGAAGAATGGCTATAAGATCACCCTGTATAGGAGGGCCAACCAGCTGCAAATCATTCAGTGACTTACCAGAACTCGATGGTGCGCTTGCGTCAAACACCACGCGCAACTTGGTGGTGGTGCTGAGCTCGCGGAACACGCCATGATGCGGCATGAAATAACACGGGGATTCATAGGAATCTACCTGTGTCATATGGCCTAAACTCAGATACTCCTGCAAAAAATTGGAATATAGAATTTTATATTCAGGCGAACGCTGCAGACGTTTTTCTAGCGAAAAAAATCGACGTTCTGCTTGTGTATAAGAATCGCCCAAGGTATCAGGTGACTGATGGAGTGGAATGTGCACGCAGAATCTCCCCTCGCTATTGCGAGTTGTAGTGCGAACAAAGTGATCTTCGCATGCACGTTCTTCCTCAGTCTGTGCGTCTCTGACCTTGGACGGTTCCTCAATCTCCCAAAACAATCGAAGTTGCGTATCTAGGGAATTAATAATATTGCAATGAATTGGCGCATTTTTTCGCGTATAATTAACGATTGGTCCGGAAATAATCCAGCCTAGTTTGGTATTCTGCAGAAACGGACCACTAGACAAACGAATCTTACCATCTTCTAACAGATCCCAAAACCTATCTGCGCCAATTAAAATATCAATATTTTTGTAGTCTAGAAAGTCCGGATCGGCTAACCGTATGTTGTCTGGAATACAGACTTGCGCGCTTAATTTACACACGGCAGGCATCGAAGCCGTAATTCTAGACAGCACGTAACAATTAATGCGCGTAGTAAATGAATTATCGACGCAGGATTTGATAACGATATTACAAGCTTGCGAACAATGTACTACCGAATCACCCACGCCTCGAACTTCGTTTGTGGACTGTATTAATGGTGAATTTAATAATTGACATAATGATTTTGAAACGAAACAGCGCTGGCTTCCGTTATCCAGGAGTGCCCGCGCTTTATGATATCTACCGTGTACATCTGCTACTTCAACGATAGCTGTTGACAATAACACGGACTGCACACCTACAGACTTACTCGATTGCGTTTGCATGTGTGCCTTGTTTACGTGAATAGGGACTGCGGAGTCCGAGGCGGTTGGTACGGCCGCGGGGAGGTGCGCAGGCGCTTCACTCTCATTAGCACTCGGCGCTTCAGTGTTCGTTGTGGAATGCAAAGCAACAGAACTATTAGCCTTATCATTGTGCAATAATGAGTTGTGTTTTTGGTTGCAGTGTCTACAAGGCCCAAACCTACAATTATTTACCGAGTGTCTCGAATGTAAACAATTCTCACATAAGTTGTGCTCGCGTACAAGTTTAAGCTTTGTGTCTAAGTCGCTTTCGATAAACTCTTTACACGTGTACAGTGGATGATTCGCGTTGCATTTTGCGCATGTTAACTTACCACGTTGTTTACTTGATTTACTCGGCGCGCTAGAAACATTGCAGTGTGACATATTGTGACATTTTGAATGTTGTTTTTTGCTGTCAGTGCTTTGAGCTTCTTTGCTATGTGAACGCTGCAATGCCTCCAGCATGTCTGCTTTGTTGCGCAAAAAGTTAGTTAAAACATCTACCGATAAACGTTTGGAATTGTTCTCGTTAGGGTTTGGGAACAATGTGCACTTGTGAGACCCCCATTCTCTTTCAGTTATTTTATCTAACTTCGACATCATGATATTAATAATTAAACTATCCCAGTAGTCTGTAGGCTCTCCTAGGATCTTAAGAGCGCGTAAATTTTTCAAAATAGTGTCTATTAATTTTCTAATAGAAGAAGGCGACTCTTTAGTTATCGCAGTTATATTTAACAAAGCTTTGATATGGTGATCAACTAAAAGTCCGCAATTATTGTATCGGTTAAGCAACAAGTCCCATGCCACCTGGTAATTATCAGCAGAAAATTCTATGGAATGTATAACTAGTTCTGAGCTGTCTTTGAGAGACGATTTGAGATAGTGAAACTTTTGAATATTGGAAATATCTTTAGAATTATGAACTAGTGAGGTGAATGTGTCTCTGAATTCCAGCCAGTGCTCATAAGAACCATCAAATGTAGGCATGGAAATAGTGGGTAACTTCACGGAATGTATTTGATTATTGTTATGACTATGACATGACTTAGTACAGTCAGCAACCTCATCAGTGTTCAGCATAAATTCAGCAAGCGATATTAAATTGTAGTAACTATCTTCAAAATGTTCTCTTTGATTTAATTGTTCGCCTAATTCACTATCAGAAACTCTTTCTTCTATCTTAGTTTGAATGTCGTTAAATTCAGAAAATAAAGTAGTACATCCTTGAATCCGCAACTTTAAATCAATGCGTTTTTGATTTGGAAAGTCATGATCACAATCTTTTAAAGACTCTAAATAATTGTTAAATTTGGTAAGCCTGCCCTTAATAATACCACGCTTCCTAACTAAATCACGAACTAACTCACTACTCTCTACACTTAGCAAATTAGGAGATTTGTCACGGGATTTAGCAGAATCAATAGGCATTTTGGTGGTCAGTGAAAAGAGGAGTACTCACGGTTTGATAATAGTCAGATCAATCACACACGGCACTGATGCTAGCAACGTCACCAGGCTGGTAAATGACTGGAAATCCAGTATTCCGAGACTACAATGCAGCAATTTCACTGAAATAAGAGCACAGACACACTATAGTACCAAATAGAACTCAGGAGATGATGGAAAGGAATATGGATTGGCCCCACCGATTGCGTATTATCTCCGATGAAATCTTTTGCGTTTTCTTCTCTATCCGCCACGTGCAAGGGGTCTCCGTCCAAAGGTCGCTCGGCGATCTTGAAGGTCTCAATATCCCAATGTTCGGTTCGAAGGTCCAAAATGTAGCAGCAGCGGTGAGGTTTGGTGAAAACTAAGGTGTATGTTTGGTAGATTGTGTTGAGGATTTTTATAATGAAAAACGATGCGTTAGGTTTAACGAGTAAAATATGTGTATTGGCCATTTTGCTTACAACATTCGAGGATATGGGTGTGGGAACAATATTTTGAATTAAACCAATCACGGTCGAGAGATAGGTATGACGTAGCATGTCGTATTGTTTCCTGCCTCAAGATGTCGCTGTTGGTCCTTGATATGCGTTTATGGAGCAAGAGATCACAACAGTAATAATATTTATTATTTTTGTAGTGCCTTACTGTGTAAGGGATTAAGTTATTATTCAATTTGTTATTGTTTTTGAATAAAATACAAAGCTATGTTATGTTTTTCATTTATTTTTCGTAAGAAATATGTAACAACTTTAAGTACAGTACGGTAGCAAAATATAACATTTATAATTAAGTCTTATACACTAGGCAATATAAGCTATATTCCCATAAATATACTTTATTGTAAGTTTCCTTAATTTTACGGGTGATGGATGATTGACAACTTATCTGTTATATCTCACACAAAAGTATTGTTACATCAATCACATAGGAAATGATTTGGTCTAAAGTCTACTTCGTAATTGATTTATCACTTTTGACGACAACTCCCAGTACAGCCCGATGCTAACTTTATGGTGGAACACGAAGCCAGTCGCTGCGGAACAACTTGTCGTGTCAGCGGGAGATGGGCGCAATGTGCAATACTGCGCAGCGAGTAGCGCACTTTACTACCCCATCAAGTTTGAAGCGTAGTGTACCGTAAATTAAAATTTCAGTAAGGTTTACACTCTCTCAGTCGGTCAATCGTCGCATGCATATGTCACTTTTTGTTCGGAAAACCGGTAAGCGCCCTCTGCCGGCGCGACCACGCGCTCATGACCACCAACCAAAAAGTGACACGTTACGATCGAGTATTCGTGAGACGGCTTTCAAAAATGGGGCGGGATTACATGACATACCTATAAAACTTGTGTTTATATTTTGTTAGTGACATTTCGGATGGTAGGTAAGTAATTATTAGGTCGACTGTACCTTGTTCATATAATGTATTTATTTATTTAGGTTTAAAATATTTAACGTTGAATTGTCTTGTAAAAAATATGTCGTCTGAGAAAAGTAAAGTATCACGGAATTCAACTCATGCGCATTGGGAATCACCTGTTACTATGTATGTTGTTCTTTCTCCCCCAGAGGAGCGTAAGGAAGTGTTGACACAACATCCCCCCGCGCGCCTCTGGGAACGAAAGAAAAACGTACAGGGCAGCAGATGGTTCCCATTGCGCAGGAGTTGTAGGGAGCAACATGGCGGGATCCCGCCTTGTACGTTAATTAACTTGTTAAATTATTTTTGTAATCATTTTTTGATACTTCTCATACAAGACGCGATCCCGCCGTTTTGAAATAAGTACGTGTGAACTGATAAAGTTAGATATAAGTAGAACAGACCTCATCAATCACCAATGGGTGGAAATAGGTTCGAAAAGTATACTTATTGTATTAAAATTAACAATTTTTGTTTGAGTATGAAAGTTATAATATCTTACGTCTCCTTCTAGTCTAATTATATGTATTTACACATTTGACTAATTTACTTATTTCATTACAAACTGTTAAAACATAAGTAGACTTAACTTTATTCCGGCGTTCCTTTTTGTTAAATACTTTATCTATCACTTGGTGTAGATATAGGTAAACATTAAACATTATAATACCTCATATGGCTGTAGTTTAAAGGTACAGTATATCAACGAAATTAAAGAATAATTAACAAAACGATAAAACTTACTATTTACTTAAGTAGCTGTCATATTAGGACGCTAATCTTTTTTGTCAAATTAAATTAGAATATCAATACTAAACTACAAATTAATATCAACAAGCTACCAACAAAATTTAACATGAGTGGCAAGTTTGTCACAATAGACGATCGTGGCAAAGTTACCACCATTTAGGTAAAGATCCACGCTGCGAGCATACATTTGTTACGATCCAATCAGAAATTTTCGATGCAATGATAGTGATTCAGTAGTACGGTGTTTGTTTGAACATCCACGAATGCTCGCAAACGAGTGCTCATTGTGGACTCACTTCTATAAATCTACCTCACACATAATTAACTTGCGACGTAATAACTCCGTGTAAATATTGGTGTGAGATCTGCCGACCATTCTTAGCCAAGAGGACCATCCTAGGCGTGTGTCCAAGGTACAGGATGGGCCGGGGAGGCCCGTGGGGGCCTTCCCCGATGGGCGGCAGGGAGCGCACATAGGCCCTCAGCTCGTCGCGCGAGGCGAAGGTCTTGTCTCCGTAGATGCCAGCGCCCTCTGGAATGTTGAGCACTTCCCAGGATTCTGTCGTGTCGAAGTAGCCGCCTTCGCCCTGAAAATACGTAAGTAGGTAGATTGTTAATATTCCTATTGCACAGAACCACATTTTAATTTCATTCTCATTGCCACATTATAACGGGTGATGACTTGACGAAAGAATGAATGAATGATTTTTTCATGGAATCTGTTTTTTGAGCAAGTACATGAAGATTTGAACATGACCTTTCATTCTATATATATACTTATTTGTTGAACTTTCACTTCATCACAAAATTATTAGGCACAAAGGCTTTCGAAATGTAAGCAAAAAGGGGTTTATTTGTGGGCTCTAGTAATACTAAATAGTAGAAGGTCGTTATGCATTTTGGCAATAGCCACGATCCTTCGAATATTCTATTATAACTTTAATAATAGTTACCTCAAAAGTAGAGACAGCGTAGTGGTTGCCCCGCTTGGCGGTGACGACGGAGACCAGCTCGCCCGCCTGGTTGACCACGGGCGTGCCCGCGATGTACACGTTGGCCGACTCGAAGGTGGGCGCGCACCGCCACTGCGCCAGCGCGCCGTCACTGGAGCGCAGCAGGATGCGCTTGCTGCGGTTGATGAACACCTGCGGGGTATACATGGCTCTTTATTGTGGTTTACTGGATTTGTAACGTAAACCCTGCCTGTGCACAAATTCGGCTGTCGACCATTAATTTCTCGGAGATTTGAAAGTTCATCATCTGCCTACTCTTTTCCCAACTACATTGGGGTCCGCTTCCAGTCTAACCGGATGCAGTTGAATACCAGTACTTTACATGGAGCGACTGCCTATCAAACCTCCACAACCCAGTTACTGGGTAATACGATACCCCTTGGTAAGACTGTTTGCCAGACTTTCGAGCTTCTGACGACCCGTAACCACGAATAACACCCGGGACCAACGGATTAACGTGCTTTCCGAGGCACGAAGGAGTCTTGATATGGAATTATGGTCACCCTTCCACGGACCAACCGCGACAAACGTAGCTTAACCTGATCGATCGACCCATCAGGCTTATTTAGCCACAAGATTTTAAAGGTCTAAACTAAAAATATCTTGGAATTCGAGTCACGCCTAGATTAGTGTACATAAGTTGTGTTAGCAGCATAATTGTATACACATATATACATAGAATAGCGAGACTAATTTTTGGAAGTTGAAATAGATTCTAATTCAACTCCCAGAAAGGATTAAGTATTTCATGCATGATAAATACTTATGATGTCTCACTAATACTAATCTCATCTGGCTGCCTTTTTCCAGTACATATATTGGGGTCAGAGTGGTACTGGTATTCAGCGGAATACCAGTATTGTACAGGTCCAGGTTACCAAGAGGGTATCGTGTTATCCAGTAACTGGTTTGTGTGTCAGATAGGCAGTTGTTCTATGTATGTGGCCTATAGCCGCATTTGTGTGCTGGGTTGGCGGGGAATGAAACCACTGGAGACTTCTTGCTTCTATATTTGGAGTACTTTGTTCTAGGTAGTTCGCCGCTGAATGTGTTGAATGACAAAAATGTTCCTATTTTTATACAATTTTGCAAGGATTTAAAATATCTATTTGACCAATCATAATTACAAAAAAGCGCAGGTAAAGGCGTCAGCTAATTAGGGATAGGTACAATATTATAAAAAAAAACGCGCGCAAAACATCAACCAATCAGAGCGAGGCACTATATTGAACATTTTTAACTTAAATACCTCGACCCTTTACCGTAACGAGGACCGCGCTACATTATTTGCGTTTTTTGCTAACTTTATTAATTTTACATAGGTAAAACTATATATAATCGGACTCTATGTAATAAGAACTATCTAAGAAAAATATAAAATCAACTAAGACAATATAAAATATAACATAAACACTTGAACTACTGCTTACCCCTAGTACTCAGTTACACAACTAATACGAATTATTAAATTATAGTAAACTTATTCACTTTGTACTGTCTTATGAGCGTCTATGTATCACTTTATATACACTATTCTATTATGTACACTGTTTTATCGCTTGTCCCGCACATCACTCCCGCCGTGCGACCGCGTCGTATCAACTTCCGGTGCGGGCTCGTTGCTTGTAGTCAGGGGCAGGATCACTAGCTTCCTTACTGGCCGGCGCAGAACACCTCCCTTGGTCTGCACGTCCACCGTCCGCACGACGTTGTCGGGGCCTGGGTACGTAGCGACGACTCTTCCACGGATCCACACGTTGCGGGGAAGGTTCGGGTCGACGATTTGCACGAGATCGTTGACCTGCACTGCTTGACCTCGTCCATGGGGCTCCCGCCGGTGTTGGAGCTCAGGTAGGTACTCCTTCACCCAGCGTAGCCAGAAGATGTCCGCTAGCCTCTGCGCGGCTCGCCAGCTGGATCGTGAAAGGGTGTCTTGTTCGTTGAAAGTGCCTGGTTGTGGCACGCGCCCTGGCCCTCCCAACAAGAAGTGATTGGGAGTTAGGGCTTCTGGATCTTCTGGGCTGACTGAGACATGAGTCAGCGGACGACTGTTAACTGTATTCTCTACTTCTGCTAGTAGAGTCGTGAGGACCTCTTCTGTCGGATGACGCTCATGTAACGTCGCGGTAAGAGCCGTTTTGACGGAGCGAACCATTCGCTCCCAGGCTCCGCCCATAAACGGAGCTCCAGGCGGTATGTAGCGCCAGGAGATGGTCCTCTTCGCTGCTTCTTCTGCAGTCGCCGCGTCGATCGCCTGTCGTAGTTCCTTGTCGGCGGCCTTCAGGTTGGTGCCGTTATCCGACCATATTTCAGTTGGGCAACCTCTTCGTGCGATCATTCTTCTAACTGCCATCACCGCGGAGTCGGCGCTAAGCGAGCCGGCGACTTCCAGATGTATGGCTCGCATCGTGAGACATGTGAAGATGGCCACATATCTTTTTTGTCGAGTTCGTCCGACGGTCACTGAGAGAGGTCCGAAGTAGTCGACCCCAGTGAAGGTGAAGGGTCGCTTGTGATGAGCTAAACGACACGCTGGTAGGTCCCCGGTTCTTGGATGCGGCGGTACTTGTGTCTTCATTCTACAGAATAGGCATGTTCGCAGTATTGTGCGTGTGATAGGGCGCAGTCGTAGTACCCAATACTGTTGCCTGCACTCGTTTACTGTGGCTTCTACACCAGCGTGATGGAGTTGTCGATGTACAGCCTGTACCCAGAGCTTGACCGTAGGATGATCACCGTCGATTACCAGCGGGTTCTTGGATTCTTCCTTCACGTCCTGGACCGCTCGAATACGGCTTCTGAGTCTCAGTGCGCCGTTTATGGACTCGACGCTGAGCTGGTGAAGGCGGCTTTCTTTGTTGATCGGTTTCCCGTTGTTCAGACTATCTATTTCTTCTGCGAAGGATTCTTCTTGAGAGGACCGCATCAGGAGTTCTTCGGCTGTCTTGAGCTGCTCGGCTGTGACTGGTAGCCGCTTCTTTCCTCCTTGTGATGACTTTGCCATCGTGGGCGCCTGTTGTTTAACTGTAGCCTTGTTCTTCTTCCAGGTGGGATCTGCTTCTTTGTTCTTCTTCGTTCTTCTGTAGTTGACTCTATGTTTGGTGGCTCTGCAGAGTTGAATAAACTGCAGAACACGTGCTGTTGAGTATCGAAGTCGATCCCAGTTGGAGAACGTAGTTGGATCAGGCAGACCCTCTGCGAGCTTCAGTCTTCCCTTGTCGCTCACGTAATGCGTCTTCTCTTCATCGGAAGGCTCTTCTGGTGTTGTCCTTGCGGTCTCTGTCGGCCAAGAATCTTCAGTTTGGTATAAGAAGTCCGGCCCTTTGAACCATCGATGATGTCTGTCGAATGTTGATGGTACGTCTCGAGTGGCGTCGTCCGCCACGTTCAGCTTTGTCGGAACCCAGCGCCAGTCGTTGACCTTGGAACTCTCTTCTATTGCTGCTAGACGATGAGCCACGTAGGGTTTGTATGAACGTGACCCTGTTCTTATCCAGGTTAGTACCGTCTTGCTGTCTGTCCAGAACACTTTGCGGTCAGGCTTCCTCTCGAGCTCTTCGACCACTGTCTCTGCGAGTCTAGTTCCCATGACGGCTGCCTGTAGCTCCAATCTTGGGATCGACGTCAACTTCAAAGGTGCCACCTTTGCTTTGGCTATGATGAGGGATAGGCCGACCTCACCGTCTGTCATCACTGCTCTCCAGAAGAGGACTGCAGAGTAGGCTGACTCGCTGGCATCACTGAAGACGTGGAGTTCTAGGGAGGCGGCGTCGCTGTAGTGGAGATATTGCCGCGGGATTGCTACTTCTTGGAGGTTCTTCAGATGCCCCATCCACATTTCCCACTGCTCTGCCAGGTCTTCGTCGATCTTGTCATCCCAAGCTGTTCCTCTGCGCCAAACTTCCTGGAGGAGTTGTTTCGCCCTGATTGTGACAGGCGAAGCGAACCCGAGTGGGTCGAAGAGTGACATCACTATTCTTAGTGCTTCCCTTTTTGTCGGTTGTTTACCTTCTATGAGTGTGGAAGGTATTCTGGCTAAGTTGAGGTTGAAGGTGAGCTCGTCTGAGTTGATTTTCCAGATGACACCCAAGACTCGTTCAGTCTTTTCTTCTGTTCTGTAGAGTTCCATGTCTTCTGTCTGGTTGTCTTCTCCAAGTGATTCTAGGAGTGACGCTGAGTTCGATTTCCATTGTTTCAACTCGAAGCTGGCCTTCATGTGTACCTCTCGCACACTCTTCGTGATGCGTTTGGCTTCTTCGAGGTTTCTGAAGCTATCTAAGTAGTCGTCGACGTAATGCTTCTGTATGATAGCAGCTGCGGCTTCTGGGTGAGTTTTCTCGTGCTGTTTGGCGTTCATGTTCTTTACGTAGATTGCTGTCGAAGGGGAACTCGATGCTCCGAAGATTAACGACGTCATTCTGTACTCTTCTGGAGGTTGGTCGTCTCGTCGATCCCCGCGCCATAAGTACCGCAGTGTATCTCTATCTTCTGTTCGCAGCTTGACTTGCATGAACATCTCTTTGATGTCCGCTGTAACTGCGACAATGTGTTGTCGAAACCGCATGACGACGCCTGGTAGTGACTGTAGTAGATCAGGGCCTTTGAGTAGCATGTCATTGAGTGCCACCCCTTTGGTCTTGGCCGCGGCATCGTGTACTACCCGGAGTTTCTCTGGTTTCATCGGGTTGACTACCGCAAAGTGAGGTAAGTACCAAGTCTTGTCAGCTGTCTTCTGTTTCGGGGCAGGTTCAGCGTACCCCTTTGCAATAAGAGCGTCCATCTGTTCGACGTACTTCTTCTTCAATGCGGGTTCACGATCAATCTTTTTCTCTATATTGAAGAGCCTCTTCAGTGAGTTTTCGTAGTTGTCTGGGAATTTGACATCTTCTTTACGCCAGAGAAGACCGGTCTGGAATCTTCTTTCTTCTATTTTCGTGGTGGTTTTCTCCAGAATACGAAGTGCTCGTTCTTCTGGGTCAGTCTTCGGTTTCTTGGGGTTTATGCAGAGCGCGTCCATCTCGAAATATTGCTTCACGAGGTTTTCTAAATTCTCTTCTGGATCTTCTGTGATGTGTGACACGAAATCGATCTGCTTCCCGAAGGTTCGTGTCTGGCTGCCGTGGAGTACCCAACCTAGCGGCGTGAGAGATGCCACTGGGTGGTTCTTGTCTCCTCTTCTTACTTCCGACGTCAGCAGAAGATGCCAGTTGTCTTGACCGATGAGAACTCGTGGCTTCGCATTAGCATATGTGAGATGTCCTCGGATGTCAGATAGGTGTTGACACCCTTCCACTAGTTCTTGTGGAACCCGTTGAGACGAGACTTGCAGGTTCTTCACTGTACGTGCTTGTATTTGCTCTTCGTGATCGTTGAGCCCCTTCAGCTTGATGGTGACTCTTCTGGATGCTGACTCTGATGCCTTCATGTCATTGATGGTTTCAATCTTCAGTGGATCTATGGGTCCTGTTGCTCCGACGCTCTTTACCACGCTGTCGTCGATGAGAGTGACTGTTGACCCGTCGTCCATCAATGCGAAGGTGTTGACATCTCCTTTCGGTCCCTTCACCTGGATTGGAAGGATCTTCAGGAACGATTGCTTCTTGACTGTCCAAGTTGAGTTGATGACTTCTGTGGGCTCTTCTTTTGCTTCTGCCTTCTCTGTCTTCTTTTCATAGTGCAGCATCTTGTTATGAGAGTACTTGCAGCCGTTGACACCACATGACTTGGGTTTGCAGTTGTGTGTCTTGTTTCTGTAGCGAAGACATCTGAAGCAGAGACGTTTGGATTTGGCCATGTCCCATCTTGCGTTTGCATCTAACTTCTTGAACTCTTCGCATTCTGTTGCATTGGTGTGCCCCTTATCTTCACATATGAAGCACTTCGTTGCTTGTGTCTTCTCAGTCACGTTGTTGACCCTTTGTGTCTTCTTTTGTGAAGCGGCCGTAGTAAGTGCTGCCATCTGTTCAGGCAGCGCGTAAGGTCCGCACAGCTCCGCTTCCCTTTTGAAGAACTTTTCTATCTTGATGAGGCAAGGATCTTCGCGTGGTTGCGTGGCTGAGAAATCGTAGTATCTGTATCGCAGAGTCGGCGTCAGTTTGTCCACTATTGTCTTCGCGAGTTCAGGGTTGTACATGTAGTTGAAACAACCCATAGTCTTCAATGTCGCCACTACGTTGGAGACCTTCGTGGCGAATATGCAGATGTCCCTTGGTGACTCAGTAAGGCGCGGCAGACCTCGAAGCGTCTCCATCTCCATCATAGCTATTGCTTCTGGTCTTCCGAATCTTGACTCCAAAGTCTTCATCACTTCAGCTGGATGCGCGTTGGTTATCAGAAGACCTTCAACCGCTTCTTTGGCCTTTCCTTTCAGGTTTCTTCTGAGTCGATTCGTATTTTCAACTGTGCTGAACATTGCTTCTGTCTCGTAGTAGGCGGCGCGGAATGGTAGCCACTCCTGATGGGACCCACTGAAGATCGGTAACTCGACGAACTTGGGTCGTTGAGCGGCGCTGACAGCCCGGGTGATGGCTTCAGCTAGGAGGGCTAAGTCGGTTTGACCTCCCGCCGGTGACTGACGTGTTTCTTCATGCTTCGCTGGCATTGGTTCTTCTGTGCGGACGACCGTTGGTTCTTCTGGGGGGCAGTGTGGTTCGTTGGTGATCGCTAACACCGGACGATTCACTTGATTCTCCAACCAGTTGTCCACTCTTGCGTTAACTTCTGACTTCGAGTAGAGGGAGACGTCATCTTCTTCCTCTTCTGAGTCTTCTTTCTCCAATGTAGCTAGGCGTGCTGCGGCTAGTTTCACTTGAAGGCGTAGTAAATCTTCTCTCGCCTTCGCAAGCTTGAGTTGCTTTGTTCTGCTGTAGATAGATCCTCCCTCTCCTCCCTTGTTGCTAGGAGGGCGGAGATCCTGTAGTCCAGTCGGCTTCGATGGACCGGCGGTGTTCTTCATAACTCGCTTCACTGTAGAGGTTTCTGTTTCTTGACGAGTTTCACTATTGATGACAGTAGCGGGCGGCTTCATCAGCTGTTTGTCCTTCGCACCCGTAGTTAGTGTCGTCGCAGTGGACGGGGTTACGGAGGGGGCAGCGGCGCTGGCGGCTGTGGCGGAGGCGGTGGCGGTCGAGGAGGTTCTGGCGGTCGCGGAAGTCACGGTGGTTGGCTCGGTTGCCGCGGAGTTGTCTGTCTGTTCCGAAGTTTCCGTGGCGGTCGTCCCTGTAACTGTCGATTCCGTGCTGGCTTCCGCGCTGGTACCGGTCGCCGAGGTAGTGGTCTCGGACGACGACGGCTTCTGTTCTCCCGACGGCTTGCGGCCCCTACCCACGGAGCGCGTAACTGGCATGCTGTCAGCTGATTTTCTTCGAATCTTGAAAGTACTCTTCTATTCTCTTGAGAAATCTTCTCTGTGATGCTGTAGTAATCTTCAGGTAATTCTTCCCCGCAGTATCCGTGTTCGAAGGACCATTAAATGTGGCCTATAGCCGCATTTGTGTGCTGGGTTGGCGGGGAATGAAACCACTGGAGACTTCTTGCTTCTATATTTGGAGTACTTTGTTCTAGGTAGTTCGCCGCTGAATGTGTTGAATGACAAAAATGTTCCTATTTTTATACAATTTTGCAAGGATTTAAAATATCTATTTGACCAATCATAATTACAAAAAAGCGCGGGTAAAGGCGTCAGCTAATTAGGGATAGGTACAATATTATAAAAAAAAACGCGCGCAAAACATCAACCAATCAGAGCGAGGCACTATATTGAACATTTTTAACTTAAATACCTCGACCCTTTACCGTAACGAGGACCGCGCTACATTATTTGCGTTTTTTGCTAACTTTATTAATTTTACATAGGTAAAACTATATATAATCGGACTCTATGTAATAAGAACTATCTAAGAAAAATATAAAATCAACTAAGACAATATAAAATATAACATAAACACTTGAACTACTGCTTACCCCTAGTACTCAGTTACACAACTAATACGAATTATTAAATTATAGTAAACTTATTCACTTTGTACTGTCTTATGAGCGTCTATGTATCACTTTATATACACTATTCTATTATGTACACTGTTTTATCGCTTGTCCCGCACAATGTATAATACGAATACTTTTGTCGTCGTCGTAACTACTATCACAGATCCACGAACGATAGCTGGGAGCAATGGATAAATTCATTATCGTTTATTTGTTGCCGCCACTTGCCGTATGTATGAGTTAAATGCTGTCCAGTGTTAACTGATTATGTAGGTGTACCGACCTTCTCTGCCGTGTTCTCATCAATCCTGACGAACACCAGCTCTCCCAGCGGCGCCAGCAGCTGGTCCGTGAAGATGCCGCAGTAGTGGTGCGTCGTCTTCGCCAACTTCTCGACCTGCAACATAACGTCATTGATTAGCACTGTTCAGAAATACAGGGGTGGCGGTATACACAGTTGTGAAGTTAGTCCTCAACGTTAGTAAGTTGCGGTAAAGTTAACGTTGCGTTTTATTGAAGAACTCCTTGAAATAACCAGGACGACAATGGCAATCATCAATTATGCAGTGGCAACCGTAAGTAAACAGTGCGTTATGATTGGGGCACTGAGATCCACTTGCATCACAAATCTGAACTAATATTGTTATGGGAAAGGACTAGAACTTTTTTAAGTTTGTTTTTGACGCTTTCACGCTAGAACGGCTGAAAGGAATTGAATGAAATTTGGCACATGGGTAGACCGTAACCTGTATTATTAGGACATGGGATACTTTTTATCTCGATGTTCTTAGGTAATAATATTTCTCTCTCACCTGTTCCGGAGTACAGCAATGGATAGGCACGGTAGATGCGAAGCTGGCGTAGGGCTTGCCATCGGCCCGCTCGTGCAGGTCGGCCGGGATAGTCATGTTCTCCACCAGCCCGCGGTACGTGAGGCCGGTCGTGGTGGTGGGGTAGCCGGTGCGCTTCGACATCGTGAGGTCAGGGGTCAGAGATGGAGACTGAAATGAAGGAGGTATAGTGTCGTTAGGTAACGTTCAAAAACCATAACACATAAGATAGAAAGAAAATAAATTCATTCATTTTAAAGGGCACACAGTATACAGCAACAAATAAAAACTGAAGTGCGATGTCTAAAGTGTGCCTCACGGAGTCACGGCTGTGCCAAAAAGGCCCAGTTCAGCAAAAATGCCAGACAATTATAGTGCATAACATAACATCACGCCTGTAATCCCCAAAGAGTTGCGCAGAGGTGTAGCTACCCACACTTTGTCAGTTACTATACGGCCAGTATCCAGTCTCCAGTCTCCGGGATGCTACTGAGAAATTTCGGCCCGTCCTGGGAATCGATAAGTAATCGTCTTACAACGTTCCCACTGTCGGGACACAGGCCTCTGTGAGAAGGAATGGGCCATAATCTACTACGAGGGCCTAGTGCGGGTTGGTAGATGTCACATGTCTTTGAATTTTTTGGTTCTAGGACATGTCAGTTTCCTCACGAGGTTTTCCTTCACCGTTTCGGGAGCAGTTGTGAAATTAAACACACAAAGCGTGCCTGCATGTGCTCGAAGTCACGACCTGCGACCACGACTCTCGTAAGGTGCCGCCGATACCACGGGCCCCCACTGCTCTCTTACACCCAAACATTATCAATAAATTATATAATTGTGTTCTGTAGGTATGTAAACGATGGAAGCCTTGATTACAGCCTGTTATCAGTGTGTGCTGTGTGTTCGTCATAATCAGGTGCCGCTCCCAGTGATAACGTTTCACTAATTAAATCTATGTTTATTGATTTCGGATTGTAGCTAATTAATTTGATTTTGATTTCTAGAAGATTCTTTGCTATATCAGTCAATGGCCCGCGATTTTAGTTATGTACCTAGGTAGGTACTTTAGGTGTATACCTAATACATAGCTATGTACTAGGTATGTAGGTGCATACGCAATCTTCCTGCATTATTCAAATAATCAAATCAAAGCTATTAATTTGTTAAATATTGGCATCCACAGGTACGTTTTTTGATACATTTGTTTAGCATTTTATAGCAGATAGCTAAGTACTTTTGGAACAGACAAGATAGGCATGTTGCAATATGCAGTAGGTACTTACATTTTCTTTTAGGGCAAAGATATTCACAGCAAGAAAAACACCTCTATTTTTAACCGATTTTAAAAAGAGGTTCTGTTTTCAAACGTGTTGTATGTATGTATGTATGTTTGTTAAGCATGTCCGTGATTTTCTCAGAAACTACTGATCCAAATTTGATGAGGTTTTTGTCATTTCAATGCATATTTTTTTGTATCTCTAATTTAAGTGTCAGTTCGAAAAAACCATTAGATATGGACTTATATGACTATGTTACTCATTAACATTAATTGACATGCTGTTAGACCACGTTCCCACGGACGTAATAATATCGCGGTGAGATTTGTTCGCGCACTGTATCTTCAACGCACTGCTCAGCGCCGACATTTGAAAAACGAAGTGTATTTTTTCGACGCGCGTACACTCACTTGCGCTGTGCTCTGATGGATTCTCGATGTTCAGTTCAACACAGAGGGTTGAAAATACAGTGCGCGTAAAAATCCCGTCGCGCTTTTATTACGTTCCGTTTGAATGTCGACTTATATCTGGTGATTATGGCTGTGGTTTGCGGTCTCCATGAAATTAAGTGTTCTCGTCCAAATTACATACGGTTAGCTTGCGTCACGTTAATAGAACATTGGTAAAAATAAATAATTTCAAACGGTCAGATTAACCGACTTCTTTGGACTTGATTTTGACCCATTTCAAACGGTCAGATTTTATTTAAACTTTGTAGACTTCTGGAGGACCGATGACAATTCAATTATTTTATAAATTTGTTTTAAAAAAAAGACTGGGGTGCTTTTTGATGTATTTTTATAATCAATTAATATCAAGCACCCCACGTTTTTTGAAATTATTTTCTACTTTTATAGTTTGGTTTTTAAAGTGTGTTTTTTAGATTTTTTAGTCGTACCTATTATTTATTTTCTGTTTTTTAGTTCTGCTAACTACAAAAGCGTAATTTGTCAGTTTTTATTTTTATTTAACATTATGGATCAAATATATCAAATTATTGAATTGTCATCGGTCCTCGAGAAGTCTACAAAGTTTAAATGAAATGTGACCGTTTGAAGTGGGTCAAAATCAAGTCCAAAGAAGTCGGTTACAAACATGCTTACAAACATATAGCACCCTAATTGCGTAACGCACGATCAATCATAATCTGAATCATTTTGAAACAGATTGCTAATCCATTGCTTCATATGTAGGTACGACAATTTAAATGTGTCTGCTCAACAACGTTAATACCGCAATGGATATTGTTGAACTGTCAAAATGAAACAGATTATGATTGATCATGTGTAACGCAGCTAAGGTGCTGGTTAAACTAATAAAAGCGTGTTAAACAAATTTTAGATTATAGCCTCAAAAAGCTCGATGATGGTCAAGACGTGGGGGAAAAGGAGATAAATAGGAACTAACGTGTTACTTTGATGCAGGTTCCAATATGAATCAATAAGCGATTTTCTTCACGAAAAAAAATATTGCAAAGTTGATGTCTACTAAGTTACCTACTTACATAACGAGCTTTAGATAAGTATATGTAGATATTACTTACTTCAAAGTTTGAACAGAACAGAGCTTTTCTAAATTAGGTAGAGGTTAAAAATGTAGGTACCTACGCCACTGTGTTAATTCAGTTTTGTTCAGAATATACTTAGATATAGATTATTTTCACTGATTCTACCCACTTACCACTTTACCTAAGTATACATCAAAACTCTGGTTTCAGTAAAACTAAACAAAGCTATGAATGAGGTCAATTTAACGAGGACATCACGAATATACCATTATAAGCTAGCAAGCCGGCTTCAGCCATAATCTTAGTCCATACCCAGACTTTCCTACTTATCTAGCTCTATGTTACTCTATCACGGACTAAATCATCACTGCCGATACTAAAAAACAGCTATTAACAACAAAACCAACATACCAAGTGCTCTCCGGTTGACAAACAACTAAGAGCCGTATGCAGCCGGCCGGCGTTGATAACACTATCACTGTCGCTCTATCACGCTGATAACAGACGATCTATTGTGTAAAAATCTCACCGTGAAAACAGGTGAAGTGAGCTGACAATAGTGGCAATCCTTAACATCTGCAGTGATATTCTGTAAATATCTCACCGTGATAACTTGGGTGAAGTGGGCTTAACGGGAACCTAGTCGCGGGCTCGAACTCAATGATGGGCCTGGCTAAAAAGCACACTGTCTCGTCAGGCATCGTGTCCGACTGAGGTAGTATCAGTGATGAGCAGTTAGAAGCTAGTTTACACGTACAACATTATTGAGTGAGATGCAGGATCATTTATAGTACAACAGGCGCGTAAAAAATTAAGAACAGTCCTTAGGAAGATCGGGTTTTATGAAAAAACCACTGCATGAATCAACGACCAATAAAGTTTTTTCTACTTTTAGATATCTGAGCTTTGTCGGTACCGACTTGGTTTACAGATTTTAGACTTCTTTTATTACTTAAACACGCCCCAAGTTAGGTTAAATTAGCAAGAAAAACGAATATTTGTTGGCTCCTAACTTTTTGATGGCTTCTTGTTTTAGTATTCTGTGTCTGACAGACAATATTAATAATGAGGCAAAACCATACCATGTTTAATTTTGGATGGGCAATGTCGAACAGTGGAGTAATACACTCCCGAAGTTTGTATGGGAAAAATGTGGACTAGATTTACCTTAAAGTGAGCTGTCATTAGTATCAATCCCTAACGTCAGATGGAATGACGAGCTCACTTCACCTAAGTTGTCACGGTGAGATATTTACAGAATAGATCGGCTGAAGGAATCACGACCTCAATCATAAAAAATTTCATGATTTTATGTCCTCTATAGTCTAGAGGGCGCCACATACGCGGACCAGTCTTAGAGCATTTAACCTATGGAGATGGCAAGCAGCGAATCACTGAACAAATTTTTCTGCCACTTTTTGCGGGAGGCGAGGTAAACACATACAGCACACTACAAAAATTTGACAACCACACACAGATACATGCTTCCTATTGCTACAAACGCACACGAAAAAATAAGCCACACACTAAGGAAATAAAATACACATTGACAAAATTGTACGTATCTATGCAGTTGCCTAGGCACACTAGGACACAAAGTGCTAGTGATGTGACACAGACAATGAATGGTATTTCATAGCATGAATGAATGAATAAATTGTTTATTCGTTTTATTTTCTTGAACACAAAAATATGCAATATGATTAGTGCCTGCGAAACTACGTACGTACAGACGCCAGCACATCAAGCTACCTCAATCTGTCAAATTTCTTTGATAGATTTTCAACTTTATGAGATATACCTAAGGTTCATGTTCAATTGGGAAAATTTGACAGTTTGGGGTAGCTTGATGTGCTGGCGTCTGTACAAAGCAATTTTAGTATTAGAGAAAAAGAACGATTGTATTTATTTTTATAGTCAAACATTTTCTCATATTACTTAACATTATAATATGCCAAAATCAAAATCAAAAGTTATTTATTCAAATTAGGCTGAGAATCAGCACTTTTCGAACGTCAAAATACATAAGACAGTCCCCCAAAAACGCACACCCTTCACCTATTGCTGAACCTGTGCCTTTCCTATACATTTAGGGTCTGCAATTCGGGATTCATACTTGAGGCCCGTTCTTTAATACGGGCATGTATATGTCGCAACCTAACAAAGGATACGGTAAGCGAAGAGGTTGCACTTCCCGCAGTGTCGGAGACGTTGCAGAGGCAGATGGCCCTATTGTATAAGTGGCCTAAGCATCAGCCAGCCAGTTCATTAAATGTTGTATTAGACGTATCGGCTGAATATCATTCAGGCCGCTAGTTGAACGGCGCCGTTTAGTGAAAAGGCTAGGCGGTTGACCAAACGGCTAATTAAACCAGTTGGCTGCGACATATACGTGTCAAAAAGTAGGAAAGGGTAGAATATTTTAAATAATACAATCATTCAGATATACTTTTATTATTTTGATATGAATAACACTTTTACACATCCGCTTTTTGTTTTTCTTTTACTATTTGAATTCAATGTTTCCTAGCTAGATGATGAAACATACTAAATTTAAAGATGAATTTGTATCTTGACTAAGGTTATCTGTAAAAAAAAATAAGTAACAGTTTAAATAAGTGCCAACAGAATCAAACGAAAATGATGCCCATTCATTTTATTTTGTACGTACTGCATTTTCACACACCACACAACACCCTTGAAAAAGCTGGAAAAAGCCTACGGTCCGCGGTGGTATTTTAGATTTGGCCATCATATTATCTAACTATTTTATTTATTGTGTTTCTTAATCAAATTGCATGAGCTACAAAAACTCACATACGAAACGAACACAGTTATTTTTTACTATCCTAATTCAACAAAAAAAAAGAATTTAAATTGACTCACAAAGAACTGAAATTTATTGTGTTTATAATAATAATGTTTTTTTTTATTTCAACCGGACTTGTCCAGATATATACACAAAAAAAAACTGGTTACTGAACATACTCTAAAAAAAAATATATTTTATCAATCATTCATTCAAGTTGTCCCAGCACTATACAAATCCCTACCCCTGTACTCAGTTTGCGCTACCAACGTACCACTGTATTTTTCTATCGTAATGTCAAAAACGATTATTTCGACATTGTACATAAATCACACTATAATACTACATAATTTATACTTACATTTCGTAGGAAACACCATGGTTCTGCAAATTTGAAGTGGCAGATCGCTTTTTGCACGAGAAAACTGCACAATTAACCATTTTTTGGGAGCACTCACTTGCGACACAATACGATACACAATGACAGCCGTCGCGAATCAACTAGTTTTATATAACGTGCATGGCCATATGGCCAATCGACTTTGGCAGAGGGGTTCACTCAACTATGCCGTCTCCATAGGTTAAATGCTCTAAGGGACCAGTGGACAGTCAAGACGGTTCCAACGATACCTCATTTTGGTAAATTATCATAATTAGGTACGTAAGTAGTTTAGAAGTTATGAAGGAACAGAAAAAATACATGCAAACATATCGGTCAAATCATAACCCTCCTTTTTGCTTCGACGTCGTCAGGTAGAACAGGGGGCTGAGACAGACTGGATGTGGAAGGTGGAGGACGGAGTGTCGTGGCGCAGTCTGGGACAGGCCTATGTCCAGCAATGGACTGCGATAGGCTGATTTGATGAGGTGAAATGACAGCTAACTTCACCTACGTTTCCACGATTAAATTTGTACAGAATAAACTGGCTGGCGCAAACATAGAAATTAGTCTTGCGTAGTTCGCGAACGATGAACGAATAGGAACCGTTTCTTAGCACTGTACTAAAAGAAACGTTTCCGAATGCTGACTTGTAATCGGTCTATTAGTTCTAATAGCTCCTCGTAAATTTACAAAAGCCATAACGTACGAGTATGTCCGAACGAGAACGAGAATGACAGCGACTGATTCGATTTCAATGAGACTTTTTTGCTCTGTGATCTATGGAAATACTGACTGAGAGCGAAGACCGAATAGAGCTAATAAAACTAATAGAATGAACTAGTTCACTGACCGAAATCAACTAGTACGGAGCGATCTTAAAAATGACCGAGCAGGCACAAGACTATTAGAAATATATCGACGCGCTGGCATGCACTCTGTTGGATTCTCGGCATAGAGAGTTGAACATCCAGTGCACGATAAAAGCCCGCTCCGATATTTTACGAGTCATTTGTTATTACCTTATTACTGTTATTAGCCATGACAGCTAAAGGCTTGAGGGTCACAGGTCGGCTCTCACGATTATCCTATATAATATGTAGATACTAATATTCCTTACGGAGTTGTTACAGGTAAACTACGCTACAAAAATCGTGAAGTGAAAATATCACCTCTATGGTTACAACACTCAATTTAAATTAATGAGTTCATTCATATCAACCGGTGAAATTCCACTAATTAATAACACATTAGATTAGATACGTTAGTTAACGAGCGGGTACGGGATGGACATTCCAATAAAGACCGGCGCACATCTGGCGAGGCGCTATGGTTGCCCAGCCAAACAAGTGTCAACATTGCCTCTGTTAAAATAAAGTTAAAATTTATATAGTCTGACTCATATCACGCTTATTTCTGTCCGTTTTGATGCTCTTTCGGGCAAATGGAAGTTCATTAATTTCAATTTTGTTTCAAGGACGGTAATGTTGTGATTTGTTTGGCAGTGAACGTTGTTTATCACTGCCAAACAAATTACAACATTACCATCCGCGTTACCTTACCGCTACGCTAGCAAGAAACGTAACGTACGCCTGGCCGTTCGATTCCCGCGCACACAACGATATTCCTGGCTTGGGTTTATGTTCCTTTTTGTCAATGGTTTATGTGTCATCTTTGTTTCGAGAAATACTATGAATGGGGTTTTCCATCAAGAATATCTCAGTAGCATCCCGGAAATTTAGACGATTGCTGCCCTTAACATAACTGGTGAAATGTGGGTGTAACTATAGACGTTATGTTATGTGTTACTATGAAACAAATTAATAATAGTTAATATACAAACTTATTTTTGCGGTCGATAAAATTAATAGGTACGGATCGAGATATTCGATATTCGATCCCACTACGGAATCCTTCACTGTGCGTGGTCCGACACGCACTTAGCCAGTTTTTTTTTTTTAAGATAAGTTATGAATATTATTGTAATAGCTGAATTATACGTGACTGATGGTAAATATTATAAGTATCAATTTATTGAATCAATAAACTGCCAGAGATAACCACCACACGTGTACCATGGTATCCTGAGTGACAAACTAAACAAACACAATGCAGCCGCTCAAGGTCTCATTTCGTTACCATGTCGCATATCTAGTAGGCGAGACTACCTAGGAATGGACTGATCCCGTTTATGGCTACAATCCGTCCGGAACTATCCAGACATGACCGGCTTTAAGGCCCCCATCCAGACTTTATACGGCTATTTTTCCTTCCGCACGAAAGGGACTTTTTTTGGAAAAGAATAATGTTTTAGGTAGATAGAAGGTAGTGAAAAAATAAAATCGAAAAAGCAAAATGTGAAAACTTGTTTGCAAGTGTCCGGGTTTTTGCGGGATATTTCAAATTGGATCTGGTAACTCCTGTGCAGTCCGAAACTAGAGGTAATCTCGACAATACGTAGGTATCCTACCAGAGAGAAAATATTTTGAAACAACAAATAGAAAAGACTCACCTACGTACGGTAGGTACACACTAGGTAATGTTAAGGCTAAGTAGGTATTTAGATAAGTACACTTTCACTGAAATCCGAATGTCACTAGAGTCACGTCAAGACTGTGGCGCTGGCGACTGCTCACAAGCTCCGGATTATATGCGGAAGATCGACCAACATGGCTGACTGTGTAGTCTGCGTAGGTTCGTATTGTGAAATATTATTCGTTGAAGTCGTCATGTTCATAAAGTCATCAGTTTTGCCAGAATATATCGTTGTGTACATTGTTATTAGTCAAGCTGGTCGAATAGCGTTTAAAGTAGGTACGTTACGCTTACGTACCTACATTTATTCATTCCTAGTTCCTAGAACTGATAACATAGAACAAAACGCCAAAAATCAACAAGTCAAAAACTGCCGACTGCAGCTAAAAAGCTCAGAACAAGCTCACTTTTCAAGTAGTCTAATGAATTCGTGGCAGTTATTTTGCTGCTATCTCAGATTTAGTGTTACGTACCAACTGCATCAAAGGGCTTTATAAAAACTTTATTGCAAAAAAAAACAACCCACTCTAAGAAAACACTAAAAACTGAAAAATAACTTTAATTTCAGAAGTCGGTGTCTTTGGACCTGCATTTTAGATTTTTGTCACCGACCTCCGAAATTAAAGTATTTTTTTAGTTTGTGGAGTTTTAAGGTACCTATCACACCACTACTTTCTTTGTAAACAACAGTGACAGGAAGGATTAGAAAATTATCAAGATACACAAAGTGGATTAAAAACTACGTTTTTCGTTTATCGAAGCTAACGCAAAAACTACCCAAGCAAAGTTAATAAGATTTATATGGAAACGCCCCTGAGTCATACCCACCCCTTAAAAAAAAAGAATTTTAGAGATCGATCCACAATTGCCGGAGATACCGCGGAATAGATACAAAAAAAACATTCAGACGAATTGAGAACCTCCACCTTTTGAAATCGGTTAAAAATTGAGCATGTTTCGAACTTTTCACTTGCAGTCGGGTACTGAAGGTTAATTTTCGGGATCACTTCAACCCTTTATTTTGATACCCCACGATGGTGATGGTGGTGGTGTTGGAACAATTTTTTTTGTTGTTAAGATTGCTTATTGACGTAACAAACCCTACCCCGTCTAAAACTATCCTACGGGAAAGTAGTACCGGGATAAAAAGTATCCTATGCGTTATTCCAGGTTACAAACTACCTGTATGCCAAATTTCATTCAAATCTGTTCAGCCGTTTTTGCGTTAAAGAGTAACAAACATCCATACATCCATACTCACAAACTTTCTCATTTATAATATTAGTAGATTATAGTAGGAAGTAGGATAACCATCGCGCGACGCAGACGCGTCGATAGACCTCTCATGACGTTGACGTATTAAAATCTATCCAGCCGTCCGAATGCTTCGAGTGTATAAAGAACCCCACATACAAAGATACATAGATACGCATGAAAAACTTAACCCCAACTTTGCTGTCGCGCTGTCGAGTTATAAGGTCATCATTCAGCGATATTGTTTATTTAATGTTTATAAATATTATATTGAGAGTTCAAAAGGTGACTGGATTTTTTTTGTAAGAAAAATAATCGGGACAGAGACCCCCCGGATATTTGTCCTGGCTGTCGAACTTGAGATCCTAGGTGCGCTTCTTATCTCGGAAAGTTTGGAGAAACTCACTTCTAGAGGCACATTCCACCTAGCTACACCCTAGATACGATACCGGGTACCGGGTATACCGTATAGAGGTCAGCAGCATCATCTGTCGAGCCTTGTCAGTAGTATGCATGGATTTCGAGAACAGCGGGTCTAAAAAGGCCACATTAAGCAATTCCTCTAAAAGTGATTGATTTCCTGAATTCCCCTATAATTCTGCTACCTATTTGACATTTTACTTTAATAAAGCAATTCATAATTTGGTGACCATTTTACGAATTTCCATACAAAACTGTCAAATAGATGAATTGCGTGCTGTCAACGCAGATAATATTATGAATTGTCAGTTTGTGACAATTTCACGATTAATAATTAATTATTAATAAAATTATAATATTATGATTCTGCCAAAGTGGCCTTTTTAGACCCCCAGATATAATACTTATGTCATTAACATTATTACGGAAACAATACTCAAAAAGGATGAGAAATAATAACAACTTGTTACTATATTTCATTATGGCATTATAACATTACAATAGATTGCTTAGTAGAATGACTATAATGTTACGGAGTTTTTGAATGACAAATTTTGAATTTAGATAATTTAATAAGTATTTTAGTTTTAGTAATTTTATTGTTTCGATTATTATTATTATTTTTATTTTATTTACTATATTTTTGTATTGACTGATTGTGTATTTGAAATTATTGAATTTTGACTATTATTAAAAACATTCACATTTATAATTTTAAACTTAAATATTATGAACTATTTTGTACTTTGTACGCAACATGTTTTGCCATATTCATATGGCAAAACATGTTGAACCAGCAATTTAAAACGACTTTCCATCCATATGTGCATATTTATGTATCATGTCACATATGTTTATACAAATAAATGCATCTTTATCTTTATTTATCTTTATCCTACCCGCAATTTATGCATCGTATCGAGACCATTCGAAAAGGGGACTTTTCATAAAATACTGAGGGGTTCCCCGGACGCTTTGTTAAGTAGATGCGTTAATGTAGCGCGCGAGTATTACAATTTTCTTACGTTTTTTGTAATTTTTAGGTCAGTGTCAAGGCTGTAAGTATGTTGATTAAAATATGTATTCAGGGATTTAAAAAAAAATCGGATATTTTATCTCATCAAATATTAGCCTTTTCGTCGTAACATTAGCAGCATTTCCCAATGTGGAAGATAGGTGAAGCTGCTGATGCTGTGTGGAAGCCCCACAGCCCAGCTACACCTACCGCTGGGCACACCTCTTGCCTCTCTTCACTTGTGCTAAGCTCGGGCTCCTGTGTCAGTCACCTGTTTTGGGACAATTAAATACTCCTAGATAACATTACGGCTGTATAAATTGTTGGGGTGGGCAGAGGTTAACCATAGACCCCTATTTCCTTACTAATTATTATAAACGCGTAAGTTTGTAAGTATGGATGTTAGTTACTCTTTCACGCAAAAACGGCTGAACAGATTTGGATGAAAATTGGCACACACATAGATTAAAATCTTTTTTTTCTCGCTGGGAAAATGCATTACGCAAGCCCGCTCGCGGGGGACGAGACGGGGTATGTGGGACTCCTGTCAGAATGGCAGTCTACCCACTAAAAACCCAGCGGTATTCCCGCATCGTCGTGATGGGAGGGCCATGGGAAACCGGCTCAGCCTTTACTTCCACAGCCCTCTCGACATAGATTAAAACCTAGATTAAGGTTGTATTTTGTTTGATAAGATTTTTATTTTAAAAAAGCTGTGTTTGTCGCAAAGATTTAATTTCTACTAACTTGACAAATCATTTGAGTAGACTGTATGGTGTGATCATCTACATATCGATAGCTAACTTCACAAATTTTCTATACAGGCAGTCCACTGAAAATGCATTTAATACGTATTTCATGTCAGTGCGTTAACCCCATTTTCAGAATAATCGCACTGGCCAGCACGACGACTGCATGAAAAAAAAAAAGAACTTTAAAATTTTTCGTCTATTCAATACGCTTTCCATAATGTTGGTTTGTTTTTTTTGCTAAAATCGTAAGAAATCATAAAATATAATCGAGTCCAGCAGCGACGAACCTATAAATTTTGACGTCAAAGTCGTCGTTAACGCTGGATAAGCACTGAGAATTTGGCTCGTTTCGCGCACCCCGGAGCGTGGTGCGTAGCAGTGTATGATCCGCCTAAGATAGATAAGTTGGTAGGTACTCACCCCTTCAGAGAATAAAGTCGAATCAAACGCAGCCAAAAATATGACTAAACCGAACGCGGCAGCCATTGTGACAAAATTATAATATAACTGTACGCACCCGTCCGTACATGCGGCTTATATACATACTCCCAACTATGTAGGTACTTCAGAGGCAGTAAATCATTTATCGTAAACATCTTGTGTGCAAAACAAGTTCATTCACGTCAATAGAGATAGTAATTGGGGGCATCCCCCAATATTAAGTTAAGTAAAAAACGTTTTTCCTCCTTCCTTTTTGCTGTAGAGCTTGAAATCTTTATTGGGTTATTCCAATGCCAAAAGCGGCATTGATAACATTAGGCGCTTCTAAACGGATCATCATAATTATTATTTCATGGTCTGTGCCGTCGGCTTGACCTATGAGATTACCTCTCTCGATTAATCTGAAGATACATACGTGGCCTAGCCAGTGACGGATTAACCCTTAATCAAATTAAGCAATTGCCTAGGGCATCACGTCTGGGGGGGCACCAGAAGAAGTACAAAAAAAATCCGTCCTTAGGGTATCACGTCTCACTCTCACGTCACCAAAAACCACACCAAAAAAGTTTCTAGGACAAATTTGAAAGTTTGCGGGTTTTAAAGTGACATAGAGTCCGACCTAGAGTCATAACCCCGCTCGCACTTGCCCACTCGCTGCCCGCTAGTGCATTCGGCAATTCGAAAGCACCGGAATTATGATCAGCCAATCACAAACCACACAGTTTTGATTCACAAGACCCCAATATAAACTATAGCACATTTTTTTTTACAGTATGCCAAGAATTCAATAAAGCATGTCCTGTAAAAAAAGTTACAATCACTCCTAAACCAAAATTTAGCGAATGGGCCACAGCTGGCATTAGAAAAAGCAGAGATGTCTTATATAATCAAGTGCTACCACATCTAAATTAAGCCAAAGGTCATACATCCTGATCGTTCCACGTTGGGAGAAAGTATTTTGGAGGTCAGACCTGGAATCTCGAGCAATAGACCATCCATTTCAAATACGGAACCTACATCATCACCTCAAAGACCTAACAACACCAATGAATTCATCGAAAGCTCTAAACCTACATTTGGAGGCTTGGAGGGTACAGGGTGGTCTTTGTTAACAAAGAACTGGGCCGAGGAAGATTCCAATTTAATTCAAAAAGCATGGCGTAATTCTTCACTTAAAACGTATCAAGCTCCATGGAAAACATGGTTAGCAAGATGTAAAGTCCTTGGCCTTAATCCAAATAAACCAGACGCAGCACAACATTTAAGTTTTCTATTCAGAGTTAAAAAATTGTCACCTAGTACACACGGCTACACATCAAGCTATACATTTCCAGTTTACGCTGAAATCGCAATGTACGGAAATCCTATACAATGCGAGGTCAGCTTATACTGGAAATGTATAGCTTGATGTGTAGCCGTGCGTACTATAAAATTACATAAATCAGTAATTGCGACATTTGCTGAGGGATTTTATCACAGACAGTCCAGTCACAAAATACAGAGAGTACAGAAGTCAATCACATGTATGTACTTCACTTTTTATACCTACGCTCGGCGGTCGCGCTAGGATTATCAACTTTGGCTTATGCACAAAAAACTATCGTGATACCTAGTGGCACTCGTATCTAGGTGTTTGATTTATTTTTAAGAATGAAACAGGAAGATAGGAAATATAAACCAATAATAACTCAAATATTTTAATTTTAATGTTATTGTTACATTACAAATTTGTCACAGAAAATCGATCGCCGAGCAGTTCTATCTTAACTATTTATAATGAGGAAGATGAGCGTATTTTTTAGTTTATAAATACTTAATATAAATTGTAAAAATATTACAAGGCCACAAAGTCATGTTCGCTTACCTACAACTAACTATTCTGTGTTGCGTTAAAACGAACCATCGAAATACAAGCAAATACCTAGGTACCTACTTACCTCTCTGAATCAACTGGTAGCTTAAAAAAGACAATTCACAGTTTAATGTTGAATTTAAACAACCGTCCACTGAACAGCTATAATAATTTGGTTTTGTTGCTCCATTTTTGCACTTCACAGACGCGTGCCTCAGGGGATGGCACTCGCGCTCGCACTGGTCCCAACCCGTCCGAGATATCGTGTCCGTGAGCGGTGTCTATGTGTGCGTTGCTCGAGCGCACTTTGTATGTAGATTGACTCCTGTACTCTCTGTATTTTGTGGTCCAGTTGTTAAACAAATTCTTAAAGCCATTGAATTGTCAAAACCTCCAGCAGGTAAAAAGCAAATTTAGGATGTCAAAGATCTAATTAAATGGATGAAAAATGTTACAATACTAGAGGAAAATCTATTTCAAATATCGCGCCATCTGGCTCTATTGCTACTTTTAGCACCTGGTAGAAGAATACACGACCTCACTATAATTAAAATTAATGAAGACAGCATGGTGATAGACGACTCCTCAGTTACCTTCTGGCCGGAATTCGGGTCCAAAATTGATAACCACTTACATAAGTAGTCTGCTTGGAAACTCTTGCAAGTTCCAGATGAGAAACTCAATCCAGTCCGATGGATAAAACTGTATATGGCTGTGTCAGATTCAAGGAGAAATGCCAATGGCAAAACAATTTATTCCTTGTTCGTCACTTCAAGAGTTCGGGTAGCACCTGCATCAAAAGCAGTTATAGCAGGATGGATAAAAACTGTGTTTTCAGGAATAAACATACATTTTTCACCAGGCAGCATAAGGGCGCAGCTGTTGCTTCCTCAAGAAAAGATAATAATGTTCCTTTAGTTAAAATAATAAGAAATGGTTATGGGAAGAGTGACAGAAATGTGATTAGACATTAGGTATTTTAAAGAAATAATTAGTACTCCGTCCGAAGATAATGTCAATGATTTAAATTTGGCCAACACTAGCATTACTACTATGTGATTATAGTTCCTAATTAATGTTATTTACACGACTGATTTTAAACGGTTTATTTACAATAATCATGTCTAGGAATGTTATGTTATGTTTCATTTAATTCAATACAGGCACTCGCACTTACCATTTAGGTATAATGATAATAATGATAATCCTTAATTTTTCACATTGCGCCTTTCCCGTGTCGTCAGAACCCAAAGAAATCTCATAGGTCAAGCCGACAGCACAGCCATGAAATAGCAAACGTTTTCCCCGAAGGGATAAAAACGATATATTTCATGTCTTGCCTAGGCTTGACCGGGTAAACCCTTGACGACTACAATCTCAAGGTACTGACATGCACCGCGTGGCACCCCACCCGCGCGCCGTTCACCCCGCGCGGTGTTGAGCGACGATCGGGCGGTGTCGACGTGTCGAGCGCATCGAGACGGCACGGGATGCTAGGACGCGTACCTATGTATATCGTTTTTATCCCTTCGGGGGAAAAACGTTTGCTATTTTTACTAGGAATTCTTTCATTCCTAATCAAAAAAAGTACTGTAGGTAAGTAATCAAGGAATAAGTTATTTATTGTTGCCTGCCCAACATAACCTGTAGTGGCTGGGTCGTACTTGATAGCATTACAGCTACATAATTATTGTCGGTCAGAACAAGAATATTTTACGACACTAATTATGTAGATTAAAAATAGGATTTATAATTTAGAAAAAAACAAAGAAATGAGCTAACTCTAGTACATAACCTTATATTTGCTCAAAGAATTCATGTAGGCGGTTACGACTTGAGGCAAGTCGAAAGCCACCATGAAGTTTGAATCGGTCTGTATTTCTGTACTGATACTTTTTACTTTTACTTTTTTTTGAGGGTAGGAAATCATCAAATAACTTCTCCCGTTCTGGGTGGAGCAGGAGGGCGTGTCAGACTTTTACTGACTAAAATCCACCCGTGTTCCCTCAGTTGCCTGTGGGCCAGGGGCCTCGGTATCTCTTTTGAACAACCCGCACCCCTGGCAGGCGTCGGCCCTTGCGGACCCCACTCTGCACTGACACTGAGGTTACAGAGTTAGTACTGCGTTAATACTACGCTCGTATACCTACACCGTGTAGCTATAGCTACAAGTGTATACGGGCACAGTGTATACAGTGTATACCGTCGAGGTGCAACAACTTAGTTCTGGTGCTAAAGTTCTTAAGGCCACCATCATATCATCAGCTTATACCTACACGTATACGGCTAGATTATCTCCTCTTGAGGCCCTAGTGTGAGTTTCATTTGACCATCTTCACCAAACGCAGTGAGCGCGTTTGGCGCTCCGATTGTCCGTCACCAATCCAGAGCCAATCGGAGCGCCGAACGCACTCACTACGTTTGGTGTAAATGGTTAAATGAAACTCACACTAGGACCCCTGTTTCATATAAATACTTGTAAATTTCGTTTATTTGAAACTTATAAATCTAAAGGTTACAAATCAGTACAATACCTTGATGACCTATACAGTCGTAACTCTCGGAGAGTTCATACGTTCACAATGTTTTCCCATGAATCATCCGACTCTGATTCAGAGTATGAAGAAGATATTGAATTTTTGGTGCTGGTAACTCTTCTAAAAAAGAAAGAAGTAAAGAGAAGAAGATATTGGGTTCATCCAGTGAATAATAAAAGAGATTCTAAAGGCGAGTTTCACTGTCTCGTTAAAGAGCTTGAGAACGATGCCAAAGATTTCGGGGCTCGGCGGTTCACAAAGTTGTCCATTGCCTGCTAGATAGCGTTAATTCAAAAACGGCACGCCACAATATCTGATTTATGGGGAGTCTCCTCAAGCTACCTACGCATAAATATATTCCTAATTACTGGGAATAATTTAATTCTTATTTCGTAATAAAATGTAGGGATCAAGTAGGTAACTACTTCTTCCCTATATTTTAAAAATATTTCTGTAAAATTCCCTATATTTCTGAGAGTGTCACAATTAAATTGATACCTTTGATTATATAATGTCTAGATAGATCATCAAATGCGCGCAAACGTGTCAAAAAATATCGGCCAACTGTTGGCCTATAAGTTCTTACCCGTCGATTCGTGCCGATCGTGCCGCTTTGGTGTCGCTACGTATTACGCGTGCTAAGTAATAAACAAATAACAGCGATAAAATGACGGAATGTGCTATTAAACTGTGCCGAAATTATAAAGGAAGGGTAAAAAATACCAAACACATCACCTATCATCGGTAAGTAACCAATAAACTACGTATTTATTTTTTGTTTTTATGATTTTTTTTTTTATTTTATTGAATTTGGCTTCACACGGTTTGTGCATTTAGCCAGTGTCAAGTAATTTTTATTGAGATCAAGTAAATGGCCCGATATCGGGCACGAAGTTATAAAACAGTCATAGTCGTCTTTAGTCAGTCAAGTCAAATCAAAGTTATTGTAAAGCGGTAGTAACTTTACAACAACATATTAGGAGTTTTTGGGGGGAACACGAAAAGTCCACGTTAGTCACTTATTTTCACCTTCACTACACTTGTGCACTCACACGTAACTAAATTGAATAATTCACTACCAAAATTATACAATTTAATTCGCTATTTCACTAAATTCCATGAAAATGAAAATTCGTGCGACATGTTCCAACGCGATCCCGCCAAAAACTCGTTTTTATGATTACCAAACTACGCCGTATTTTATCAGTGTTGCCAGTTTATTTTTCATTTTCCCAAATTAACGTCATTTTTTTGTGGGTAAATTCGTTGGTTTATGGTTACGTTTATATTATTTAGTTGGTGTACTTTTATTAATCGAATTTCACAAAAGGTGGAGTTTTTCAATTCGTCTGTACTTTTTTATAATAATATAATGTTCGCGTATAACTTTCTCGTTTATGCCATTTTAATGATTATTTGTGCATTGGGTCCAATAAACCGATTTCAAAGGTGCCAAGAGTAATTTAATAAGATTATTTTTTTAAGTCTTTCTTTTATAATTATGATTTTGAAGTCGATGCCAAATAGAAATTGTAATTATATTAGCTAGGTAAATAATTTACTTGGTACCGACTTCATGTTCACATTTTAGTAATTATTAATAACTGGCACTGATTAATACTATTAAATTATAGATTTAACCTCCATTTTTATTCCTCGGATAAAAGTTAGCCGACTATTGAATAACTAGCCCTTATCAAACATAACTATTTGATAATAAATATGTATCATATTTTTGAAATTCCATAAATATCTTATTTAATTAGTCTATTTTTTTGTATGTGATTTATGGGAGAATTTTAGTAGCTGGTATCATTATTCACGCACACAGAGACATGGCGCACAGCGTAAAACACTGCCCGCACGCACACATGCTTGAATTTGTTGGCTCGTTTTCTTTGTTTTGATTGTAGGGCGACGCTCCATCTAGACATTTCATCCTTACAATGGTGCCGATTCTGTTGTACACCGAACTAAACTAACTAAACTATCACTAAAATTCCTTACTTTTGGCTATGAGAATCTTAAAGCTATTCTGCAAAAAAAGATCTCTAAATTTAAAAATAATTTTGACACAACTAAAATCGAATTTGACAAATGCGACTCCGCGTTTGCCCTACCCCGTGATCTTTTTTAGAGCGGGAACCGCGCAGGGGGGGCAGCCTCAACGTGTTTTAAATGGATTTTTTTACTTTTTGTATCGAAAATATGAAAAATGATTACCAACATGTTGAGTTTTAGAGGTGTATGGGGTGTTATAAAGGGGGTCGAAATTTTCATTATTTTTACGATAGGACACACCAATTTCGAGATATAAGCAAAAGAAAAGAAAAAAAAGATACAGTACTGTATTTGCGCCCGAAGTCGAGGTGTCAGTGTGAATTTTAGTTTTTGACAACTAATTTTATTCCACACCTTTTTAATCGCGATTAAAAATAGTCAGATTTAGTTGGACAACCGAAATTTTATATTGAATAGAATAATGAATTTGACAACAACAGAATAGCAAAATTACCATTTTCACTAAATTAAAAACTCAGTACAATCTTAGTGCTGTCAAACTAAAATATAGTTAAGTTGTGTCACTTTAGTCAATTTCAGAATGGGAAATCGTCGTTTGACAGGAATAAACTAAATTTTAGTGATTTTTAGTTTAGTTTAGAGAATTTTGTGACAAGAGAATCGGCACCATTATCTATTTTACTCTGCATTCTTGCTGCGGTAGTATTCCTTCCAATCGAAATATACTTTGGAATGTTTCCGAATTATTGCGAATTATTCCGAAGTTATGCAACGCTAGTCACAACACACACGTCAGACAAATGTAAATCCGGCTTAAAGGTTCTGATTATAAAACATGTTCCAAAGATGTTAAGGCCCTGGTAACTTTAAATATTGTCATTATGAGCGATAATAGTTCTTATTGCAATCTGTTACGGATTAAAATCTGTTGTAACAAATTCGAATAACAAATAAGCAACGTATGTCGTAAAAACGCAAATAAAATCGTATAAATTTAGACATTAACTATTTAATAATAAATAATCCATCACTAGATGCAGTTTGGCATTTGGAATTTTATGGTATATTTTTAATTATGTTTATAATTGTTATTGAAGGGATAAACCGATTTCAAAGATAATTAAGAGGTGACTTTGATGATTTTTTTTGATGCATTAAAGTATGTTTAATTATGTTTTGAGTTGCATCACTGTATGCAGAAAAGACTCGAATATATCATATATTTTTTTACGGTTAAAGAGATACACAGCTTTAAAAAACCACCTTTTTGAGCGTTTTCCAGAAATCTCCGCCTTAATGAAACAACGATGCAAGGTATTCGAATCTTTTTCTACACAAACTATCAAAATAGACCGCTCAACTCATAGTCAGTTTGTAATCTCGCGAAATAGATTATAAACTGACGATGTTCGTAATGTTACGGTGACATTTAAAAAAAAGGTATTTACTTAATACTACAAAACTAAGCTGTCCTTGGGAGATCTAAGTACCTATGTTAATTTGTTTACCTGTAGACGCGTGGACATTTGTAACCTATTCTGCCCAACGGACGTATAGTCGCTCCTTTATTATGAGCAAGTGACCATTTAGCATCAATCAAAACAAAGCACAAAACTAATCAGTGAATTAGGTACTTACGGTTTCAACCTCACAAGCACAGCCGTTGCTCATTGTGACATCACTAACAGTTCACTGTTCCACAATAGCCACCCTCATAGCAAGGGTATCAGCACAAAACAAGCACCGATTTCGAAATTCCACTCCCTTTTATACTAGAATCAAAATTGTAATAATAACACGAAAGCAGGCCTTATTGCGTTTGAATAAGGACTACAATGACTCTGCGCTTATTGGTCTCATAAAATACTTGGTACAGACAGTCACGTCAGTTAGGTGTTAAACTGTCAATGATTCTTTTTGTACTTGTAACACTTAATATAAACACTGTAATCGTTTCCAGAAAAAATCTACCTAGAAACGCTTTATAAACAAACAAAATAATGTTTCTTATTAAAACCTCAACGTTTGGCGCCCTTGCGACCGTGCTCGCGCGTATTGAAGATAGTCTGAGATTGGAATGGATAAGTCTTCGTACCATCCACCTACTAAAATTTCAACATAAGGTAGTCTTAGAGCGGTGGGTGGCAACGAAACATTCATTAGGAATTCCTAAACAAGTGAAAGCGTGATGTTATCAACATATTTGTTTTTGTAACTCTCACACACTTGGCAAATGAGACTTCTACCGTAAAACGCGTAACATTTTAACCATCACGACGGTTTTGCGATATTCATTTGTTTTTTTTATTATTTACATTAGTTAACAAATAACAGATGCGTGCATCAAGAGACGTCGATAGTTTTGAATCCATATACACCGTGACATTTTAGTCGTCTTACAAAGGTGGTCTACTCAATGCATCCGACATAACACACCTCTAGGCGCGATTATAAAATTGTTACCATTAATTAAAATAAGCAAAGGAAAATAAACAATGCTTTAGAATTACTAAACACCCTCCCTGTTAATAATGTTAACGTATCAAGCGGTAGAAGATATCTACCTACCTACCATTACATTCTATCATTAATTTCATCTCCATAACAGTGTGTTTTAAACTACGTCATGCGTCTTAGTGAATGATATTTTAATTTTTTAATTATGCAAATGTTCAAAAATATCTTTTTTTTAAATAAATGATAAGTAGTCATTGGATACATGAAGTGGGCTGCCGTTGTAAGACGACTAAAATGTCACGGAGTATAGAAATATCGCATATATGTTCTATACACGTTTACATTAACGCATACTTTTATGGTCTCATCTTGTCATGCACTGATATTTCCATTGTAACTAACCAGCACAGTTAATTTTCATAAGAAAATTGAAAATGAAATTCGGAATAAATTTTTCATGCTGACTGTATTATAGCAAGTAGTTGTTACTGTCATACATGAGTGGGTGGATTCAACGATTTTGAAACCTATGTTTTTCTCTTTCTAACAGTAGCTTTATATTCATTTATGCGATAGAAACAACAAGACTTGCAGAACACTGTAGGTACTAGATAATTCTGCAAATAAATGATGTTTTTATTTTTGTCTTAAAGAAGAAAAAAGTCATATATTCCTCTCTTTCCCACCCTGTTATTTGTCATGTGTATGAGTAAAACGTCGCTGTATTTTCAGTTTTACTTTTAAAATAGTTTTTGATCAGGGTAATTCCGCCGATTTTTTTAAATACACATCCTAGTCTCTAGTCGGTTTACTCCCAAAGATTCAATTATTTCAGTAGCTTTTCTCTGTAACATGTTAGGCAAACCCACTATTGAAAATCTCATAAACTTCGTACCTAAATACATCATATTCAATAAATATACATATTTCTACAATAAAAGGACCGATAGCTTTCAAATAAAATCGTTTCATATTTTATAATTTTGTTAAATATTTATTATGAATTTAATAATATAATAATTTATTATACTTAATTAACAATATTCTTGTCATTTTCATTTAGTCAATTATTTACTTAAAGTACTAATGTCATAAAAAAAATATGTACAAAACAAAAATGTCACAAATTTAAGATAAAATATCGTCATCAAAGACTCGATGGTTTTACACAGTGATGTATGCCTGGAAATATTGTGAATTTCCCCATAGACAATGTCTGAGAACATATTAGGGACATAAGGATACTTATCCTGTACTTACATAGTATAACTAGGGGAATCATTGTGAAATTGGAAATTTTACCAGCTTACCTGTTACTAATAAAATTCCGTTCCTTCCTCGTGGTCAAACTTAATGGTCAAACTGATTTGACCACGAGGAATTCTGTTCTGGATAGTCAAACTACTTAGTTTAACAAAAAATATCCACACCTTGTATACTTGTAGTCGTTAACAAAAATAATTTTCAAGCTTAATGGTCAAACTGCACCCTAATTGCGTAACACATGATCAGTCATAATCGGTTTCATTTTGACAGTTCAACAATATTCATTGCCTTAATTTCGTTGTTGAGCAGACAAATTTGTCGAACATATGAAGCAATGGATGAGCAATGACAGCACGGTTGGCGCAGTGGTTAAGCGATTGACTGCTGTGCTGCGTGTAGCGGGTTCGATTCCCGCACGGAACAAATATTTGTATGACCTACAGTAGTTGTTCCGGGTCTGGCTGTTTGTGTATGTGAATGTAAATGTTTGTAAACGCACCCACAATACAGGAGTAAATCCTAGTGTGGGGCAACGTTTTTTTTATTAAAAAAAAAAAAAATCTGTTTCAAAATGATTCAGATTATGATTAATCGTGCGTTACGCAATTAGGGTGCTGATTTGACCACGAAGAATTCTGTTCCGGGTAGTCAATCTGAGTGACTTTTTATCAAGCTGTATACATTGCAGTCTTATTGTACAATTATAATTATAACATTTTGTCAATTTAATGACACATGCCACATGACCACTCAAATTATTATCCTGTTCTTTGCTGTTTTATTGCGATTTTCATTTTTCAATTATTTGGATAAAATATGGATTTAGATATAAAATACATTCATCGTAAGTGGGAAGGGTACTGCTTTTCAAGGTTCGGCAGTACTACAAATTGCGTACGTACAGAAATGGAAACATTTTCTGGACTCAAAAAAGAAAAATGTCGGGGCTCAATTACTCTGAAGATATGCTCATAATTAAAATATATTTTTATATCGTTTTTAATTACATAATATTATTACACAGGTACCTATTATTTTAAACATACTTACTATTTTTTTTGTTTAGGATGACAATGTGGTGAAATGTAATGACCACTCATGTAACGCTGATTACTATAAAAATGAAGTTGATATTGCTATTACGAATTAAAACAAACAGTTAAAGACAATGATGTCCCCATCCCAGAGGCGTTTCAAGATATGAAAATGTCGCTAGAAAAACGAGACGAGAATATTGAACTTAAAATTCCATCATTTGATAGCGTCAGAACGATTTTATATAGCAACAGGCAAAAAAACTTGCGTTAACGATTTCACACAAGTAAATAGTCCAGATAAATATCAGTCCCTTCTTTTCGCTGATTATAATACTGAGAAATGTCGCATGATGGTTTTCTGCTCCAAAAAGAATATGGCAATAATAGAAAAATCGGATGAGTTTTTCGGTGACGGAACATTCTTTAGTTGTCCAATTCCGTTTAGCCAATTTGACAAAATCCATCACAACCAGAAATGTGGTTCCTGACTCCTGTGGCGTATGTTTTGATGACAGTCAAAAATAATTTTATTTTATTTTCAATGATAAAGTCAAGATTGAAGGATTGGTCACCAATTTTCCATTTAGATTTTGAATTAGCTGCATGCAATGCATTAATAACAATTCGGGAAATCGAAATTGTAAAATGTTTTTATCATTTTTCAAATAGCCAATGGCGAAAGGCAAAACAAATGAAAATTAAATCTAAAGATGGCAGGAGAGTAGTGGGATTGTGTGCAGCACTCGCTTTATTACCCGAACATAAAATTGAAGGAGGGTGGGAGTTGTAAATACTGATACTCCCAATACCTACTACCAAAACTCATAAAAATCTTAAATATTTTGAAACAACGCGGCTTAAGAATAAATTATTCCGAAAACAATGGTCTGTTTATGGCCAGAGACATCGCACAAACAATGTGGTCGAAAGTTGGAACGGCCAACTAAACAAATCCATGAAACTTCAGAATCCAATTACAGTTGCTAGTTTACTTGAAACCTTAATACAAAAAGAAACATCTTCTAATGAAAAAGTATCTCTCCGCCGCCAAGACCAAATATGTCGAGATGATTCCACAATGAAGGGTCATCTGCAATTAATGCATGACGATATAAGTGTTGGGTACTATTTAAATAAACTAAGATAGGTTATTATTTTTGTTAATGACTGTACAAGTATATTTACGAACTATAACAAAGGGTGGACATATTTCGTTGAACTAAGTAGTTTGACTATCCCCTCGTAGTGAAATCAGTTTAATTAACCAGACCATTAAGTTTGAACACGAGAAAGGAACGTAAAATTCCCTATATTTGTGAGAGTGTCACAATTAAATTGACACATACATACTTACATTTGGTAGGTACAAACAAGTGATACAATGCTTTGATATACAACTTCGTTAAGTTGTATACCAAAGGAATATCATGTTGTATAACAAGGGAATTCTACATTGAATTCTGAGGTAGATATGCTGCAAAAACTGTTGCAGCATGTGATTTCTATCACAAGATGCTATCGAAATAAACAGCTTACAACAGAAATAGAAGACAGACGCCCAACTTACTATTATTAGACAAATGGGAAACAAGATTTCTATTGCTCAGGATCCAACAGTAAGCGATTAGAATTATTTTTCCATTCAATGGGGCATATTACATTGGTCTATAATATCATGATCCTAATATCGCAAGTATTACTACGATACCTATACCTATACTATGATAATATTGACAATGTACTAAGCCCCAATAGGGTCACGCGGCTTTTCAATAGCGGCTTGGCTCGCCCTCTGCCAGTTCAACGTGGAGCATCGAACTACGTATTCAAATAATGATAAGTGTTTCATAAAAACAACATTAACATATTCATCTAGTTACACAATAATGAATCTTACTACGTCAGACTTAAAAGCTAGTGTAACAGCACCAATTACTTTGTTGGTGATTCCCCAACAATAGACAAAAGTTATAGAGATTTCACAGATTTCAGAGCTCTATGGTTTGGTAATACCCTGTTAAGGATGTGTGTATACTTGCAAATACGTGCAACGTAATTTGCTGCCTCTTTTATAAATATTTTCGTACCTAAGTGCCTAGGAGAAATGTATGTATTTAAATATAATAATTATTATGTATTCGCTTATATTTAACAAAATTTCTGAAAAAGAGCGAAAATGTTTGTGTTTGGTAGGAGCACAGTATTTTAGTCAATGGCTGACATGCACACTGCTTGCATTTTTTTTATCATTTACTTACAATTGTTGCAATATTTTTTTGTTATATTTGCAATTGCGAACACAGCCTTAGTAGGGATTGTGCCCTTGGCATAGATTATATCTAACACATTGGTAGGCCACTGCCAACATCCATTTGTCCCGATAACCTTTTGAAGTTTTGATCATCGACCAATTTTGATTGGAACCAGTGTTTACACATGGCTGATCAATGTGACCCAAGGGAGAGCTATATTGAGTGGTAGTTAGAAGTCATCGTATTTTTCACAAATTTGGAGTAGATTCAATCTATGTTTCGCACCGAATGTTTGGGCTACAAGCCAGAAGAGATGCCTATGCATAAGTACCTACCTAGGTATGTATATTGTATTGCCTATTTGTTATTGTAATGTGTGACGATAAGCCAATGTGAGTGCAAGTGTTTTTGTGTTAAACAATTAAGTGTAATCGTGAAATAATTATAGAAAATTTTAAGTGGATGAAAATCAAATGACCCCAATTTGAAATATAAGCTTATATTAATTAGTAAGTAGGCACATAAACTTAAGCTTCCCAATACGTGTTTTCGGACCAGAATCTGCACCAGATAGACATTGGACATTACATTATTTATGAACATCGACAGCAAATATGATTCGAATAGTCTGTTAACGTCCAAACGTGGTCAAAAGTGGTATGTTTCTTGTTAATTGTCTTTTCTTTCGTGTACGAGAAAACGCCTGTTTTACAGTGGGTCTGTCTGGCAAATTCACAAATTGTCATCGTAAAGGGTAGCAAGGCTGCAGTAAGGGTGTCAAGTGAATTAGATACTAGTTAAGTAAGTAGATACTTGACTTGTATTTAGGCAACAGCCTGCAAAGGAGTTTCTTACTGTGCACCTAGCTTCTGACGTTTCATAAGTGCCCATGTAGCCATAAGTGGAATGAAATATTTGAATTTTTTTACTGTGTACTGTAGTTTGTTTTGTTTGCACAGCAGGGATCCGCCGAATCTCTTCAATTAAGTAGATATGTCTTAGTAGTACAATAATAGCCTGCAGGTCCATCCCAGGTAGGACTAATTCCATTATCCCTCTTATCATTCAGAGAACAAACAAGACCATTACATGCTTAAAGCGGTTAGTCAGTCCGCTGGACACGAGAAGCGCAAGACTAATCAATGTGGCGACGCCTGGGGGAAGCATATGTTCACCAGTAGATGTCTTTGGACAGCAACAGTGATGTTGTTGATAATTCCTGACCATCACGTCGGGATTTCCTAACGATGTTTTGATCATAGTATTTCCCCTAGTTTACCAATCCTTAACAATTATCGGTAAGAAAGAACTGGACGTCGTCGTAGTTGCGTGGGCGCATCAAATAGTAAAGTAACGTTTGTTTACTATTGTATCAAGCATGAGTCATGTCCTTGCTTGAGTTAAAACCCAATATTTTGACTTCCCTGTTAGTTCCCTTTGTGACACATAAACTAATGAGATCATACGAGTAGTTTGTCCAGGACCAGGGTCCATGTGCTCAAAACAATAAATAGGTACTGCACAAAAAGTCTGTTTATAAGTCTAAGGAAAGAACTGGGTTTTCCAGGAAATAACAATTTTAAAGAGCCACCAATCTTCATGATATTACATGTTTCTGTCCAGGTTTTCAGGAGATAGATGCTTATGGATATGTTAGTATTTTCTTATAGATTAAATTAAAAACTAAACATCTTAAATATATCATAATCATTTCATAGCTAGCGATGCTAAACAACATTCTTAGTAATTTAATACAATTATGTATTAATAAGGCACGTCATGTACTTAATTGATAATAATATTAATTACAAAAGGAATAAAAAATTGTACATCATAAACCATTTTCATTAATTTGAACTCTAAAAAACAAAACAATCAATTGACAAATGACATTGTCTGACAATTGAAATTGTCAATTCCTATCGCCAAAATTATACACTGTTGTCACTGCATTAGCTGCCTTATTCTGTAAGAATTAAGAGCTCATATCACTTCTTGACTTTGTTGTAGGTACAGTAGACAGCAACAAAAATACCATAGAACCAAATTTTTTAAATACATAATTGAGAAAACCAATTTTTTGTATTTTCTATTGCATAATTTATTTCTGATACTTAGTGCTTTTTTTTGCTGACTGTACCTAAAAAACTAAAAGTTGTACTTACAAGTTACAACAACGATAAATACAGCCTCTACATGCAGTATGTGTGTGCAGCATGTTTGCAGAAAAACAAACAACAATGTTGCACTGTTGTTATCAAGACTAGGAAGATTTTTTTCAAGTAACTTAAAGACTCATAATAATAGAATACGAACATAATAATAAGACAAGAACACGCAGTCACATTGATTAAACATTACGCACAATTTAAATTAAATCTAAATTTGAAACATTTTTTTTTTTATGGTCCGTTCCAAAAGTATGTGATAAAAGTGTAAACAAACCCTGTTCATGTTAAATTCTTATTATTATGCAATCACTCATCAAAGGGAAGAAGCAACACATTCATCTCATAAAGCAAGTTTTAATTTTATATCTCACCTCTTTTTTCAACAATTATTGTTTGGATAACATTACCAAATTGTATTGTTATTGAAAGTACATCGATGAAAAACAAAAAACAATTTAAGGAGTTTTAAAATTAGAATTTCGATCAACGCAAAGGACATCATACGTCTTGTTAGTGCCAATGCTAATTGGCAGCCACAGGTACGTATTCCATTCATCGACGGAATGGATGCGAGAAGCACAGAACCGCACGAAGCGGCGGCGGCCTATGTCCAGCAGTGAACGTCTTTCGTCATTTGTTAACATTTCTATCAAATACTTTTTGAACAGACAAGGTTTGGGCACACAGCAATCACGTCATTACTTCCGCGTACCTACTCCGAGCGGTGCCCCGGTACACGAGCACGGCGTCCTCGTCGGTGCCGCTGGCGCGCCGCGCGCGGGCCAGGCGCGCCGGCGCGGCGGCGCACAGGCGCGGCGCCAGCGCGGGGTCGCGGTACAGTAGCTTGTGGCCGCTGTAGCCCACGACCACTATGTAGTGGCCGGTGTAGGTGCCGCCGAAGCAACGCCTGTAGGAAACATCTGTTGTTAGGCTTTCATCATAAGCTTATTTTTTAACCGACTTCCAAAAGGAGGAGGTTCTCAATTCGTCGGAACCTTTTTTAACCGACTTTCAAAAGGAGGAGGTTCTCAATTCGTCGGAACCTTTTTAACCGACTTCCAAAAGGAGGAGATTCTCAATTCGTCGGAACCTTTTTTAACCGACTTCCAAAAGGAGGAGGTTCTCAATTCGTCGGAACCTTTTTTAACCGACTTCCAAAAGGAGGAGGTTCTCAATTCGTCGGAACCTTTTTTAACCGACTTCCAAAAGGAGGAGGTTCTCAATTCGTCGGAACCTTTTTAACCGACTTCCAAAAGGAGGAGATTCTCAATTCGTCGGAACCTTTTTTAACCGACTTCTAAAAGGAGGAGGTTCTCAATTCGTCGGAAACTTTTTTTTTTTTAATGTATGTTCCCCGATTACTCAAAGATGGCTGGACCGATTTGGATTATTATTTTTTTGTTTGAAAGGGGAAATACTTCCCAGGTGGCCCCATGATCATCAAGTCAGGATCTGATGATGGGATCCTGGAGAAATAGAGAGAAAGAGAACTCTTCATATTTTATAGGCACACTTGAAGCGATTTGGATAGTTTTTGGAAGAGTACTTTCTAGGAGTGGTCTTATTTCAATTTGGTGAGGATCTGATGAAGAACTTCGGAGATAGGCAACGGAACTCCTCAATAAATGATAGCAAATGGACTGGAATTGCAGAAATCTCATGTCTGTCTATTGTTTACATCAGTTCATAACATAACATCACGCCGGGACGCTGTGAAGGGTTAAGCACATGTGAACCACTAAAAAGTGAAAAATAAAAACTTAAAAAAAAAAAAACAACCGACTTCCAAAAAAAAACACTAAACTGTGAAAAACAACTTTAATTTCGGAAGGCGGTGACAAAAAATTAAAATACATATCCAAAGTCACCGCCTTCTGAAATTTTAAGTTATTTTTCATCTTAGTGTTTTTTTTTCGAAGTTGGTTGTTTTTTTTTTAAGTTTTTTTTTTACATTGCAAAGGTTAGGTATGCGTATAATATAATAAGAGTAAGAATGACTGTAATGTGGTAGAGAGTCTGTATCGCTACTATCACCAACAAGGGTTTCACAGTCAAAAAAGGTAGTGAAATAAAATCCATACAGCAGAGCATAGAGGAGGAATCGACCTGTCACAGACGAGACGAAAGACGCTATGTGGATTTCAAACAATGTGATTGGTTGATAACTCCGCTCCACTTGCCTCCACTCAGTGAAAGCACATCCTAAATATAATGAATGGGAAGGTACCTGAACTCAGCCTTCAATTTATTATGCTTGCAGAGATCACAGACCAGCATAGAGGCATCCACCAGCACTATGACTGGTCCCGCAGTAGCCAGGTGCCTCAACATCTCTGCATGGGTTAGCGAGTGCTTCTGGACGTCTATGCTGGAAGCCTTGGCTTCTTTGAAGCGACGCTTGACGCGTTCTCTGTCCTAGGAAATAAGCAATACAGTGATGGTATTAATTGGTCGAGTAATTGGCAAACATAATAAATATTATTATGATCTAGTAATCATTTTAAGATTTTTTTTAAGAAGGGTCTTGTGGCTAAGTAATAAAAAGCCGCACGGGTCGATCGATCAGGTTAAGCTACGCTTGACGCGGTTGGTCCGTGGATGGGTGACCATCTTTACATACAATGACCGCTCTGTGCCTCAGAACACACGTTAAGCCGTCGGCCCCGGCCAGTTGTTACGGGTCAGAAGCCCGAAAGTCTGACAACCAGTCTTACCAAGGGGTATTGTATTACCCAGTAACTGTGTTGTGGAGACTGATCTCCATAACAGTTACGGAGCAACTGCCATCTGAATGGCAGTCGCTCCATGTATAATACTGGTATTCAGCTGTACGGTTAGACTGGTAGCGATCAGCTGGATGGGAAAAGGCTAGGCTGATGATGATGAAGTCATAATAATTTTTCTTTGACCGTACAGTAAATGAAGAGGGAGATGTGAATGTGCAGGATTAGAACCAATTTATGATATTCTACTCATAGGGAAGTGCTCATACAAATATAAAAATAGCCTTCAGTGGTACAGACAAGTAAAACAAATCAACAATGATCATTAGAATTAACAAGAAAGCACAGGTTTTAAGACAACAAAAAAATAATACTGCATAAGTAATTGTTAATAACATCATGCTTTGTTTCCCTGAAGGTTAAGCAGAGGTGTATCTATACTACACCGACATTAATAAACTCTTTAATTATAATACCATATTGATTATCCTGTCGTAGTACCCATGTCTCCTGTAGTCCTCATTCACACCAAGTAATGTTGTGTACATACAGTGTCTGATACCAAACCTGCAATAAACCACTTTCATTAAATACTCATTCTCAGGGATTAATATCACAAGCAACAAATATCACTTTCACATGTACCTACAACATGCTGTTTGATTTCCAAAAGTTTAGTTTTTTTTTGTTTTCTCCTATTATTTGCAATCGGCTTTTAAGCCCTAAATCAGATGGGGTCTTTGAGTGAGATTGTTTTTGTGGTGTTCCATTGAACATTCACATTACATGGTTCAGTACTAAGTAAAATGCTAAAGTAATGCAAAAATGTTGAACTGTTAATCCTATCCACGGAGCAAATACAAAGAGGAGATGGTGTAATTAGATTTCCGTATGGAACAACGCGTGACAATTTGCGGGGTGAGGGGGTGTTAGATCCCGCCCACTTCTTTAATTTCCATCTACCGGTCAATGGCAAAACTACTCGCTCGTTCTGTAGATTTTACTTTGTAGTGACGTAAGTATCTCACACTAGATGTCACTAAGTGCAGGATGCAACAGGGTCGTACTCAGAATTTTCGTACCAGGGTGTAAGTTACTTACTCCGTTTTTTACATTAATTTTGTAGACCAACTAGGTAGGTACGTATTTTTTAAATTGAAATAGTGATATTAATTTTTGTAATGCATTGCTGTCTTAGATTATCTTCGGAAAGAAATCTAGAACATACATCATTTAAAATTTAACTAAATAAACTAGATAGGCTATAAGTACTTTTAATTAAGTAAACAACAACTACCATACGGTATGGTAGTTGTTCTTTACTTGCTCTCCGTGAGACAACTAGTATGCACCATAATAGTTGTCTCACAGAGGGAAAGTACTTTAAATAAATTATTTTAGATAGAATATTTCATTTATAGGAGATTGTATTTTTTATGAGTATTTCCATTTATGAGACAGGTGCGGGATATTCAGTACAATAATTGGATTCCATTACGGCCCTGTGTTTTTGTTACTTGTCAGGACGAACGCCAACAATACACTGACTAAGGCCACGCCTACTTGATGACGTCAGGACTTAGTCGAGAATCACAGTGCACAGTTGTTTAGGCCGTCTCCTCTTTGTATTTGCTCCGTGATCCTATCAAATTGGCCCAGTTCATTATTTTTATTAGTTTTACTTTATTATCATATTTTAACAATTGAAGTAAAAACAAATCGCTTTAGCTAATATTGGTGCATTTTAAGTTACCTCTTCAACAAATAGCACAAATCAATAGTCCACGTCGATTGCCGGAATCCCTCATCCAGGCAGATCTGTTCAAAGTTGTCAAGCATCTCGTCTCGCTGGTCTGGTGGAAGAAGCATCAGCACACAGGACACGCCACAGTCCCAGTTGTAGCGCTGCTGGTAGTGATCTAGATTGTGTTCTACATATCCTGGAGGAATTCATATATTTTGGTAAACCGCAATGTTCTTTAGTATTTACACTTGAATGAAAATTTAACAGGTGCTGGGGGTATCACTCATTTATAGATTGGACTTTAGAGCCTCGAGTGCCTTGACTCACTCGCCAAATCGTCAAATCCAAAGAATCTGAATCATATTCCTGAGACCAGTGACCATTAATGTTTTCTTCCTACTTAATGTCACAGTTCTATGTACCGCAGTTATTAATGAGCACAGTTTAACTTAAGTACTTCGAAATCGCAATTATTTGCATAATGCAGAGGCACGTAACAAATTCTGATAAGAAAAACAACTTTTAAAACCATGCAATCAGTACGAAAGTTTAAATTACTTACTTTCATTTTCAGCTAACATGCTGGCTAGAGCTAGACCTAGTGTCCCTAACCACTGATAATATTAATATTCAACCGGTAAAAATCTCATGTTTGTTTATCAGTACTTTCCTCTTTTCAAAGAAATTGACTCATTTTAAATTTGTTTTGACTTTTGTTTGATACTATGATTGACAGTGACAATGACAACAATTGTCAATAACACGTTCCGTTCTAACAATTTCTTGAAGAAAAACATTCTTTCGTCCTTCGTGACTTCGTGAGTCTTCAATGAAGCTTTTTGGTAGGTACTAGTTACTCTACTAAAAAGCCTCGCAGTCAGCCAAAGTAATAGAAAAAAAAACTAGCCAAGTGAATATCCGCACGTACAGGGAAGGGTTCCGTGGTCGGGACTCGGGATGAATATTTTCACGTGCACAAAGTATTACTTTACTGTACTACTGACTTAAGGTGGAAGCGCCACGTAATTCGATAGCTTAGATAAGCTATAATTGTCACTCAGTGGGTTAAATGAACTTGTAGGGTTGTATTGATGATTTTAATTAATATAATTTCTGTAAATACCTACATAGATACGTGTAACAGTCGCGAATCAAATATTGTTCAACATACAGCCTGACACTTACCTGCAAATTGCGAAACATGTATGAAAATTTGAATTTCGTGAACAACCTTAGCGCATGCTTATATAAAATGTCACTTAGAAACACCTTATTACATCATCACTATCTTAACATGAGGTCCAGCGATACCGTTTTTTTTTTTTTCTGGGTGGGAAATCCTCAAATAACTTCTCCCGCTCTGGGTGGAGCGGGAGGGCGTGTCAGACTTTTACTGACTAAAACCCACCCGTGTTCCCTCAGTTGCCTGTGTGCCAGGGGCGGCGGTATCTCTTTCGAACAACCCGCACCCCCGGCAGGCATCGGCCCTTGCGGGCCCCATCTGTTGCTGCTGACATCTCTTTGAGGCGCGCGTGGAACACAGCGCGCCGTCGACCCGGGCTTGGTCCTTACCGGACAGCGAGCTACCCATTACTCGCCGTCCGCAAGCCCGTGCCTACGGTGGCCGGGAATCAGACTGGGATTCCCGACGCCCAGGGCGTCTCCTGCGAAGGCCATGGCTGTGAGGGCGCATGTACTGCATCTCCCTCACGTGCGCCGCCTCCCTCTTTGCGAGCATAACTGCTTCGCTGAAGGAGGCGACTGCCAGCCATGCCCTCTCGCTCCGTACCATGGCCTGGACCAGGGTCGGACGCGAGAGATCGCCTCCGCCGATCACCTCCACGAGGACACGGCGGTGCTCCGCCCAAGCCGGGCAGACCTCCACCGTATGCTCCACCGTGTCCTCTGGGCGATCTTCGCAATGGAAACACCCGGGCGTTTCCTCCCGCCCTATCCGAAACAGGAACCTCCCGAAACAGCCATGTCCGGTGAGGACCTGTGTCAGGCGGAAGGTGAGGACGCCATGCCGCCTCTCAAGCCACTCCTCAAAGAGGGGACTTACCGCCGCAATCGTGGCGTGCCCAGCACTGGGTTGAGACAATCGCACTTTCCACGTCGCCATGAGATCCTGCCGGAGCTCTGTCCGCCGTGCCGCGATTTCCCGCGGCAGCGGAGTTACGCCCCGGCGTTTGGCCTCCTCGCGCCACTCCCAAGTGTGCGCGAGGACCTTTGCCTCCAGATCCCATGGCGGCAATCCGGCAAGGAGGCCCGCCGCCTCACCGGAGATCGTGCGGTATCCCCGGATCATCCGGATGGCCATGACCCTATGGGCCGCCTTCAACCGGCGTGCTGGTTGGCGCCTCAATGTAGGCGCCCATACCGGCGCCCCGTATAGGGCCATGGCCCGCACGACCAGCGATACCGTCCAGTGACAGTACTTCAAACGAAAATTATATTTTAACATTTAGTAGTATTATTTTTTGTGAGTCAGTACTCATTATTTACGTACGATTTAGGTACGCTCTCTCAACTCAGAAATACTTTATTTCGTTCATGGGATAAGGGTAATCCTCGATATGGGGATAAAAACTCTTTACTCCACTGAAGAATGTGACAGCTTACTATCACTGTCAATCACAGACTACATAAATAAACAGATACAGACTGCTGTTGGATGTTGCAGGATGTATATGTACATCCTGAAACCAATCTGGACTTACGGCGTTCAACTCTGGGGCACAGCCTCCAACTTAAACCTAGAAATGTTACAGAGGTTCCAGTCTAAAATACTGTGGATAGTTACTACACTACGACAGCAGTCTGTTTCCTAGCCACAACTGTGGTTTTTTGCCTAGCAACCAGTACATATTTTTTTCGGATTCCGAGCGCTTTTCATTTTGTGAATATGTTTCTTTTAGGTAAGACGACGATCCAAATAAACTCCAATGTATCTGGCTCCATTTGCTTGCGGTATCTGTAATGTGTTGTTTGACACAGGGGGACATGGTTTGCGTTGTGTCGTGAAAGTCACCTGTACCGATTTAGTCCCGTTTGCTTTTATCCGCCAGCCATTCTGTGATGTTGTTAAGAGAGCGTTGAAACATATGCTATGCTTGTGCCAGTTCTTCGTGCGCAGTTAAGGCTGCTGTGTCATGAGCAAAAGTGCCGATCATGACGCCGTCTATCATGGGTAGGTCTGAAGTAAATAACAGATAGAGGATCGGACCAAGCACGCTTCCTTGTGGCACTCCTGCAAGAGCCTTGTGAAGTTGATTATATCTTCTCCTTGCTTATAGTATAAAAACTTTTTTCAAATAAAAACAACCGACTTCCAAAAAAAACACTAAAATGTGAAAAATAACTTTAAATTTCGGAAGGCGGTGACAAAAAATTAAAATACATATCTAAAGTCACCGCCTTTCGAAATTAAAGTTATTTTTCACATTTTAGTGTCTTTTTTTGGAAGTCGGTTGTTTTTTGTTGATTTTTTTTAGTTTTTATTTTTCACTTTTTAGTGGTTCACATGTGCTTACCCCTTCACAGCGTCCTGGCGTGATGTTATGTTATGAACTGATGTAAACAATAGATAGACATGAGATTTCTGCAATTCCATTCCATTTGCTATCATTTATTGAGGAGTTCCGTTGCCTATCTCCGAAGTTCTTCATCTGATCTTCACCAAATTGAAATGGGACCACTCCGAGAAAATACTCTTCCAAAAACTACCCAAATTGCTAAATAGTTGCAAGTCCAAGTTGCAAATGTGCCTAAATAATTTGAAGAGTTCTCTCTATTTCTTCAGGATCCCATCATCAGATCCTGACTTGATGATCATGGGACCACCTGGGAAGTATGTAATACCCTTTCAAACAACAAAAAAAATATCCAAATCGTAATACATAAAAAAAAAGGTTCCGACGAATTGAGAACCTCCTCCTTTTAGAAGTCGGTTAAAAATAACCTGTCAGCAAGATACGATTTCAGGCATAGTTAAGTGAAAGTTTGTCAGGAGTTGATTTTTTTATTTTGTCATCATCATCATCATCATCATTTCAGCCGATAGACGTCCATTGCTGGACATAGGTCTCCCCCAAAAAAACGAGGGGGTTTGCCATAATCGCCACGTTTGGCAGGCGGTATGGCAATCGCAGTATGGTGGTAAAATGCATAGAGAACGCTGCTGCCCATTCTCTGGTAAGTCCCTTTGTCGCCTTCTACGACACCCACGGGAAGAAATTTTATCTTGTATGTAGGTATACTATACCATGGCGCCAAACTTGGCCATTGTTCTTTATTAAATGAAAAATATGGTTTACAGAATATTGTAAAACTACCTTTAGCGAATGTGTTGCGTACACACAGCTACACATCAAGCTTATACATTTCCAGTTTACGCTGATCGCGCACTGTACGAAAATCCTATATAATGCGAGATCAGCATATACTGGACATGTATAGCTTGATGTGTAGCCGTGGGTACGTGCTTTTAAGCGCTGCTACGGGCGGAATACACCTCCACCCGTGACTAGGGTTGCCACTTTTTTATGCTGTTAAAGTACGTTGGCTTTTATAGGTAAGAGAAAGCACATAGTATCAAAATAAATATAATTTCGGGTACTTTATTGTTCGCATTAAGTATAGAGTACAATTACCTGAAATAACGTATAATCATAATTATTATTCCTACCTATTACTGCTTAACGTGCGTTCCAACAACTCAAATAGACCCAAAACAACCCTGGGATAAACTCCTCCAATGTGAATTACAGCTACAACTTTTACGTTTTTTTTAATTTTACACGAGTTAATGCTTTATTACACTCTCCAATTTTCATTGAATTAGCGCTAATTGTTGCCGAGTAAAATCCAGATATGTTATATTAGGGTCATTTTTAGGTAATCCTATTATTGAATATGTTAGTTAACGCATATTATGATACCATACCTATTACTGGGTATTAGTCAAATATTAGTGAACCGATTAATTATTAGCAGGTAACAATATTAGATTGAATACAATCCAATATTGATACCTGCGTAATATTCTCTATAATAATTATAATGAAATACAAGATTCTCGTGAATTTAGATTATATTATATATTTTTTATTATATTATTCACGTATGCTTAATACAGAAGTGAAACGGTGATTAAATATTCCTTCATGCTATAACAGGCTTAGGACTGTCAACGTTGAATATGTTGGCATATTTAAAAAGTTAATCACCTTTGTACAATGATTATTGTTTTTTTTCTATACACTTACTTAATCACTTATACATTTTTCATAACACATTTTAATTTTTTTTTCTCATACTTTTAATTATGTCTTTACAATACTCACATTACGCATGCATAACGATAAGCAAGCAAGCAATCAGCCAGGTTCTATTCATACAATACAATATTCATCTCGCTCAGTCGTCCACTTCGGGTCGGTTTGGGCGAGTCTAGTTATCTCGCTCACTCGTCAAGCGCCGAGACGTCGGCGAGTGAGATTGATGACCATGGTCGGCAAATAATAATAGCATACATAGCGAAGTGAGCCGCGCTCGCTATTACGCGTACCTATTATTTGACTAATACCTGGTAAGTAACCTATTATTCTATATTCGCTTATCCTAATATGAATATACATAGCTTGTATTATAATACCTGTACCTATTACGAATATATTAGTCACACCTTTAGTAAAATGTTTGTTTCATCCGGACGGACGGACAGACGGACATGACGTAAGGAAGGGTTTCGTTTTTGCCAATGGGGTACGGAACCTTAGGAAATGTCAAATTCTCTAACCTAACCTTCAAAATTTTTGACACTGACACTGACAGTGAGAGTCAGCTGAGTTGAGTAGTAATTTCCAAATTTTTGTTGATTCGTTTGGTTTTTTCAGAAATAAGCGATGGCGCTTAGGTCAGGGTTAGTAATATTGTCCAACATAAGATGTGCAGTCCAACAAGGATTACGAACCCGCGCCATGGTTACGCAAACAGCTGCCAAGGAGTCCGAAACTGAAGCAACAAAACCCGGCCAGACACACTTTGGATTTCAAGTTGTTGATGAAGGCGAAAAAACAAAAAAAGGTAAGGTTTATTAAGAAAATGTAATTAAACAGCAGTTTATCAGGTTAGTTTTATGTATAACTAACAAACCTTCTATTTATAAGTGTAGATTTACAATTTATTTCATTCATGATTCTGTCAGAATGAAAACATAACCCAAAAATTATCCCGTATGCCTAGTATTCCTTTCTTCCTTAGTTTTGGGCCCCGCAGAGGCACAGATTTTTTTTCAGTTATGCTTTGTATTTACAATTAGTGAAAAACCTTCATTTTCTTTACAAAAACTGTTGTAATATTATTCTTACAGGGTTAATAAGCTATGATAAAAACCAGACAAGTGCGAGTTGAACTCGCATGTAGAGGGTTCTGTATAATGAATATGTTCCACCAAAACATTTAATGTAAAGTAGTATGTACGGTAGGTTGCCAATAATTACATAATGCTTTCACTGTTTTAAACTTATTGATTCTAATGTAGATTCCCTAACTCGCAAACTCTACAAACCTTACTACTTTTATCATATTTGGGTAAAAAGATATTTCTTGCACTCCAGCAGTTACTTTCTCCATAGCTCACAAGAACTTGTTTTTTGTTGTTATGACATGCTAATCTAGATTTTATAACAAATGGAAGTACTGAATACCTATTATCCGTAAGAAATATAGACTTGCACCTAAAGTAGGTTGGATGGTGAAAGTAATAAATTTCTTATTTGTGTGCAAAGAATGTTTGCATACTAAATTTCAGGTATTTAGGACTTCAGTAAGTACTCTAGAGTCTAGAGGTTTTAATGAGTGAGTGAGTCAGTCAGTGACAAAATCAATGTTTTTTTAGGTATTAATAAAATCCTGGGTTCTGTTTTTTAATTTGGATGTACGGTATCGTAAAAGGTATTGGAGGGGTTGACCTAGTTATTAGTGATTCTCATGGGAATCATGTCACTTGGTTTAAATAGGTTGATTTACCTTATGTAGATTCTGTGACATATTGTGATTGAGAGAACTTTGTAGGCCTTACAAACTGTAGATTTGTAGACGATTTCTCTAAGTACCTGGTACTTATTGACAGGCCTGCACTGTCCTCCCATACCTATTATCACTGTAATGTGAAAACATTATAAAAGCCAATTATTTTTAAAAGAGTAACCGTGGAGTTTCTTGCCGGCTCTTCTCCATAGGAAGCAACAAATTGGAACCATGCACTTAGCTTCTGACTTTTCATAAGTGCCCATGCAGGTTTATGTGAAATACAATAATATATATATATTTTAAAGATGTCATTAATACCAGTTTTTGTTTTTCGGTGTGGTGACTTCATCTTTTCGGTGATTTCACTTAAGTACCCAACATGCTATTGACTTTTTATAAACCTTCTAGTTCACGAAGTATTTGAAACAGTGGCAGAGAAGTATGACCTGATGAATGATGTGATGTCTATGGGCGTACATAGACTGTGGAAAGACATCTTCATGCAAAGACTGGCACCCAGACAGGAGACAAAACTGTTGGATATGGCTGGCGGCACCGGTGAGTGAGGTGTCCAAAATATCATTAATATTAAGTATTGTGCCATTGATGCCTATTGGCTCGCCCTGCTTTGCATAGATAGAGCATATTCTTCGAACAGTTTAGTATGCACTGGTTCAATCTGTCGTTGGTTACTGTATTGGTGTATGGGGAGGCGCATGTAAAACACACATCATTAAACTTGAGAGAGCCCAAAGGTCCTTCATAAAAACCATGACATTTAAACCATACAGATTCCCTACTAGAACTCTTTATAAACTGTGTCGGGTTCTTACGGTAAGGCAGCTCGGGTTGGATCTAGTATCCTTTGGCAGGAGTTGGGGGTAAAAATGGTGAAAACTGGTAGGGTTTGTGTCCCCGATTATAACGCTACCACTCTTATTATAAGGTAATGCATATTTTTCGAGAAAATTACAAAATAAGTTTCGAACCTAAAATCAGCTAAAAGCGAAAACGGAACGTTAAAATGGGTGATGGGATGTGAAAAATAATCGATTTTTATATTAATCGATCTTTTTTTCTTATAATCGTTTCGTTTTCAATTCTCTAAATTTTAAAAATCGATTTTGTATAAATCGATTATATTATATGTCTTTTTTTAAAGTAAAACAGATAACATATGCGTTGTTGGATTGAACCTATGTAGCCAAACAGCGCCATTAGTGCGATAAATGAAAAAAAAACGCGTGGTCTAAACGTATGAAAGGTATGTCATTTGTCAGTCGAAAAATGGCGCTATGTGTATAAAAAAATGGTTTTTTGTTTTATAATGAATTGATTTTTTACAAATCGATTTATTTTAAAGAGAGAAATATCGATTATTTAGTAATCGATTTTTTCCCCTCCAAGTCACATCCCTAATGGGTGATTGACAACCAAATCTGCTGACACATTTTATTGTTTGCGGTGTAATTTATCGTGCAAAATCGATAAAAGGCTCGTGCAGACTAGCGCGACGCGACGGTCGCGTCGCGACACTCGTAGAATAGAACAATTTCAATGAAAATTTAATGGAAATTGTTTTACAAGCGTCGCGTCGCGGCTGTTTGAAGAAGCCTAAAACGGAACGTAAAGAAAAAAGTTTTAATGTCATCCTGCTTAGATGAAAGTTAGTGTACTCCAAGAAGCATAAAGATAAAAGTGGAGACCACAATCCAAATAAAAAAGTGAAGACAACCTGTGGGCTAGCGCTCTCTTTCTGAATACATACATAAGAGAGAGAAAACACGTATCACTGTCTCGTTCTTATGTATATATTTAGAAAGAGAGCGTTAGCCCACAGTCGTCTTCACTTAGGTATTTAGAGTGTTGCCTCCACTTTTATCTATAAGCTTCTTGGTGTACTCCCACTGATCGTATGTGTGTATAAAAGGCAGTTACAACTGTTACTTGGAGGACTTAGGATGCACGAAAGAGCGAAGCAAGTCTGGGACTCGGGGTCGCGGCACCCCGACTCGGACAGGTTAGGTTAGAAGGGGATGGCGAGGTCTAGCGAGCGAGCGAACACAAACCCCGCCATCCCCTTCGGGTTATTTTTTTTAAACAATTGAGCCCCGCGAAGCGGGGCTGCGACTAGCCACTAAGAGAACTTAGGATGCAAGAGCGAGCGAAGCGAGCTCGGTACTTGGGACACCCGACTCGGACAGGATAGGTTAGAAGGGGATGGCGGGGTCTAACGAGCGAGCGAACACAGACCCCGCCATCCCCTTCGGGTTATTTATTTTTTAAACCACTACGCCTTTTAGGCAACTTTTAAGTGTTTTGAGGTTAGATTACAGAATATCATTTTTCTCGGAAACGGTGAGTTACCTTTTCATGGGAGTGGTGCCAAGGAGGGGGGCACCACTTCCCCTCTGCCGCTCCCACTCCCGCCTTCTGCGACACGATACTAAATTTAGGCAACTTTTAAGTGTTTTGAGGTTAGGTTACAAAAAATCATTTTTCTCAGAAACGGTGAGTTACCTTTTCATGGGAGTGGTGTCAGGGGGAGGGGGGCACGCCCCATTCTCCCCCTCCTGCCAAACGATACTAAATTTTTACCCTTTTAATATTATATTATATGTATTAATATTTTTTTAGTAATTTTGTCAAATTCTGTAAGTACCTATATTATTAAGTTAACATTTCAGGTGACATAGCATTTAGATACATAAAGTACCTACAGAGCCTGGGTCCGTCGCACGTAGCCAACAGCAGCGTCACCGTTTGTGACATCAACCAAGCCATGCTGGATGTCGGCAAGCAAAGAGCACAGAAGTATGTTTTCAAATTGCCATAACCTGAAGTTCAGGGCTTAAGTACCTATAATGTTGTCGCTATCAACCATAAGTCTTGCAGTGGTGTTGCCATCTACATTAATAGGTTAACAAAGTGCACTATTTGAAGATTTGTTTAGTGCCACTTCTTGACAAAAAGCCAACAAATTAGTGGTAATGCCAGTTACTAATACACATAGCTGTGCCAGGATCTTTTGCCGAAAATTCATAACTAAACGCCATCTTGTTTTTTCAATACGTTTTACAAAAGCATTTTTTTACCAGCAGCGCCCCCACGTCAACTTCATTCGAGCACCTATACAATATACTTTTTCTATTTATAATATAACTATTTAAATAATATACTATTTCAACAGAGTCGTAAAATCCCTCTAATTAAGCCTACCTAAACCTATTTCAGACTAGGCTTCACTCCAGAGGGTTGCGGCGTGGCGATAGACTGGGTGTGTGGCGACGCGGAGCAGCTGCATCTGCCCGACGACAGTTACGACGCCTACACCATCGCCTTCGGGATCCGAAACTGTACTCATGTTGATCAGGTACGGATTTATCCAGAGTGTGCGTTACTCCAGCAGGAAAATGACTCTTACAGTGCGATTAGTGTAATTAGTGCGTAATCTGCAGTAAATGTACGCCAAATTAAAAATTTGTGCGCTTTGTGGTTTTGGAAACAAACTATTCCTGCTTGAGTAACGTTGTTCCAGCAGGAAAATTCTAAACGAATGATTGGAGAGAGAAATATTGGGCATGGGCAGAGAGCTTATATTTGTGCAAAAATGTGCTCCGAAAACATAATTTGTGCGTCTTCAGGTTTTCGAGTTATTGCACTTCCTGCTGGAGTAACGTTTGTTTTGCAGAATCGTGTATCTCTAAAACCATTGTATGTGCGCCCGTAAAATAAACACATACACGAGAAACTCTTCATTTGTCCGTATTTGTGACAGAATTAGATTTAAGAAAATATTAATCATTTTCAAGTAAACGTGCTTTCTTGAAAATCCGAAAAAATATCGTAGCGCGTAAATGAGAAAACGTATAAACTCACTGAAAACTGTATTCCTGCCGAATGAATGAATTTTCCTGCTGGAAAACGTTACTCCAGCAGGAATCGTTTTTTTTCCAAAACCACAAAGCGCACAAATTTTTAATTTGGCGCACATTTTTACAGTAGATTACGCACTAATTATACGTTCCACTCACATCACTCTAGGAGTCACTTTCCTGCTGGAGTAACGCACACTTATCCAGACAGGCTGCTCTGTAGTAAAAACTTACGAAGATACTTCTAATGTCGGTGGTACAACTGGTTGTCAACGAGACCAGTTGCTATTGATCGCCTCAAAACATTTTATTACTAAATGGGCCTGCTGTTAACCTCGATCACGCCTGATGAAAAGCGATTGATGAGGTTTATGATGGATCGAGCGTGCCCAGAAAATGCCTGTTCACTCTGTTTTTGAAGGTAGTCGGTTTAAATGTGGAAGGGAGCACATAATTGATCACAGAGCACGAAATCACCGCATGTCTGAGAAGAAGGAAGTACGGGAGTATGTATTCATATAATTCGGGGCGCCAAAATTGCGTCGAGATCTTACCTACTCCTGTCACGAGCCGCTAGCCAAAACCGTCAGTTTCTATATAGGTATGTCATTTGTGCCATAGGAGTAAACAGAGACGCTCACTGACTCGCTTGCTTTATGTATGGGAAGCGGTGACAAAGCCGCCTCTAGTCTAGTAGCGGTCGCCTAGACATTTCTGTACTGTGTGATATTGACCATGTTTTACAAATAGACCTCTGCCCACCAGACAGGTTGATTTCGATTTTGTCGCGCTACGCATGTCAGCCAGGCTGGAATAATCATGATCATTTTATACGAAGACTTTGTTGTACAGGTCCTTGAGGAAGCTTACAGAGTGCTGACACCTGGCGGACGCTTCATGTGCCTGGAGTTTAGCCAACTGCCCAACAGTACGTTACAGTGGTAGGTACTAAAGTGGTCAGCGTCATCAACTATATCTGTACAAGAATCTTTTGACGCGTGGCCAGAATTGGAACTAACGCCGCCATCTTGATTTCCCAATAACCCCCAATAATGTCCTGGTAGCACTTTAGGTACCCCTGCCAAAGACACTGCAGCTAAGCAGGTTTTAACGTTATGGAAGAGCATTTGGTAATAAGTAGGTAGTACTCTTTTACTTTCGTCCTATATGTATATATTATAGGATCTTTCTTATTTGTTTGGACACCTACATTTCTCCGGCTGGTGATGTTTCTATAAATACTTATCTTGCAGGGTATACGACCAGTATTCGTTCCAAGTGATCCCAGTACTGGGCCAGCTGTTTGCGGGCCAGTGGAAGCCGTACCAGTACCTTGTTGAGAGCATCCGGCAGTTCCCCGACCAGGTGTGTACCTATCTGATATTTTCTCATGCGAAGTTGAGTCAGGCTTTACTTTGCGGAAATCCATGACACTAAAATAAAATATTAATTTTTCATTCTACAACTTGGCTTAGATGCAGCCCAAACCTATAATAGAGTAGTTTGGTCATGTTATCCGAATTTGCTCCTGCATATTCTTGTGGTTGGGAGGGCAGTGCTGCATTTTACATCTAAGCCAGGATCTATTTATTGCAGAATTCAATCTAATATTTTACTTCTATTTCCCATTCTGTTATTGAACTGTCTATGCAAATTGTAGGTCTCACTTATAATGGAAGTAAGATCGTTATTTTGTCTGCCAAGCATGGAAGATTTGGGTAGACAGCCGGTTTTTAATTTCCCTTGGTAATGAAACGGCTCTCTTCCAGTGTATGAAAAATGTCTAAAATTCTGACAAAAGGCAGCATGACTGGACCCCTTATCCCATCAGCAGGGGAAACGGGGATGTTTATTTGTATAAAGCTTGGTTCCGCCGTTCTTTCTCTCCCCAGGAAAAGTTCAAGACGATGATCGAAGACGCAGGCTTCAGACAGGTCACTTACGAAAACCTCACGTTCGGCACGTGCGCCATACATTCAGGGTTCAAGATCTAAGTGTGTTGTGTGAAAAGACTGTGAAATAAAATTGATGTGATTTACTACTAGACTTTGTGTAAATAAATATAGGGATTATAATTTAAATTGCTGTTTTTTATTTTTATTTTTTAGCTACGTATAATCTATCTTTTAGGTTCCTTTCTCCTTTAGAAACTTATCAAGATTCTGCGTCATAAGCCAATGATGATTGTAGAGATTAAATAGGTAACAAAATGGAGTGCTAATATGGAAAGTCTAGTGAGCGCATTTTAATCTCATGAAAAGTTCTTTTTCATCAGGAAATAGTTTCAGCAAATGGGAATTGCGTTGCTAGGATGCTATGTAATGCTATTCACAAGGTTGCATATTTGCAACAACATATTTTTGAATGGGTTGCTCGAACGTCTGTTGGTGCTGTTATAATAGGTTTAAGGCACAGGGAAAAGAAAGAAGTCGAGATGCCGCAAGGCAATTAGGCCGAGCGCCTTCAGTACGACCATGACGTCACAGTGGGCGGAGCCGAAAGCTTTGATAAATGATAAATGATAAATGATAAATGATTTTATTTCTGTAAGTAGGTTTGTACAAACACTTTTACACGTCAATCATATTTTTTTTTAAACTAGATGAAGTCGGCGTTTCCTATCTGACTACTCTGAGAAGAAAGGCCGAAACAAACTCAGAGGTCACAGTCTCTTTTAAAGTCCAGACATAATATTGGTCAGATTATGTGAAGACCATGTGGATCGGTGTCTGAAATGGTCTTTTGAGGAAAGAACCACACAGATTGAGTGGACCTGTCCATTCAGTGCACGCATTTATCAGTAATCATGCAGCTCAACTCAGAACTTGAGGAGCTCAACGATTTGATGAACAATACCAAAGATAGGACATTTGGGTAGGCCGCATAAAGTACTCAAACTGCCAGAAAAAAAAAAAAATATGACCCACATAGTCCTCACATTCACAATAATCAAAATAATAATAATATTATACTTCTCAAAGTAAATATTCATGTCAATGTGTATATAATAATTTTCAAATGTCAAAGAGTATAAGTTTGCAAAAACAAAAACAACATTTAGTATGCAAAAATTGGAGCAGGTCAATCCCAAGCCTTTGTGTCTTCAATATAATTTTTAACGGTATAAAAGGCTTTCAGGCACAACTTACGTTTAATGAATGATTTAAATTTATTGATACTTAGATCTTGAACATGGCTTGGAAGTTTATTATAAAAGCGTATACATTGACATCTGAATGACCCACCTATTTTCTTGAGCCTTGTTGATGGTACAACAAATTTGTGTTTGTTCCTAGTATTTATACTATGGATATCACTGTATTTTTTAAACAATTTAATATTTTTATGGGCATACAAAAGATTTTCAAAAATATACTGTGAAGGCACAGTCATTACATTAATTTCCTTAAATTTCTCTCTGAGAGAATGTCTCGGACTTAATTTATAAATTGATCTAACAGCTCTTTTCTGCAAGACAAAGATAGTCTGAATGTCGGCGGCATTTCCCCACAACAGAATACCATACGACATTACACTATGAAAATAGCTGAAGTACACTAAACGGGCTGTCTCTATATCAGTTAAATTACGAATTTTTCTAACAGCATATGCTGCAGAGCTTAGCTTTTTCGACAATTTATCTATATGTGGACCCCACTGAAGTTTGGCATCCAGAGTTAAGCCCAAGAATACAGTGCTATCTTCAGGATTCAATTCTTCGCCCTTCATCAACACACTAGTTTTCACCTGCCTAACGTGAGGTAGCGTAAACTTAATGCATTTGGTTTTTTTTTCATTGAGAAGTAAATTATTAACATTGAATTGACATTACATGCAGGCATGTTTTGTTAGGTCTGAGACAAGCTCCAGATGAACCGCCCTTGTGGCCAGACAAATAAAAACACATATGTATGATTTAACTAATCTACATCCTCTACCTTTGCGGTCAGCTAAGAGGATTGGTCCAGCATAGTCTGTGCCTGTCTCTAAGAACGGAAACTCTAATTCAACTCGTTCCTTAGGCAAATTACCCATGATGGGTTGAACTGTCCTACCGTTAAATCGCTGACACTTAACGCACTTATGGACAGTTGCCTTGGCAAGGTTTCTACCACCCAAAGGCCAGTACTCATGTCTAATTGTAGCTAAGAGTAGCTGTGGACCAGCATGGAATAGCCGTATGTGATAAGTATTAAAAATAAGTTTAGCAAAGTTATGTTTGCTACAGATGATGATAGGGTGCCTGATATTATAATCGTAGCAAGCATTATCTAATCTGCCTCCGACTCGTATAATACCAGACTCGAGAAAGGGTGATAATTTTTTAAGGCGATTTTTATTTGGTAACGGTTTACCTGATAAAAGTAACTCGTACTCTTCAGGGAACATTTCCTTCTGAACTGTTTTAATTATGAAATCAGCGCTGTAGGACAACTCTGATTTAGTGAGAGTAAGACTACGACTATATATTCGTTTAGAACGATTAATAAATCTAAATACGTATGCTAATAGAAGTTGTAAGTGTGAATGAACTTTAGTTTTGTGAGTGAATCATTATCGCGATAGGGTATTTTGATAGTTTTTAATTGTTTTAATAATGAAGTGTGCTGTTTTTGGATGCAAAAATTGCTCAGGATAACGACTAAAACATTGATGGAATAACATTTCACGTGTGAGTTCCTAAAATTAATATTTTCACTGATCACATTTTCTCGTTTGATCTCCAGATTTTTGATAGTGACATCTGTGTCGTCGAAGGGATGCATTCTAATTTGGTGTTTTATCATTATAAATGCATGTTATGACCAATTTTCGAATCAAATGACTTGCATAGGTTTATTTACCTCGCTTTAGTTTATCTAATAGATAGATTACATACCTTGAGACATGAAACGCGATGAATTTCAATTATAAAAATTGCGTTATCTGTCGGAAGTCTGTCGTAAGTGATCAATAAAAATGTGCATAATGCCAGCAAGCTAGACCCTATTTTATCGAATTTATTTATCTTCAGGTAATTTATTGTATATGTGTTCCCGCTATACTAACGTACATAGAATGTTCTGGAACAATGCGTCATATTTTGTAACGCCATAGTGGCCAGTGGACGAACTAAAGTGACAAACAGCTAGTTCAGTTTTATTGTCATAATTCCCTTCACCGCTAGAGATGGACTTATAAGCAATGGGCGGGTACGTCGTACCCCGTCCCCCTCTCACCCGCATTCAGGCGACGCTACTTTCGAAGAGATTTTGCTTTGCGGTATCTCCGCTTCTTTCTTTTCTCCGTGGTTTTTTAGGTCAATACAAAAAGAAAACATACAAAATCTTTTGTAAGGAATCTCCGCTTCGTTCTTTTCTCAGTGGTTTTAGGTCAATAGAAAAAGAAAACAATACAAAATCTTTTGTAAGGAATTTATTAAGTCCATCAAACTGTGTTGGTCTTTGGAATGCAGATCCAGTATCTAAATTACAATGTCCACACAATACATCTATGATTTCGAGCGTCGGCGACGCACACGTTACAATACATTTGTGATTTAATTTTCTGTTCCTAACATCACTTTCCATAATTACAATCTGTATTACGTACATAATATGTCAATTTTAAAACAACATCTATTCTCGGTCACCCTTCCAAACACGCCTCGTCTCGCTGTCACGCAGGTAAGGTTGTATGAAAAGCTCATAAAGCATGCTAATTATTTATATATGACACTGAATTGTTAGGTCTAACACACTAATGAGCAAAGCTAATAGAACATTTCTCTCACATCGTCACTGAACCGAAATCCTACGTCTAGGAAATAAACGGCAGACATCGAGAAGCAAATAAAGTGTGAGTTAAGGATATCCAAACAAACATTAATACTCTGTACCGAGCGTGCACTCAACATAAGTTATTTTGCAATTAATTTGAATATTCATACCCAAAGGTCCTGATCCTGATCCAGCGCGGAAGGTGCGTAGTGACCCGCCGGGCCGCTCATCGTCAACGATCCGATACGAAATCCAACATCCGAAAGGGAACATTACATCCACGCGACAAATATTCAAATGTCCGCCAGAGATCCGCCGGTGCGGTCCGATCCGATCCGATCCTACACGCGAGGCCTCTACGGCATCCTGACTCACACCTCCAGCCAAGCACATCCAACGAGCCCAATCCACAGTGGATGAAACAAAAGAAAATGCTTTTAATTATAAACAGTCATCGTGTAAGTTATTTGTAACGTAGAGGCGCGCGGCGCAGCTCCGCGTGGACGTGCGCAGACGCGCGTCGCGGGGCTGCGTCGCGCGGGAGCGCGTCCACATCGCAAACATCTACCGTTAACCCGAATGTTACTAAATAACCGACTCTAAACACTAAAATGCGACCACATCTATGTACTACAGTGGACACTGACCAATGAAGATATGTTTATATAAAACTTGTGTTGTGGTGTTGCGAGTGCGACCGTCTGTAGTACATGGAGACGGTCGGTAACAGAGTGTCGTCCAGCTTGACGAACTAATACATTAATATGCTCTCTTAAGTCTAGCAGAGTGTGGCTCCCCCGCCGCGTCGCCGCCCGCCGCTCCGTCAGCTGTCGAAATATAGACCTTCAGTTGTCATACTGTCAGCTACTGGCACAGGGCACTAACCACACGGAGACCACACCATACTCCAGAAACTCGCATAGTTTTTTCGCAAAATTCGGCAAGCGGTTACGAGTGAGTGCTCCATGTGGTTACTACTCTGTGCTCGCTAGTCATAGGGGCAGCGAGTTTACGCAAGTTTCCTTACCGAATCCAGAGATAGTGATCTTACCGAATCCGGACTGACTTTGAGGAAGATTTTAGTATTAAAAGTTTTAAATTAAGTATGAATTTAGTACGTTTATTTAAACATACATTCATCTAAAATAATAAATCAATCTGCCTTATCAATCATCATTTAGATTGTCATTCAGTTTACAAAACTACGCGCATTTTTTAATTATTTTTTAAGCACAAAAATCAAACGTATTATGCAAGGCAAAACAAACAAACGAAAAATTATAACTATTCGTAAAAGCTATGTCAAGGATATCATTGCCAAAGTATGTCTGTATTCCCGCAAACCTGATAAATCCATATGAAATCCATATCCTTATAAGTCCAGAGATATTTTCAATTATTTCGAAAAAGTCGTCCAGTGTAATTTTCGATAAGCTGTCAACTGCTATATCCAGTGTATCCTTCCTTTACTGTAAATATAGCTCTCGCTTATGTAAAAATATTTCCAAGACAGTAAAAATATAGATAATACGGATTTTAGTCATTCAGTTCATTACAAATATATTCAATTTAAATCATCTTTAAAATATTTTCCTACGCTAGGGCCCTATCAATGTCAAATTAATAATGATGCACTTTATTGGACATGGTAGTCAATTGAGCAGTGCTAAAACAATGTGTGAAGTCATTGTCTAGTATTTTTAAAATATTGATAAAATTTTCTAAATAAAATCTTTCAAAACCAGTTCCATTTTTTTGTCTTTCACCAATATTGAGTTTGACTACCTTTTCAATCCTAGAAAAATTATTAAATTTCCAAGAATATTGTTTGCATGAGTTGCCTGCTATTTTTGATGGGCATGGATTTGATTCAAGCTAATGTCTTTTATTCATGTTTCCCATAGAGGCTGTTTCAAAAGCTGTAATTTTAGCTTTGTATTATGCGCTGTATCACATGGGAGTTTCAATATACGTCTAGCTTATCAGACTACAAGAAATGCTTCATAAAAATAAGTAACAGTCGAAGAAATGCTACAAGAATGGGTACAGTTAGCGCTTTGCCTTGTCGCCTTGTGTAGCGGAGCTAGCATGTGCCTTACCTGGCCGCACTCAGTAGTTGTGCGAGCGCGAGCGGCTGCGCGAGCGCGAGTAGCTGCGCCGCACGGGCGAGTACGTGGGCGAGCCGCGCCGCCGCGGCGAGTACGAGCGGGACCTGCGCCACCGACATTCACAATAACATGCCCGAACTTCACAGAGGTGCTGGACATCGGTATCGACGAAATTTTTCATAATTTCTGGTAAATACTGCTGGCTCAAAATCACGAAGGTGGGAAATTTCAAATTGTATTTAACAGTTAGTTTACAATTGTCACTTAACCGGCGTTTAAACAAAAAAATTGTAGGCAGATTTTTTTTGGTTCCGTACCTCAAGAAGAAAATTGGAACCCTAATAGGATCACTTCACTGTCCGTCTGCCAAGTCCCTTTTTCTCACATGCGCGTAGAAGTTTAAAGTTGAAATTAATATCAAATACTTGAGTTTTTATGGGACTCTTTTGGAACTGAGGCTTGGGTCATTTTAGGAATGTTTTAGAAAAGTTTATGAGGTACTAAAAAAAACAAAATTATATAAAACAATTTACTTTTCTGGTGTTTTGTATAAAGTTCTGTTAAAACCAATCAATTTTAATGTTTCCTCATAGATATTTTCTTTATTTTTTCTACGATTTTAAATTAAAATTTTTAATCACTTTTTTTCTGTCAAAGCAAATTTTCAATCTTGGTGATTTTGAGCCAATTGCTGACCTTTTTTTAGGCAATTAGATGCCCATCACATATGAGAAGTTTCGATACTATAAAAAAAGAAGAAACCAAAGAAAGGGAAGAATTTTTGTTTCATTGCATGTTTTGCTAAGATCTCGAAGCAAACTACAAAAAAGATAAAAACATGTTAATTTCTTTTTCCAACTATTCGTGAATCTTCTCTACTTCAGAGTTTAGACATGCTAATAGAATATCATATAATAAATAAAAAGCAGCAAGCTGCAGTGACTGACCTGTCGCGGTCTCCGCTGTACCGGTCGGCGCCACCTCCGCCGCCACCGCCGCCGCCGCCGCCGCCGCCGTAGTCTTCCTTGACGCGGATGTACGACACCTCGCCCTGCACGGACACAACCTCATAAAGTTATCATCTGTAGCGATACATATTACTACCATCATTTTTTCAACGTCAAAAATACATTCCCCTATAAAGCTCGCCCTTCACACACTTCCAAGTGCTTTAGCTGGGATGAAATGGCGCAACATCCCCAGCAGCACATCTATCCGTATGGAAACGAGAATATAATGCGACTCGTCTGTTTACATACTTCGGCCGAAACATCAGGAAACAGCTAAAGCAAATAATGCAATTTACCGAAGTCATACTAGGGAAACAATGGACCAGAGCTACCGGTATCCATTTTGTGTACAAATCTAGAACATTTATGTATTTGCTTTGTAGCTGTTTTTAAAATGTTTACTCACTGAAAAAAATATCCGTTATCTTATCAGTGGATACGTAATACGCTAGTTTGTTTCTATAATAAGCCGTACGCAAAATACAGGCACGGGCACTGTGGTGGACACCAGCCCGTATTACCTATTCTATAATATGCTTGTTTTAATTAATAAAAGTAATATGAGCTATTTTGAAGGTAAAATTACTTCAAATAGAAAACTACGAAAATACTATAATTGACGAGAAAACTCTAGCCATTACTCAAGCATATTTTAGTCTCAATTCTTCAAAACCATTACTGTCATAAATTCAAACACATTCACCATCATTTGTATCGTATTCATCACTGATACAAGTTCATTGTCCCCTCCAATGACTCAACATACCTACCATACCTTCCTCCCCTACACAACACAACTACCTACATTGTAACTTGGCGCCATAGATAATAAAATCAATACAGAGCACAGGTATATCACCTTGACGCCTCACTAGCATGGAGGTGGAACGTAGATCAATATAATTGCATGTCTGTCTACAGTATACCTATGTTCATAGAGCGGCACGGTTTTAACTCTCTACAAACTTCAGAATTTATAGTAGGTAATGGGTGTTTTAGAAAGTTTTTGACAATATCATCGGAACTAGCGCGGTTTTGGTCAGGACTGAGGTAGAAAAGTTTAAATTGTATGTGGTTGTTATAAGGGGTCAATGAGGGACAATATTTTGTTGTTTTTTGTTTTATCATAGTATATCGTATGCTGTATAGAGATGTGTAGATTATCACCCATTTAATGGGTATTGTTAATTATACTTAGTGAGAAGTACAGTCCACTACTAGCTTGTCAAAAATAACAGCCTGAACACAAAATCATATACCTACATTTATTATTTATTAGAAAAATTACAACAAATTAGTAACCGTACCTAATCGTCATCGTCACTTGCATCGGAAATACGGCCACAATCTAAAAATTTGAAACTGTTAATGCCGGACGTAGATGGTTCTGGACTATTTGTACGTGGCGGCGTGGTTTGGTTATTATATCTCCGGGATTCTATATGTATTGGTGGTGAATCAAGCACGCAGTCCTCAGAGGTATCACTTAAAACATCCACGTGCTTGTGCAACAAATTCCAATTGTATGTTATATATGTCAGTTTTTCGGCCCTTTCCGTCGTGAGTCTATTTCTTTTTTACTATGTACCCATATAATTTGTCCTACTTTGCTTATGAACTCCATAGCGTCGATTTCTTGACTTTCATCAAAATCAGATCCTTGGACTTGGGGGTCTAATCAGTACTCTGCAAAGTGAGTCAGTTTCAAACAATACTCGACATCAGAGCCATCTAGTCCAATGTCCTATTTTTGCAAAAATCACTTTTATTTTTTCTTCTCTTTCTTTTCTGTCTAGGCGATAGATTTGTATCTCACTTCATTCAAAATTTCATTTACGTAACAATGGTCGTATATCCATAATACACTAGAGCCAACCAGTCAGAGGCCTAGTGTGAGTTTCATTTAACCATCTACACCAAACGCAGTGAGCGCGTTCGGCGTTCCGATTGGCCCTGGATTGGTGACGGACCAATCGGAGCGCCGAAGGCCTCTGAACTTCGGATGTGTGCGAGTATGAACGTCTTTTATGAGACGAAAAGATTTATGTATATTTTAGGTGCGTGCACTATCTCCATCATCGTAGCAAACTTATTTGTTCCATATTCACATAATGGTGGCAACTCTCTTGTCGCATACAAATGCCTCTAAACTACACCAAAAATGACCAAAATTCTATTTATTCCCGTCAAACTACGATTTCCCATTCTGTAATCGACTAAAGTGACACAATTTACCTATATTTTAGTTTGACAGCACTAAGATGGCCCTGATTTATTAATTTAGTGAAAATGGCAATTTTACTATTCCGAATTTACCGTTTTTTTTCTGAATTATATATCATGAATTCATCAAAATTATCAATTTTACTATATTTTTTTTAATATTTTTTTTTTAACTAAACCAGCAGGCTTAGCATGACGCTTTCTATTTCTACTCTACCGTAGAATAGAAATCGCTTGTCTACATTTCTTGGTACAAAACCGTCAAATGTCTACACGGAAACGTAATTTTTGTCTACTCTTCCGTCGACAAAACGCTTTTCTACGGTTCTCGTGCTAAGCCTGCTGACTATTTTTAATCGCGGTTAAAAAGGTGTGGAATAAAATTAGATACAGTACTGTACCTTTTTTGTTTTCTTTTGCTTATATTTCGAAAATGGTGTGTCCTATGGCAAAAATAATGAAAATTACGACCCCTTTATTAAACTCGTAAAGCTCTAAAACTCAACATGTAGGTTATTATCAATAATCGATAATCGTCCTACCGAAAAACTGTTAGGCAGTTTGGTAGGTTTATGAAATGTACAGACTATATCCCAAACTTTCAAATTTTCCCAATTGAACATGAACCTTACTCCTTTGCAATAAAGTTGAAAAACTATCAAAGAAATTTGACAGATTGGGGTAGCTTGATGTGCTGGCGTCTGTACATACACTTGTTTGGTCCAAAATTAAATGATTTCTTTATTATTATAATAGTCGTAAATGTGTACAAGCCAAGGTAATTCAGGTAAAAGCAGGAATATATCGTAATACTTATAACAGATCCGGGTCGTAAGTTTAGACTAAAGTGAGAGTTTGAGTAGGGAAGGACCGTACGTTTTGTAATTACTGGTTTAGCTCATAGAAATGTTTAACTAGAGACATTTCTAGGAGCATAATAATAAGGTACCTCTTGATGTTTTCTAAAAACTAATTGAAGCAGAGACTCACACAAAAGCAGTTTGACTCTGAACATTCTCACAATTTTTTACTTTTAATTTTGAGTTTATTCAGAGTGAGATTGATTTTAACAAGCTATGTAATTTACTGCGTTGAAGATTTCACCTTGAGGATTCTGATAGCTACTGGAAAATTTTCCTTACATCACGACCCAAAGCTACGGTCCCATATCACTCACCTCATGACTTCTAAATCTCGAATCATCAAGCTTCTTGACAGCATACTTCATGTCCTCATGCCGCAAGAACTCCACCACGCCCGTGCCATCCTTAAAGGTGTCCGCGAAGCAGACATCCCCGGCCTCCCGCATGTGATCCTTCAGGTCCTGCCAGGATCCTGAAGGTGGCAGCCCTGTTACCAAGACGCGGTACTCGGAGCGACGCGCGGGCGGGCCGCGGGTAGCGGTGCGGGCTCCGAAGCGCTCGGGACCTCCGCGGCCGCCTCGGCCTCCGCCCCCACCGCCACCGCGCGGGAACTCCACACGGAGACGGTAGCCGTCGTAATCGTAGCCGTCGCGGGCGCGGACCGCGTCATCTGCATCTCTGTGGAGGATTGAAGCTTTTGCGTCAATATTTGGTGCAATGGTTTCAAAATTGTGTGGGACTATCTGCAGCTTTTTTTGCTAAATTAAATTCTATTGTAACCCTACAATCGATTTTTGGTAATTAGCATCACAAAATTAGAACAATAATTATTCTTAGAAGATACAAAAACTGTGAAAAGTCTAGCCTACAACAAAACTTCAGCAAAATATATTGCTGATTAAAGTTTATTTCATTGTCATAATTATGTTGTTCACACAAAAATTGCAAGTCATGCATTGTAATAATGTTACAAAATTTAAATATTATAAAAATAATGACAAGTTAGTAATAAGTTAAGAATTTAGATGTACACTATTGCATTAGGTGCAACCCTGTAATGATAGCTGTAAGTTGGAAAATAAATCAATAATGAATATTATTAAGTTTGTTTTTAACCAATCTGCAGGCATGTGGTTTTTAAAACTGTTAGTTCGTTATCATGTGATTAAAATTAACAATGTTCCTTGGTATTAATGTGAACAATGGACTTTAAAAGAGACCATGACCCCAAGTTTGATTCGCCATTTTTTCTCAGGGCTCAGTCAGCTAGGAAATGCGGCACCATCTGGTTTTAAAACATTGAGCCACAAAATATTAACCAGTAAAAGTACAAAAACACTAGTAATTTCTAAAATTTTTTCAACATACCAGGCACAAGCAGGTGTGGCAGTTAACATTGTTGTTCTAATATGATAATGGACTGAACACATGACCGAACAGTAACTAGCATACCCGCAAGGAGACTATTGTAATGAAACCGCATGTTATGTACGAACAAGTCAAAAGTAGCATTTAGGTTATTTAATTAATATTATTTATGTACAGTCACTAAAAGAGATCAGTAAAACAGGTCACCAGATAAAGTTGTAGTTTAGTGAGAGAGTGATGGCTGTTTTTGAATGAAATTTAATTTGATAAATGGACTGTTTGTTTTTTGTTATGTAATTATAATCAGATTTATTTGAAAACATCCATCAGTTTTTTTTTTAATAAGCTTCAATTATACCTGATGACCCTGGTTACTTATTTCTTTTGGTGACCATACAGAGTAAAAGACAGGGATACGACATAATTATAATTTAAGTAATAATATACTGCTCCTGCACCTAATATTTGAATGGAATTTGGAAATAATTAGATATCTCTCTACAAACATTTCAAATTGGAGGCAACTGCTATTGCTTCTGTGATGATCTTTTAACCAAGGTTTTCTTTAGTAATAGTAAAAATAGTATATTTATTTCTGAGGATATGGTACATAATGATCTTAATATTATTAAAAAGCTAAGTTAGCTTAGCTTAGCTTTTACAATAGATATTTCAGAAAAGGTTATCAAAGGAATGTTTGGTGACATACCTAATTACTAATTTGCGTTCCGAATGTTAGAAGTAGTGAATGTCATGTTGTAATGAATAAGGAGATACTAGAATTCGTCGGACAGACGGTTTTCCTGGGGATCACGCTTGACTCAAAGCTACAGTGGGGTCCTCATTTAACATCACTTGCAGGGCGGCAAAGTTCTGCCGCTTACGCTGTTTGGAAGATCCGCCAATTAACAGACGTGGATACCGCGAGACTGGTCTATTTTAGTTACTTTCATAGCGTCATGTCTTACGGTATCTTGGTATGGGGGCGGGCTGCGGATATTGAGTCGATCTTTATTCTGCAAAAGAGGGCTGTCAGAGCCATCTATAACCTCCGCAGACAAAACAATTAACATCATGACGGTACCTTGTAATAGTAGTTGTAGTAATATATCTATGAAAACATTATGTATGTTCGGAAAAATCTACATCTTTTTAGTAAGATAAGTGATAGGCACAATTTTAACACTAGAAATAGGAACAAATTAGATCAACCACATTTCAGAAAATGCCCCATAAAAGAAGTGTGTACTTTATACACACTTCTTTTATGGGGTACTGTGTAAAATGTTATAATAAAATACCAGTCGATATTCTTGAACTAAATGAAAAGAAATTTAAATCATGCATTAAACGCACATTATGTAGACAAGCATATTATAAGTTAGATGATTATATCGTAGATAAAAATGCTTGGCTTAATGCCGGTCCTGCTCCACAGCCATTTATTTTTTCTGACATTACGAACATTTTTATTCATAATATTATAATTTTTGTGACATTACGAATGTTTTATTTTTGCTGAACCAAGTGTTAGTTACTTTATATACGTCAATATATATTAAATGTTTTTTTCTTTCTTTTAGGAAATCAAATTTTATTAATATTTCAAATATATTGCAAACTATAGTTTTGTATAATTTGGAAGCATTTTGTTTAAATTTTGCAAATGTGAGTACCATGCATCCGTTTATTGTGTTGTCATGATGTACGTTGACTTGAAAAAGCATGGCAGTTGAGAGTATGTCATGCTCACATAAATGTCTCACTGATGGTGGCGCGTGTGTTGGATCATTCGGTTCCCTGCAAAATGGTTGAGCTGGATGGTGCTGATTCGTGAATCAGCACCATCCAGACGCGTGCGTCAAGTTCGTGAACGGACACTGTCGGTTGAGACTGGTCATCTCTTGTATTTAGAATTGTTTATATTTTTTTTTTACATTGTTCTCACATACAGAAGCAACAAGAATAATGTTCCCAAGATTTTGTAATATTCAACTTGATTTTAAAAGAGTGTCCGTGGAGTTTCTTGCCCGTTTTTCTCCATAGAGATCTACGTTTTGGAATGGGCAACTAGCTTCAACTTTCCAACTGATCGACTTTTTGACAGTTCAAAAGTGCCTGCAAATGGTTTAATTGAAATAAATACTTTGAGTTTGACTACTTAGCTCTTTTTTTCTGAATTGAGCTCTAGTTCTGCCATATATTTCTTTATATGTATTGTTTTTACAGTTTGAATTCATCATTCGTTATTTCTAAACATTAGAAATCACAATTTTCATTATTTTAATTAAAAAAATATATATTTATATAAAATGGCTCCTTGAATTGTTTTTATTAGCCTGCAAAATTACATACCTAAGATAAAATGATTCCTATATTTTAAATATTGACAATGTTAGCGATAAATACTGCACACACACACACAATGATAATAAAGCCACAACTTGTTATCATTACATGCTTGCTTATCAGAATATAGCATTCAATAGGCATGTTATTGTTCAATGATGAATACTTTTTATTAGAATAGAATCCTACTGTAATTAAGGTTTAATGTTTTACATGGCAATTTTTTCATGTATTGTGATGGTAAAAAAATATACCCATTTTTCCAGTAAGTTGCTGAAAGAACCATGTTTTTATGAAGCACTCAAATGAGTGTGATGTAGCCAGCCACCTTCAATTGTGCAACTACTTTATAAAAACACATTATTTCAACACAAAACCACTAAGAGCCTGGATGAAACCTACTTTCTACTTTAAAATATACATACATAGAATTTGAAGAACTTCCTACCACTCTTAAAATTAATGTGTGATGGCAATATATTGACCACACATGCAGGTGCCTAGTAACAACTTCAAAATGATTATCATGTCCATAAAGTGAATTATTTATACAATGCTGTTGCAATGACTTGTTAGTCATTACAAAGTTTTTATCAGCAATAGGCTGAATGCCAAACAAAATTGAGTGTACTCTTATCTTTTGTAGGCTTGTATTTCTTCAGATGATTATCTGCATCTAGATAAATTGGAACAAGGTTCGTTTTAATAATTTTTAATTGTTAAGGTACTTCGTACAACAGAATACCTACATAGTTTAATTAGTATTCCCCCCCCCCCCTCAATGAAATACCTTATAAAATATTCACGATGGCTGCAATGTGCAAGTCATTGTTTGGCTTTCCGTCGACAAATAAATCACGTTACAACAGGAGTTATACGGAAAAATTAGCAAAATAGGCCAAAACCAGTTATAACCTAATATGTGTACACACAACAAAGGAGTGGATTATTTAGTTACTTACGAGCGTAAATGCATAATAACCTAACAATAGCATAAAATTATCAATAATTTACCTTGGATCCTCAAATTCGACAAAAGCAAAAGGGGGTCCTTTTCTGTTTTTCAGATCAACGAAAGTAACTTTGCCAAATTTGTAAAATAGATCTTGAATGTCCTTTGTCCGTATGTCAGGGGGAAGGTTGCCGACGTATATCCTGCACTCATTTCTGTTGCTGCTGCTTCCGCCAGACATTTTGAGTTGTTTGATGATTAAACTAAGAGATATTTTACGCTAATTTTCTTAAACTCTTGGGTAACGCTTCGGCGTTTCTCATTAGGAACTAATTAAATATGGCGACCGGACTGACAGGAGAGGAAAGCAAAAGGAAACGGAAACAGAACACTGATGACATTTTATTGGCTCAGTTCAGATTGTTTATGGTTGGAATTTTTTATTCATTCGTCCAAAAGTTAAGAAAGATTGCCTCATAATTTTTTTTAACTGAGCCTTTTCCCGAGCTTAGATTAGTTTCTTTCAACAAAATTTTTCAGTAATTTTAAGTTTTAACGTTACAGTCTTCAGTCTTCATATAAAATTACTGTTTCACGTTCTGAAACTATTCAGCCATGCCTTAAATTTTGTCAAAATGTTTACATATACTAACTTGTTGGTGAAAAATGTGAAATATTGTATAGTTTTTTATTTATCCATTCATCTAATGGCCAAAATAAAATGTTTGAATATACGCCATAAAGTTTATTTTTCGAATATTATGTTTGAATTTAGAACGCCCTCTGTCGCAATTAGAAGAAATCTTCGCTGAAAGAAGCCTGTGAAAGAATCCTCTGGAAAGTAGGCATTGAATCTCCGGTTATCAAAATCTTTACGTGAGAATTTGTTCTTATCCCGAAGCAAAAGTGAGTATTTCTTTAATTTGGTGATTATTAATTTATTGTAAAGCGTTTTAAATATTATTTGGTGCCAGTTTTCGATTATTCCGATATCCACAAAATGGTGTGCGAAAGTTCGAAGGCGGAACAATTTATATTCTGCAAATATTCGCAAAGCAAATATGTGCAACGAAATCGTTTTATTGATTTAACCATGATGTTTCTATAGTGATAATCTGCGTAATTATGAATTATCTTTATCTTCTGAAGCGCTAAGCTGAATTACATGTCGGTGCCTTGTTCCTAATTTCTCCTATCGTTTTGATGACGGGCATTAGTGCCAGTGCTTCCGTTAGAATTACAACGAAAAGGCCGTCGCAGATTGTTGAAGAGGTCAGGTAAAGTCTACTGCGCCACCAAGAACGTGGAATATCAAACGGTTTGCTTTTCACACATTGCGATATTTCTTCGCGGGTGAGGAACACATTTTGTAAAGGGCGCGCATTGAGTCCCGGTTTTCGCGCTTGACCTTTTCTGGAGGTTATTTATAGCGTTTTGTTGTTCAATATAAACAATCATCGTCCCCTCTGCAGAGACGTAGGAAATCAATCATAACAGAACGTTATCGACGAGGTTCGGGAACTATAACCTTTCGCATTGACGTTATCAGTCATCGATTGCAACAAGTACAGGCTTGTGATGATCAAATACACGTCTATAACCCCATCTATTTTGTTCTCCTGACAATAATGTTGTCAGAAATCCTGTTTATTTGACAGCCCTTCCTACTCGTTTTGTTTTATTTAATCTTTGTTTAAATTCATTGATGAAAAAAATATTCTATGAATGATGATATCACAAACTTACACAAACATTTATTCCCCAACATATTTGGCAAAGGTATGCTGTTACCAGACTTGAATATAAAACAGATAAGATAGTGGAAACAACCACTATCTAATATTGCGCGTTATTAGGATTATTGATAACTTTCTATCTAAAAAAAACAGTAATAGTTTTCATACCCAAGTTTTGAGCTATTATATTAACAGCTCTCTAGTGAGCTCCATAAATAAAAAAAGACCTTGCATAAGTTTAGAAACTGCTATAAAATAAACAATGCATACCTTAGTAGTATTAGTATTTTATTTATGTTAACCACAATGTAATTAAACTCTAAATAAGGAAATTCATAATTTAGGATGCCTTTAAAGCAGGGCAAACATCCTCAGGGCTTAATTTCTTTGTGAAGTGCCTACGTGCAAAATCATAATAATCAATAAATCATAGCATTAAATCTCTTAATATTTGCTATAGAGCAAATATCCTTTTATAAAACATAATTATGTACGCATTTTAACTTAACACTCAATTCAATTGAAGATTTCACGGTCTTCTATTGTTATGTTACCTTTGAGGGAAGAGGGGAGGCATATACATGGCTAGAATATGGATTAAATTTAAACACTCACCAAAATCTTTTTTATCTAGACACATAGCCGACAAGATGTGCGACCGCAAGGCGGTGATCAAGAATGCTGACATGAGCGAAGAGATGCAGCAAGATGCTGTCGACTGCGCAACGCAGGCACTAGAGAAGTTCAACATTGAAAAGGTAGGTCTCCCCGTGTGACCATTTGGAATTCTCTATTTTCAGCATTTAATGCTAAATGGGTTATTGCCATAGTCATAGAGTTGATTGTGATATTCTCGTGTGATCAGTGAATTCAGACAATTTTGGTTCATAACAATTTTTTTTGACAAATTCAAGTAAATGCTGAATGAATCACAGTTACAGATAAATGCTTTAATTTCAGAAAAGAGACGCTTATAAGTTGTCTAAATAAATAATAATTATACTAATACAAATAACTAATAATGAACTTCACCATTAAACACACACACACATTACAAATTGACAATAAGGTACGGTGTGCAAAGTTCCCACGAAAGATAACTTTGAGGTTTTCCTGTTGTGGTTAGTTTTATTTCTAAATTATAATTCACGTAATTTAATCAATTTAATTACAACAATGTCTTTGAATATGAATGGAATGAAATAATTTCATCAGAGTTGGAAATTCCCATTGGTTTGCTTAGCATATAGGACAAATTTTGAGGGTGTGTGTTGCATGTTTGCAGGACATTGCGGCGTTCATCAAGAAAGAGTTCGACAAGAAGTACAACCCGACGTGGCATTGCATCGTGGGGCGCAACTTCGGCTCGTACGTAACGCACGAGACTCGCCACTTCATCTACTTCTACCTGGGCCAGGTGGCCATCCTGCTGTTCAAGAGCGGCTAGGCGGGGCAGCGCCCCTTCAAAATTTTATGTTGTTAGCACAGACGCAGTATTACCTACCGGGCGACGAGTGCCCCCGGCCGGCGGCATGTGAGTGACGTGTGTGTCTGAGAGCGAGTGTGAGTGTGACAGGACTGGTGACTGTGTGTGTGACCGGCACGCCACGCGACTAGGACTAGCCTCTAGCCCACTTTATTATTTAACGATGCTGGACATAAGCTGCGTCGAATCTCTTCACTTCTTAGTCCCCGGCGCACTCGATGTATGTTTGTACTGTGTTAGCTATACTTAGGAATCGATATTGACTTGGGTAAAACATTCACTTCTAGTGTATTTATATATAAAATTTTAGTTAATTATTCCTAGACTTATTACCTAGCATAGCGTAAAAGTCATATGTTAGTATATAACTAAATTTATTGTTTAATTTCTTTGTTAATACACCCTGTGAAAATATTTTTCAATACTTCTTTATTAAAACTTTCTTACAAACCAAACAACATCTAATTGTTTATATTTTATGTACCTTATAGTCCTATTTTTATATTTTTTGTTGAAATTTCTACACTTTACACCAACTTTTCAAGAACACTTTAATACTAAAAAGCAATTGAACTACATTTTAACAAGTGCCCCCTAACTTCTAGGGGAAATTACATACTACACCATACATACTTAATACTTAGAACTTCATTAAAAAACTGCTCTCATTTGAAAGCTCACTTTTAAAAACTTTCTTAAAAAACCAAAAATTCATTTGTCTTTAGATTAAAAACTTCAAATTCAGTGTTTCAAGAGATATTAAACCAACACTCGAGTGCTCTCAAATGAGAGTAGTTAATTAATGGAAGCCTAAATATTAATTGTTCAGCTTCACTTATATTGTTCCGGTCCCTGAGAACTGTCTCAAGATCAGCCACACCATACCGATGATCGCACTCATGCGCATCAATTGTCAAGTCCGGCTTGGCCGCACGTTTTAACTGCCGTAAAGTGGCTGGACTAATGTAAATTAAACTCAATACAAACCACTTTCTTGTCAATCTTCACACTCAACCTATACTCCCGTCATTTCAAATTGTATGCTCTTGTGATTATATAAATCAGGATACTTACCTAGGAACTAATGTTTTGTATTATGTACCTAATCATCAAAATAATAAAGCATTTACTTTGACTGTATTTCATGAAATCTTTTTATTACATTACCCATCGATATTCTAACTGCGTGTAAAGTATCGAATTAGAAGAAACGGCAACCTTGCGCGCTACTCAACAATTGTTAATTGATTACCTAGTAGGTAGGAATAATATTGTTCATTCGTTCCAGTTTGCATGGGTATTTTGGTGCCTCATTACCTGTGTGTATATAAATGATAACGACGTAGTAGCCTTGTGGATTTCGATAGTCGAGTTATGGGAAAATTATCTAGGCACCTATGGAACAGTAAAGCAAAGCCAGAGAGCACAGGGAAGCTTCATTGCTGCAGATGCGCAGACGCAGATGTCGAAGCTGGGGTTTGGATTATAGGGTGGGAAAATGAGAGGCATAAGGGTTTTAACAGTAAAGCAAAGCCAGAGAAGCTTCATTGCTAAGATGCGCAGACGCGGGGATGTTGAAGCTATGTGCATCTGGATTGAGGGCCCATTTTTTTTCCTTGCGAAACGAAGTTAAACGTGAAATGATTGCGCATGTGGATTGAGTGGTCCTTTCTTCAATCTTAACAAAAATCTAGGAAGATTTAGTATTAAAGTGAGGCAAACGTATTGAGCAAAATCGCTGTGTGTGTAGTCCCAGCGGAAAAGTGTCGGAATTTCTTAATTTCAGTTTAGCAGATATTTAGTGTATGACGTCGTGTAATTGTGTATGGTAAACACAAATTTGTGCATCCAACCATTGGGGAGCTGCTCATTCAACAAAAACTGTTGCCGTTGGGACTACGTCATCCTAGCGGCACTTTCTTTTTCCTATGGACGTACAAGAAAATAATTGCATTCAATAATTAGTGTGTAACGAGATGTAAATGTATATGTTGAAATGAAATTTGCTTGTCATTAAACTGCGGAGATAATCAAGTTTCCACTGCGCTGACAGCAAGAAGTTGGGACAGGCTGGATCTGATCGTGCGGTGTTCCACAGGGTTCGGTCGTGGGACCGCTCCTGTGGAACATCGGGTATGACTGGGTGCTGAGGGCGAGCTCCAGCCGGGCGTGGACTTGACATGTTACGCGGATGACACGCTGGTCACAGCCCGGGGGAGCTCGTACAGGGAGGCAGCGTTGCTGGCGACGGCTGCGGTGTCACAGGTCGTGACCCGCATACGGCGCCTAGGCCTGGAGGTGGCCCTCAACAAGTCGGGGGCCATGGTCTTTCATGGCCCCCGGCGGGCGCCACCGCTGGGATCACACATCGTGGTCGGGGGGTCTCGAATCGCTGTCGAGTCCACCATGAAATATCTAGGATTGGTGCTCGACAGCCGGTGGGATTTTGGCCCCCACTTCCAGCGGCTGGCGCCCAAGTTGTTGGGCGCGGCTGGGGCGCTGTCAACGCTGCTTCCCAATCTGGGGGGCCCGAGCGCCGCCTGTAGGCGGCTCTACGTGGGGATCGTGCGATCGATGGCCCTGTATGGGGCCCCGATCTGGGCGGCTGACCTGACGGCCGGCAGCATCGCTGTCCTGCGAAGGCCACAGCGAGCGATGGCCGTCAGAGTCATTAGGGGGTATCGCACGATCTCCTACGAGGCGGCTTGTGTACTGGCCGGATCCCCGCCCTGGGACCTCGAGGCGAAGGTACTCGCGTCGCTACCGGTGGCGCGAGGACTCGAGGGTGCGGGGCGAGTGGCTGACGCAGCGACATTTGGAGTTGCGTCGGTCACAGCTTCGCGCAGCCCTGGTGGCGGAATGGCGGGACAGGCTTTCACGCCCTACCGCCGGCCCTATACCATCGGGGCGGTCCGGCCGGTACTCGAGCGCTGGCTCGGGAGGAGGCACGGCTCCCTGTCGTTTCGGATGACACAGGTGCTCTCGGGGCATGGTTGCTTCGGGAAGTACCTGTGTCGCATAAACAGGGAGCCGGACGCTCGGTGTCACCACTGCGTCGACTGTCGGGAGGACACGGCGTGGCACACGCTGGCAGAGTGTGCCGCTTGGGAGGAGCCGCGCCGTGCCCTCATCTCAGGAGTAGGCAGTGACCTGTCGCTGCCGGCCGTTGTCGACTCGATGGTCGGCAGCGAGGAGTCCTGGGACGCGGTGGTATCCTTCTGCGAAACAGTCATGTCGCAGAAGGAGGCTGCGGAGAGGGAGCGGGAGATTGCTTCCGCTAACCCGATCCGCAGCAGACGCACCGGGCGTCGGCGGAGGGCGGATAACGCCCTCTTCCAGCCCCCCTAAATGGGTCCAGGGGCGACAGATCCGGGGAAATCTGTCGCCCTCTACTTGTTTGGACCCGAGATGGCGGCGCGTAGTGTTCCACGCGCGCCTCTCTATGACGTAAGGGGGGAGTTTAACACCTCACTCCCCCCCTATCGCGACGTGGCCCGCAGAGGCGGGCCGGCACTAGCCGGGGATCGCGGAAGTCACATCAGTTCCCGTGATCCCCGGTGCAAGTGAGAGACGGAACACCGGGGTGGTTTTAGTCAGTAAGAGTCTGACAGACCCCTCCGCCCTCCCCGGGGCGGAGGACATCCATGAGGATTTCCCCCCGTAATCAAAAAAAAAAAAAAGGCTGGATCTGATATGGGTGATTATTAATACGGGCGCGGGCTGGCATAATTCCTCGAGCAAGGGTCGAGGAGGAGGTCGTCGAATCCAACCAATAAATTAACGTTAAAAATAAGAATTTATTAAGTAGTTGATGAAAACACTCACAAAATAAAAAAATATCACATCTACCATAGATACCATAAAGGAAAAGACTGAGTTTCCTTTAGGAATGAACGAACCATGATATTTCTTCCCTTTTAAAAGTAGAAGTTATGCAAAGTTAAAGTAATAAACAATTAACAATTTTGGATACAATCTCAGTTTGCCTGCGAAGTATATAGGTATAAGTAGATAGAGGTCGAAGTATGGAACACTCAGACGGCATAATTAATTTTGTCACACTCATTCTCTAGCAAATTGACTCGTTAAGTTTAGTCATATTACACAACAAAAATAATACGTATTTATTGAGTATATAGTAATGATCTTTAAGAGCACTCATACCGCCCGTGTGTGGAATGAGTGATCCGAATTAATCGTAATAAATTTGTAACGAGACGTGCAAGTGAATTCTCAAATTATTAATCGTTTTTACTATTTTTTTTTTTTTCGATATTGAAATAAGAAGTGCAGAGGCTATACAGTCTGAGATATACAATATGACGTTTTCGTAAAGCGCGCGGTTTGAGTGATCCACTTTATTGACCGTATCATTTTTATCTCAGGTTTAAGAAATTTTTTACTTCGCCATAATGTCTTAACTATTATTTACTCAATCTTCCTCGATTTTTGTTAAGATTGAAGAAAGGATCACTCAATCCACATGTACATGTTAATGACCATACTTAGGACACGCGGAGCGGCGGCTCCAGGATGCCAACAACTGGCAGGTACGCCGTTCCAGGATGTCGAGAACTGGCAAGTACTCTACTGTCATATGAATACACAATGGCAGTAGTCTACTATCAGGTCAGCTGCTCGTACTGACGCGGTACCTACTACGACTTACCTCAGTTACCCCCCTCTTGCTTACACTTGCCACATGCCCAATATGTAAGTTTTCTTACGCTGGTTTGACAGACGAGAAGGATAAATAAACAACTTAGCAGATAATAGATAAGTAGGTACAGCCAACAACAAAAGGCGATTAAAACACGTAACTTTTACCGATCACCTAAACTGATTGCTGATTGATTGACTGAGTGCTTCGTATTTTCCTATAATTTAGATCGAGATCTATAATTTTGACAAAGACTGAGTTACTGCTGTGTACTATAGGTACCAATGTATTTGGTTGGTACCCGTATAGTCCCAGTCGCCCCCACATGGATTGCCACCAGGTGGCAATTGGGAGAAAAAAATCCCAGTTGCCACCGGGTGGCGACTGGGACCTTATTGCCCCCACTTCAAATCGCTGTACATTGCGGCGTGGATCGCCAAACCCCCTCATCACTATATTTCTTACGGCCGCGATGACGGGGTTGGCGGTCACATTTCCAATGTGGTTTTATTAGTAGATAAGTGATATTTTTAGGGACATACAAACAAGATTTAAAGAACACCACAAAATATTATCAATAAAACCACACCAATACAAACAATGCACACAATAAACTACCCGACGGATTAAGTCATAAAACACGTGTTTCGTCAAAATGAAGGAGTTAGTTAAAACTTCATGAATGTGATTGTGATAGGTATAACAATCCTTTTATTTTTGTGTAAACAATCGTAAAAGCTTGTAAAACGTTAGTTTACCTATTGCTATTTTTTGCCGCATATAGTCGGTATTAATTTGTTTTGTTTGAAGCACTCCAAAACCGACTCAGCGTTAAGGAGTACACAAATCACAATAGATGTGTCATTCCCTTCCCCTACCCTTTACCGGCTTTTGCACTATGACATTGAAATGCAATTTAGTCTATCTATAATCATGTCAGAGCAAAGTGCGTCTTGCAGCTCCGGACAAAGTATACTATTTATAATAAAAAGACGACATGGGACAATTATTCTTCGTGCAGGACATCAGTATAATTTGAAAAGAAAAAACAAAAGTGACGTAGAAACGTGGGAGTGCACCCAAAGGAAAAAAAATGCAAGGGATTTATAAAGATAAAAGTAAGTCACTAACGCCTATGATTTATCACTTAAGAGCGTGCAGCCGCATGATTCTTATTTTTGAGTAATTATATTCACAGGCAATAATATATATGCACGTTCCTAAGAACTTTTCAATTCTACCTTCCAGCCGCGGCTGTTATTTATAAACTTCTGTTGTATAAGTATGTAGATGCGTGTGTGCGTTTCCAGCTTATTATAATCTTGCAGAACATCTATCTTATAATATAAAAAATACTCTATTGAAAAAAAATTGTAACACTTACTAGCAACAATTTAAGTAATCATTTAATTTAAAAAAATAGTATAATGCCTTGTTCTTGTTTTTAGGATAACAACATTGTACACGAATTCAATCATACATGTGCAGCCGATTTTAAGAAAAATGAAAACGAAGAGCGCCTTTATCAAGTCAAGCAAGCGCTGATAAATAAAAAGTTTCCTGCTGTTCCTCAAACATTTAATTCACTGATTGCTTCGTGCGAAAACACAGAAGAAACTTTATGTGATTTACCAAAATATTGTAGTGTGAAATCCTCTTTGTATAGATTTCGCAATAAAGTTGCTGGTGTAGATAGACTACAGTGTAAAGAAGTTGATCAAGTACAAATTCCATTAGACTAGTGACCGCCAACCCCGTCATCGCGGCCGTAAGAAATATAGTGATGAGGGGGTTTGGCGATCCACGCCGCAATGTACAGCGATTTGAAGTGGGGGCAATACGGTCCCAGTCGCCACCCGGTGGCAACTGGGATTTTTTTCTCCCAATTGCCACCTGGTGGCAATCCATGTGGGGGCGACTGGGACTATACGAGCCTTTATAACTAAATGTTTCAATACGTCATTGCTGTTCTGAATTTCCTGTAAGTACCTAATAGTTATTTGAATAGGTACACCTAAAAAATTGTCAGAACAGTTTTTATGAAAACCTATTTTACCCATTTATAATAAATTAAAACTAAAAAAAAACAACTATTAATTGACTTTGGAGCTGACTGTACCATCCATAAGTAGGTATAACTAGGTACCTATGTATGTGCTGCGACTTCGCCTGCCTCAGAAGACAAAGAACTTCAAGGGTCACATAAAGCATAAAACAACTCATCATAAAAAATATTGTTATGAGTAGATCATGTCAATAACTAAAAGGACATAACTAATAGGTAATAATAAAAAAAATACTTAGTCATTATAAAATAAATAAAATATATAAATAATTATAAGAACCCATATAACCTGTCACTAGGTACGCCAATTCTGGAGAAAGAACGTAAACATTGTCTTGAGTTAATCACAGCGACCAACTATTCTTGTCATTTAAATAGTCGTTAATGGAATGTTAAGCCTTTAAACAAAGGATGGATTTTACTTGAGCTTCAAACGCATCAAAATGAAAATCTAGCAAAGAAGAGGGAAGCTTGATATAAAAGTTATACCAAGCCCAACAAATGAGTTATGAGCTTTATGAAGCCGGTGAATGGGAGCACGTAGTTTGTCCTTATTTCTGGTGTTAACGGTGTGAATACCACTGTTTTTAGTGTACAAGTGTATATTTTGCATAATTTATAAGATGTTAGCGAATATGAATTGTGATGCCACCGTGAGAATACCAATATCTTCAAAAAAGTCCGTCAAGGAAACTTTGGCACGTAGCTGATAAATTACACGAATAGCACGTTTTTGAAGGATAAAAATATTTTGAATATCAGCGTCTTTGCCCCACAGCAGAATACCGTAGGACATGACGCTGTGAAAATAACTAAAGTAGACTAACCAAGCTGTATCGACGTCAGTGTATTGTCTTACTTCTAGAAGCGGCTAAACTGAGCCTCCCCGCTAGGCTTGATATGTGTGATCCGGATTGGTACTCTTTTTGCACAACATCAAAAAGGGCTCCATAAATGTCATTCGGATTCTCGTGTTGTGCTATAGATGGTGTAATTCTATGAGCTATTCGTTTTAAACCTTTTGCAACGACTAGCTGTACAAAGCCTGCATTCAAGTGTATGCGGTTTTTTATGTAATGTCAGTCAGTCAATGACATTATTATATATTCCCATGGGAAAGCTAGCTAATAAACCGCAGTAGTCGGAGGTTAAGTCAGTTAACACAAATTTATTTTTCCTCACCTTCCGCCTGACACAGTAGGTCCTCACCGGACATGGTTGTTTCGGAAGGTTCCTGTTTCGGATAAGGCGGGAGAAAACGCCCGCGTTTTTCCACTGCGAAGATCGCCCTGAGGACACGGTGGAGTATCCGGCTCCACCGTATCGTCTGCCGGGCTTGGGCACCGCCGTGTCCTTGTGGAAGCGATCGGTGGCGGCGATCTCTCGCGTCCGGCACTGGGCCAGGCCATGGTACTGAGCGAGAGTGCATGGGTAGCCGTCACCTCCTTCTGCGAAGCAGTAATGCTCGCGAAGAGGGAGGCGGTGCACGTGAGGGAGACGCAGTAAATACGCCCTCCCGGCCTTAGTCGCCGCAGGAGACGCCCTGGGCGTCGGGAATCCCAGGCTGATACCCGGCCACCGTAGGCGCGGGCTTGCGGACGTCGAGTAATGGGTAGGTCGCTGTCCGGTAAGGACCAAGGCCGGGTCGACGGCGCGTTGTGTTCCACGCGCGCCTCAAAGAGATGTCAGCACCAAATGATGGGGCCCGCAAGGGCCGATGTTTGCCAGGGGTGCGGGTTGCTCGAAAGAGATACCGCGGCCCCTGGCACACAGGTAACTGGCAACACGGGTGGGTTTTAGTCAGTAAAAGTGTGACACGCCCTCCTGCTCCACCCAGAGCGGGAGAAGTTATTCGATGTTTTCCCACCAAAAAAAAAACACAAACATTTTCGGCATCACAATCACTAAATACATTATCAAGACATGTTGACGAAGATGCCGTGATCCTAGCAGGTTCAAAAAACAAGTTTATTAAATTAAAAGACCTAAACAGATTGAGAAATCTAATCATCTAAAATATGAAAATCTCCACATAAAATTATACTTTTATTACTTGATTTTAACTTATTGAGTAAATCCTCCATTACCGATTCGAAACGAATGAAATCCCCAGAGGGGGTCGATAAACGCCAATTATATATAACGTATTGCTCGAGTTCAACACAAGACAACTCAATAGTTCGCTCAATAGAAAGGTTAACTAAATCTAAACGTTGTTTACATTTCATCTTATTTAAAACAAGAACTAAAGATCCACCGCGAGTAGCAGTTTTTCTTACAAATGCACTTTGAACGGTATTATTACCATCATTGAAAAACACTACTTCATGTTCTTTCAACCAGTGTTCAGTCAAACATAACACCTGAACATCATAGTTCTCCATAAATAAGCTTAACTCAAGCTCTTTGCCAGACAGACCCTGCATATTTTGATGAACAACATTCAACATAAGCGGCTCACCCGTTGTCGCACCTAATAGTTTAAATATTAGGCGAATCAAAAGTAGTGTTAGTACCACAGACCACTACTAACAGTAATCAAACTAGACTTCGACACTTATGTCTGGGTTTATATAAGCTAATAGCCTCGCTATTTTAAGTCAAAAACCTAATGGGCAGATACACTGTATTCTTTGTCGTTTGATTTTGTCTAGGTACCCAATGGCAAAATTCAGATGTCTATATATTCGGAACTTCCTTATAAAATAAATTCATAGCGAGCCTGCAATTTAAAACAAAATGAATGCCATTTCCAGGCTTTAATCAAAAATAAACGTAAAAGCAATGAAAGCACGTAAAAGTCTTCCTTTTACGTTTGCTCGTCGCTGGCTAAATAGGTCAATTAGGAAGAGCGCTACTATGGCGCTTCAAACGATCGACTATAGCCAAGCTGAAACTTTGTGGTAACAACTTAGCGCGCTCCTCAAATCGATAAATATGACTATAAACCTGCGTTTAGGTACTCATTTGATTGTTAATAAATGCTTGACTTTCTATTCTAGATTAGTTATGGGTGGCGCAGCAGTGCAGGTAGCTTAGTAATTATAGGTAGTACCTACCTACCGACATATAATGACATTTTTCATATTGCTATTTTAGCAAATGTTAGGATAAAAGCGAGGGTGGATGCGCTCACATGGCACGCGAAATTCCCGTTTTTTGCTATTTAAATTTCAGCGTCAGGTTGTATGTTTGTAGCGGCACTACAGAAAAAGATACTTACTTAATTATAATTACAATCACCAATTCATACCCCTAAGTTCATTCAATCCCTTTGTATCGCTTTTTCAACGTCATTTAATGACATTCAATGAATTTTAAAAAAATGATGTTCCCAGGCGGCCCTGCCGGGGAACCTAGTCGTGGGCTCGAACTCACTGATGGGCCTAGCTAAAAAGCACGCTGTCTCACCAGGCATCGTGTCCGACAGAGTTAGTATCAGTGATGAGCAGTTAGACGCTAGTCTACACGTACAACATTATTGTGTGAGATGCAGGATCATCTATAGTACCTACAACAAACACGTAAAAAATTAAGAACAGTCCTTCGGAAGATCGGGTTTTATGAAAAAACCACTGCATAAATCAATGACCAATAAAGTTTATTGAACTTTTCAATATTTGCGCTTTGTCGGTACCGACTTAGTTTTTCAGATTTTACACTTCTTTTATTACTTAAACACGCCCAAAGTTAGGTTAAATTAGAAAGAAAAACGAATCTTTGTTGGCTCCTAACTTTTTAATGGCTTTTTATTTTAGTATTCTGTTTCCGTACAGACAATATTAATAATGAGACAAAACCATACCATGTTTAATTTTTGATGTACATTGTCGAACAGTGGAGTAATACACTCCCGAAGTTTGTATGGAAAAAATGTGGACTAGATTCACACGGTCTAAACGGCCCTTAGGTGAGAGAGCGAGAAGCTTGTAAATCCAGGCAAATCTTATTATTGAAAGGATATTGCATTCGCTCGGCGGAAAAGTTTTTCTGATTGCGTTTTCTTTAGTCAACCTTAAATAAAGATATCATTTTTAAACGTAAAATTGTTAATTATATCAATACTTACAACTAGATTTTAATGTTATCAGACGGATAATCCCGCAAGTAATCAGTTAATCACCTCGATTACTTATAATGAAAATAACGTTTTATCTATATGTAAGCATATAAGCGAATGTTAATGTCCATTCAATTGGAAATTGTTTGTGTCACTATCAGATATTTACTTAGTGTACCTACTTAGACACACTGCAGAACAAAAAAGTTAGAGGGTATAGACTCCGTAGCAGTGGATGTGGACACCAGGGAATAGATAAAAGAGGCGGACACTATGATAATGTTACGTAGTTAACAAGAAAGCCACGTTCACACGAACGTAATAATATCCCGGCGGTATTTTATTCCGTTCGTGTGAACGTCGACAAAGACTCAGTCGACGGCGACGTCCATAGGTACGGAGTCTGACGTAGTAAAATCGCAGCGGATTTTTTTTGTGCACTGGATCTTCGACGCGCTGGGCTAAGCAGAGAGTTGAAGATACAATGCGCGAACTTACCCGCTGGGATTTTATTACGTCAGTGTGGACGACGACTCAGTCGCATTCTGAAATTTATACGGTAGTCATCATCGTCATCATCTGCCTCCCTTTTCCCAACCATATTGGGGTCGGCTTCCAGTCTAACCGGATGCAGCTGAATAGCGACTGCCTATCTGACCTCCACAACCCAGTAACTGGGTAATACATTACCCCTTGGTAAGACGGTAGTTATAAATATTATTTTCCTCGAAAAAGAGCTACTTTCTGGTACTAGTAGGACTCGGGCCGGCCTATTTCAGGCGCTCTATTTTAAGTTACTCTACTACAGATTACAAACGTAGTCCCTTTTAGTATGAGTTTCTGCCGATCCTTCTGCGCTTGGCATACTTTGGTTTATTTACCTCAGGAATAGGTAATAGCGTGAGGATGCATTTAGCACCTAGACGTGCTATGCGCTGGCTATTGTGTGGGTAGTTATTGGCAAACCTAATTAGATACTAATTGGGTGTTAAGGGCGATTGCAATTTCGGCAATCTTCCTACATATTGGCTGAAATTCGAACTATGATTAGCGTTCTGCAACTCCTCGATGAATTTTCGCTGTCTAAAAATAGTTCAACATACCAATAGAAACGTGTCCGTGGATAACCATCTTTACATACCAAAAACCCTCCGTGCCTCGCAAAACACGCTGGTCCTCGCTGTCATTCGTGGATCTTTAACAGTCGTTACGGGTACGGGTTAACATGCTTAGCACACGAATGGTTCGCCTTGAGGATGAGCAGCAGCTGGCCATGATAGCCAGAGGCTGCCCCCAGGGAGGGGTGCTGTCCCCCCTTCTATGGAATCTGGTGATAAATGACCTTATCACCAAACCCAACGCCAGCCGTTGTGCAAGGCCTGCATAGAGGACGACGAGACAGCGGCTCATGTGCTGTTAAACTGCCCGGTGGTCGCTAATTACAGGGCAAAATACTTCGGTAACCCAGGTACCCTACGTGAGATTGTCAGCAACACCAAGGCGTTGCTGGCCATTCTTGAGGAGCTGGGGTGGATCGAATAACTCATTCTCCCACCCGTACGCAAAATACGCGCCTTGACGTGGAGTTGCGGAAAACCGCCCGTTTTACCTATTACATATTACCTATTACGGGTACGGGGTCGCCAGAAGCCCAAAAGTCTGACAACCTTTCAAACTATGGGTTATGGTATTACCCAGTCGGTTGTCTAAGTCAGAGAGGCAATCTGTCCATGTAAAATACTGGTATTCATTGGATCCGGTTAGACTGGAAAACGACTCCAACAAAGTTGAGTAAAGACTGGGCAGATGATGATAATTAAAATACACATAGAGAAGTGTACCTTCATAAATATATATTTTGGCCTTACATGGGGACTTTGGCCTTGACTCTTACAGTCAGCCTAGCTTTTATGGGACTTCAAGCTCAAGGGCCAGGGCAAAGAAAATTTAATTTGAATAAAAACTCCGCTGTAGCATGCGGGGTTAGGACTTAATAGGTGAACTACCTCTAGTTATGTAGGTAGTATCGATTTTTCCATATTTTTATGGTAAGTAGTACCGCAATGCTATGATTGTAGCGTTTCAGAATACAGAAGTAGGTGGGTGGGTGTTGATACAAGAATAAAATGCTACCTATGTAATTGGCAATTTTAATGAAACCCCCTTTTGCATGGAACTTAGACATAACATCATAATATTTACAAAGATACCTCTGCCTATATACAGGCGTGATGATATGATGTAATAATTAAGTATTTGGTATTTTATTTATTTAGAAACCAATGTTATTGTTTTTTTGTTTAGCTACCTCGTTAGGCTAGTGGTCGCAAGCGCTACTGCTGAGCGTGAAGTCTTGGTTTCGATTCTCAGGTCGGGCAGTGTTATTGGGTTTTTCTATCTGTAATTTGTGAGTAGCACCCCAAAATCTGGATTTGAGCCCGGTTAGTGCCAATAGGGTCGCCCCCTATTACATATAATAAGTCCCATAGGACTTTAACATAACTGGCGAAATATGGCTGTACTACAGGTACACCTCTGCCCATCACTTCCGGGAAACAAGGCGTGATGTTATGTTATTTTAACTTATTATCAATGAACTTAAAGGGTTATTATTATTTGAAGTTGGTCTAATTAATCAATATGCTAAACTATTCTACATCTCGACTTAAGACTTAAACAAGACGACAACCAAAGTCATTTTTCTCAGCAGCACACTGCCGGATAAGGGCCTCTCCTATCGCACTTCCCACAACTCGATCCTCAGCTACTCTCTCTCATCCGTGCACGAGCACCGATTTGTCGACGGAAGAATACACATGACTATTGACTAAATGATGTACAATAGGAGAATATAGCTATGTTTTTCTATTAATTATCACAGTTATGCGTTCGAAACGAATCATAATTATGTAGATAATCTTATGTATACATTGTGGCCGTCGAGTAGAAAGTTTGTTGTCAATGTGATTTTGACAGTTTGGGAAGAATTATTCTTCTAAATAGTCTATATTTATAAGGACCTAGACAAAGATCGTTAGAAACGAAAGACAAAATGACATTGTAGACACCTACAGTGCGATGTCAAAAATGAAGAAACGAAATGTGACTTTGTATAGAAAGAGCACTAGTGTTTATTTATCGTAGAAATAGAAAGCGTCAACCCTGGGTCGCTAAGTAACCTGGGTCGCTAAGTAACTAATTGTCGGATTAAATATGACTCATTAACACGAGAAAAAGAAACTATAACCCAGTTCGCTGTTGGATATAAGTCATCCGTATCAATGTTAGTAACAGACATACACACATAAACTCACGACTTCTTCCAACGGGGGTAGGCGGAACTACAAAACGCTACCAGCTACGATCCTTACATACCGTCTCCTTTTGTCTCGTTTACGTTAATACCTACTACGCATCCGACATTTCTGAAGAACATCACCAATAAGGTCGCTTTAGTGTCGTCCGAGGGCGTGGGGCCGGCGTCATAGTAGGTAACATTGCATAATATTTCAATGTTCAGTCCAGTAAATTTGTGGTTACGATAAACTGACCACGAATATCCTCCCATTCCTTCCCGACTTATCAGAATGGTGTTGTGGGTTTGCACACGAATTACTCCTACCGTGTGCAATAGCTTACGGGTATAAATACTCTGTTCCAGGGTTGGAGGTCCATAGTCGAGCCGTGGACAACACGGCTTGAAACAAAAAAGTTATAGTTTTTATTATTTTTGTTTAGTGTAAAATCTTGTGGTAAGTGCCAATTTGATTACCTATTTATCTATTTTGTAAACTAAACTTGTTGTTTGTCTCTTTGCTCACGTTCCCAAGGACGTAATAATATCGCGGCGGGATGTTTTCGCGCGCTGGATTTTCAACGCACTGCTTATCGCCGAGAGTTGAAAATCGAATAGTAAAACAGCCTGTTCGATTGTCGGCGCGCTGAGATGCAGTCTGTTGGATGTTCAATGCTCGCTTCAACACCGAGAGTTGAAAATCCAATGCGCGAAAAAATCCCGCCGCGATTTTACTACGTCCGTATAAACGTCGACTTTTTTGTGCGAATTTAGCATCACAAGTTTCTGGATTAAGTACTTACCTAGTTACAGTTCCGTGTTGTTTATCTGGTAACCTTACAAATCTATTACATTTAGGTAGGTATTATGGTATATTAGTTATTAAAGTGTATTCGAACGCTAAAACAGGCCCTTAGCGTACTATTTAAGTTAACTATTTTATCATTCAAATGCTAGATAGGTATCTATAGTAGTATCTACAGAAATTCTTGTTATAAACTTAATTCCACAGTTATATTATCGTACTTGTAGATATTTCTCTCATTAGTATTCCAATCATGCGTGACTCCATTGAAACTGTACCCCGGAGACACAGTGACACTTAATATTGTATCATTTGTAGTATTATAATGCTATAATAATGGTAGGTAGGTAGGTACATACCTAATGATTGTCTATGTACCTACCTATATAACTAATATCTTTTTTTTGATGTGTTCATAATAATTTGAAGTCGTTTGTCGCTTATTTTCTGATTGATTTTGAATTTGGGGATTTTTAATTTGAGACTGTCTAGAATATTCCAAATAGTTTAAATAGGTACTCCACTTAAGGACCGCGACTATGTACTAAAGTACCTACCTATTGTTAAGATCTTCCATACAGTTCCTCTGCACCAGCAAAATTGATTATTGCTGCTTACTGTTGGACAGTTTGTTGCGCCAATTTTTCTTCGCAGCTAAAGCCCTTGGAAGTGGGGAAAGGCGGGCGTTGTCGGGGGACTGTCTCATGTGATTTTGACGTTCAAAAATGGCTGACTGTCAGCCTATTTGAATAAATGACTCGATTTTGATTTTATTATTCGTTGTAGCTACCTATTTAGGGACCTACTTAAACTATATCTATTGAGCTTAGCAGTGTATGTAGCGTGTACCTATGATATTAATATCACTATACCTATCTTCTTCTCCTATGTTGATTGAAGATTTCACGAGAAAAACCTCGTCATGTCGTACTGAAAACATTAGCCAGGCGTTTTGTTTGAATTCAGTTTTAAGTCTAATAATCTTTTTGATTCTTCTTCTAGTTGACAAGATGTCGGACGCTAAGAAGAACCTGCTGTTATTCTTCGACCGGCCTTCGGAGCCGTGCTTCATGCAGAAGGGAGAAGACAAGGCTGTCTTCGAAATCCCTCAGCATTACTATGTAAGTTTTAAGACATCAAATTATCATTATGCATATTTTTTTACAGTGGATGAAACGGCTTACATATAATTTAAGTACGGCTTGCTTAGATATTTTTGTTTAGTGGTTGCACGCAGGATTCGAAGCCAGCACGGAGAAAATTTTATTAGATTTTTCCATTAGGAATCCTCAGTGATAGCTCGGAGTCTGGATATATCCAGCGCAGTTAGGTTATATAGGCAGTATAGGTTTGGCCTCCTATTGTTATCGCGCTTAATAATATCTCAACAAAAGGGCGAGGTTCACAGATGACTTCGCTTTGGGGTGTAAATGTGGAGCTGTCCCACAAACAATGGGGCACTTAATATCTTGTCCAGCGTGTCCTGCTGTCTGCACGCTGCAGTTGATGGACGCTGCTGAAAGTGCCAAGCTCGTAGCCAAATCTGTGATGCCTGTATTTAGATTACCTACTATCGATACGCTATGGAGAACAAAAGGAGGGTCTAGTAATTAATCTCTTATAATCGTTTCTAATTGTTTCTCTTTTTGGGGAAGTTAGGCGTGATTTTATGTTTTAATATGTTTCCAGCCCGACAAGTACAAGGAGCTCACCACCACCATCGCCAACCGCTTCGGCGACGACGCGGGCCGCAGCATCCCGGTGCGCAACATCGCGCTGCCCAACCTCAACCTGCCCATGGAGCTGCCCTACAACGACAACTTCTCGCTGTTCGTGCCCAAGCACAGGACCATGGCCGGCAAGCTTATTGATATCTTTCTGGGTAAGTGAAAAAAATACAAAGTATAAGGGACATTGACGAGCAGATGATTCTGGACTTTCTAGCTTAGAAATGCTTGATCAAAATGTATGGAAAGTCAAAAAATCTCCGAAGTATTTTAACGCTGGGTTGTGTAGAATGTACTGAACCCATGATAAAAGTTTTCGCTACCATTTCTTTTCCACGCGTACCTATGTTTTAGATTACATACCTAGCTGCCTCGCTTTGCAGCGCCACCTATTGAAAATTGTTCGAACTACTTCCTAAATCATTTTCAGTAACATCAACACATCTCTCTAGTCTGATAAAAATAAGACATTCCATAGTTTACCCGCCAAAAGACACAATGTCTTAGTCGACTTAAGTGCCTAACAAGTTGCCGTCTGTTCCAGGTATGCGTGACTTAGAAGACCTGCAGTCCGTGTGCTCGTTCTGTCAGCTGCGCATCAACCCCTACATGTTCAACTACTGCCTCTCCGTCGCTATACTGCACAGGTAAGGGTATTTCTGCATTACTTTTAAACACTTGGCGGGGTGGTCCAAGTGCTTAAAAGTAATGAAAAAGACGAGAATAAAAAAGAAACAGTAGAAGAAAACATTTTTTTTTGCCAAAACTGTTCATGGAAATCGAGTAGAATAACGCAAAAACAATCTCGTAGGTACCGTCACCACCAAAACAAAAAGAAGAACAATGCAATAGTTCTTCCGGCCAATATTACACTCACAGAACTGAAAAAACAGATTATAGTGGATTTGCCTTTGGAGCCATAAACCAATGTTTTATTAAAAAAAGTTTCCATTACAACAATAATACTGATTTGTTACTTTGCAGACCCGACACGAAAGGTATCAACATCCCGACGTTCGCGGAGACATTCCCCGACAAGTTCATGGACCCCAAAGTGTTCCGCAAGGCCAGGGAAGTCAGCAACGTCGTCACTTCCGGAAACAGGGTGAGGAAACTATATTAGTAACACTGACGTCCTAGGGACCTCGGCATAACTCTCGTGGAACCGAGGACCAGGCGTTCAAAAGTTTATCAAACGACTATTTTAAACTTATACCTATACCTACAACTCTTTTCGCTTCGTTGAAGAATTTCCGTTCGACTGAAGTAAAAAAGAAATAAATGCGTTATTGGCAATACAGCATTAAAACTAAAAAAAAAAACAATATATTGATAATGTTACGAGCTTGGAGTTCGTGACAATAAAAAAACAGCCAATATAAATGACCAAAAATTACACTTTAATTAAACAACCTATTAACAACTCAAACTCACTAATTACAAAACACAATTGCACTGCTGATCACTCTAAGTCGCACTTGAAGATCGCTTTCGATGAGTTTCGCTTGTATCGCTCGACAATACCTACTACTCGGGTCGTGATCCGTTCCGGTCTTCGGAAAGTATGCGAACCTTCTACTGTTGAAACATCTAGAATGTTCAAGTAGGTACATACCGGCCCCGACTGAACAGATCTCGAAAGTTCTAGCATCGAGATTTCTAGAAAGATCTTGACTCTATTAATTCTGCTACTCGATACTAGATGGCGCTAGTGGTAACTAATGTTGTCGTGTAACAATAATAATACCAAAAAGGCCTCAGCTCAGCATAATGCCAGGTCAACCTTTGGCTTAAGCTTTTCTGCAAAATTACCGACTCATCGGAAACGTTTTGTCCCTTAGATGCCGATTACAATCCCAGTGAACTACACAGCTAACGACACAGAGCCGGAGCAGCGCGTGGCGTACTTCCGCGAAGACATCGGCATCAACCTGCACCACTGGCACTGGCACCTGGTGTACCCGTTCGACTCCGCAGACCGCGCCATCGTCAACAAGGACCGCAGGGGGGAACTGTTCTACTACATGCACCAGCAGATTATTGCCAGGTGAGCTATGACGACATATCATAGCTTGGAGAGTACATCACTCAACAACTACAGGAGTTTATGACCCAAAATCTCAGTACATGTCAGTTGGATTAGGTAAATTTTTTATCTGTGACTAGTCCACCAATCCAATCTTAATCCTATCGTGTCCTTGATTCCCAACTGGCTCGCTGACAAAGCAATGTTAAATATTATTTTTTTCACTTTTGAATGTTAAAATTAATTTGTGATAGATTTTAGTTGCCACTTCCAAAATGTAGTTTCATATGGAGATGAATAGGAAAGAAAGTCCATAGTTACTCTTTTAAAATATTATATAAACTTTCTTTACAATAATTATAAATTAAAAACAAGTTTCTCGATACCCATTGGCTTAATTGTATCATCGACAAGATAAGACCAAAACTGTTCCCAATATAAAAAAAATAAACATTTAGAAAGGGGCGTCAAAATGTGGAGAAATCCATTCTCAAGTACTGTGAAATATTCACGAAATATTTATGAACATATGTCAATGTGCCCACCATTCGCTCACAGATACAACATGGAGCGCCTGTGCTCGGGCCTGGCGCGCGTGGCGCGCTACGAGAACTTCCGCGAGCCCATCGCCGAGGGCTACTTCCCCAAGTTGGACTCGCAGGTGGCCAGCCGGGCCTGGCCTCCCAGGTAACTTGCACACAACATACACAGGCTGCGAACCCCCCACGGATCGCCGGTTTTCACTATTATTTCGATCATTTATTCGGGAAGGTTTATGTGTATCATAATATAATTAAGTGGGTTTTTCAAGTCGTCAAAACCGTGCGGAGCAGGGGCGGGTCGCTAGTACAGGATGGAAGGTCGAGTACCTAACCATTTTCGGAAAAAGTACACTTCAGAGTGCGTCAGAAATTACATTGAATGAAATACAATGCTGTGTTTCAGGTTCGCCGACACCACCATCCGTGACCTGGACCGCCCAGTGGACCAGATCAGAGCAGACGTGTCGCAGTTGGAGACCTGGAGAGACCGCTTCGTGCAGGCTGTCGAGAACCTGTCTATCACCATGGTGAGATGTACATTCTTATAGTCAAAATCAACACTCGTTTACTGAAATAAGGTGGAGAAACACCATACTTTCACCAAAAATAAAATGTAAAATTTTAAGAGTCACAGAATTACAATTAAATTAAAAAATTGCTCAAATAACAAAACAATATATACAATTATAAATATAAGACTACTGGCTATACATCTAATGAGACAGTCTGCATATTGTGGTGTTCTTATAATAAAGATTATTGAAGTTTTGGAAGCATCTGTATCTCACATTTTATTATAAATATTATTTTTATAAATATTTGTATTCAATCATTCCAATATTTACTTCTTGTCCGCAGTCGAACGGTCGCCAGTTGCCCTTAGACGAGGAGCGAGGCATCGACATGCTGGGCAACATGATGGAGTCGTCCATCATCAGCCCCAACCGCGCCTACTACGGCGATATGCACAACATGGGACACGTGTTTATCTCCTACTCGCACGACCCCGACCATCGCCACCTGGTGAGTACAGCGCTTACTACTCGACCTGCACAACAGTAGCATAATCAGTCTAGAATGTTCCCACTGTTGGGACATCTCAGGCCTCTTCTTTGTAATAGGGAGATGGCCATAATCTACCTCGCGGGCCCAGTGCGGGTTGGTAGATGTCTCATGTCTTCTTATTTTTGTGTTCTAGGACATGCTGGTGAGCCATCGTGAGCTCATTTCTTTCCTCATTTTGAGAGTAGTGGTGATTAAATAATTTACACAAAGTAAGCCTGTGAGGGTTCGTTACCACCGTCGCTCTAAAAATAATAATACTAAAGAGTACAAAAGTAAAGGAGACGAATGGAAATTCATCAATCAGAGTGGTTCAAATCCATATTTCGTCAGTGTCTTGCTGTAAGTTATATTTATATTGTCATGATGCTGAATCCTTTCCCAAAAAATAAATTGGTCACAATGGCGGTGCTTGGGGGAGGCCAATGTTCAGCATTGGCAGCTGATATGACGATGATGATGCTGAACCTAACCCTATTTTTCTTCTTCCTACTCAGGAGCCCTTCGGCGTGATGGGCGACTCAGCGACGGCGATGCGTGACCCGGTGTTCTACCGCTGGCACTCGTACATCGACGACCTGTTCCAGCTCTACAAGTACAAGCTCAACCCGTACACCGACGATAAGGTGAGTTTAGTAAAGACGATTATTGTAGTAGTCGTTATTTAATACTGGGCTCGTCCGGCCGGCCCCGTGTGCGCCGCGTGCGCTGTGCGGCATGGCTGTGCGCCGGACTACTGTCGGGCACTTCTTGAGGAACGGCCCTTCAAGAAGTTGTCAATAGCTGCTCGGAGTGTGGATGTGTGCCTTGCTGTGTTCGCGAAATTCACGTTGTTTTGTGGGTCGGTGTCAGGTTGCATGTTGATAAATATATGATCGCCGCCCGTTTCCACACCCAGCTGGACTTCCCCGGCATCCGCGTGTCCAGCGTGGGCCTGGAGGGCGCGGCGGGCGCCGACGCTATCGGCACGTTCTGGCAGCTCAGCACCGTGGAGCTGGGCCGCGGCCTGGACTTCACGCCGCGCGGCTCCGTGCTGGCGCGCTTCACGCATCTGCAGCACCAGGACTTCACCTACGTGTGAGTATGCGCTGGGCGGCCCACGCGGTAGGCCCTACGCAGCAGTGAACGCTGCGGCCATCTAGTGGGTCTCCTTCTTCTATTCCTCTGTTGGTCCTTAAGTATTGAGTGCTGTGTCTCCCTCTCATTAATTTCTAAAAAATGGCTCTCCATTTGGTCCGCTCTTTAACTTGATGGAATGACCATCACCGGCACTACCAATTTATTGCTCCGACTTCTAAAGATTAAAACCCGCAATTAAAATCGTTTAAAATCTAGTCGCAATGTCATTTTAGCGTTAATTTAAGTCAAATACGTCAACATTGTAAGGAAATTTTGACAAATTGAGACAGATCGGACTAAACGTTCTTAACAGGACGTGGCTCTGAGCGGGATAATCACGTGACACACCAACAGTAGGATGGCTTTCATTTAACAGTATAACAACACCCATTGCGTTACTTGCGTCGTCAACGACGCAAATAACTACTCAAGTAGACAATTTTTTCAAACATATGAAGCAATGGATTTACAATATTCTTGAAGTGATGAGTAGTGTATTACGCAATTAAGGCACTGATCTCTGTTTGCATCCTCTTGATCTTTTCCCTATTACTTGACCTGTCACTGTAAGGATGCCGATGTTTCTGCGAACAATATGTTATCCAACATTTAGATTAAAACCGCCAACAATAATACTCATGTCACCCCGTTGCAGGATCGAGGTCAACAACACGTCAGGCCAGGGCGCCATGGGCACGGTGCGCATCTTCATGGCACCCGCCGTCAACGAGAGCGGGGCGCCGCTGGGCTTCGACGAACAGAGGAGGGCCATGGTGGAGCTCGACAAGTTCACCACTGGACGTGAGGCCATAACATTATCCCTATTATTTTGTTTCCACCAGCATTGTCCAGGATTCCACACAAACTAACGTTCGAAATTCGTTCCTTGGTGCTCACTTGCGTCACACAAAATATGACATAATTAACGCAAGACCTCATACACCCCAATTAGAGTATTTAGTTAATTAATAACTCTCAATATTTAGCTAATTATAATGTCATTTTTTTTAAAGCTAACTCATGTTGTTTAAAAAATCATGTAGACTCAAGCATTATTTAATGCATTCAAAATTAAGTCTGGTTGCCTTGAAATAACATTTTATTTTCATTGGCTCAATCGGCGGGCGGTGAGTATGGTAAAAACAGTATTAAAAAAAGCCTTTTCTAAAAGCTACTGAAATCGATTCAGTTGTTAATTATGAACAAACTACTTTTAGGATTTGCGTTTATTCTGTTCTTGTGCAAAATTTCCTTCTTCCAGCGTGGGACTATGCGGTAGCTGTCAGTGAATGAATTTAAAAATTTTCTTAAGGTTCTGGTGTTTCATTCAGTCTGTCAATCATTCGTTTAGTCACAGAACTGCTTGTCCAGCCTTTGGGGCTTTCTGAGTATAATTTAAAGTGCACATTGTCTTGAACAACACATTGTAATGTTTGCAGTACGTCCGGGAAACAACACCATCCGTCACAACAGCTTGGACTCGTCCGTCACCATTCCCTACGAGAGGACCTTCCGCGACCAGGTGTGTATCTATAGAATAATATTGTACAGGGTTCTAGCGTGTTCAACAGTTTTTAAACGGTTTTATTTAGCTCACCCCGTTTGTTTTATTTATTATTCTTGGGTCAAATTTAGTAATTCAAATTTCACCCTCTTCCTGTCAACCGATTAATCTGAAATTTTGTATACACTTTGGATTTTGGTGACAATACAATTATGTTTATTCATTATCATTATAAATTCAAGATGGCCGCCGCTACAAAATGGCGGATAATTTATATTTTATTAATCCCATCAATATGGGTATCAAATGAAAGGGCTCAACAAGCAGAATACAATAAACTATTAAAAAAATTGAAATCCAAGATGGCAGCCGCTACAAAATGGCGGATAACGTAGGTTTTATCAATCCCATCAATATGGGTATCAAATGAAAGGGCTCAACAAGCAGAATACAATATACTGTAAAAAATTGAAATACAAGATGGCGGCCGCTACAAAATGGCGGATAACGTAGGTTTTATCGATCCCATCAATATGGGTATCAAATGAAAGTGCTCAACCAGTATAATACAATGTACTATATAAAATTAAAATTCAAGATGGCGGCCTCTACAAAATGGCGGATAACTTAGGTTTTATCAATCCCATCAACATGGGTATCAAATGAAAGGTCTCAACAAGTAGAATACAATTTACTATGCAAAATTGAAATCTAAGATGGCCGCCGCTACCAAATGGCTGATAACAATTTTTTATCAATCCCACCAATATGGGTATCAAATAAAAGGGCTTGACAAGAAGAATACAGTGCACTATACAACCTCATTATTTAAGATGGGCGCAGAAACTAAAAACTAGAAAATAAAAAAATAGGTAAAAAAACTTTTTCAGTTAAACGGTTTTATGTTAAACATACATTGCAATGTTTAAGATAAATGTACTAAAAACCAATAAAAAAATAGGTAAAAAAACTTTTTCAGTTAAACGGTTTTATGTTAAACATACATTGCAATGTTTAAGATAAATGTACTAAAAACCAAAAAATAATAAAATAGATACAGTCGTGGGTATTATAAACATATGCATAGACTAGACTAAAATAAAACCGTGGGGCACGTCAATTGTCTAATAGTCACTATAGTGTAACATTACAAAACAAACATTTTAATCAACGATTGTAGACAATTGACGTGCCCCACGGTTTTATTTTAGTCTAGTCTATGCATATGTTTATAATACCCACGACTGTATCTATTTTATTATTTTTTGGTTTTTAGTACATTTATCTTAAACATTGCAATGTATGTTTAACATAAAACCGTTTAACTGAAAAAGTTTTTTTACCTATTTTTTTATATACCATTAATTTAGCAGGGTGACCTTCTGAAATGTAACTTTACGGCGAATACAAAATCAATCAGAAAACAGGCAGATAAACGTCGTCGAAGACTTATAAGCTAATGTTTTGTTTCCTTAAAAAAAAAAAAATGATTTTGCCTGAAATTTTAACCAGAAATTCTGTAATATTGCACCGAGTCATAATGTTGTCATCATGTCAAGATGATTCAAGGTGAGGATCAGGTCACGCCACGTGTCAACACTGACAGTGTTGTGATGGTAGCCTGGAGCGGCCACACGTGCAGACTAACTAACTCAATTAGATGGTCCTATTAATTCATCTATTATTTTTGTGACTCTTGATTACTGGAGGTTTGTATTATCAATCCCTGCGCATGCCCGCAGTCGGCGCGGCCGTCCGACCCGGGCACGGCGGAGGCGGCGGACTTCGACTTCTGTGGCTGTGGCTGGCCGCACCACATGCTGGTGCCCAAGGGCACGGAGCAGGGCTACCCCGTGGTGCTGTTCGCTATGGTGTCCAACTGGGCCGAGGACAGGGTATGTACTACATCGATACTATTTACAATAGGGATCCACGTCTATCAGGAACAAGGTAATAGTTTTATAAAATCGTTGAGCTCTGCTGACAAGTTTCGTCGTTAACGATACGGTGGGCGTTTCGTTAACAATATGACAAGCATTTAAAAATTAGAGCGCGGTTACTGTTTAATACATAACACTCACAAAATTTTCTTTAAGATAGGTATCGCGGGTATCGTATTCTAATATCAGTCTGAATCAGTCAAAAATATCTCAAATTTACCACCTTTTCGACAAGTTTTTGACATTGAATGTCTGTAAGCTGAGATGAAAGTGTGACTAGATTTTGAATGTTTTTAACAACGGGAATTGGCCTTTTATTGCCAATTCAAATAAAATCCGCCTACCTATAATAACATGTTTCAAAATGACGGTTTAAAATCCAAAGTAGGAACAAAGCACGTTATTTCTTATTTTCCGTATTGCCAGAAATGTTCATTCTAAATAGGTAGGCACTAAGATCTTTGGCGCTTGAATGACGTTGACAAAGCGTTGTTATTTAAATTTGAAAACACAGTAAAGCATGCCAAAATATACTTGTACAATCAAACCGACTTTGTTGTGAGCCTTTAAGATTAATATTTTCACCCACCTCCCCAGGTCGAACAAGACCTCGTGGGCTCGTGCAACGACGCGGCGTCGTACTGCGGCATCCGCGACCGCAAGTACCCAGACCGGCGCGCCATGGGCTTCCCCTTCGACCGGCCCGCGCCGCAGGCCGGCGTGCTGGCGGACTTCCTGCGCCCCAACATGGCGGTGCGCGACTGCAGCATCCGCTTCAGCAACACCACGCACCCGCGGCAGGCACGGTAGGTGGGGGGGAGGGGGCGTGACGTATACTGCTGCGAGGATCTACAGGCACCCGAATGACGCTTTTGACAAACGTTTGTGAAAATGTCATAGAAATTTGATTGAAAAACAAGATGGCGGATTTAGTTCCGATTTTCGCCACGCGCCTATAGAACCTTGTAGCATTAATCGTTGATAGCAGGTTTTAAATGACAGACTGTCTAACTGTCATTTTAATTTGTTAGCAAGAGTATTGTGGTGTTCTAATCTCGCAAGTTGTAAGCATCGACTTAAAAATTTCACCCAATAATGATACGGATATATCCTATTCATGTCTGTCTACCTGGTGTTACCGACTTGCAATTTGAATGTAACTACCAGAACATCGATTATAAAATGATATTATCTCGAAAGTATAACACGTAAAGTACGAGAAGACTCCCCCTTTCATACTGTATTTAAAACCCAGTAACAACTTGGTACTCTAAGCTGAAATTTACACAAAATTAACTGAACTAATGTAGAAGCCATATTTTGGTAACATATATAGATGGCGCCACATATACAAATTTAAGTTAGTAGAAACTAGAATTAATTTTGAGCTAAATCCTATTTAACTCACAATAATTCTCTTTCATTCAAGTTCCTTTTACTATTTCTATTATAAGTCTAGTTTTAAGGTAGTGCTGCCATCTATGTGTAGTTAACCTCAGTATTGGGTGTGTAGGTGCCCGGCCACTGCGGGGCCCAGGCCGGCCTGCGGCCGTCCGGGCGACGTAGCCGCTAGTGTTAAGAAACCTTACTATTATATCAAATGTAATCACTATAACAAACATCATATCTTTTAATAACTTACTGTAGGGCCAACTTAAATAAACCTATTACACATTGCCAAAGCATTAATCAATTACTTTACAAAGATATGACAGTCAGAAGCAACTTTCTACACAGTTCTGTGTCTTCTTGCGATCGCTGTGACCTAACGTTGACCACTTCAAATTATTCCCTTACTTTGAAAATTTACCTGAAAAGCTTGTTCAAGTCATTTGGTCTCGTACAGCTAACTTCAGCTTTGGACGCAAATGAGCTCAAATATTTTGGTTCTTATAACATTAACCAACCTTAAGTAACACTGCTTCAACAAACAGACATGGCGACCCCTTACCTAGACGATTAAATACAAATCAATTAACGATTTGAGTAACGATAACTAAAAATAAAATGATTGAAGTAACTCATTAACATATTTACATCACATTATTTTATAATAGACTTCACAGTTCACATACATTGTTATTAAATAACTGTTAACTGTATGTCTTCTAAACCTGAATGTCTGTGTGCGTCCATTGTAGAACAAACATTCCTCCTCATACACTTCTATGAGACATCTCATGGTGCACCGAAGGCCTGGTGCGGTGAGGTGGAGGTGAGAAGGTGGGAACAACCCACTTCGTAAATACTGAATAAGTAACGGGTTGAACTTAGCATGTATCAAAGTGACTTTGGCAAAGGTACCGTCTACACTAATAAATTCAAAAAAAAAGATTTGATTGTTTGTAATGGATAGATATACACAAAAACTACTTAACCGATTAAAAAAATCATTCACCTATGGTAAGCTATATTGTTCCGGAGTAACATGAGCTATTAACATTTCAGTCTAAAATAAAACAGGATTACAATGGAACCTGGACTTTGAAAGTCTGTATAACATGCTGGTGGTTCGATGTTCGTTCGCTTTGTGTATTATAAGAGACTCTTGCCCCGCAGTAGGAATCTCAAGTTAATATCTGTAAAAACCAGATATTTCCCACACAATACAGTTATGTTGTTACTGGACCGACCTCGGCTATTCTAAACGGATTCTGAATTGATTTAGTTTTTAGTATTATGTATATGTTTAGATAAGTAAACGGGTCTGTAAATACATTTAATAGTTCTTAGTTTTATGTAAATAGTGTATTAAACTTGTGTTTCTTGAGACTGAATAAATTAGCCTTTTACCAATTTGTTGTTTTATTATGTTCATTGCGTGTAATTAATTTATTGATACACGACTTTTCATCAAACACACACAAACATTTACTTATGTATTTAGTATTTATTTATTGATTTAGGATCATGACACATAAATAAAGGGTAACATCAGGTATTAAGTAGGTGTACTCCTTCACTTATAGGAGACCACAGTATGCGCAATAGAGTTAACACCTAAGCTAACAAAGTAAAAATATTAATGATAGGTACAATTTGGAAACAAAACATATTTAAAGGACATACAAAGAAAAAATAAAACATTTAGAGATACTTAAATTAAATTAAAGTTCACTGCAATTAATTCTTCCATTATTCTATATTTTGTGAAGGATGACGCAGTCCAGTTTCTTTCTACGACTGGATAGTGTATCCATGTCCTTATGTTTCAACCTGTCAGCGTAGCTAGTGAGTTGTTTAGCACTTGGCTATCTCGATCTCCGTTACGCAGATGGTAAAGGAACCGCTTTTGAACAAATCCCTTGGAGTAAACTTCGTAATGCGGATTCCATACTACGGAACTATATTCTAGGATTGGACGGACTAAAGTGTTGAAAAGCTTTATTTTTGTCGCGGGTCTTTTAAATTCCTTACTATTTCGCAAAACAAATCCCAGTACCTTGAAAGATCTTGAGACAATATTCAGGATGTGGATTTCGAACTTTAGGGTTTGATCGATTTGAACTCCCAGGTCACGAATTTTGCTCAGTTTCTTTCCTTCAATTCCCTCTATGTAGTATTTGTTATCAACCTTTTTTGTTACGAGTGAACTGGATGTAGTGATATTTACTAACATTTAAAAGCATTTTGTTTACTTTTCACCAGTCGACAAGTCTGTTGATGTCGTCTTGTAGCATGTTGGAGCCTAAGTTACTCTGAATTGGCTTCATTATCTTTAAATCGTCTGCAAAAAAATAAAAACGGGAGTGTTTGAAGCACTCCGTTATGTCATCGATGAAAACATTAAAAAGAATTGGCCCCAAATGCGATCCTTGCGAAGTTGCAGAGGTTGCTACTTAGCTTTCAGAAAAATGACCGTTCACTACCACTCTTGTTTCTCTCCTTTCTAGGTAAGATTTAAACCACTCTACCAACGTTTCAACCACACCTAGTTGAGCCATATTATTAATAAGAAGGCAGTGATCCACTTTATCGAATGCCTTACTAAAATCAGTATAGATTGCGTCCACTGGAATACGATTGTCAAGGCACTTAGACAGTGCCGATGTGAAACGTAGTAGATTAGTATTTGTCGATCTAGATTTAACGAAAGCATGCTGCTCAGTAATGTTTTCTTTCAGGTACCACATCAGATGTTTGCTAACAAGTTTTCGAATATGTTTCCAAATGTAACTAGTAATGAGATTGGTCTATAATTAGCTACTGGATGCTTTTCTCCAGATTTGAATATGGGTATGACGAGAACTTCTTTCCAGGTATCTGGAAAAATACCATCGTGTTAAGATCTATTGAAGCTTACTTGATATTCGTAATGGAGGTGTTACAAAGTATTGAATCTAATATTTTAGACTTGTTGTTTCAGATATGATTGTATTGATTTAGGCCATTTAAAGTCAAGAACTTGGACAGTACCGCACTTAAATTAGAGTTGCTGGGTTCTGGGTGCAGGTATATTGAGTCATTATTGGTAAGCCATCATATTAGCGAGATTAAAGCCTCCTAAAATCGGAATTTATTCATCATTATTTAATAACTTGTGAACGTTTTTAGTAAACAGCTTCAGTGTATCGCGATGAGTTGGTGGTGGTAGGTATACACCGCTGACATACATTTTATTGTTACGATTTTTAGAGGAAATAATATCAACACTTATCCATAAATCTTCAATGGTGCTTTCAAAGTTTACATTCATCTACATAATTGACATTCACAGTTAACCAACATACCTCTTGAAACAATTATTGTTTTGTGGAGACCGAACCTTGGGACCGTTCCGTACGATCAACCACTGTGGCATTTAGTGAAAACTTCTGCGTATCACTGGTTGCTTAAAATCGACCCTGTTGGGAATGCTATATCCACTGACAGGGATTGCGCCTCCAGAAATTCGCAGGACAGCCAGCCGCATCGAGATGGTGAAGCTACAAGATGACCCACGCCACCCAAAATGCACAACTCTAGTCAAGTGCCACAGAAGCTTAAAAGCCGCAAAACATTTCTTGGGTGCGTGAAACATCAGAGAGCTTGAATCCAGCCACAAGTTACCGTGGCCTACTTGGAAAACCTTAAATAGACTTCGAGCCCAAGTAGGTCGCAGCAAGGACAACCTCTACAAGTGGGGATTCATAGACGGCTCAGATCTCTGGTGTGTGTGCAGCGTCTCTTCACAGACAATGGCCAAACAAATTTAAATAACTGTACATATTATGTAAATTTTTTTCGTTTTATTTTTGCCATCGACACGCTAAGAAGAAGTGAAAACTTCTTACATTACAAACACACCTGAATACCTACTCTCATATTATAATAGCAGTGGCTTTAGTGGCAGTATGTGTGACTACAGAACATGATCATGTGATCTTGGGTTCGATTCTAAGATTCAGCAAAAATAGTTGCGTTTGAGGAACTGTAAAGGTTGTCTGTTGAAGATGACCTTACATGAACTATGATCACATTCGAACTGTCAAGCTGATTTACAATAGGCATTAAAATATATTAACATAGGTTTTTTGTTTCGGAAAGACAGACTTGGCTTTAAAGGCAAACATCACAGACTTTATAAAAAAGTCTCAAACAAGTGGGTTACAGCAGATTATAAGATAAAATTAGGAATAAAATTGTATTCATCCAAGGCGAAACTTAAGGCCACCCTCAACCGTAGATATTAAATTATTTACGCTCTCGGGCCTCGACTAAGAGGGCTCCTAAGCGCATGCTTGGAGGAGGGCCGGTTCCCACTTCACTGGAAGACGGGGAAACTGGTCCTCATCAAGAAGCCGGGGCGCCCCGCGGACTCTCCGTCCGATCGTGCTGCTCGACGAGGTGGGCAAGCTCTTCGAAAGAGTCATTGCAGACCGCCTCGTCGGGCGGCTGGTGCGAGTGGGGCCGGATTTGGCGGAGAGCCAGTTCGGTTTCCGCAGGGGGCGCTCCACGGTGGACGCCATCATGCGCGTGCGAGCCCTCACGACGGGGGATGCTGTGGCCCGGGGTGGGGTCGTCTTGGCGGTGTCTCTGGACATCGCCAATGCCTTCAACACCCTGCCCTGGAGTTGCATAAGGGAGGCACTCCGGTATCACCGGATGCCGACCTACCTCTGTCGTGTGGTCGAGGCCTATTTGACGGACAGGGCCGTCATCTACCCCGGTCACCTAGGAGAGTGGAACCGGCGAGAGATGTCGTGCGGTGTCCCACAGGGATCGGTCCTGGGGCCGCATCTGTGGGACATCGGATACGACTGGGTGCTGCGCGCCGACCTCCCTAGCGGCGTCAGTGTAGTTTGCTACGCTGACGACACGCTGGTCCTGGCGCAAGGGAGGTCGTACCAGGCGGCGGCCGACTTAGGGACACACGGGGTTGCGACAATCGTGGATAGGATCCGGCAACTGGGACTCGAGGTGGCCTTGCACAAGTCCGAGGCCATGTGGTTTCATGGCCCTCGGAATGCGCCACTGACGGGTTCCCAGATAACGGTGGGAGGGGTTCACATCGGCGTCGAGTCGACGATGAAGTACCTAGGACTCGTCCTCGACAGCCAGTGGAACTTCGCGGAATACTTCCGACGTTTGGCTCCCAGACTGGAGCGGGCCGGGGCTGCCTTGAAGCGGCTCCTGCCCAATCTAGGAGGGCCAAACGCCTCCTGCCGGAGGCTCTACGCGGGGGTCGTGCGGGCCATGGCCCTATACGGGGCGCCGGTGTGGGCGCCTACATTGAGGCGCCAACCAGCACGCCGGTTAAAGGCGGCCCATAGGGTCATGGCTATCCGGATGATCCGGGGATACCACACGATCTCCGGTGAGGCGGCGGGCCTCCTTGCCGGATTGCCGCCATGGGATCTGGAGGCAAAGGTCCTCGCGCACACTTGGGAGTGGCGCGAGGAGGCCAAACGCCGGGGCGTAAATCCGCTGCCGCGTGAAATCGCGGCACGGCGGACAGAGCTCCGGCAGGATCTCATGGCGACGTGGAAGGTTCGATTGTCGCAACCCAGTGCTGGGCACGCCACGATTGCGGTGGTAAGTCCCCTCTTTGAGGAGTGGTTTGAGAGGCGGCATGGCGTCCTCACCTTCCGCCTGACACAGGTCCTCACTGGACACGGTTGTTTCGGGAGGTTCCTGTTTCGGATAGGGCGGGAGGAAACGCCCGGGTGTTTCCATTGCGAAGATCGCCCAGAGGACACGGTGGAGCATACGGTGGAGGTCTGCCCGGCTTGGGCGGAGCACCGCTGTGTCCTCGTGGAGGTGATCGGCGGCGGCGATCTCTCGCGTCCGACCCTGGTCCAGGCCATGGTACGGAGCGAGAGTGCATGGCTAGCAGTCGCCTCCTTCAGTGAAGCAGTTATGCTCGCAAAGAGGGAGGCGGCGCACGTGAGGGAGCTGCAGTACATGCGCCCTCACAGCCGTGGCCTACGCAGGAGACGCCCTGGGCGTCGGGAATCCCAGGCTGATTCCCGGCCACCGTAGGCACGGGCTTGCGGACGGCGAGTAATGGGTAGCACGCTGTCCGGTAAGGACCAAGCCCGGGTCGACGGCACGTTGTGTTCCACGCGCGCCTCAAAGAGATGTCAGCAGCAACTGATGGGGCCCGCAAGGGCCGATGCCTGCCAGGGGTGCGGGTTGTTCGAAAGAGATACCGCCGCCCCTGGCACACAGGCAACTGAGGGAACACGGGTGGGTTTTAGTCAGTAAAAGTCTGACACGCCCTCCCGCTCCGCCCAGAGCGGGAGAAGTTATTTGATGATTTCCCACCCAAAAAAAAAAAAAAAAAACAGTCCTCAATGGTCATGAGTCCGTCAAGTCACGCATCATAGCCTCTCCACGCTCATTCGGAATTTACTCAGTTAGTTTTAATCATGGTAGTTTGAGTAATTTATGCGGCCTACTTAAATGTCTTTACTTTGATATTGTCCTTAAGTTTTCATTTGTTTTTAATTGTAAATATAAAACAAGCTACTAAAATAATATTCAGATCGAAATAATCTATATTGTAGTAGCTTGTTTTACATTTACATTGTATAGTTGTCAGATGCCTTATGCTACAAGCCTACATACGAAATATACCTACTGACAAATGCGTACATTGACTGGTCAGGGTCCACTCAATCTGTGTGTGTCTCTGAATCTGGCCAGGAATGCCAGGATTATGCCTGTCTGACTTTTAAAGAGACTGTGACTGCTGAGTTTGTTTCACCCTTTCTTCTTAGAGTAGACAGATGGGGAACGCCGACCATATATCAAATAAAAAAAAAATGATTGTCTTGTAAAACTGTTTGTATAAACCTACTTACAGAAATAAATCATTTACCGTATTAGATCAGTTTCTTCCAATCGCACACCAAACTATGATGTGTCGTTGTTTAAAATCGGTAAACAAATCACAACATAAATAAAGTTTGACAGCGGACAGCAGTTTGACTTATTAGAGGTTTGATCAAGTTTTGAGAAACTATCTACTCTGTATAGACGGCCTGTCAGGTATAATGTACCGCGAGTCGATTAAAAATATAGTCGGTTGGAACCTTCTGCACCACCTGCCCGATTCTTAGTTATTTTGGTCAGGCCCAGAGTGAGAGACCCAGGGCCCCGAGTGTGTCTTGTGAGCCCAAGTGTCTTTAGAGCCAAAGTCGACATACGCTGTTTAGACGATGGTCTACGTGTGACTCAGTGTCACTGTGTCCATTGGACGTGGTTCAGTACGACCAGGCGCTGTGATCTAGTAAAGTATCTTTTTAAGTAATATCTAAGATCGGCAGTGATTGAATAGGGATCTTCGTTAGAGAACTTTGGATGCAAGAGCGAGCAAAGCGACCTCAACAATTTTAGCACTTCCCTCGGATAGTTAAGGTTTGTTTTGACTATTTATTATACAGTAATAGAAGTCACCTAAAATGAAAGAATTAAGAGTGTGTAACTAAGATGCAATTGTAATAGCGAGCGGCGCGAGCTCAAAGATTTTTAGCACCCTGTCTCTGAGAGATAAGATTTCTTTTGGCAATTTAATTTAGAAATAGGAGTTACTTTGTAGACTTATGCAGAAATGCTGAAGAAATAAGAGACTCTATGATGCAGGAGCGAGTGAAAGAGCTCGAAAATTTTGACTCGTTACCCGTGGTCCCGGTGGGTTGACCCATTACCGGGTCCATGGGTAATTTTAATTACCCGTGGTCCCATGGCATTAAGGGTTGATTCCGGACTTCTGACTATATCGATAGAAAATGAAAACCATGAGTTACATACAATTAAGTTTACGCATTCACAAGCAAATAAAATAATTCCATCCTTGGGAACAAAAAAAAAATAGGGTATTTTCTAATTTATTAAAAGCTATTGTAATTGGAAGATTGGGACGAAATATTTAACAGAAAAATAAAAGTACATAAATAGATTTACATCCATTTTCTCAATTTATTATAAACGATAAAAATCAAATTAATTTTTCGTCGTTCGTCGTTTCGTTGTTTCGTTGTTTCGAATTTACCGCCAAAACGCTCCTTACGATGACTTTTTATCACGTGGCTACACGTGACGTCAACTTTGTGTAAACTAAAGTAGTTAGTAAGTAAACAAGTGAATTTTGAGTTTATAATTAACAAGATTTTTAATGGATAGAAAGTGATAATAATGGTGTGCGGTGACACTGTGCACAAATACTTCTAAAACTGCGCCAAACTAAGTATTTGTACCGGTGCTGTTTACAGAAAGCTGACGTCACGATGTCACTTGTCACTTGATAAAAGTCATCGTAAGGAGTGTTTTGGCGGTAAATTCAAAACAACGAAGAATAGATTTGATTTTAACCGTTTTTAATTGAGAAAATGGATACAAATCAATTTATTTTTATTTTTCTGTCAATTAAATCGTCCCAGTCTTCAAATTAAAATAGTATTTATTAAATTGTCAACAGAACTGGTTATATTGAAAATGTTGAATTCATAACCAATATACTAATGACCAGTTTGAGCAGTGGTGGCCTAGTGGTCGCGACTTACGAAATGTAGGTCGTAGGTTCTAGGACAAAGCCGGGCAAAGCTTCCTCTCGACGAGAGGGAGCGGGCCGTAATCCACCACGCGGGCCCAGTGCGGGTTGGTAGATGTCACATGTCTTTGAATTTTTTGGTTCTAGCACATGCCGGTTTCCTCACGATGTTTTCCTTCACCGTTTTGAGAGCAGTGGAGACGAAATAATTTACACAAAGTTTACTTAGTGTAAAGCGCCTGTCGGGGTTCGAACCCACGACCTACAACTCGTAAGTCGCGACCGCTACCACTGAGCCACCACTGCTCAAACTGGTCATTGGTATATTGGTTTTGAATTCAATATTTTCAACATAGTTCTGGTATGAGTATGTTTTTGTTCCCAAGGATGGAATTATTTCATCTGCTTATGAATGAGTGATCTTTATTGTGTGTAACTGATGGTTTTCATTTTCTATCGATATAGTCAGAAGTCCGGAATCAATCCTGAATGCCATGGGACCACGGGTACTTAAAATTACCCATGGACCCGGTAATGGGTCGTTGCATCAGGACCATGGGTAACGAGTCAACATTTTTGGCATCACGCCTCGGAGAGATCAGATTCTTTTTTTTTCCTACAAGTGCTATATACAGGATCAGTTTGTATCCAGTGCGCAAACTGTAACCGTGAATGCGGCATATCATTCTAGACCCCTAGCGCAAAAAAAATACGTCAGTTATATATAAAAAAAATTACCTGTTCCATACATTTTGATCGCGTAGGTAGTGCACTTTTCTATGAAACAGCTGGTTTTTTTTTTGTAAAACCGAGGTAAAATTTCTGCGCTGGGGGGGTCTAGATTCTAGAATGATATGCTGAATTCATGGTTACAGTTTGCGCACTGGTAAAAGTTTTATCCTGTATGAGCATGACCAGCGGTCAGCTCAAGAACCTCTCCTAACTAACGCCTGACAAGGCTTAAAGCATGGATGGCATTGGATGCCTAGGATGCTAATGTCGAACCTGTAACATTGGATAGTACCTAATTGGTTGTATGAAAATGGCTTTAAACTTCATCCCACAGAAGGATTGTGCCTACTAGGTATACCACCATACACGTTAAAAAAAAGGAACCAAATTTTTGGATCCAATGGCAAGGTCATCTTGAAACTCAAAAACCTGACCTAAGTAAAATATCTCAGCAATGTTATAGTTAATTAATTTCATATTAAATACCAATCGACTTCGGTTTGACAGTTATCTGCTGATAGTATTGTATTGTCTGTTAATTAGAGACTTTCTTTAAATTGTTGGGCTGTCCACCGGTGGAGCACAGTTCAAGGAAACATGGCAAAGACTGCACAGGTAAGCCAATTACTCCTATATCAATAATAATTGTAGTAATTGTGAAGTGATAACTCGACAGAATAATAGTTGCGCTTTGAATTTGAGAAGTGGAAGTGTGTTGTGATAAAAGCTCTAGTTTGGAATACCTGTTTATTATTGGTGAACATTTGAACAGTTCAGAACCACATGCTTTTTTGTAGTCGATATAAAAGGAAAAGGATCATACTATGGTGTAACGGGTGATATTTTAACCTATGACAACTTCGACAAGTGGTCAGCTAAATCAAACTAAATCCTGTATATTTTTGATGTCGGCTTTGTCTAGTCATTGTAAAATGCTTTGCAAAAAAATTAAGACCTCTTTTGTGTTAATTGAAATAATGATAGCTTAATTTCTGGTGTTATTCATAATTACTAGTGGTCGCTCAGTGGTCGAAATTCGACCTTAATTATATATACAATTCAACCATAAGTAATTAAAAAAAAACGCTTTCTGCACTCCTTCTCCATATAAACTTAGGTATGCCAAATTTCATACTCCTCCGTCCGCGTTATTATCGTAAAAGGGGTATAGACGCCAGCATATCAAGTTACCCCAATCTGTCAAATATCTTTGATAGATTTTCGTCTTTACTACATATGCGTAAGGCTCATGTTCAATTGGGAAAATTTGACAGTTTGGCGTAGCTGGATGTGCTGACGTCTGTACAAACTGTTTACTTCACGTAGATATTAATAAATAGATTATTGTTGATGTTCTTAAAATAGCTAAAAGCAGGCTAAACTGTAAATAAGGTGATAATTGAATGATAAAATATTGTTTTGTCAGCCTTATAATAAATGCATAGGTGGCTGATAATGAACGTACGATTAAATAATTCTTTATTCATCCACGAGATCATATAGAGGGGCCTATTAATAGCCGATGCTACATGGTAGGTATTCTTTAATCATGCTCCAATTAGTCAATTTCTTTTAACTCTATCGGAATTTCATGCCTTTCTAACTAAAGAATTCATCGGCAATACTTTACAAAGCTTGAAGCACAGAGCGTTAGATCAAAACACTAATTTATTTCATCGGGAGACCTCCATAACATGACGGGTCATCTAAAATGTATGAGGAGATTCGCCAGCGGATTGTGCGGTAAAATTCACGATATTTTGTGCTAGATATAACCTTGTTTCAACTCTTTCTGTGGAAATGACTAAGGATCTTGTTATGTATATCTTGTCGTACTTTCTTGTCTTCTAGTCATCATTTTAAACTACTATCGTCCCGAGCCAATCGTGTTTCTTGCTTAGCCAATTCTATTCTTAAGTTATCGATTGATTATAGTTCTCATTTATCTATTTTTACATCTTAAAAGAATCTTGTGCTTTAAATTCATAAAATCCACGTAGTTGATGTTAACTTTTGAATACAACATTGGTAGATAACTAACATAAAATTAATAAACAATTAATTCGTTGGTAATTATGGTGGGGGCAATTGTTTTTAATAATGGCTATTAGGAATTATTCTTTTAAATTAGCGATACATGTGAACTCGTTTCTTATTAGTGTAATTGGAATGTTTTGTCACTTGACATAAACAAAACAGGGGTGAAAGAAACACTGTAGTTTGTTCGTGCTTTGATTTTTTGATTAAGACGAAAAATACATCTCAAAAATTAATATTAACATGGCCACTGCATTTCACAGATCTTGCTTCTGCTGTTGGTCGCAGTGGCGGTGCAGTCGTACGGTGGACGGCGCTACTTTCGTGGTAGGTCTCGCGGACGGCTCCGTAACCCTGACGATTACTATCACCACCGGAGGCATGCCGAAGACGAACGCCCCCATGAAATGAAACACTACCCAAACAGACATCACCAAAAATACCCTCACAATCCCGGTGATCAGTCGGCGGTTCATTCACCACGGTTCAGAAACCCACCAGTGCCTGATGATAGACCGCACCACAACGAAGATCTAGATTCCATATCAACTACCGAGTTACCGTTCTCAGTTGATCCGGTACCGGATAACAACTTATCACCCGGTGATGACGGGAACCCTAATAGTAACGAATCAGTGTCGAATACAGGAGTGGATGTGTCGGGCGCTGTGAACAATGATAGGCCAGATGATGTTTCTAAAGTAATAGAAAATGGAAAAACTCCGAATCTTGAGGAGCCTGATCACATCGGTGATAATATCAACGGAGATGAATCATCGTCGGAAGACAATCCTGAAGGTACTATATACATTAATGGCATGTCACCAACGGGTTCAAACGAGGAGCCGGAAGGTAACGGATCCATAAATGGGTTGTCTCCAGGTGGAGATGAAAATAAAACTAATCTTGGTGACCTAGATAACAATTTAGATGGTAATGTAGATGATAACGTAGATGGTAACGCAGATTGGAACGTAAACAGTCAACTAGACGGTAATCTGCCAAGTAATAATTTAGACAAACCAACGAGTAGTATCAACGTAAATGGGTTAGAACCTGGTAAAACTGATGGTTCCTCATCAATTGAGTCACCAAATGGCGATCATGATGATGGTTATTTAAGCAATGATGGAATTTTACCCGAAGATAAGGAAAAATCAGGTCACAATGACAATTATATTGATAACAATACACTACCATCGAATGGAGATGATAGCAATATAAATGTTAATGGTCTTTCACCAGGAAATGATAAGAACGAGCCCGACTATGGGGATGATAGTGTAAATGGAAACGGGTTATTACCAAACGGTGATGATAATAACTCGGGTCACAGTTCTATAAACGTTAACGGGTTATCCCCGGGTGGTGATGATAGCAAACCCGACGGTAACAATATTAATATTAATGGCTTGTCACCAGGTGGGGACGACGTCGACGGCCTCGGCAACAATGGAGGGCTGCCAAGCGATGACTTAGGTAAGCCAAATCAGAATAATATAGACGCACATGGGCTTGAACCCGATCATAACCATCATGATGATCATGACATTCATAAACCCGATACCGGCGATTTAAATGACGGTGAATTACCCTCAGGTGATGAATCCATTGGCGCGCACGGCAACTTACCGGACATAACAGGCCATGTTGACCACGGTGCACTGCGTCCCGAGCCAAAGCCTGAGCCTTCAGAACATTTAATTGATCATGGAGGTCTAGAGCCGGTACCAAATCCCGATATTTCTGGACATATTGACATAGATCATCCGCAAATCCATCCTACTTTTCCAGGCGATGATATTTTACCCAACCCGGGCGACCAAATTATATCCAAACCGGAGCCTGATGTCCATGGAAGACCTGATGATATACCATCAATTGAAATACCTGATCAAGTAGACAACAAGGATGATGCTAAGAAGAACAACTCAATGATGATACCGGTTCTGTTGCCTGGAGGCGGCCATATCATGGTGCACGCTAATGCTTTGGGTAACATACCTTCTTACATCATCGTGATGATCAATGGCCAGCCTACACTTATACAGAATCCTGGCGGTCTTGGCATCGCTGGTGGAAATTCAGGATCTTTGGATCTCAGCAAACTCATTCTTGGAAACAATGGAGTGTCAATTGGCGGGATAAGCGGTGGAGCAGGATTACCCGGCTGGCTTAACTTAGGAGCACTTGGTGGAAATGGTGGTGCAAATATTGGCAGTGGCGGCATTGGTATTTTGCCCAATATGCAACCTATTTGGATTGGGTCTCAAATACCTAATTTCGGAGGTGGTGGTGTTACCGGTGGCTCCTTCATTATTCCGAACAATGAGCCCGTTCAACCAATGCCTATTCCGATTCCGATTCCAAGGCCAATACCTCCGCCACGACCAATTTATCCGATCCCTCAGCCAATGCCAATGCCTGGACCAGGTTTTAACATTAATAACTACCCCGGATTTCCTTGGCCATCTATTTGGAACCCAAATAATCCCAATGCAAATGTGAATTTCACACACATGCCATGGACGCCAAATCAAGGATCCCTAGACTGGAAAAGTCTGCTTGATCTCCTGGCTAACATCGATTCTCGTCTTCCTACACCACAACCGCCGCAGCCTACAACCCCACAACAACCCAAAGAACCACAACCTAACTACCCTCCATACCCGTACCCACAGTATCCGTACCCGTACCCACCACCATACCCTTACCCACCTTACCCTTACCCGTCTAACTACCCTGACGCTAAGCCTACTGGCCCCGGCAAAAATGTTCCCAATATTGGCGAAGATAAAGATCCTGCAAATCCCCGCCCAGAACCCAAACCTCAACCGCGCCCAGATATTTCCATAATACCCGTCCCTGAACCCCGTCCAGAACCTCAGCCTGAACCTCGCCCCGAACCCCACCCAGAGCCCCAGCCTCAACCCCGCCCGGAACCCCAGCCTGAACCCTTCCCGCTACCTCAACCCGAACCCCGACCGGAACCTCAGCCTGAACCCTTCCCGGTACCCCAGCCAGAACCCCGTCCAGAACCCCAGCCTGAGCCCCGGCCGGTACCTCAGCCTGAACCCTTCCCAGTACCCCAACCCGAACCCCGCCCGGACCCTCGGCCTGAACCTTTCCCGGTACCTCAGCCTGAACCCTTCCCGGTACCCCAGCCCGAACCCCGTCCAGAACCTCAGCCTGAACCCCGGCCTATACCCCAGCCTGAACCCTTTCCAGTACCCCAACCCGAACCCCATCCGGACCCTCGGCCTGAACCTTTCCCGGTTCCCCAGCCTGACCCCTTCCCGGTACCCCAACCCGAACCCCGTCCGGAACCTTATCCTGAACCCCTCCCGGTACCACAACCTGAACCCCGTCCAGAACCCCAGCCGGAACCCCACCCGGTACCCCAGCCTGAACCCTTCCCGGTTCCCCAACCTGAACCCTATCCAGAACCTCAGCCTGAGCCCTTCCCGGTACCCCAACCTGAACCCCGTCCAGAACCTCAGCCTGAACCCCGCCCGGTACCCCAGCCTGAACCCTTCCCGGTACCCCAACCCGAACCTCGCCCTGTACCCCAGCCGGAACCCCTCCCGACACCCCAACCTGAACCCCGTCCAGAACCCCAGCCTGAGCCCCGGCCGATACCCCTGCCTGAACCCCACCCGGAACCCCAGCCAGAACCTCGCCCGGAACCCCAACCTGAACCCCTTCCAGAACCACAGCCTGAACCCCGCCCTGTACCCCTGCCTGAACCTCGCCCTTCTCCCTTAGAACCTTTCAAAGAACTTCCTCGTGAACCCCACCCAGAACCCCGGCCTGAACCCCACCCAGGGCACCCAGATCATCATCATCATGACAGGCCAGTTATAAACCTGCCCGACATTCACATCACATTGCCCAAACCAACTCACATTGGCAAACGAAAACCTGGCCATCCTGGACTTGACAGCGGCATCATCGACATCCTCAACGTCCTCCTGAAGTTCCCAGACAGGAACTCTCATCCACCCAAGAACATTGGACCCCTCATCAAGTTACTGCTCGCTATCTTGAAACCTGGCGACAAAAACCCGCCTTTGATTCCGAATCTGAACGAGGATATTAAGGGCCAGCCAGACCTGGGAAATCTTGGACATATTCTACTGCACCTTCTGGATGGCCGTAAGGAACCAAACCTTAACGTGCTAGTTGAACCAGGAATGGACGAAAGCACACGAGCAAACCTGATCCTGCTCCTGCAACTTTTGGCCAACAATCTAGGGGATAGTAGCTCCTACCCAAGCATGGGATACTATCAGCCAGAGAACCCATTGCTATACTTCTTGGGTCACTTCCCTTGCGATCATCCGAATATCCAAGCGCTATCTGGAATGCAGTCGACCTCCAACCTGTGGCAGCTGTTGGCCAACATGTATGGCCATAACTACGGCCAAGAGTTAAGGCTTGAGAGATCAGCGGAGGAGACTGATGATAAGCCAACGGAGGCTACAGAGAAGACAGACGAATTAGAGGAAAATGTAATTTAATTGTAGTCACTTTAATTAGAGTTTTGTTGTATGTTTATTTTATTAATGATTCGAGTGCTGTAAAGTAGAAGTTTTTTTTTTTTTTGTAAAGCATAGTGTATTTTTTATCCCCAAATAAAAGTAAGTAAGTAAATTAAATAAGCCCGTCATTTATTGAAGAAGAATTTCATAATAACGTAATAATTGAATAATAATTAATAATAATAAAAATGATAAAACGTTTAATTTTTGAAAACGATGTAAAAATTATCCCTCTTAATTTATAAAGATTTTATTAATTTATTCCTAGTGAAAAAACACCTTTGTTAGTTAATTACCTAATCATTCAAAGTTCTTCATTGACATAGTAAATGAAAAACCGCAAATTAAGTTTAAGAGCGTTTTAAAATGTTAACATTAAACGACATTTTAAAACAGTCTTACTTAATTAAGTCTGAATGTTGAAACAAAACTAATATTGTGGTAGACTGTATTTAACAAATGTTTTTGCTATTTAACAAGTGCTATTAATTACATTATTTCAAAGTAAAAATAACGTTTGAGTTAAATGTTTAAGGCTCGACCGAGATCTCGGTCTCGGTCTCGGTCTCGGCATTCTCGGCTATAAATCCGACCGAGAAATCTGTTTCGGTTCTCGGCTAATAATAGCCGAGATTCTCGGTCATGGCCGAGATTGTAACTTTGTTCGGAATGGCATTCAAATTTTACCGCGCGCGGCCACGCTCCGCCAGCGCGTGGTAAATCGTAAATCAATCCAACTTATGGGCAGCTCATGATTCCATAGAATTGGAAGACGAACCAATGGCCAATGACGAATACAGTTCAAGCTCTTTGATCGAAATAGCGCTAGAAAGCTATCTTAGAGAGCCAAGACTGCAAAGAAATGCTAATATTTTTGAGTATTGGTTTTCGTCACCTTATAAGGTGCTTAGGCCTGCAGCAAATAAGTTTTTATCTGCGCCGCCTACTAGTGTAGCAAGTGAACAACTTTTTAGCAAAGCAGGATAATTATACGACGAGAGGCGACACTCTTTGAAAGGCGAAAATGCCAAAAAATTGCTTTTTTTATGTTATAATATAATTGTGGCCTATAGCCGCATTTGTGTGCTGGGTTGGCGGGGAATGAAACCACTGGAGACTTCTTGCTTCTATATTTGGAGTACTTTGTTCTAGGTAGTTCGCCGCTGAATGTGTCGAATGACAAAAATGTTCCTATTTTTATACAATTTTGCAAGGATTTAAAATATCGATTTGACCAATCATAATTACAAAAAAGCGCGGGTAAAGGCGTCAGCTAATTAGGGATAGGCACAATATTATAAAAAAAACGCGCGCAAAACATCAACCAATCAGAGCGAGGCACTATATTGAACATTTTTAACTTAAATACCTCGACCCTTTACCGTAACGAGGACCGCGCTACATTATTTGCGTTTTTTGCTAACTTTATTAATTTTACATAGGTAAAACTATATATAATCGGACTCTATGTAATAAGAACTATCTAAGAAAAATATAAAATCAACTAAGACAATATAAAATATAACATAAACACTTGAACTACTGCTTACCCCTAGTACTCAGTTACACAACTAATACGAATTATTAAATTATAGTAAACTTATTCACTTTGTACTGTCTTATGAGCGTCTATGTATCACTTTATATACACTATTCTATTATGTACACTGTTTTATCGCTTGTCCCGCACATCACTCCCGCCGTGCGACCGCGTCGTATCAACTTCCGGTGCGGGCTCGTTGCTTGTAGTCAGGGGCAGGATCACTAGCTTCCTTACTGGCCGGCGCAGAACACCTCCCTTGGTCTGCACGTCCACCGTCCGCACGACGTTGTCGGGGCCTGGGTACGTAGCGACGACTCTTCCACGGATCCACACGTTGCGGGGAAGGTTCGGGTCGACGATTTGCACGAGATCGTTGACCTGCACTGCTTGACCTCGTCCATGGGGCTCCCGCCGGTGTTGGAGCTCAGGTAGGTACTCCTTCACCCAGCGTAGCCAGAAGATGTCCGCTAGCCTCTGCGCGGCTCGCCAGCTGGATCGTGAAAGGGTGTCTTGTTCGTTGAAAGTGCCTGGTTGTGGCACGCGCCCTGGCCCTCCCAACAAGAAGTGATTGGGAGTTAGGGCTTCTGGATCTTCTGGGCTGACTGAGACATGAGTCAGCGGACGACTGTTAACTGTATTCTCTACTTCTGCTAGTAGAGTCGTGAGGACCTCTTCTGTCGGATGACGCTCATGTAACGTCGCGGTGAGAGCCGTTTTGACGGAGCGAACCATTCGCTCCCAGGCTCCGCCCATAAACGGAGCTCCAGGCGGTATGTAGCGCCAGGAGATGATCCTCTTCGCTGCTTCTTCTGCAGTCGCCGCGTCGATCGCCTGTCGTAGTTCCTTGTCGGCGGCCTTCAGGTTGGTGCCGTTATCCGACCATATTTCAGTTGGGCAACCTCTTCGTGCGATCATTCTTCTAACTGCCATCACCGCGGAGTCGGCGCTAAGCGAGCCGGCGACTTCCAGATGTATGGCTCGCATCGTGAGACATGTGAAGATGGCCACATATCTTTTTTGTCGAGTTCGTCCGACGGTCACTGAGAGAGGTCCGAAGTAGTCGACCCCAGTGAAGGTGAAGGGTCGCTTGTGATGAGCTAAACGACACGCTGGTAGGTCCCCGGTTCTTGGATGCGGCGGTACTTGTGTCTTCATTCTACAGAATAGGCATGTTCGCAGTATTGTGCGTGTGATAGGGCGCAGTCGTAGTACCCAATACTGTTGCCTGCACTCGTTTACTGTGGCTTCTACACCAGCGTGATGGAGTTGTCGATGTACAGCCTGTACCCAGAGCTTGACTGTAGGGTGATCACCGTCGATTACCAGCGGGTTCTTGGATTCATCCTTCACGTCCTGGACCGCTCGAATACGGCTTCTGAGTCTCAGTGCGCCGTTTATGGATTCGACGCTGAGCTGGTGAAGGCGGCTTTCTTTGTTGATCGGTTTCCCGTTGTTCAGACTATCTATTTCTTCTGCGAAGGATTCTTCTTGAGAGGACCGCATCAGGAGTTCGTCGGCTGTCTTGAGCTGATCGGCTGTGACTGGTAGCCGCTTCTTTCCTGCTTGTGATGACTTTGCCATCGTGGGCGCCTGTTGTTTAACTGTAGCCTTGTTCTTCTTCCAGGTGGGATCTGCTTCTTTGTTCTTCTTCGTTCTTCTGTAGTTGACTCTATGTTTGGTGGCTCTGCAGAGTTGAATAAACTGCAGAACACGTGCTGTTGAGTATCGAAGTCGATCCCAGTTGGAGAACGTAGTTGGATCCGGCAGACCCTCTGCGAGCTTCAGTCTTCCCTTGTCGCTCACGTAATGCGTCTTCTCTTCATCGGAAGGCTCTTCTGGTGTTGTCCTTGCGGTCTCTGTCGGCCAAGAATCTTCAGTTTGGTATAAGAAGTCCGGCCCTTTGAACCATCGACGATGTCTGTCGAATGTTGATGGTACGTCTCGAGTGGCGTCGTCCGCCACGTTCAGCTTTGTCGGAACCCAGCGCCAGTCGTTGACCTTGGAACTCTCTTCTATTGCTGCTAGACGATGAGCCACGTAGGGTTTGTATGAACGTGACCCTGTTCTTATCCAGGTTAGTACCGTCTTGCTGTCTGTCCAGAACACTTTGCGGTCAGGCTTCCTCTCGAGCTCTTCGACCACTGTCTCTGCGAGTCTAGTTCCCATGACGGCTGCCTGTAGCTCCAATCTTGGGATCGACGTCAACTTCAAAGGTGCCACCTTTGCTTTGGCTATGATGAGGGATAGGCCGACCTCACCGTCTGTCTTCACTGCTCTCCAGAAGAGGACTGCAGAGTAGGCTGACTCGCTGGCATCACTGAAGACGTGGAGTTCTAGGGAGGCGGCGTCGCTGTAGTGGAGATATTGCCGCGGGATTGCTACTTCTTGGAGGTTCTTCAGATGCCCCATCCACATTTCCCACTGCTCTGCCAGGTCGTCGTCGATCTTGTCATCCCAAGCTGTTCCTCTGCGCCAAACTTCCTGGAGGAGTTGTTTCGCCCTGATTGTGACAGGCGAAGCGAACCCGAGTGGGTCGAAGAGTGACATCACTATTCTTAGTGCTTCCCTTTTTGTCGGTTTTTTACCTTCTATGAGTGTGGAAGGTATTCTGGCTAAGTTGAGGTTGAAGGTGAGCTCGTCTGAGTTGATTTTCCAGATGACACCCAAGACTCGTTCAGTCTTTTCTTCTGTTCTGTAGAGTTCCATGTCTTCTGTCTGGTTGTCTTCTCCAAGTGATTCTAAGAGTGACGCTGAGTTCGATTTCCATTGTTTCAACTCGAAGCTGGCCTTCATGTGCACCTCTCGCACACTCTTCGTGATGCGTTTGGCTTCTTCGAGGTTTCTGAAGCTATCTAAGTAGTCGTCGACGTAATGCTTCTGTATGATAGCAGCTGCGGCTTCTGGGTGAGTTTTCTCGTGCTGTTTGGCGTTCATGTTCTTGACGTAGATTGCTGTCGAAGGGGAACTCGATGCTCCGAAGATTAACGACGTCATTCTGTACTCTTCTGGAGGTTGGTCGTCTCGTCGATCCCCGTGCCATAAGTACCGCAGTGTATCTCTATCTTCTGTTCGCAGCTTGACTTGCATGAACATCTCTTTGATGTCCGCTGTAACTGCGACAATGTGTTGTCGAAACCGCATGACGACGCCTGGTAATGACTGTAGTAGATCAGGGCCTTTGAGTAGCATGTCATTGAGTGGTCCTTTGGTCTTGGCCGCGGCATCGTGTACTACCCGGAGTTTCTCTGGTTTCATCGGGTTGACTACCGCAAAGTGAGGTAGGTACCAAGTCTTGTCAGCTGTCTTCTGTTTCGGGGCAGGTTCAGCGTACCCCTTTGCAATAAGAGCGTCCATCTGTTCGACGTACTTCTTCTTCAATGCGGGTTCACGATCAATCTTTTTCTCTATATTGAAGAGCCTCTTCAGTGAGTTTTCGTAGTTGTCTGGGAATTTGACATCTTCTTTACGCCAGAGAAGACCGGTCTGGAATCTTCTTTCTTCTATTTTCGTGGTGGTTTTCTCCAGAATACGCAGTGCTCGTTCTTCTGGGTCAGTCTTCGGTTTCTTGGGGTTTATGCAGAGCGCGTCCATCTCGAAATATTGCTTCACGAGGTTTTCTAAATTCTCTTCTGGATCTTCTGTGATGTGTGACACGAAATCGATCTGCTTCCCGAAGGTTCGTGTCTGGCTGCCGTGGAGTACCCAACCTAGCGGCGTGAGAGATGCCACTGGGTGGTTCTTGTCTCCTCTTCTTACTTCCGACGTCAGCAGAAGATGCCAGTTGTCTTGACCGATGAGAACTCGTGGCTTCGCATTAGCATATGTGAGATGTCCTCGGATGTCAGATAGGTGTTGACAGCCTTCCACTAGTTCTTGTGGAACCCGTTGAGACGAGACTTGCAGGTTCTTCACTGTACGTGCTTGTATTTGCTCTTCGTGATCGTTGAGCCCCTTCAGCTTGATGGTGACTCTTCTGGATGCTGACTCTGATGCCTTCATGTCATTGATGGTTTCAATCTTCAGTGGATCTATGGGTCCTGTTGCTCCGACGCTCTTTACCACGCTGTCGTCGATGAGAGTGACTGTTGACCCGTCGTCCATCAATGCGAAGGTGTTGACATCTCCTTTCGGTCCCTTCACCTGGATTGGAAGGATCTTCAGGAACGATTGCTTCTTGACTGTCCAAGTTGAGTTGATGACTTCTGTGGGCTCTTCTTTTGCTTCTGCCTTCTCTGTCTTCTTTTCATAGTGCAGCATCTTGTTATGAGAGTACTTGCAGCCGTTGACACCACATGACTTGGGTTTGCAGTTGTGTGTCTTGTTTCTGTAGCGAAGACATCTGAAGCAGAGACGTTTGGATTTGGCCATGTCCCATCTTGCGTTTGCATCTAACTTCTTGAAGTCTTCGCATTCTGTTGCATTGGTGTGCCCCTTATCTTCACATATGAAGCACTTCGTTGCTTGTGTCTTCTCAGTCACGTTGTTGACCCTTTGTGTCTTCTTTTGTGAAGCGGCCGTAGTAAGTGCTGCCATCTGTTCAGGCAGCGCGTAAGGTCCGCACAGCTCCGCTTCCCTTTTGAAGAACTTTTCTATCTTGATGAGGCAAGGATCTTCGCGTGGTTGCGTGGCTGAGAAATCGTAGTATCTGTATCGCAGAGTCGGCGTCAGTTTGTCCACTATTGTCTTCGCGAGTTCAGGGTTGTACATGTAGTTGAAACAACCCATAGTCTTCAATGTCGCCACTACGTTGGAGACCTTCGTGGCGAATATGCAGATGTCCCTTGGTGACTCAGTAAGGCGCGGCAGACCTCGAAGCGTCTCCATCTCCATCATGGCTATTGCTTCTGGTCTTCCGAATCTTGACTCCAAAGTCTTCATCACTTCAGCTGGATGCGCGTTGGTTATCAGAAGACCTTCAATCGCTTCTTTGGCCTTTCCTTTCAGGTTTCTTCTGAGTCGATTCGTATTTTCAACTGTGCTGAACATTGCTTCTGTCTCGTAGTAGGCGGCGCGGAATGGTAGCCACTCCTGATGGGACCCACTGAAGATCGGTAACTCGACGAACTTGGGTCGTTGAGCGGCGCTGACAGCCCGGGTGATGGCTTCAGCTAGGAGGGCTAAGTCGGTTTGACCTCCCGCCGGTGACTGACGTGTTTCTTCATGCTTCGCTGGCATTGGTTCTTCTGTGCGGACGACCGTTGGTTCTTCTGGGGGGCAGTGTGGTTCGTTGGTGATCGCTAACACCGGACGATTCACTTGATTCTCCAACCAGTTGTCCACTCTTGCGTTAACTTCTGACTTCGAGTAGAGGGAGACGTCATCTTCTTCCTCTTCTGAGTCTTCTTTCTCCAATGTAGCTAGGCGTGCTGCGGCTAGTTTCACTTGAAGGCGTAGTAAATCTTCTCTCGCCTTCGCAAGCTTGAGTTGCTTTGTTTTGCTGTAGATAGATCCTCCCTCTCCTCCCTTATTGCTAGGAGGGCGGAGATCCTGTAGTCCAGTCGGCTTCGATGGACCGGCGGTGTTCTTCATAACTCGCTTCACTGTAGAGGTTTCTGTTTCTTGACGAGTTTCACTATTGATGACAGTAGCGGGCGGCTTCATCAGCTGTTTGTCCTTCGCACCCGTAGTTAGTGTCGTCGCAGTGGACGGGGTTACGGAGGGGGCAGCGGCGCTGGCGGCTGTGGCGGAGGCGGTGGCGGTCGAGGAGGTTCTGGCGGTCGCGGAAGTCACGGTGGTTGGCTCGGTTGCCGCGGAGTTGTCTGTCTGTTCCGAAGTTTCCGTGGCGGTCGTCCCTGTAACTGTCGATTCCGTGCTGGCTTCCGCGCTGGTACCGGTCGCCGAGGTAGTGGTCTCGGACGACGACGGCTTCTGTTCTCCCGACGGCTTGCGGCCCCTACCCACGGAGCGCGTAACTGGCATGCTGTCAGCTGATTTTCTTCGAATCTTGAAAGTACTCTTCTATTCTCTTGAGAAATCTTCTCTGTGATGCTGTAGTAATCTTCAGGTAATTCTTCCCCGCAGTATCCGTGTTCGAAGGACCATTAAATGTGGCCTATAGCCGCATTTGTGTGCTGGGTTGGCGGGGAATGAAACCACTGGAGACTTCTTGCTTCTATATTTGGAGTACTTTGTTCTAGGTAGTTCGCCGCTGAATGTGTCGAATGACAAAAATGTTCCTATTTTTATACAATTTTGCAAGGATTTAAAATATCGATTTGACCAATCATAATTACAAAAAAGCGCGGGTAAAGGCGTCAGCTAATTAGGGATAGGCACAATATTATAAAAAAAACGCGCGCAAAACATCAACCAATCAGAGCGAGGCACTATATTGAACATTTTTAACTTAAATACCTCGACCCTTTACCGTAACGAGGACCGCGCTACATTATTTGCGTTTTTTGCTAACTTTATTAATTTTACATAGGTAAAACTATATATAATCGGACTCTATGTAATAAGAACTATCTAAGAAAAATATAAAATCAACTAAGACAATATAAAATATAACATAAACACTTGAACTACTGCTTACCCCTAGTACTCAGTTACACAACTAATACGAATTATTAAATTATAGTAAACTTATTCACTTTGTACTGTCTTATGAGCGTCTATGTATCACTTTATATACACTATTCTATTATGTACACTGTTTTATCGCTTGTCCCGCACAATAATGTTATTCAACTTTGATTATTAAAACAGTTAGTTTTGTTAAGCAGAAAGTACTGTATTAAAAATTTAACAGCATTTCTTTTTCACGCATTGTCTATTCTCGGTCTTGGCTCTCGGTCTCGGCCGAGATATTATTTTATTCTCGGTCTCGGTCTCGGTCTCGGCCGAGAACGAAAAACCCATCTCGGTCGAGCCTTATAAATGTTGTAAAAACCTATTCCTCCGCTTTAAAAGAATACAGATGTTAAACTTTTCTAAGGAGGTAGCTAGGAGATAGTTTAAACGCTCAGTCGGGCTTAACCGTTCAGGTAAATGGAATAAGCAACACACTCATCTGTATTTAGGTTTCAACTACTTATATAGGGTGACTGGTAATTAGTGACCGATATTTAAACACATGATTGTACTCATCATAACAAACAACTTTCCCAAAGAAACAATTTTTTATTTATTTAACTAGCGCATGTCCCCAATCACACCAATAGTAATACTAATAATATTGAGTACCTAACAAGAATAATACACCATCAGCTGTAATTTAAATTAGTTACCTACAAACAAAAAACAATCCACTTTTACCTGCATTATTCTTTTGTCATTAAATTAACCACCGCACGGATCGTGCTATCAGGTGTGAGTCGCTTGACCCCGGGGGTCAAGACTATAGCTCGCGCGCTATCCGTTGTTAAATTAATAAAAAAAAGAATAATCCATGGTAAAAGTGGATTTTTTTTTTGTAGGTAATTAAATTAAATTACAGTTGATGGTGTATTAGTCTTGTTAGGTACTCAATATTCAATTAGGGTAATAAAATTGGGGTAAATAAGGTATATAAAAAAAAAATCGTTTCTTTGGGAAAGTTGTTTGTGTTGATGAGTACAATCATGTGTTTAAATATCGGTCACTAATTACCAGTCACCCTATATATCTCACCATTTTTTCCAACAATGATTGATAAATAAATTGTAGATAGGTACGTAAGTGACAATTAACATTTGCAAATGATATACATCTTAAAGGTGATCTTGAATAAGGATTTTGGGTTTAAGTATTCAAATATAATCAAATCAAAGCCCTCAATTTGTAACTGGCGTTCCGTGTGGCACCGCACGTAAAAGAATAACACCATCCCATTTCTTCCCGTGCGCGTGGGTGCGGTAGAAGGCGACTAAGGGACTTACTAGAGAATGGGCAGCAGCGTTCTCTATGCATTTGACCACCATACTGCGAACGCGAACTCGCCTGCCAAGCGTGGCGATTATGACAAATCCCCCCCTTTTAGGGGAGGCTTATGTCCAGCAGTGGACATCTTTCGGCTGATATGATGATGATGATAATGATTACAAATTGCGAAACCACACGACAGTAACGTTTCAGATCCATTTTTATTTAGATTTTCATTACATACTTTTTGAATAGGATATAGGTGAACTAGTAGATGCTGTACTTAGATATAGTACCTACGAGTAAAGTACGGGTACTTAAGTGCAGCAGTACCTACTCACGTGTTACGAGAATAAAGGTATGTTGGGTATTGTTACGGCGCGGCGGCGCTTCGAGGGTGCTTGGTCGTACCCGGTACTGATAGCGACACCTATCGGTGATTATAGTTAAACGACTTATTTAGTGTGTATTTAATTGAACAGATTATTTCTTCCGTTTGCTTTTCAAATTCGAATTCTCAAACAAAGTTATCATCATCTGCCTAGTGCCTAGCCTTTTCCCAACTCAGGTCAGCTTCCAGTCTAACCGGATGTAGCTGAATACCGGTATTTTACATGGAGCGACTGCCTAACTGACTTCCACAGCCCAGTTACTGGGTAACACGATAACCCTTGTTAAGACTGGTTGTCAGACTTTCGGGCTTCTGACGATCCGTAACGAACGTAATTCTCAAAAAAAGTATTTATTTCAATTATACCAATTACATACAGGCAATTTAAAACTGTCAAGCAGTCGGTCAATCAAGAAGATGAAGCTATTTAGAAGAACAGACAATGGACATGTATTGTGAAGACACTCTTATCTTTACCAGACTGTGTAAAAGATACTCTCACTCCTAGATATTTATAATACTTACAACAGGGTCCGCTGTACTGTACAGCCTTTTCATAAAACGTCTACATAAACATGCATAAAAAATAGTATTTCTCGGAGGAGGCTCAAATGTATCAGTTCATATTTCACCACTTCATTGTTGCAAGCGTTATTGCTGAGCATAGAAGCACTACCTATTATGTTGGGGTCGGCTTCCAGTCTAACCAGCTGCATCTAAATAACAGTATTTTACATGGAGCGACTGCCTATCTTACCTACAGAACCCAAGTTAGAGTAGATGTTCTTATTTTCAGTTGTTTTTTTTTCGGTAGCAGCCCTGCATCTGAATTTATCAAACGGCTAGCCTCTTTTATTGCATGGGACTTATTAAAGGTCACTATGAAAATGCTATCACAAAAGATCTAAGGAGCAACATTTTGTCAGTTTAAGTTAAACTAGTGCTGGTTAATGCAGATTTCTAAACTCACGTACAAGAACCAGCATAGACAATTGCGAACATACCTATTGCAGTATCAAGTTATGTTACAACGGTCTCTGGAGTGCCAATCGAGCGCCGAAATAGAGCCGCATAGCGAACGTATCCGGTTTTCAAAACTACGCTACGGTTCGGAAGTACATTCGCTTTGACCACCGAATATAAGGAATGAATAAAACATTGACTGACCAACGTGTGACGTATAACTTACATGAAACCCAAATATTATGAAGCTATGAAATATCAGAACGTGGTTCTTGAAAAGATTAGGGTCTATCTGAATCTGCTGTTTTCCATAACCGCAAGCCGTTTTACAAAACAGCGTCGTTATGTAAAACAGCTGAATGACGTTTCGCGATTATCCATACTTACTGCGGGTCTAAAAAGGCCACATTAAGCAATTCCTCTAAAAGTGATTCATTTCCTGAATTCCCCTATGATTCTGCTATTTGACATTTTACTTTAATAACGCAATTCATAATTTGGTGACCATTTTACGAATTTCCATACACAACTGTCAAATAGATGAATTGCGTGCTGTAAACGCAGATAATATTATGAATTGTCAGTTTGTGACAATTTGACGATTTTAATTATGATTCATATTATGATCATATTATGATTCTGCCAAAGTGGCCTTTTTAGACCCCCTGAACTCTAACAAGCAGAATTGCATAAACGTTTTTAATTTGTCAATGCGCAGTGCAGCTCTCGCAGCACTGCTCCGCGCTCGGTTCGCTCGCTCGGCACGCGCGCGGGTTTGGTCACAGTTATAACCTAACCTAAGCTTAGTTGCAGCGACCGACTCGGCATTAGAAACCACACCAAACGCTTGTAAAGTAAGCGAAGTAGATGCAATTGTCTTAATTTAATTGCTACAAGAGGGTTCCTCAAGAGGATAGGTAGAGCAATAATCAATCATATGCAATGCATTCATATACATGCGATAATTTATGGTAATCATTGCATAACAGTTCCATGATAATTCGTGGGACACATCACAGTACATATACACGTCGCATGATGTGACGTGATGTGATAAAATTTAGTAGAAATCCCGTTCAGAAGGTTGTGTTTGGATAACCTATTAAATCGTGGAATATGTAGCTAGCTCTGACCAACAAATATATTATAGTTCATTGTGAATGTCTTATCACGGGGTTAAAAAACGCGTAGTCTAAACGCAGCCTTAAAATTATTTAGATTCCCGGTGGAAAAACAATGTTTTGATCCTTTTCTCAATCCTAGGCAAAACTCAAAAATAAGGCGCAGTTTCTTGGCAATTTGACTCGCAAATACACAAATCCAGTAAATCCTCAACTACTTTAGTAAAAAACTGAACGTTACGAAGTAAATCCTTCTGAAACCGATTCCGATACCGATACATAAAACATAACCCACAGGTACAAACAGCGAAACAGTAAGCAGTGCAGGATAGAATCAAGGAGTGGTGGCTTCTTTTTGACTTCAAAAAAAGGAGGAGGTTCTCAATTCGACTGTTTGTTTTTTATGTTTGTTACCTCATAACTTTCGACTGGGTGAATCGATTTTGATAATTATTTTTTTATTTGAAAGCTGGTGCTTCCCGTGTGGTCTCATTTGCATACGTTTTGGAGACAGACAACGGAACTCTTCAAAAAATAATAGTAAATAAACCACGATTGCTGCTATCGCATAAATGTGCATTGTTTTGACCCCAAGGATGATGAAATTTCGAATTAGCGGGGTAGGTACTATAACTAAAAAGCGAAAAATAAAAACTTTTTCCAAAAAAAATAAAACAACCGATTTCCGAAAAAACACTGTGATCTTTGGAAGTACTGACTGAGAGCGAAGACCGAATAGAGCTAATGGAACTAATAGAATGAACTAGTTCACTGACCGAAATGAACTAGTACGGAGCGACCTTAAAAATGACCGAGCAGGCACAAGACTAGAGGATACTGCTGTTGGCATTTGCAGGCATGGTGTCTTCCTAAAGGAATAAATTGTAGTAAGCAGGAAGCAGGATGCTGCTGATATATGCATACCAGCGCTGCGACACTTTTTAAATGTCGCAGCATCATGCTGATGTAGGAGCCTTTTGGCCTCGTACAGGACTTTCTGTTTAACTTTTTTAGTTAGTTTTTACTTCCGAGAAATTTGTTTTTTATAATTTTTGTACCATTGTGTGTTTATTTTAGTATGTGATCTTCTTGTGCGAGTCACAATAAATACTTTTTCTTTCTTTCTTTCGTACTCTACCAAAAGATACCCACCCAGCATACCTAGGTATAATTTTTGCTTACTGTACCAAAGCCTTCGAATCGGCGTGAATTTGCATCGCGTTGCCTATACGTCATGCGAGTGTTACCCTCGGGAAATCACCGGGCAAACGGCCGGGCAGACCACTGGGCACGGGGAACCTGACGTGTGGCCAGCATGAGCCTGTAACTGGGTGAATATGAATAATTAATGCGTATCAACATTGTAGAAAGTGAATTTGGAATCGAGCTCTGTTTGTAAAGGTATGTTTGTCTGCTGGACCAGTTTATTCCTGTTTAAACCGGTAAATACCGGTTGTTGTGTGCTCTGTTTAAGGTGGAGGGTTTGGAGATGTTACCTACTTTATAATGTAATCGTGTTTATTTATCTTTGCCTACGTGTAAATAAATTTACTTTCTGTGTTGAATTATTTTTTAACAAATTCACGAAAACCTGAATCTCCAAAAAATTACTGTCATTCTATGATAGTTGCATGACTTAGTTATAACAAGGCAAATTGAAGTAGTGTGTCAATTTGATTACCAATTAATTACGTTAGTTGTAACTACAGCGCTACTTGCAAGTCCGGTCTTTTTGAAACTTTGGTCCTCTTTTTCAATTATTTCGGTTGGTGTACACTGATCTTCATCCACCTAAGACTCCCTCCTATACAGGGTGACTTGTCATTTGACGTATTCCTTCTGAGGCGTGATAGCGTGACCCATTTGCAACAAGAAAGCACCCCATAAAGCGTTGGCGAAAATTCATGGGAATCGAGAAAACCCGATTTACTTTATTTTAGAAAATTGCCCAGAATTCGTCACTAAATATAACTTTGCTCTAACTATCAAATTAAATAACCTTCTGTGCTATTCCATTGGATATCCAATACCTAAACATATCTCGTAAGATATTGGGCATAGATATTGGGCGTAGATATTGGGCCTACGCTTAATGGTATGCTTAATTGTTGCAAATGGGACACACTATCCCATCACCTCCTGGAAGGGATACGTTAAATTACAAGTCACCCTGTATTAATCCCCATATTAATATAAACGTTGCTTTATTAACGTCTGACTAACCATACAGTTTTGACCTTTAAGCGTTTCTCAACAATAACGTTTATAAATAACGGGGCTTTTCTTGCTTCTTAATATTTCAATCATTCTGACACATCATTTTTACGTGGCATTGTTGCCTATCTATTTAATTTGACGCACTATCATGCGGTTAATTAAGGTATAATTAAAGGGACATTATATCGGTTTGTCCATTAGGTAGGCCGGGTTTTCCATTGTGTTTCGTTTAAATTATCCACTCAGTGATTAAACTATCATTTGGTGGTTCGACATGGCGCGTATCATACAGGTATCGTAATTAATTTCATTTATTTTTGAGTGATAATCAGAAGAATAAGTCTTATTTGTGAAAATAATCAATAATATTGTGTTAAGAGGGTGCGTTCCAAGACCAGGCAACGTTCGAAATAGCTGTGAAATGTTTCGTTTAACAAACGAAACATTACTACTTAATTTTTTATAATTAACAATTATAAAAAATTAAGTAGTTGTTTTAAATTTGAGAAGCAGTGGTGGCTCAGTGGTAATGGCCGCTACTTACGAGTTGTAGGTCGCAAGTTTGAACCCAGTCAGGCGATTAACTTTGTGTAAATAATTTCATCAGCACTGCTGTCGAGACGGTGAAGGGAAATATCGTGACGATACTACCACGCCAACCAGCACTTGGACCACGTGGTAGATTACAGCCCACTCCCTCTCACGGAGAGAAGGCCTCTGTCCCAGCAGTGGGAAGATTACAGGCTGATTTTGTACGAACTTCATGAATGGCAATAGTTAATATCGTAACATAGAATATTTCGTTATGTAAAAAAACATTTAGAAAGTTTCCAAAGCGTGTTTAAACCTAAAACTGTTTGACAAATTGGTGAAAACAGTGAAACGCTTCACAGTTATTTGACGTTAACAACTTTCAGAATGTACTCTCCTAATGAAATCTTAGGAAAGTGAAAATAGAGTCTTAATTCATTTTTGAGCGCAATAATTTACTAGAAATAATTCTTTACTCTTTTTCTAGTATTCTCCTTCTGTATGAAGGCTATGTACTCGTATGGTCGATTATCAGTTAAATTGATATAACATTTTCTTGAAATAATACCATAAGATATTTTACCGAACGTATATTGTGGGTCGTTGACAGTCGTTACGGGTCGCCAGAAGCCCGAAAGTCTGACAATCAGTCTTACCAAGGGGTATCGTGTTACCAAGTAACTGGATTATGGAGGTCAGAAAGGCAGTCGCTCCATGTAGAATACTGGTCGCTGTATTCTGCTGCTTCAGCTGCATCCGGTTAGACTTTCCTGTCTGCCGACCCCAGCATAGTTGGGAAATGGCTAGGCAGATGATGATGATATTGTGGGTCTTTGTTGTCGACCATACCTAAATATTTAAGAATCCATTTTGAAATGCCTAGGTAACTTAGGTAGGTAGCTACCGAAAATGCACTTCCGTACCCACACAATACTACCGAAAGCTCAGCTTACGTATTAGACTACACACAATAGAGTCAAACAAGCACGAACGACTCAATGATTTATGACTATGTGCAAACATAAGTTCCGCCATACCAATCAGAATGCTTGAATGCTCCAAAATAAATAGAAATGAATGAATAGAAAGTACTCCAAATAAAAATAATTTTTAGTGGGTATGGGATCGATGGGAATGAATTGATTTCTAATGAACTCAGAGTCAGCCTGTTTATTGATTTAAAAACGTTAAGAGCATTAAAGTCGTAGCAAGGGTGTAATAATACCGAATGATGGTATGTCAATAATAACATTAACCACAACCATTCAAAGTTATTTTCATTAGGTATCATTAATATCTTAGTTATTATACGCATGCAGTTTGTGTCCCAGAACTTGTTTAACACAGATTTATTTTCACAAATAAATTACATTTCCCGCCCACAGGGAGTTGATAGGGTGGCACGTGTAACTGTACAACTCCATAAATTGTATCTATAATTTTTGTTTTAGGTTCTGCTACCTCTGGTGTGCGTGATTTTATCAGAGGCTCAGGTACATATGCCATTCTTTGACCACATACCAGGGTTTCCTCACCAGGCTCGACCTATATTAGATGGTGCCAGAGACCAGCCTACCCACAAAAATGTAGGTTACAACGGCGGCGGCTATGACACATGGTTTCAACATTTTGGTAATCCTGATGCACACTCATTTAATTCTGGCAGCCAGGAAAGAGATAAGTCTTATGAAGATTATGATCCGTTCTATCATGGAGATCCATATTTTCAAGGCAGTGGTTGGGATCAAATGCCAGGAATAAATAATGTATTTAACATTCCAAATCCAGGCTTTAACAATCATAAACATCAACCACCACATAAGGGAAACAACCCAGAAGGAAAGCCGAAACAAGGTCATAAAGATATTTCTAATGTCCTAAAACCTGAAGAGAAACTTAAGGAAATAACACCAATTGACCGAAAACCAATAGAACAGAACAAAGGCCCTAAATTAAATGAAGGTAAAATACCAGAAGTAAAAAATAAACTAAACGAAGCGAACATTTCAGACGTGACAAATAACTCCGAGGTATTGCCCCCAAAAACAAATGAGATCAAGAAAGAAGATAAAAATGCCGATAAAGACAATAAACAAGTAGGTTTAGAAAAAAAGAAGGATTTCTTACTGGTTGGACAAGGTGACAATGGGAATAACGTATACCTCTTACATGAAAACAACCCTAACCCGAATACAGTTGTTACACCTAGTGGTAATCAGCCTGGCAACAACATAATTTATGTTCCCTACAATCCGGGACAAACTAACAATCCCGTTTATCAAGTTATTAATGGACAGCCTGGCTCTTTACCCACAAATGTTCAAATGACACAAGATAAGGTAGGAGCGTATAATAATGATGTATCAAACCCTGGGCAATCTACTACCAGTTTGAATACAGGTAACCAAAATCCTGGATATGTTACAATCTATTCCAATGGGCAGCTGATACAAATACCTGGTGTTGTTGTTAACTCAGCACCAAATAATGCACCTGTACAGAATGGGAATCCCATGCAGGGAACTAATTACATAATTGCAAATACAGTCCCCAATAATGTACAAACTGTACCAGCCGTTCAAAATCCAGGCACAAACGTTATTTATGCCACGATACCAAATCAAGCATCTACCGGTCAAATATATGTTCAAGTGCCAAATTGTGTTAATGCCATGTCTAATGGTTGTGGGTCGGGGACTGCTCAAGGAGTTAATAATGGTATGTCAAATAACGGTTTACCTAGCAATATGGTAGTTTATCAGGCAAATCCAAATACGGTTGCTCAGCCGGCAGTATTACCAAATGGCATCGCAAATGGCTACGTTCAGCCAAATATGATGGCAAATCAACCACAAGGAGCGATAACAGTAGCCATTCCGAATCAAGGTTTTAGAAATCAAAATACTCCATACCAGCCAGCAGTTGAACTGCCGGTAAACAGTGGCACGAACGGATACAATCAGCCAATAGTTTCGAATCTAGGACAAAATGTACCAAATCGAGGCGGTATGATGGGCAACCAAAATGTGCCAATTGAGGCAGCGGTTCTAATGCCAGATAGCAATAACAACAATGGTTACAGCCAACCAATATTGTCAAATCAAGGGCAAGGACCCAATGTACCAAACCAGGGAGCTTTTCAAATGCCAGTTGGTAGTAGCAATGGACAAAGTAACAATGGATACTATCAACCAACGGTAACAATGCAAACACAACAGGTTAATACGCCTGACCAGGGAATTATGTATAACCAATATACGCCTCCACAGCCTGCAGTCCAAATGCCAGTCAATAATGGTATGAACGGGTACAATCAGCCTATGGTATCAAATCAAGTACTAGGATCAAATGCACCGAATCAGGGAGCCGCAGTAAACAACCAAAATACACAATTACAGTCCGCAGTTGAAATACCTATCCCAAACGGATACAACGTTAATCCTCCAGTCACAAATCCAAGTCCAGCTGTGAATGTAGGAAGCCGGGATGACATTTCCAGCAACGAGAACGTGCAACCACAACCAGCGGCTACATTGAATAGTGGATCAAATGGATACCAGCCACCACAAGTATCAAATCAAGGAGATCAAGGGACAAACGCCAATACCAACACCCCTAATAATGGTGAAGTAATCAACCAAGAATCTGATAACGCTCAACCAATAGCAACATCTTCACTAGTTTTAGACACTAACAATTTGTCATCCTTAGGCGCTCAACCAGCAATCATGATTTCCGACTTCAAAGACAAATCTGGTGCCAAAAAAGACAAAAAGAAGAGCAAAGATAAAAAAGAAAAGAAAGATAAAGGAAAGAAGAAAGATAAGAAACCTAAAGATGATGGCAAACCAAAGGTTTCGGGGCCTTTTACTAATCAGATGAAAGATGTAAAACGTTAATTAAGATGTTGGTTAATTTCCACCCTTGTTTGAAATTAATTTCAAACTATATTAAAATAGCGATAAATGAAGAACAATATGTTTCCATAATGTATAAATGACTAATTCTTTATAAATAATATTTCATGTTAATGATGTTTATTTTTCTTTTATTTAAATCACATCCCATTATGAATCGGGTCACTGAGTATTTGCCGAGTCTAAATATCAAACAATACACATATTTTATGAGAAATGAGTGAAAGTAGTCAGTCATCTGTAATAGATGAATCTTTAGTTAATCTTTTCAAGAAAAATAGTGGTCTGTCAGCTGATAAACAGGAAACAAATGCGCCATTGAATTAAAAACAATTGATACTCACGGATGTTTTTTTTTATTTGCAGGTCAGATTGTATGTTGATCAAAATGCGATTCGCGACCGTACCCAAATATTTACATATTTATAGAAATACTAGCTGACCGGTCAGACGTTGTCCTGTGTCCTAGAACTCGATTGCAGCGCCACCTACCGAGTCCAATTGTAAATCTAAACCATCGACCCACCTGGTGCCGTTGGGGCCGGATTTGGCGAGAAATCGTAGCGCAGCGGACAGAGCTCCGGCGGGATCTCATGGTGACATGGAGAGTGCGATTGTTGCAACCCAGTGCTACAGTGGCACGCCACGATTGCGGTGGTAAGTCCCCTCTTTGAGGAGTGGTTTGAGAGGCGGCACGGCGTCCTCACCTTCCGCCTGACGCAGGTCCTCACCGGACACGGTTGTTTCGGGAGGTTCCTGTTTCGGACAAGGCGGGAGGAAAAGCCCGGGTGTTTCCACTGCGAAGATCGCCCTGAGGACACGGTGGAGCATACTGTGGAGGTTTGCCCGGCTTGGGAGGAGCACCGCCGTGTCCTTGTGGAGGCGATCGGCGGCGGCGATCTCTCGCGTCCGGCCCTGGTCCAGGCCTTGGTACGGAGCGAGAATCCATGGGTAGCCGTCACCTCCTTTTGCGAAGCAGTGATGATCGCGAAGAGGGAGGCGGCGCACGTGAGGGAGAGGCAGTATATGCGCCGTCACGGCCCTAGCCTCCGTAGGAGACGCCCTGGGCGTCGGGAATCCCAGGCTGATTCCCGGCCACCGTAGGCGCGTGCTTGCGGATGTCAAGTAATGGGTAGCTCGCAGTCCGGGAAGGCCCAAGCCCGGGTCAACAGCGCGTTGTGTTCCACGCGCGTCTCAAAGAGATGTCAACACCAACTGGTGGGGTCCACAAAGACCGATCCCTGCCAGGGGTGCGGGTTGTTCGAAAGAGATACCGCGGCCCCTGGCACACAGGCAACTGAAGGAACCCGGGTGGGTTTTAGTCAGTAAAAGTCTAACACGCCCTCCTACTCCACCCAGAGCGGGAGAAGTTATTTGATGATTTTCCATCCAAAAAAAACCATCGACCCACTCGAACACGAAAGAAAAATCTTCACAATCGGTCCAGCCGTTTAGTACGAGTTCAGTGGCATACACACGAACAGCAGATTTATACGGGTTCCTACTGATAATAATCATTATTATAATCAATACTACTCTCTTATCACCAATCCGAAAATCTTACTCAGCATGAATAAAGACTATCCTATGACACTTTCCTCATCAAATCGGATCAGTCCTCCATCTCGGCTACCCTTTGACCACAAACTGTTCCAAACTTACGATAATCTGTTCTTACAAACTCGTCTTGGTATGAACAAATTGCTCTAAAACTTGTTCTGTGTTCCGCCCCCATTGACCGTTTTCAGTCGAGCGATCACAAACAACAACAGATGATCGATCGTTGTGCCTCGGGTTCAATTTTGTGTAAACGGGCACAACACAACTGACGAACTGAGTTGTCTGTGTACCTACAGTATATGTGTTGTGTACTTATGTACCAAGCTTCGAGGAGTGTTTCCTTTAACATTACTTGGGATAATGGTTGCTAAGTAATCTCTGCTGCAATTGCAAGTGATTGCTTCGTGTTTGTTCTGGTTATACAATCTGGTTAAACTAAAGTTAGATGGCATTGATTACTTCCCTTTGCTATAGTGATTGGAACAGGTCAGCTAAGCAAACAGTCGAATTTCAAAAGTATACCAACTTGGGATTTTCCTCTGCAGGGCAGATACCTCTTCTCAAACAAAAATACGAGCATGGATCACCAGCTCACGACACTTCATAACTGCGTGTTGGTTGAGGATATGATTACTGCATGGGAGTTTGTTGCGCCACTTCTTCTTCCCAGCTAAAGCACTAGGAAGTGGTGAAGGGCGGGCATTTTGGGGACTGTCTTATGTAATTTTGACGTTCAAAAAGTGCTGACTCTCAGCCTAGTTTGACTTTTGATCCTGATACGAAGTCCAAGTTTCCTTACGCTGTTTTCCTTTGAGTTCTAGTAGCACTGTCTAAAATTAATTTAATAAGAAATAAGACAAAATGACACTTTTCAATATCTTTGTGATACTGTGCAATGCAATGACACGTTTTGCACGTCATAAATGTACGTGACCTATGACGTAGGAGATATTGCAAATGTATTATATTTGCAATATCTCACATACAGCTTACCATGAAACATTACATTTTATAAATATTAACATATTTCTGCCGCGAAGCATCGTAGCTGGGTTGTACACACGGCTACACATCAAGCTATAGATTTCCAGTTTACGCTGATCCCGTACTGTACGGAAATCCTATACAATGTGAGATCAGCTTATACTGGAAATGTATAGCTTGATGTGAAGCCGTGTGTACACATAGACATTCCCACTTCGTAACTCACTGTTACTCACAATCTAAATCATTTTGTACGATATTGCTTAGCAATACTTCATACGGTATGCAACCACAAGGTGGACCGATGACCTTGTGAAGACCGCAGGAATCCGCTGGATGCGGAAGCACAGAACCGGTCGAAGTGGCGGAGCTTGGGGGAGGCCTATGTCCAGCAGTGGACGTCCTTCGGCTGAAATGATGATGATGATTGCTTCATATTATATTCGTAAATGTTGTGCGCTCATCAACGTAAATAACGCAATGAATGTTAACGGTCAAATGGAAGCCATTCCTACTGTGTGACGCATGTACCGCACCGCGACCTGTCTGAAGGAGTGCCGCAGTACTATTGTACGGGCGCATGGGGCTTTTCAGCTTCGTCTCTGGGATGACTACGCTATGTGATGCCAATGGTAATGCAGCCAGTCTGTTCTGTGAAAAGTTCACTGTGAAAAATTGGGTGAAGTGAGGGCTTATAAGTCGATTCGCACGAATTTGCTAGCACGAATCGGGCAAATGGATGCTTTTAAAATACATATATATCTAATACCTTTAAACGAGCAATTCTTGTATATATGTATATAATTATGTCGAAGATTCAACAAAATTATTAAAATGAAATAAAGTCTTTTTAGTATGGCAACGTAAGCAGTTAGCTTGGGTGAGGTCGTCACTATGTATGTGACGTGGACTGTCATCTTTTGGACAGGCGGAGACGTGAGCACATCAAAGAGTATAATAATATTAATGGGAGGAGCACATTTATTCTGACGAACTCGCCGCGTTACCATCGAATCAGTTACTTTTATTCAAAAGCTAAGATGTCTGATAACGAGATACCGCGTGATTCACCGTTGTTATCACGTGAATTCCCGTTATATATATAATCTGAATCTCGGAAACGGCTCCAACGATTATCATTAAATTTAGTATGCGTAATATACTCGTACGGTTTCGGTTTCGGGGGCGATAAATCGATCTAGCTAGGTTTCATTTTTAGAAAACGAAAAAAAAATACCGAGCGAAGCTCGGTCATCCAGACATTTATTTTCTATACTTACACGAAGTTATTTTATTCAAACTAAAACTCAAAGCATTTATTTTAATTAAACCATTTACAGGCACTTATGAATTGTCAAAAAGTCGATCAGTTGGAAAGTTGAAGCTAGTTGCCCATTCCAAAACGTAGATCTCTATGAAGAAGAACGGTTGGATGTTACAAAATCTTGGGAACATTATTCTTGTTGCTTCGATATGTGAGAACAATGTAAAAAAAAACAATTCTAAATATAAGATTCAAAATAAGCCCTGGAAGTTAGGAGATGACCAGTCTCAACCGACAGCGCCCGTTCACGAACTTGACGCGTGGATCAGCACCATCCAGCTCAACCATTTTGTAGGGAACCGAATGATCCAACACACGTGCCACCATCAGTGAGACATTTATGTGAGCATGACATACTCTCAACTGCCATGCTTTTTCAAGTCAATGTACATCAAAACAACACAAACGGATGCATGGTACTCACATTTACAAAATTTTAACAAAATGTTTCTAATTAAACAAACTATAGTTTGCAATGTATTTGTGGGCCAATCGAATCACACAAGTTTTCACGGTGACATTTGTACAAAAAAGCTATGTATATTTCCATAGCCGATGGTGACCACATCCATCATCAGAATGTTCGAAAATAAAAGACAACAATATTTTGAAACTGTTTTTATTAAATTGTTAAATATGAAATCTCAATAAAGTCAACAACTCATTGTTATAATAATTGTTCTGGTTTAAAACTTTCTAAGCAGTTGTGTTTGTGTGGTGTATTGTGCGACTTATATTTATATGACTATTATTATAAAGGGTCATTGCAGAGATGTTGAACGGTGTCAGTACAAAGTATATGTGCGATATTTATTTTCATATGTTAGACGAATTTACTTGGTTACATTTAGACATTGCATAGGTACAAACAGAATGAAAATAAAGCACATTTGCCTGCCGCCGATAAGTGGTGGATTTACACACTTCCAAAGTATAGGCTGATATTTTTTTACGCCCCTACCTCTACAATGTAAAATGTATATTTTGAATATAGTCTGAAATATATTTTCCACAATTTCACTCGCTTCTCACTCCTACAAATTGTGGGCAGAAACAGATTATTGGTTTGGGCCGAAAACGGGGTGTTTTGCTATAGAAGTATATGGTGCCGTGGAATGTATAATAAAAGGGAAGAACGATAAGCCATAAAAAAGACGTCTTGTGTCTACAAAAAGAAATAAGTATTTTCAAGTAGGTAATCAGAAAATTTACGGCGGCAAAAAAAAAACAAGTCTGGTTACAATATATGCCACACCTAATATCTGCCGCCCTAGACTTGAGCCTACTCTACCTACTGGTGTATCCGCCACGCCATTTAAATTAATATAATAAATCTAACTAATCAGACAGCTGTGCTGCTGGGGAGTTTGTTGCGCCACTTCTTATTCCCAGCTAAAGCATTAGGAAGTGGTGAAGGGTGGGCGCTTTGGGGGACTGTCTTATGTGATTTTGACGTACGAAAAGTGCTGATTCTCAGCCTAATTTGAATAAATGACTTTTATTTTGAATTCGACTTTAATTCGACTTAACAGTTCCAGTACTCCATATAAAGGTTCCCACGAGGCTTGATGGCTACATGCGCATGCTTCGCCTATCATGTCGGCACGAGGTTCATGAGAATATATTAGCTCAAGCTGCCGCAATTTACCTACGTACATAGACTTTATTAAATTCAGATTACATTAGGCAGCTGACACACGATGTTTTTCGCTGCTAGACCACTATGCTACTTCTGACAACGTTCAACATCAATCCAGAATATTATTTCAGTTCAAACATTGCATGAATTTATATTCATATCATGTGATAACAACCCAAAACGTTTTCCACAATATTTTACGTAAATTAAGCAAAAACAACAAACATTACAAAACGAAAAACACAAAAAGGACCATTTATAAATCTTACATTAAAATCTTCATCGCAAGATTATTTAAAAATTTCTTCGTTTATTTCATAATAATGTTTTTTTTAAATCTGAGAGATAATATTTTTTTAAATGTTTTAAAATCTTTTTTTTAGTACTATTTAGAATTAATATAAGCATACCTTCGTTCTAGACTATCACAACATTCAAAGGCATAAGTTTGGACCTTGGCTTGCAAAGGATAAAAGGTGTTCTCTGACCCTGGCTGACCTTGGGCAGGCACTTTGCATACTTAACCACTTTCGGATGAAAACTAGTTGAAATCGGACCAGAGGTTTAATTACGAGGGAATAGTTGTGGTTTTAAAGCTTTGATCTCAAATATATTTTTGAGATCAAAAAGTGTAGGAAAAGGTGGAGGCGTGTTGGTACCATTGTACCATAATTACAAACTGACGGAATCCATCAACATGGTTCGGTACCTACATGATAATATTTAGTTGCACCTTTTGGGAGGGAAGAAACTACTCTGAAGTAATGAATGGTTTGTTAGAAGACAAGAAAAGTAAAGGTGAAACTGGACTTTGCATCAAATGCAATATTAACTTACTAAATACCAAGCAAGGAACAAGTCGAAGAGTTTGCCACGTGGCAAAATCGCAAGAGCACGATCCCGTTGGAACCTAAGTATCTGGTATTAGCTATCTTAAGTAGCCAAGTGCGCAAGATGCCTTATTTAACAAGAATTTCATCGAGGTAAAATATTTTACAAACAAATTCTTTTCCTCTTGTAGGTACCGTGAATCTTCATGTTTATAAATTATATTCCATTACTTATTAATATCTTTGAACAAAATTGATTAATATCTTAAGAATGTTTCAGTATAGCTAAATGTTTGCGGATTAATCAATTTATCTCAAAGAAACGATTACGGGTGACTTGCCACGGTCAATAATATAATTGCTTATTTAATATAATTATTTTTAGAAGACAAAGAAAACAAATAATTAATCTTTTGAAAGAGCAATAATATTAATGAACACCGTCTTAATAGCGAGCTATTTTGGGGTTTAAAGACACTTTTAAACATATCTACTATTTATCTTACAACGAAAATGGAGACATTTCAATTGTACCGATTAAGATAAACAATATATTTTTTGTTAAAACTTCTCAATGATGGTCTTTTAAAAGCATTGCATGTAGGTACTTAATGTTTGTAGAAATATGTTGGTTTGTAATACATTTATTATCTTTGATTTAAAGGATGACACAGCACCCTAATTGAGTTACCCACTATCAATCACAGTCTGAATCATTTAGAAGGATATTGCTAGTATATTGCTTCTTATTATATATGAAAACTTTGTCTGTTACAATGTAAATAACACAATTAATGCTGTTGAACTTTTAAAATGAAAGCCATTGCACAATTAATGTGGTAAGCAATTTTACCGCTGCTTGAGATTTCAAAATATTAAGAGAATTAGAAATAAATAATTTATCGAATAAAATATTTATACCAAGACAGAAATGTGTAGATGCGTTTTAATTTGAAGCACGCTGTTTGCCAATCTTATATTTTTATTTTTATCAATGTATATGTGTAGACTATGCTTTGATCAATGTTAGGTATTACTGTTTGCTCTTTAGGCAAGAATAGTAAAGTGTCCGTCAGAGAACATCGCAGCAGAATGTGGGCAGTTAAATTCTGTTCACCTAATATCTAAGCTTGGACTTTGTTAATTAAAATATTTAATAAAAAACTTATTTTTCTTATTTTACACAAAAATCGTAAGTACTTCGGTGATCGGGACCCTGTACGCTAACATGAACCCACCAACCCTCCTTAATTATGATTAGTTATAACCTGTGCATTGTGCCTGTGAAGTTTAAAAAACAACAACGTCATTTATTTTAAACGGCGGGAAATGATAATTGTTTACAAGGTTTGTACACATTTGTACGTTTCTTTACAGAAAAACAATTGCAAATTATCAACATAATGAAATATATTCGACCAACACATGTACATAAAAATATAACCTCAATAAGTACCAAATCCTTATCGAAACATCGAATTTCCCTCAGAATGATTGCCACAATCGAACACCTGAATTTGCCAATAACTTCCGCCATTTTGCTCGATTTTCGCGCCATAGTTTCCGCTTGACATAAATGTCACAGCTGTCAACACAATGCACAGACTATAAACGCATTCACGACTCAATAGATGGTCATTATAATTGAAATTAATTTGACAGTGAAAATTGGTCAATCTCTTAACGTAGCTGCTCGCTTTATCTATGCGCTTTATCTATACCTCTAGGTAGGGCGCAAATTATCCAGGGGTCTAGGCAGTTTTATATACTTTGCTTAACCTAGTTTTGTCCATGTTATTTGCTAAAATAATAATAAGGAAATAAGCTGTTACTAGTTGACGAACTAGATACTTTGATTTTGATCAGTAATTCCGGATTATTTCCGCAACCGGGTTTCGGAAGCGCTCTATCAGTGATTCATAAGGTGCCACCGCAAACCACTAGCTTTGCCAAAGCCACATTGCCGGGGATCTTGCTCCGGCAAATCGGATATTTCCGGATTAAACGTCTGTTAACGATGCAGGTGGAATTCGATGAATAAATACGGTATGAATTGCTTTTATCAAGCATAAAATAAATTCCGAAATGAAAATGTAAAACCCTAACGAGCCACAATATTTTGCAATTTAAATGAAATTACGATAGTGGTTGTTCCATGGAATTCATTCGTTATTATAAATGCCCGCTGACCCCCAGAATTACTTACAGTATTATTAATAATAAAACAAATTAAGTTTAATAAAAATACCGAATACATAATAGGGAAATATTGCGTAATTTGGTTCAGATCAATATTTGACTTCTCAGAGTAAAATTGACGAATACTATACGCAAGTAGTTTCAGGGTTTTATTATTAGTTTTTGAGTTTCTCAAATCGAAAACATTTTTTAAAGATCTGAGGTAATATTCAAAAATGTTTTCCACGTTTTAACTTTCCACAAACAGAATTGTGCTATCGTTTGACAACTCAAGCGAAACATCAACACGAACGAGCCCATTGTATTTTGTATTTTTATAAAACCGTTGTTTAACCTAAAAGCTTATATTATGTACAATGATATCAAACAAGCATTGAGCAATTTTTTATGAATTAATATTAAAAATATGCTAAAATATTTACAATATAAACGGACTTTGTAAAAGTTTGCTCTGTACGAGGCCGCCTCGCGAGGCACGGAATGTTTTACATGATAACATTTTATCTTGTTGGAACAGCAATTTTTTTATGTGTTTGCAAAATATTCGTGTGTGTAAGTCACGTATGCGAAGGATAACTTTTTGATTGATTCTTGTAGCTATTTATATAGAAGAGGATGATTCAAGTAGTTGACTAGAAATTGTTATTCATAACAGGATCATAGTACGAATGTCTAAAGCCAGTTGAGCTTTTTGTGCCTCAGCGAGACCGCCTCGTCAGTTAGACCTAATTATCTTATTAAAAATATTTAAGTGCTTTTTAAGTCAAAGAGGACAAATGTTATTTAAAAATATTTACAATATTAAGTGAGTAGGACTAGCGGATGAATGAATTAGTAATTTTAAGTGAAAAGATTTCTTCGATACGCTGCCGTCAAAATCATAGTTAAATATAGGTACTCTCTTAATTTTTCTTTACTTAGGTTCCGATTTAGAACATTAATCACATAGCAGCCTAAAATCTGAAATAATGACGTCAACAAGATACAATTTAAAATTATTAAAAAATATCAATTCAATGCATTTTTCTAGTACGAAGTACCAATGAAAAATTTTAATGCTGGCAACATTTTTATCAAAGCTGCAACATTGCTGTGCCGGTATCCAATGGGCTATGCGAATTCGAAGACGATTTGAATGCGGAGCAACCATTGGTCGGCGGCGGCGGGTGCCGCGCGGGGAGGGTATCACCGCGCGCTGCTCGACGAGTCTTTCTCTTGTGAACTCTGAGGACTCTTCAAGTCCTTAGAGGTCGCGTCCAGACTCTGGTCTCGGGATTCTTGGACTGATTCTAGCCCAATGTCAAATGAGGATTGCCTGCTGAAATAATTATTTTATTAAGTGAACAATAGTAATAAACGTAGGTCATTGTCAAGGTCCTCAAGTGTCCTTCAAAGAACTTGGGGTTCTATAGGGTGAAGGGTGGGAGTTTTGGGGGGCCTGTCTTATGTAATTTTGACGTTCAAAAAGAGCTGACTCTCAGCCCAGTTTGAATAAATTACTTTTGATTTTGATTTTGATATGGTAGTTTATGTGCTACCAACCTTTCTGTCAAGTAGTTCCCAGGAGCTGACAGCGAGCGGCCAGCTCTTGCCAGTCCCCCTCGCTTGGTAGCCGCTGTGGGCTTGTCTGGTTCGCCGCGAGCGCTGGTGGACTCTCTGCGAGACGTGCTGCCTTCTCGACTGCGGAGGAACGGGTTCTGGGGACAAATGGAATGTGGTTACTTTAATTCTTCCATCCTTGTGTAAATATCCAGGTTTTGTTGTAAGGACCACTGAATAGTTTAAATGAATCACTTTTCACGTGGCACACGACTAGACACTTTTCAAAAGCTTTATTGTCATTACGTCTACAGGCGTTAAGTGCCTTGGAATCTTTTAAACTATAACACAAAGTATTTATTTCAATTAAACTCATTCAGAATTTCTTAGAACCGGTTTCGAAATCAGTTTGAAAATCCTTTGGTTAATATTGCAAAAAAAACAAGTAAAAGTATTTGTTTATAAGACACTTAAAACTCGAAAAAAAACTGAAAGGTTTTGACCAAGTAAAAAATTAATATTTAGAAGAACCAACGACTCTCACCTGGAAGCTGTGCTTCTTCAGCATAGTCTTGATGAGTATCAGTGTGGACAGGTTGGGGATGGAGGTGACGACCTGCGCCATGTCCTCCTCCGTCACTTCCACCAGACGGCAGTTCTCCTGTTCTGATGGGAGTTGATCCTTGCCTCCGTTTGTTATCCACTCGTGATCCTGAGGGAAAGAAAGAGCAGGTAGATTTTGAAGAATTAGAATACAAAGTTCAGTAAAAAAGTTCTCAGAATTGGTTAAACCTTTCTTGGGGGTCCAAAAGGCTTTTTACGGCTTGTTGATGATATTTTACCTTAACTATCAACGTAGACGGATATGAATAAAATAGTCGAAACATGACGTGGGAGTTCCGTGTGGTGCCGGACGTAAAAGAATACCACCATCCCATTTCTTCCCGTGGGTGTCGTAGAACGCGACTAAGGGACTTACTAGAGAATGGGCAGCAGCGTTCTCTATGCATTTTTACAACCTTACTGCGATCGCCAACCCGCCTGCCAAGCGTGGCGATTATAGCAAAACCCCCTTTTGGGGGAGGCCTATGTCCAGCAGTGGACGTCTTTCGGCTGAAATGATGATGATGATGATGACGTGGAATAACAGAACAAAGTTCCTTTCGCTGCTGTAGGTATATTAACAGGCAAAATGTTATACTTTTGTTGGTCTAGCTTCTATATGCCAGGTGCGAGAATAACGTGCGAAAAGAAACTGCGTTCCAAAAACGAAAATAAACAGGATGTTTTGGAATCCTAGTCTGGTTAACTTACGCTAACATGAACACACAAATTGGTTCTTTTGATTGACACAAGAAATACAATTACAGTTAGCACGTGTATTTTGTACAAACATCTATGTTGATCAAAGATTTAGCGCAAATATGTAGAGTTAAGGATGTTTGTTCATTGCGTTGAAAGCTTTACTAATTTGTGAGCTTCTGATCAATTTGGGAGACACCAACGCGCATAAGGCAACTATGATAAGCTAAGTTGAATAAAAGAGGAAGTTGAACATGGAATTGTTGAAACGCTATTTGATTTGGTTGTAGGTCGGAATTGGGTTATTGGGTTTGCAAAAAGCATTTCTCAGTAGTAGCCTGGAACCAGAATTTGTCCCCGGTTCAAGGCAATAGGCTCGCACATGAAAATGGGTGTAGCTTATATAGCTACAGCACTGTCTAATGCATCGGTCTATCTGACCACACGCCGACCGCGATGGACGATGTGTAGCCGTCCGTCACCAACGACAGCCGAATGGTATGTTCGTAAGCACACGGGCACGGTCTCATTGGCATGCTAACTATTGATAGTTGCGATGGCGGCAACGAACGTTTTGGCAACCGCTATCGTGTCGGTTGTCCACTGTGACGTCCCCATTAGTCCCCATACGCAGTCGGTGAAGAAGAGACCATAACCTTACTTTTTGGGGATTACAGGGGCGCTGTTATGTTAACCTGGCTTCCCACGGTGCGTGATATTGCGGCGGACACACACCGGCCACCATGGGAAGAGTATGGTGTGGTAGCGCAGGCACGTCCGTCGCGGTGCGTCCAATCCGCGGCGAGTCGTTAACTTCAAAGGTGCGGTGCGTGCTTCTTTTTCACTGTGCATTTTGGAATGACAAAATGGATCTAATCTCAAGACCCTCACAGACCGACATACTCCGTTGGAAGAGTCTTGGTGTGTGGTGCGTGGCTGTCGGTGGTCGTCGGCCGTGCATGACAATCCGCAATATCACGGATCGTGGGAGACCGCCTTTATGTGTGATTTGTCATAATACTCAGAACGAGTTAGCACTGTGCATTAACAATTTGTCAAAAGATTGCTGATTGAAGCAGAAAATAATTTGTTAACAGCCGTTACTGGGATTAACATAAACCCAGAAACAAAACAAAGCGAGTAACATTTCTCGTTCAAAGCGATTTGCTAAACCAATCACTGCGTTTGAAAAGGTCACCCGTAACAATACAGATTGGTCGAACTGCTCGACTAATTGCGTTGACTTAGACGATTTGATTATTCTTGGAGAATTTCGCTTTATTACAATGGGGGTGGATTCTGATAATTTAAACCTTGATCTTTTGAAAGGAATTTTTATTTTAGTTAGCGTGATAAACAGATACCATCTTAGCATTTGATCGGTACGGATTAAATTCGATGGAGGTGATTTTTTTTTTTTGGAATGTCTTTATATTGTCTATGTTTATACAGAGTGGCAGGTGGATTCTAGACCCCTACAATATAAATTATTCGACGGTAATAAAAAAAGCGGTAGCGTAAAAAACTGCAACACCTACGCGGTCAAAATGTATGGAACAGCAATTTTTGTATTATGTAAGGGAGAACTATGGATATAGCATCTTCCTGAATACTAGTACAGTCAGCAATGTAACACAAAATTAAAATCGGGTACCTTCCCACTAAACACCTTTGTTTCTCCCTTGGATAAGGAATTCAGGCAACAGTTTTGTGTTATGTTTTTTTATGTGACTCAAAAATACTTAGTCCTACTAGTATCAGAATTACAATCCCACCTTAACCTCCTGCAGGGTAATCCTCGTGGCCGGTTCCTTGTCCAGCATCCTACTGAGTAGGTGTCGCAACTGCTTGGAGGGCTGGATCCTGCCGGGGTAAATCAGGGGTTCTGCCAGGACCTTCCGCTGCAGTTCCACCGCCGAGCTGCTGACCCACGGCACTTTGCCGGTCACCATCGCGTACAGGGTCACGCCGAGAGACCAGATGTCTGCTGCCTGCAGGTAGATATGAAATGTTACAATTACAACGTTACAAGCTTATTGTGGCGCATGGCCAAAGTCGGAACAAACACCGCCATCTTGTTTTGTCAATATAATCGTCCTTGGTTCGATTGCCAGGTCGGGCATAGTATTATTTTGGGCAATAGGCTCGCCCTCTATTACATTAGACATATATAACTGGCGAAATGTAGGTGTTCTATAGGTACAGCACTGCAGAACTCTGCGGGAACCAAGGCGTGATGTTATGTTAGATCTTTGTACAGTCCGTTTACAGTTATTTTACCTCTGACAGCAGTAACAGCAGCAACCCAACAACAACATTATTGCAACAAGAATAGAGATAATTGTGATACTGACCTACTTGTTAGTGGCAGCAAACCTACAAGCAACCCTTAGTAATTTAACGAGAACAAAGATCGCTATGATTTTGTCAGGGACGCAAAATCCGAGGTAAAATAAGTGTGAACGAACTGTAGCACACTAGTTATATATTTTTTTTATATTTTGTGTCAGCATGTGTTGAGTGAGACTACCAGTTCGTTAAATTTTGATCAAATTTGACGAGTTCCATCAAAATTCTTTTTGATCAGATTATTCTGCTGAGTTATAAGGAAAAATTCATCATCGTATTAAGTATTGCTTGAAGATTAATATTGTAAAAGATAAAGGTACTACTCGCTATATTTCAAAAGGATACATTATTTTACGAACGTATAACATTTCTAAGGAGAACTGTTCAACACTATCTAAAAGATGTACTTACAGAAATAAGCACCATATCATTTCATATACTATAACATCTTTCACAACGCACCTCTCCACTATACTTATCAGCGGGCGCGGCGGCCTCAGGGGCCCGGAAGGCGGGGGTGCCAACGGTGCCCGAGACCCGGCCGGCCGCCGCCAGCTCCCCGCAGGCGCCCAGGTCTGCCACCTGCACCCGGCCCTCGCCCAGCAGCAGGTTGGCTGGCTTGATGTCCCGGTGTGCTATCCGCTGGTAGTGCACTGTGGGATAACGGAAAAGGTTGAAGAAAACTATAAACGCGAAACAAAGCGTATGGACACGATTTTGACCTGGATCGTACCTGAGAAGTTATCTATAGGTTTTGATAGGTAACTCAGTGTGTCACCGAATAAATAACTTTGTAGGCGATGTTTATGACCATGAGGAGGTAGTAGCTAATTCCATTTTATGTATCCAGTTTTATAAGAAAGCCTTTGGATCCGCAAGTGCACGAAGTGTACGTTAAGGAAAAAACAAACAGTTAAGTACAAACTGCACTAACTTTATAACATAGGTACAATGCAAAACGTGCCAATTGCCTAAAAAGCATTTCTGAAATTGTCAGTAAATAAATTCGTTTCGTGCGAATCGTCTACAGAAAATAAAATCTTATTTAAAAGTGTCGAGTAGCCCGTTTCGCGAGATTAAATTCGTGTGAATCGACTAATAAGCCACCGATTTGAGCGAGTAAAGTCGTGCGAATCGACTAATAAGCCGAAAATTTTCTCATTCTAAAAATTTCGAGATGTAAAAGAAAACAATTTTTTAATCATCTTTTATGACAGAAATGAAATACAGAAAAGTAAAATCCATTCTTGTGGATAGAACTGTCCGACCATATCTGTAGCTTTTGTACTTATTATATCCAGGGAGAATAAATATTGTGTAGATTAAGTAGTGATATCTATGCGTGTAATACATTCCATGATCCCGGGAAGAATGCTAACATGTTTTCCATACAAATGTTTGTTTTGGTCGAACCAATCTCATGTATTTACTGAATATGTATGTTGTGAGAATCAACGATCAAGAATACTTATACAGTCAACAAAATAGTTAGGTATAAAAAGGCAAAAATCTTTCCATTGCGTTGTCAATATTCGCTGATTTATTTTTTGGCTAAAGAATCAGCATTGCCATACAACGAAGCAATGCTGTCAATTTTTTGGGCACTTTTCCTGTCGACAGCGATGCTGACGAATTTTTTGATGCCATTATCCCCACATTTGAAAATATTATTTTAAGACTTGTTAGCTTATGCAGCATGTGTCAGGAAGGTGTGTTAAAATTGAAGGGCGTGGTACTGACGATCAAACTAAACCACTTTCTCCATGGGACCAATATCGTAACCGCGAAAAATAATCAATCGTACCATACATTTGGGTCGAGTAGGTATTGAAGTTTTCTTTTTGGGTGTGGAAAACTATCAAATAACTTCTTCCGCTCTGGGCGGAGCGGGAGGGCGTGTCAGACTTTTACTGACTGAAACCCACTCGTATTCCTTCAGTTGCCTGTGTGCCAGGGGCCGCGGTATCTCTTTCGAACAACCCGCACCCCTGGCAGGCATCAGGCCTTCGGGACCCCACCAGTTGGTGCTGACATCTCTTTGAGGCGCGCGTGGAACACAACGCGCCGTCGACACGGGCTTGGTCCTTACCGAACATCGAGCTACCCATTACTCGCCGTCCGCCAGTCCGCGCCAATGGTGGCCGGGAATCGGCTTGGGATTCCCGACGCCCAGGGCGTCTCCTGCGGTGATTAGGGCCATGAAGGCGCATATTCTGCCTCTCCCTCACGTCCGCCACCTCCCTTTTCGCGAGCATTACTGCTTCGCAGAAGGAGGTGACGGCTACCCATGCACTCCCGCTCCATACCATGGCGTGGACCAGGGCCGGACGCGAGAGACACGGCGGTGCGCCCAAGCCGAGCAGACCTTCACCGTATGCTCCACCGTGTTCTCCGGGCGATCTATGCGGTGGAAACACCCGGGCATTGTACAAACACTTTGACACGTCAATCATATTTTAAAAACTAGATGAGGTCGGCGTTTCTTATCTGACTAGTTGATGTATTTTTCGCGATTAGGTGAATTTCGCGGGTTCCCCTAGCACATCCTCCTTAAGATCGGTCCTTAAGGTCAGAGCGAGCGATGTCAAAGACTTCAACAGTCAGCATTAGCAGCACAACCCGTCGAGGTCAACAGGCGTAATGTTGTGATATTATTAAATTGCCTATGATGATAGAAATACCTCGTTGCAAATATGCTACTTATTTCTTTGGTTGACTGTACGTTCTAAGTTTGAGGAAAACTATATTTTTCGTGAATTGGATATTAGGGGAAGTTTATAGATGGACAGCAACGTTGTCTTGTCTGTCAATAATATAAGTCTTAAATAATAATCCTTACTTATTCATGAGATACTTTGATCAGCTATCTCTTCGTGTCAAATCATGGGAACAAAGGCCTGGCTATGTTGTGGTGATTCCGTGTGATACAGTTACCTACATTCATATTCCGTTCAAAAACACATTTCCAAATAATTGTGTATTCTGCATATTCAGTTTTCAATTATTGATAATCACGTAAAAGATGGGAAATTGACGGACTCATGATAATTGGTTTCAACTGACAATTCTCACAGTATTGGAACATTTAATGATTGGTTTGAGCGTTATTATATGTGGCTTATAACTGGACTTTATAATCAAAATGAAGTTACTTACTGCTCGTTCTGTCCTATCTACCGAACTATTCTGTAATAATCTCACGGAGAAAAACTAAGGTGGAGTAAGTGTGAAGGGAGCTGTCATTCCACCTGATGAACCTGTTGACAGCTCACTTCTCTTAATTTCTCACGGTGCGAGTTTTACAGAATACTTTCACTGATAACTGTGTCATCGTAGGTTATTATCATACTATTTGTATAACTATGTACACTTGCTTTTCCGATTCACTTTAGACATTGGCAGAATGGCCGACATCGGCTTTGGTAGCCATAATAAGAAAAAGAACAGCCAGTTTATACTGAAAAACATCAATATGAAAATCAAGATGAAGTGAATATTGTCATCTCATATGGATGCTAGGGATTGCCCTCTCATTTCAAAATCACATCACAAGTTTATTTCTTTATCTTTTATCATTATCAAAGAATAGATCGATTGTTGTCAACAGTCTCAGCAGACAACTTATTTACTTACCTTTACCATTGACCACCTTTGAATCATACATTTTTCGCTCTTCTGAATCACCTTGCATTAAAGATAACGTTGTGACAAAACGCTTCGTTCCTCCCCGACCTCGTCCGACGGCGAGTTATTAAAATATTACGACTTTTTTACGACTAGATAGCGAAGAAAGGGGGACCAAATCACCGTCCCCCTTCATTAGCCGACACGAGACTCGAATAGATAATATTGACTAAGTTATCCGGAGTAAGGTGATTGTTACTGAAACGAACTTACAGATTTTATAAATTCTCTTCTGTTTGAGATAGCTTAACAACGGCGAGAATTTTGCATTGGAATTTTGGCTGGGGAGTTTGTTGTGCCTCTTTTTCTTCTCAGCTACAGCATTAGGGAATGGTGCAGGGCGGGCAGTTTAGGGGACAGCCTTACGTGATTTTGATGTTCAAATTCTCAGCCTAGTTTGAATAAATTACTCTTGATTTTGATTTTGACCAAAAATAATTACATGGAACTTAATAACTTGTGGCTGTTGAGAAAGGTCACGAACTACAAATAAACATTTAACTTCTCTTGAGTGTCGTAATGTGTCTCAATTACGACACTCAAGAGAAGGTTCACAGGAGAGACGTCCACAGGAGGTTAGCATCACTACTGAAGTGTTAACATTGTGCTTAGTTTAACGACTCTTAGAGGAACAGGTGACCTTTCTTATGGCAGCCATGCAAGTAAGGAACTTTGTTTCCTGGTCTGTTGTAATCCTTTCCATGTATCTAGGGTACAATTATAAATTGCAGTGAAAACATTTAATTTTCCTGACTATGTCCCACCCCGCGTACCAGTCTAAAAAAATCTTACGTGTAAAATACCTCACAGTTTTAAATTAACAAGCTACCTCTCCACGAAACTATAAAATACATAAACCTTTTAGTTTTGCCAGCGTAAAAATTAAACAAAATATGTGTATTGCTCCACTTTTGCATTTTAAATTGAGGATGTTTTTACCAATCTAGGTACACACATAGTTTTCAAGTGCTAAAAATAACTAGAAATGTTGATTATTTAAATTCAAAGTATCTACAGACTGTTGTGTACTATTCGTATGAAGGCGAGATTTAGTCGATGTCCCCACAGACGTAATAAGATGTAGTCGAGGTCCCCACAGACGTAATAAGATGTAGTCGATGTCCCCACAGATATAATATAATCGCGGCGGGATTTCTTTCACGCACTGGATCTTCAACGCACTGCTTAGCAAGCTTAGCGAAAGTTGTAATCGAACAGTGCCTATGGCATTAAGTCCGCCTCTGTACATGTTTGTGCTTAAAGTATTAAATAAATAAATAATAAACAGTGTGTTTTTTTGATACGCTCGGTTGGATGCTAAGTGCTCGGTCTAACACCTATAGTTGAAAATCCAGTGCGCGATAAAATACCACCGCGTAATTTTTATGTCCGTGTGATCGTCGACTTATACCAAATAGAAATGCGGTTACTCACGGTACTCCACTCCCAGCAAGGCATCCCTGATGTACTTCCTGGCCAGGTATTCACTCAGCGGCGTCTCAGTGGGAATGTCGATGACGGGGCCCCCTTCCAGCAGCTGGAACACCAGGTACAGGTGATCCTCTGCTGGGTCGTCCAGCACCTGGTGACCAAGGTTTATTGGTTTATTTTATGGAAAGTAAAGGAATAGGCCGTTGGTAACGGCTGTCATGCGGGACCTTTAACAGTCGTTATGGGTCGTCAGAAGCCCGAAAGTCTGACAACCAGTCTTGCCAACGGGTATCGTGTTACCTAGTAACTGGGTCGTGGAGGTCAGATAGGCAGTCCTGGTATTCAGCTGTATCCGGTTTGACTGGAAGCTAACCCCAACATAGTCCGGAAATGGCTGGGCAGATGATGATGTTGGAAGTGAAGTGTCCCAGTAAGTTACACGCTTGGGTGTCCTATACGACCACTAGTGGATTTTACCATCGCAATGTTATGAAAATATAGACTTTAGCAAGGAAATCTTAAAATCTTGGGTGTCCTAGACTTTGCCACAAAGAGACGGGCCCAGACACACGGAAATGTGCCGAAATATGTTGGTAAAAAAAGATAAATGTATTTATTCTGTGGAATCGTTCTTCTGAGTAATCATCCGTTTACGCAATGCCAGTGAAGCTAAGAAAAGAAAACGGCAAACATTACCTTAATATAACAAAAGAAAGTAAGAAAATAGACGTGTTATTTACCTTCTAATAGAGATAGTCAATATGACGAAAGGTCAGTTCTGTTGATGAACAATTAGCTGTACTGACATCCTTATTGTGTTTGCCGTTCATTTGTTATTATTAGCAGACGTAGTCATCGTAATTATGTAGACAACTATTGTGCCTTCAAACGCGTTAGTTATAGAAAGTACGCTATTGAGGACTTCATTAACTATAATTGTACGAATATTCTGACACTCACTGTGTCGGAATATTCGTCCAAGTATGCATGGTTATTTATAATTAGCCATTAATGTCTCACTCCTGCAGGCTTAGCACGAGAATCGTAGAGAAGCGTTTTGTCGACTGACGAGTACACAAAAATGACGTTTCCGTGTAAACAGTTGACAATTTTGTACCGAGAAATGTAGACAAGCGATTTCTATGCTACGGTAGGGTAGAAATATTTAGCGTCATGATAGCCTGCTGGGCAAATACCTCTCTACTCTCTTTCCGTCTCTCTCTGTCCAAAGCTGAGTGACGTGGTTATGATATTTTAATACTTGGAAATACATTTGGTGAATACGTACAAGTAGGTTGAAACTAACTGGTCTGGTTGGTCTTTAAGTCACCGACGGAAGAAAAAAAAACTTCGTTTACCTACTAAAACCTGATTCTTCTTCTCAGCGTGTCGATAGTAATCTAAATACAGTCATCCCAGATTTGGCTACGAGCTTGGCACTTTCAGCAGCGTCCGTCAACTGCAGCGTGCAGACAGCAGGACACGCTGGACAAGATATTAAGTGCCCCATTGTTTGTGGGACAGCACCTCATTTACACTCCAAGGCGGAGTCATCTGTGAATCCCCAACTGAACAAGTTTTATTTACTTCGTCTTACCTGAGTCCGGAGTCTATTTAAAGACTTCTAGAAAAAAAAAAAACAAAACCTGATTGACAACGTGCGAGTAAAAAAATGTTTAGATGATGTAATTCATGTTGCTTCAATTTGGTAGTATGTTATAGGCAAGGAACTTGCTTCGTGAAAATAGGGCTTTACATATTGAAGGTAGATTTCCTACTATTTTTAGTTGAAAATGACGCCCATAGTTTCTTTAAATGACGATGTTCAAGAATAATCGATTAAATTATTTACACCAATCAAAGACATGTGAACTATCGTGTACAACACAAATGTCATAAGGTAATGAAGATTTGAAATGAATTTGAGAAATGTTAGAAAACTTCATACAATTTGAATTTAATTCATCATCATCTACCTCTAGCCTTCTCCCAACTATGTTGGGGTTGGCTTCCAGTCTAACCGGATGCAGCTGAATACCAGTATTTTACATGAAGCGACTTCGTATCTGACCTCCACAAGCCAGAAACTGGGTAATACGATACCCCTTGGTAAGACTGGTAGTCAGACTTTTGGACTTATCGAGGCACGGAGATTCATATATAAGATGTTCACCCATCCACAGACCAAGCGCGGCAAGCGTAGCTTAATCTGATCGATCGACTCGTGCGGCTGCTATTACTCAGCCATAAGCCTCCCCAAGTTTTAATTTAATTCTTATCAAATATAGTTATAACTCTCACCTCAACCAGCTTGACAACATTAGGGTGGTCCAGTTTCTTGAGCACGGCTATCTCGCGGTACACCCTCTGCAGGGGGTCGGGGGGCGGGCCGGGTCCTGGCCTGCGCGGGGGCGCCCTGCCGAACAGCCCCGCGCGCCGCATCAGCTTGCGTTTTGAGAGGATCTTCATCGCCTGTGAAGGGAAATATGGATGAGGATAGTTTGTTTCAGTTAATGTTGTCAGCTATCATGCTTAGTAGGAGTAGGATATCCAAAATGCCCAAGTTTGAGGTGCATTTATTATCTGGTATCTGTGTCAATGTTGAGGATAAATTTTCCAAACCCTACCACTTATCAGAACTGTTTGATGTGTATGTAAGTAGGTCTCTAGGTGTGGCTATCAATAAGGCTTTCCTGTAGATTAGCACAATTGTTTAGCATAGAATTTGGGCATTAGAAGTGCCTACAGAGAGAGTAAAGAGTTGATAAATATAAATTCTACCCACCTCAATCCATCACAGTCAAATTGTGCATTTAACTTGGCAATGGAGTAGGAGGCTTTTTAAAATCAACATATTATCACTAGTCATCATCTGCCTAGTCTTTTCCCAACCATGTTGGGGTTGGCTTCCAGTCTAACCGGCTGCAGCTGAATGTTACATGGAGTGAAGTATGTTACATGGAGCGACTGCGTATCTGACCTCCACAACCCAGTTACTGGGTAACACGATACGCCTTGGTAAGACTGATGGTTGTCAGACTTTCGACTAACTACCCGTGCCGACTGTCAAAGATCCACGAATGACAGCCGGGATCAACGGCTTAACGTACTTTCCGAGACACGAACACGAGAGGTCTTGGTATGTAAAAATGTTCACCCATCCACGGACCAACAGAGGTTAAGCTATGCTTCTAGATTAACCTGATCGATCGACCCGTGCGGCTGTTATTACTTAGCCACAAGCCTCTCCGTGAATAAGGCTTCTCCTTTTCTTCCTAAGCCGCAAACACTGTAACGTGTTATTCGAGTAGTATATGAAATGTCGTAAAAACAAAACACTTAGATCGCTGTCTTGTTTTACGTAAAAACAAAACCAGCCATCGGCGCATGTAAACACAACAAATCTGTACGCATCATTAGATTTCCTCCGCCGTCGCTCGCAGATCGACTTTATTCAAGAAGGGTGCCTGCCCTTTGACATTCTACTGAATATTTCGTATTTTTTCATAGCTTGCGATCCAAACGCATGTTGTCACCCAGTAAAGCAATCCCTTTACATTAAATTAGACTAGGTGTTGCTTATTGAAAGCGATATTAAGGCCCCCGCAGAAAAACGCTACGCGACAGCCCGACGCGATTCTTTTACAAGATTTTTTATAAAAACTTTCTATGAATTGTTTTACCAGAAACGTGTCCGCAAGTCAAACGTGGCGCCGGTGGCGCGCGTCGCGTTTGCTTGCGGTAGCTTTTATTGTGGGCGTCTAAAACGTAATCATGAATGGGTAAAAACGTCTTCATATATTTCCATACATTTTCCTTCCCAGTGTTATCGTGATGCCGTGACGTGGACGTCTACGATAATATCGTCACGTTAGAAATTATAAAAATGCACATTTTGTTTTTTATGGCCATTACTGGACGTCATTTTGGGTTATTCCCTGAGTACCCCGATACCCGAGGGCCCCATCCCGGAGGACCCCGATTTATTTTTATCTTGATAAACTCAATTAAAAGTAAGTTTAGCTTAAAAGTACCGTCAGCAGATGATATGTTTAATAATTTTTTTTATTAAAATTATAATACTTAACTTTAAGGATCAGGAAAAAATAATAACGTCTTGCTTGGTTAAGGTAAATATTATAATCAGAGAATACAATATGGAGTCTCCTAGAGTAATCACAGGTTTTTAATGCCCACTTTTTCACTTATTTGGCTGACTGTGACACGCACTTCATTTTTGAAAAATCTAAATCAAAGTAGGCTGCGAACCAGCACTTTTCGAACGTCAAAATACATAGACAGTCCTCCAATACGCTCACCCTTCACCACTTCCTAGTGCTTTAGCTGAGAAGAAGTGGTGCAACAAAAATGTGGTACACATTGTGGTACATGATTAGATTGAATATTTACAAAGTCACCTTCAGTGTCCAGTTTCACTGCATCACCACATTTTCTTTTTCTATTATTATTGCAGGTCCAAACACACGAATTTTCATTTTTACAAAAAGAATGAGGCTATATAGTCACTAACTTTTTATGTCGACCGTATAAGTTGAAAACATTAGAAAAAAGAAATGTACTCATATTTATTATATTCGGGGTCCTCCGGGACGGGGGCTTTGGGGATCGGGGTATTTAGGGAATAACTCGTAATTTTGGCCTGATGCGCCAAGTTACTATATTCATCGTGCAATTACAGTAGCTGTTATTTCATATTCTTATTTTAACAGAAAGATGGGCTTGTAGTCAATTCGCATGAATTTACTGTATAGAATCGGCCGAAAGGACACTTTTAAGTAACGTAACTATAAGCCAAAGATCGACCCGAACATAATTAAATAAACGCCTAATAATATTAGGTAAGACTTCTAATCTCTCGTAAAGATCTTGTTTCCTTAGTTATTTTTTACAAATGTGTGGGAATTGGCATTTAATGTAGGTATTGTTACCTTTGATCACTAATGTATGTACAAGCTTATTGCGTGGGTTATTTGATCGTTAGAACTTTACTTTTGTTATAATGTCGCTGTTGAACGTTGGGGACAGTAAACGACCTTAATTTAGGGGCTTTAGTGTAATAATCATTAGAGTGGATCAGGTCATGACAACAATAGAGCAATAAATAAATAATAATAATAAATAAATAAGAGCGTCTTGTAGATTTTTTTTTGGGAAAAGCTTCGCACGGGTCTTGTAGAAATATAAGTAACTAGCACTTTGCCCGCGACTTCGTCCGCGTGGGTTTCGTATTTCCTCTAAAAAATTCGAAGGCTGATTTTTCAATCGATAGATAATTTTTATTGACATCTGACAGTTTTTGTATGAAAGAATAGGCTACGTGAAAGAGCTATAATGACATCTAAAAATAGGAAACAGTATGTATCCAGAAATATGCGGGTAATGGCTATAACAAAACAATTAAGTTTTTATAATATTTCTTTATAGACTACATTCTTGGTCGTTCTGGAAGGTGTTACCAATATGACCAGGCTGCAAGATGAGCTCACACGAGAGCATGCTACGTAGAACTGACCATGGGAGAAACAGGGCTGTCGCAAATCAACTCCTGCAAATTTAAGGGTTTGACCCTGTGATTTATTTATTGTCATCGCAAAGCAAACTTTTAAAGGGAACTGAAGTCTTTTGAATTCGAAAGGGAGATCGTTCGGGATTAATGGAATACGTGGAATGAAGACTGTTTCTCCCTGGGAAGACCCAGTTAAAATGGTAGCTTCAACAATATTACGATGCAAAGCTTTTACTTGTAGCCTAGTACCGTTGCATAGTTTTGGGGGTTTCAAATTTCTAAGTAACATCACAGGTGTGCCCACGCGCAGTGTTAGTTTATGATATGGAAGTCCGTCTGGATTAATAGTGTTCAGAAACTCAACCGGGTAATGGACTGCTTCGTCTGTATTTACCACCGTGTCTATTGAATTATGTACCATTTCTGTGCCGTCAAATGATTTCAGCAAAATATCATTAATTACTGCTGCTTGGTCATTTTTAGGTGTCATTATAGCTCTTTCACGTAGCCATTCTAAAGGCTTGTCCTTTATTTGAGCTACATCTGGATAAATTTTTTCTATAAGGTCTTCGACTGTAGTTACTACACTACATAATTCATCTGTTATAGCTATCAACCCGTCTGTTTCTGGATACATGCCGTTTCCTATTTTAAGTAGAAGGTCTGAAAAATGGCCAGCAGAGACGTCCCCTCTCAGATGCACTCTCATATTTTTAGTCACTTTTAGAATTTTCGTAAAGGGCCATAAATAAGATCTTTTAAAGCATGCCTTAATTTCATCAGCGCGCGTTCCTTTTGGTATTACCGGTAAAGTTTGACGAAAATTGCCAGCTAGCAACACTGTCATACCACCCATTAAAGAATTGTTGTTTCTTATGTCCTGTAGAGTCCTAATTAACGCTTCAATAGCTCTTTTGTGCGCCATAGTGCTTTCATCCCAGACTATTATTTTTGCTTTACGCAATACTTCGGCAAGATTGCTTTGCTTTGAAATGTTACACATTGGAGTTTCTACGTTAGTCAAATTAAGGGGTAATTTCAAAGCAGAGTGCGCCGTTCGACCTCCTTCCAATAACGTAGCGGCGATCCCGGAAGACGCGACTGCTAAGGCAATTCCACGAGTACTTCTAATCTTTGCCAAGAGTAAATTGATGAGGTAAGTCTTACCAGTCCCACCTGGGGCATCCAAAAAGAAAATTCTTCCCTCGTTTTCATGTGTACTTGAAATAATTTCATTGTACACTAACTTTTGTTCCTCAGTTACTGAATTCTCATTGATATTGACAAATGATTCTAAGGCAAACACATCGTAGTTAACTTCATTAATATACGCTCCTAATTCACTTTGAAACACTTCTGATGTACTCGGTTTCGGTAAACCGTATTCTTCTAGTGCACATCCTCCAAGTGCCAAACATGCTCCTTCTATTTCCAACAGACACTTACAAAAAATCTCATCCATGAGGTGTTCTACTCCGTTTTTTACCTGCCTCTCAATCTGTCGTTTAAAGTCTTCCGACAGGTATTCTTTAAATTCATCCCACAGACTGAACGGATCTGCCAGTTGACAAAAAACTAACATGATCGTAAAAAGCTCTCTCATCATGTGCGGAGATTGACACAGGGCTGCCTCTTGTAGTGCTGTATGCCAATGTTGATCATCTTCAAGTAACCCTAAAGTCTTGCAAGCTGATTTGAAAGTCGGTAGTACCACACCGTTGACTGTTTTTAATGCTTCAAAAGATAACGGACCCCGGATTTCATGTAAAGCAAACGAAGGTGGTAGCACTCAACATTATTTGGATGTACCGTGTATACTCTGCCTAAAGCGTGGTCTCTTTTAATGCCTGGCCACCCAGCTACATCTACCCCTTTTTTCCTCCTTTCAAACCGATTATTGTTCCAAACATAGTATGCAGGTACTTCGCAATATAGTAGGGTTTTTGCATAGTCATCTACTTGACATAATTCGAAAAAAGACATGAGTGTCGTTTTTGGTGGACAGGATACCTTATCAGCTAAGTTTTCTGGGTTGAAGTACACTCTTTGACCATTTTCTAAATGCACAGCGAGATGAATTACCGTAGGAAAACGCTCATGAATAGGAAACCCGAGAATACGCCATACTGCCTCTGAACTACATTATATACCTTCCACTTTCGTACATTTTTACTTCATCTTTTAAATCTCCTAGTGAAACAGTAGCCTGGTCGGTACCCTTATTTACATATTTGCAGACATATTTGATTGACTTTACTGAGTTACAGTATTACATTGATGTGGGCGTTGAATGTTCTTAAAAGGACTGGATTAAAAGGAACTACCCAACAAACCAAATGTTACATTGTGTTTTATTATGACTGTAATTTTATGTAGATATGTATTCGTTAGTACCATTCTGGCCCAATAGATGTCGTTGCATGTATATAAATTCTTCTATACAAATTTTCACACCCCCTCAACCCCTCTCAGGAGGTAATTTGTAAAAACAAAAATGCCAAACTTCATAATTTACTTAGATAGATGTTCGTGCCAAGTTTCATGTTTATTAACACAAGTAATAAGATTTTCCATACAAACAAAATTCCCCCTTTTCACCCCCTTAAAGGTTAAATTTCCAAAAACCCCTTCTTAGTGCTCCCCTACATTATAATAGGAAGCCGTGTGCAAAATTTCACATTCCTAGCCCCAGTAGTTTCGGCTGTACGTTGATATGTCAGTCAGTCAGTTCTCCTTTTATATATACAGATTAAACTGAGGATAGAGTCCGAAACAAAACAGATTCTTTTTTGGCCGAAAACGAAAACGAAATTGGGCTCATTTGCATTTTCAACTGAGAACTAAATTGAAAGATTTTATGTTTGGAAATAAGTTTTTTTTTAGTGAAATAAAAATAAATGCAGGGTCAATTTTAAATCCTTCTAATTTGTGTACGCACGGCGATATATCAAGCTAAACTTTTCCAGTAGGTACCTATAAGCTGACTTCGCATTGTACGAAAAGCCTATACCTACAATACATTGCGGGGTCAGTTAATACTGGAAATGTATGGCTAGATATGTCGTAGTCTGTACTATTCTTAACGACATCGTAATTTATGATATTAAAAAAAAACTTTAACTACTTACGTGCGAGAAAAAACATTTTTTTCAGTTATTGTGCTTTGAGTTGTTTTAACTATGCATTCCTTAAAAAAATAAATGAATTGAAAATAATGATTTCCCAGTACTTAATATTTTCAGAGACTGTAGAAAATGTGTAAAAAAAATCGCCTGAAAACAAAAATTGCCCTAAAAATATATTTCGGCCGAATTCTGAAAACGAAATTCAGTCGGACTGTAACTGAAGAACACAACAGTGATTTTACTTTAGTGTGGAATGTCAGTTCGGGTGTTGTGGAGCAATTAGGTAGAAGCTAAGGTCCAATTTCCTGTGACCAACGCGAACATTGACTCATCGTTACCTACCGTGTCGCCAATTTGAGGGTTTTGTGTAGGAATTGTAATTGGCAACGCAGATGACAGACTTTTTGTGCGATGCAGACTCGCACCCCAATTACCTAACGCAATCTGTACAGTTTGGAAGGACATTACTAATCCATTGCTTCATACCATTGTCCGAAAAATTTGTGTACAACGTACCTAAATAACGCAATGAATGTTGTAGAACTGTCAAAATGAAAAGCTTTCCTACTGTTTGTGAGTTATACAATTACATCGCGGGACGCACAAAAACTATGTCTCTAGTCTAAGTCTCTAGGGTTTCGCTAGTCGTAGGTATGTGTTACACACAATTTTCACATTTTACATACAATTTTGTCCGTCAATACGCATAACATCCAGATCGATTGACAAAAAGTTTTGGTTTATTAATTACTAGCTTTCATTCGCGGTGCCCGGGATGTGCTATACCGGGACAAAAAGTATCCTATGTCTTAATCCAGTTCATCGTCTACCTTTGATCGTCGCCAAATTTGATTAAAATCCGTTGAGCCGTCAAGGGGTCTAAAGGTAACAGACAGACTTAGTATGGATGAATTTAAAAAGTGCTACAAACCTCTTTCTCATTTAAGAAAAGATACGTTTTCCTAAATTTTTTCGCCCGAAACTCGATGGTCCTTTTCTAGAGGATAATTCTATGCTAAGTTTACTTACATAATGCGTATCATCCTCTTCATTGTAGGCTAACTTGACGATCCCGTACGAGCCCTGAAACAAGGAGTTTACATAACTTCCAACTTATTAGCAGAGTTAGCAGAATTACACTTTTAGCATAATTAGTGGTTGAACTGGGGCTCGCGTTACATACGAGTAGACTGGGGTCGTTGGCCTATTTATGTATGTTGATTCTGTGGATATTTTTTTAAATTTCTGTGGACTTTTATATTTTAGGAATTTATAGTAGGTACTTATATACAGGCTGGAAAGGAAATCGACGCGCAAAGTGAAGCCATGAATTCAGCATACGATTCTAGACCCCTAGCGTAGAAAATTTTCGTCGATTAAAAAAATATCAGCTGTTTCATAGAATAGCGCGCTATACCTACGCAATCAAACTGTATGGCAGAAAAAACTGACAAATATATGAACGCAGGGCTGTCCTCATGTACTGAATCTATGGCAACAGGTTGCGTATGGATGTCCCTGCCACTGCAGTATATTTTGAGAATGTTTATAAAATTATTTTATACGTCAATATTTCGATTTGGTTTGACTTTGATCATTCAGTCAAAAGTCGTTTACTACTGGACATGGGCCACCTACAAGCATCGCCACAATAGCCGGTCCAGCAGTGTTTTCAGCATTCAGTGGATTCTTAAGACTTTAGCCAGATTGTCGGTCCACCTAGTGTTTTCACATTTTACGTAACTTTCATGGAAAATGAAAACAAGAAAGTGATCTTATAAAGGTACCGTTTTTAAAGGTAGAACTTCCTTTTTTCTGTGGGGATATCCTCACGGATACCCGTCTGAAAGAAACGGAAGGTTTTGACAGATCCCTACAGACTATAATCACCATAAGGTACTTTTATAGGTACATTCACCACTTTTTGAACAAGACCAAACATAAGGCGATCCACAAACCTGTCCAATAGGCTCCAGCAGCCGGTACTGGTTAAGCTGCACGTACCCCGAGGCCTGCGCCAGCGACACGCGCCGCGACTCGCGAGGCGCCCGTCGTGGTCGCGGCGACCCCTGACCGCTGCACTCCGCTGACTTCGCCGCGTGAGAGCGCAGCAGCGTCGAGCGGTCGCCCGTCGCTGGGTATGTGGACAGCCTAAAGTAGGAAATATAAATATTACAAATAAAACCTTAAAATAAATGACGCCTGTAAATAGGTACCTCGAAGGGTTAGGGTTGTTAGCGCACCACATTTGCCAGTTATGTTTAGGGGCGAAAACCTAATGCTATAAACTGAAGCGGGCATAAATCCAGACTGAGAAATTCATAAACCCAATAAAATAAACATTTACGAAAAAAAAAACTATCTTAAAAAAATACTTGTAAGCTTTCACCTAAATATGTTCTGAATGCTAATGTAGAGTTAATTTAAAAAAAACCGGGTATTAGCCTACTTTACAATTTGAAATAATTAAAGTAAGTAGTGATCAAAAAACGTAATATATCTATAAGAAACTTAATAAAATATCCATACACACTATAACCGTCTAGTTTACCACAGAGTGTGAGTATACCACAAATTGATCGTTACCCAGTTTGTGGTCGAGCTGTGCACACAACAACGCGTACGGCGACCTAATCGTTTTGACACTTGCACTACTTACTTCGCGCATATGAATTTTGTTATTAAAATTAATTGCACATACTTTATAATCAAACCATAACTTTACGACAGTAAATTGTATGGCATAAGGACCTTATCGTTAATGGACACTATAGCTAATCAGTTTTGTAATAAATAGTGTACCTAGGCGTAATTATTCGGTTAGGATTAGTTATTATTTGGCTCACTCTCTGGTTTATTACTGTAAGAATGTAAGGTATATAGGTGCCTAGCTGAAGTTAATTCTTGAAGCCAGTTAAGCTAGAAAAAGACGTAAGTACTTCTTCCTAAGTGACAATTCTTACATTTGTTTTTGCATCATCAAAACAGATTATCGAAAAATACGCCATAAATTACCGTAACCAAACTTAACTACTATTCATATAATTAATGTCAAGTCATTATGCCATCCTACAAGCAATTCAAGTATTTATTTTTTATAGTCCGTACAACAAGTCTTGACACTTGAACATGATCCGATAATGACTATAATTAAATGTCTGGCATTTTTTGCTGTCACAAATAGGTGAAGCCATTAATCTCTGTAACATCCTCGACAGACATGTAAAAACGTTCTTTTAAATAAAAATCTTTTGTTAAACTTGAATGTGCTTGATACTCGTGTAAATGGTCATAAATTATATCTTCTGAGCCTGTTTGCGGCAAAAAACTTGGGCATGTTTGGTGACAGCTTTAATAAACGATCTTAGGCTTCGCGTTACAGGCCAAAAGGCAAAGTTCGGAGGTACCTACGTGTGTTTGGGTACATTAACATTGTACTGATAACAAAAACAACGCCAGTTTATTATCAATCCCATATTATACTTCGAAACTATAGGACTTACAATAATTTAATCTCATCATCTGTCTAGCCTTTTCCCAACTATATTCGGGTCAGCTTCCAGTCTAACCGGATGCAGCTGAGTACCAGTATTTTACATGGAGCGACTGCCTATCTGACCTCCACAACACAGTTAATGGGTAATACGGTACCTTTTGGTCTGACTGGTTGTCGGAGTTTTGGGCTCCTGACGACCCGTAAAGACTCTCAAAGATCCATGAATGGCAGCCGGGACCAGCGGCTTAAAGTGCTTTCCGAGGCAGGGAGGTGTCTTGTCTTGGTATGTAAAGATGGTCATCCATCCACGGACCAACCGCGGCAAGCGTAGCTTAACCTGATCGATCGAGTCGTGTGGCTGTTATTACTTTTCCAGAAGTTCTCTCGCCCCAGGGATTTACAATTTAATCCAATTCAATTTTAAATTACATTTCAAAACTGCGTAAAATATGGACTCTTCTGTGTGCTTGCAACCCTTATGTCAAACCCAAGAAAATGGCTTATATGAAACCCTCAAACATACTTTAAATGTATCTACAATCTTAATAAATAAAGGTCATGACCGTCATTCCTGCTAATAGAAAGATTTGGTGCCAAACAGGGTTCCCGGAAAATATGGCCGTTGATAAGTTTCCGCTGGATTACTGTGGATAATAACTTCACTTCATATGTTACAGGCTTAGCGGGCTCAACATGTCTTACCTTTTTTTCCTTATTTATCTGGGTAAGGACACAACCAACCTTATAATTTGGAAACTGGCTCGTTCACTTGGCGAAGTCATCTGATGAAGTAAACTAGATGCCGAACACGTCAGGTGCTGCTCCAAAGCGATTTTTTGCAGCGATACAGTAGCAAAAAGACCGCGATATAGTCACGATGCTATCACTGGACGTATACCTTCACCCACATGACCACGATTTTGCATCGCTGCTATCGCGATACAGCCGCGATTCAGAATCTTTTTTTGCTTCAACTGTAACTATAATTAATTCTTCGTTTTTCGTGTAATTTTTGGCATTCTCATTTGCTTTTTAATGGTCTCATTGAAATATATGATTTGACTTTCTCTGCTTCAGCTTATAGTTCGCGAACTCGAACGAAACTTGCACAAGGATAACAAACTTAATCAGCCTACAACGTTTCCACTGCTGGGACACAAGCCTCCTCTTTGTGAGTGGGAGTGGGATGTAATCTACCACGTGGGCACAGTGCGGGTTGGTAGAGTGGTTACCTACGAATTTTTGAGTTCTAGACTCATGCTGGTTTCCCTGCCATCTTGTACCATTTTGGGGGCAGTGCTAATTAAATTATTTACACAAAGTTTGAATTTGTGTACATGAGTGTGAAGCCATAACCTACAACTCGTATTAGCTGTTACCCTTGGGTGACTGCTCCTAAATGGAACTTAATTCGTGGGTAACTGTTACAATTTCTTCAAAAGTATCAAGACGACTGGTTACCTATCACCATCTGGGTCCTGCCACCGACTCTTCTCATGTTCTCTGTTGCCACCGTTAGACACGTCCACTGCTGAGTGTCTGCAACAAAACATTCGACGGGTTAGATTCCATGACAAGTACCATAGACTACCGCTATACACTTGTGGTCAAGGTAAGTATGGGCCGAGACAGATGTTGAAGTCTAAACCACACACACACATGCACATACATGTTGGCTAGTGTTAATTGGTTGAACAGTGTAACGATTGTAGGTAGACCAATAATAGTACATTATGATATAAGTGCGGTAAGTTGAAAATTACAGCCGAGGCGATATTGCTAGCCCGAGCCGTAGGCGAGGGCTACAAGAAAGCATACGCTGTAATTTTCAAAGCGCACGTATGTCATACGACGTTTTATAACATATTTGCGAGGAAATAAATAAAAGTCGGACTTTCTTAAACGAGTAAATCTTTAATCACTTGTTAAAGCAGTTAGAAAAATGTAAACAATTTGTAAACTAACTGATTATTACTTGTTCACAAATTAGCGATGCGCGCGCATCAGCGCTTTTTTTTAAGGCAAAGGCATAAAAACAGCCAGTATAACTAAAAAAGTAAATTAATATTTTTTTGTTTTTGTTACAGATCAATGGTTGTAATTTATTGTCAAAACTAATTAAATTAAAGAATTAAATGTTTATTTTTTTATATTTTATCTCTCAAAGTTAATTTTATTCATAAAATGTTGACCACTTTTCTGACATAAAAATTCTTTGTTAAGATTTAAAAAAGTACCGTTCGTTTTAGACGCAGCATCTTGTTATACCGTGTGTTTTACATTACAATAACGCACAAGTGCGTAATGACATACATTACGATATTGACATTGGTGTAATAAGAGACCCCTTACGAGCAAATGTGTTATAAATAAATAGAATGCAGTCCATTTGATCCAACCTAGCTGATAAAGATGGGAAGTTCGCTGGCAGTCTCAAGAACTAACAAATGCTATCACTGGATCCATCTGCCGAACATGGTGCTTACGGCATTTTCATCTTTATGTGTATATACAATCATTTTAGGAATCATTAGCAGATACTGAGAACTTGAAATAAACGCTTTATTTCTTACTAGCTTTTGCTAGCGGCTTCGCCCGCGTGGAGGTCGGTATATTATACATATAAACGTTCCTCTTGAATCACTCTATCTATTAAAAAACCCGCATCAAAATCCGTTGCGTAGTTTTAAAGATTTAAGCATACATAGGGATATAGGGACAGAGAAAGCGACTTTGTTTTATACTATGTAGTGATAACATTAGAAAGAACGACATAAACCTGCGACGTCACTTGCGGCAGACTGTTCCAAATCTATGATTTCTCACAAAAAAAAATACAATTTCTCTCCACACTTTGGTGTCACAGTCACAACACACAGATATTAACCCGAGCAGCACGTGCCAGTGAATTAGATTCGCTTACATGTTACTTATACAAAGGGGGGTAGGCAGAACTGGAGGTACGTGACTAACCTACGTGATAAGGACGGACGAATTCTGGACAGCACAGAATAATGTATCATGTTGCATAATTTATGGAGGTTGTTTTTGTAGTAATTATTGTATTGTACGTGTACAAGTGAAGAAGGTTGGAGATATACAGCGCCTGCGCAGGGTAATGGCGTTAGCAATGGCTTTCATTTTGACAGTTCAACAACTTTCGTTGCGTTACTTATCTTGTTGAGCAGACAAAATGTTCGAAGATATGAAGCAATGTATTAGTAATTGTATCTGTACTAACACTAGAAGATAAACAAAATTGTTACTAAACCCATGGACTTCGTCTGAAATAAAAATATTTTATTCTATTTTATTAGCAACATCCTTCAAATTGATTAAGACTGTGTGTAATGCAATTAGGGTGTACGTAAGTAACAAATTAATGTAATATGAGGCGTCTTATTTTTGGAACATAGTTTCTTATTGCACGTTACTCTCTGAATACTTGGCAAATGAGAGCTACACCGAAACGAGTGCAACGTTTTGACCGCTACGCGCAAAAGCGGAAGAAACTTCATACCAACCGGATGTCGCAGTCGACTGTTATCACGGATATTAAGACACAGCCCATTGAAATTTCACAGAGTGTGTTTTTTTATTGCCGCCTTATGAACATATAATAAAAATAAAAATAAAAGTAAATAGGGTCTCCATACAAGGCGTTTTCGCTCTTCGTGTGAGAGTTCGGTTCGCACTTGGCCGGTTTAAAAAACTCTAAGAACACTACATTCAGTTATAGAAATCAATGTAAGACAAGTTGGTTCTACCGCAGTAAGCAAGCATAGCATTCTTTCAAAAAGGTACCTTTACCTTCCAGATAAACAATGAAGTAAATCAATCGGGGTCGCAAGCACATTTTTTTTGCTGTGTTTATTAGTGTCAGAAGAAAAAACTAAGAAAGTTGCGGGTAACATTAGAAAATTTAAGAAAACTCTCTACCATTTTAACTTTTCTAATATTATACCAATGCGAATTCAATATTTATAGTTAAGACATGACAACGTCTGTCGGGTCAGCTAGTAAATTATGTAAGTGACGGAAGAATGCAGATTCTAAGCATCTGAACTGAACTTTTATAATTTAAGAAGCTGTTTGACCATTGGTGAAAATGACGAACTACCATAGAAACTTTCATCACCTATTTATCCGCAATATGGAATGAATTTTCGAAAATCAGCCCTCATTGCTCAAAATCACATTCAAAATCAAAAAAATTGAATTCACATAAATCATGGACATTTATGAAACGTCAGAAGCTAGATGCACGGTTCCAATTGGTCATTTCCTATGGCGAAGAGCCGGCAGGTAACTCCACAGTTACTCTTTTCAAAATAACTGGCTTTTACAATGTTTACAAATAACAGTGTTAATAGGTATGGCAGGACAGTGTAGTCTGTCAACAAGTACCAAGTTCTTAACAAAAAAGAAAATGGTCTACTGTCTACAGTCTACAAAGCCCACAACGTTCTCACATTGACGAAAAACTGCTCTACTGCTACTACTCTGCCGATCTATGCGTATGTTTCTAAATCCAGCGGCAGTAAGTTTTCTGTCTGTAAAAGCATTGGTAACCCACCGTCTTCTTAAGTTACCGATGAAACAAAGTCCCTAAAATGTTGTTAACTAAGTCGACTACAATGTGCTTCTACAACTGACCACTTCTCAAAATTGCAAACAAGCTTTTATAGCACAATCATCACGTTCTAATACCCTACAAATATTATAAGAAGCACTTATTCTTTCCCACCCACTTCAGACAGAAATTGATATAGCACGTAGGCGAGGATTTAGTTACTTGCCGCCCTTGCATTAAGGGAGTAGGCAGGGATGAGACTGATAGACGAACAAACATTTTTACTATAACATGGGATAAAGAAAATGTATATGCCGTGTATTTTGTTTCATGAAAACATATTGGTATTATTTGCACAGTCAGGGAAAGAAATTGTTAAGTAAATTGACACTTTACGTCAAGTTCCCGTAGTGTAGCCATTCTATTTAACTGTAAAAAATAATATGGGATCACTTTGCAAGCTTCTTCTACCAAAAGCAAAAAGAATCACGTATATTGGCCCACATGATCAAAGAGTATTCGGTGAAAGAAAAAATCTGAAAAAATACTACCTTTTATATTATAAATTTTTTCATGTCAGATAATAAACAGTAAATAAGTGGTTGGTCGAAGTCTAAGTTTCTGTACGCTCTGCAGTCACTGTCAAACTAATTGCCCGACCAAGTACATAGTGCAGAATATCAGCGTCAGGTTGCCGTACACATGCTGAGCTGGACTCCCATTTGGTGCAACTTTGAAACGCACACCACACTTTTGTAATCCAGTGCATGTTATTTCATTTGAATGTCAAATTGTGTCATAGTCTAAAGTGTCATCACTATGGTTGCCATCTTTTATTCTTTTTTTCTTTTTAGTATATTGGCACCTTGTTCTTTTCATGTAATTCGTAATTATCTCATCGTGCTTTTTATGTTGTGACTTTTGTATGCACCAAATAAACGATTTATCTATCCATCTACATGATTATGTCAACAGTCGGTCTACATGCGGCATAGACGCTGATTGGGTTTGCTTCCACAAACACACACAGCAATTTTTTCCATGTTTTGTTCCATACAGTTGTGTTCCTGCAGTATTGTCAGTTTAAAGAGTTTTAGATATTTTGTAATCCCAATACAAAGCTGTAAAAGGCATCAAAGGCGTTATTTTATAACTTAACAAGACAAAGCTAATAGAGTTGAGACTATACGTTCAATCCATTTAACCAGTCAGCTAAATCTAAGCCCGACGCGGTTTACCGTGAGTTTACTGCTGTTTTACGATCTCTTTGTGTGCTCACACCCTGAAGATGGCGTCGTAAAGATATTTCAGAAACAACCCCATTTTATAAACCCAGGATTTTTAAATGTTAGAGCCATTATTTGGATCTGATTCTTGGAATACGACCATGAAGACAGAATGCAAACAGACAGTCACAGTACAGTCAGTACAGTCTGAAAATACATACTACGTTGAGATATTACGATTTATATTCTATAATCAGTGTAAAAAAAAAACTTTAGCAGTTATTTAGATTAGCAATGAATGATTAGAAGAGTACACGAATTGCTCATAACAATATTGTCACGAGGATGCAGTTGGTTTTCCTTGAAATTAGGATTCCCTCTTAAAATAATTATATCATAAAAGACAGGAAAATTGTTTGATTATCAACTTTAATTGTCCGTATATTAAAAACATACATTGTAATTCTTTGACAGGTGGGAAAAACGGGCTATAGCACGGGAAATTAATGTTGTATGTCAATTTAACAAATAGTCCGCTCGCAAACGTATACCTCGATTGCAAGTAGCAGACATGACGCTGCTGCTGCCTTAATTGAGATTAAGATGCTGTTTTCAAGATACAGGACGTAGTTCGGGACCACCGTCCAAACAAATTGCTTTTAAAGATAAAATAATCTGTGATAGTTGTGAGGTCATTGTTGTAGTAATAGACAAATACATATTTTATAACTCCTGATAGTTTCTTCATATGTCACAAAGTTGTTTACTTATACAAACACAGCATATAATACTACTCTACTAGTTACTTTGTGCAGTAAAGTAACAGATGCGCACGCGCCTCTTAGTCACCCACCACATGAGTACAAGGAGTAGACATCGCTTGTGATCGGACACGTGTTCTAAAAAGGGCATAGAGGTGAGTGTTAATGTTATCACATTAGCGTAGCAGTAAATAAGTTATTTGTGCCAAAAGTAATGTTTTATATGTAGTGCAGCGCAGACACACAAACAATAGTTATTAAGATAATATGTGGCAGGCATGGTGTAGATAATAATATCTATAACGTGTAGAACTTTGGTACTAACTGATTAATGGTAACTGCTTAATCAGAAATAAAAATAATTTGCTTGCATTACGCAGTGCAATGCCGGTTATGTTTGAAGCTTACTACACCATTGGGTTCTGGCTACAACGTAACAGACTACGCTGCAGGGTGCTGGCTACGTCGTAGTAGACTACGCTCCAAGGAGCTGGCTACGTCGTAGTAGACTACGCTGCAAGGAGCTGGCTACGTTGTAGTAGACTACGCTGCAAGGAGCTGGCTACGTCGTAGCAGACTACGCTGCAAGGAGCTGGCTACGTCGTAGCAGACTTCGCTGCAGGATAGCATTCAAATTATTTATGACCCTTTATTTTACATCTTTCATTATTATTTTCTTGCCCTTATCCTAATTAATTTGTAGTCGGGCAACATGTGTTTTTCTTCCATACTTCTGTATTAGTCGTCATCTCGGTAGTCACCTCATGTCTAGCCATATTATCATCCTTCACAGAGTTCATCCGTCGTTACTTTGGTTTTAACCAACACTTATAGATGTTACATATTTATACTTCCGTATTTTAATGTGTTGTTAATTACACCAGTAAGGTACCGTTTGATTTTGTGCGACAGTTCGTTATTAATTATTTCTCCTTTAGACAAGGTTCGTTGCAAAACCTTGAAAAACAGAGCTTACCCATCTTGTACATCAAATCCTAGATTACAATACCAGGAACGACCGCACAAGGCGCACTACAGTGAGGATACACGACGTGAGAACCGTATTCAAGTTTAATTTTCTACGAAATTTCAACAGACTACGTTTCTCTACAATCTTTGTATTTACATAATTTATTATTACAGGATTGAAGTACAAAGTAAAATTGTGCTGAATTATGAAATGTATTCGCTTGGCAACGGAAATTAGTGGTGAATATGTGAAGAGATGTGTACGTGTAGTGTGTAGTTAAACCAAGGTTTTAGAGGGCTTCGGATTTGTAGAAAAAGAAAGAAAACTCATGAATGAAAAAATGAAGAAAAAAATAAAAAGCACAGACTAGAAGATACACAATACACGTCAGGTTATATAATATAGAGCTGAATTTGTTCTAATTATATAAATTGTCAGAAATAATAAAACTGTGTAGTTTTTTGTGGTTGGAAAACTTAGCTATTGCTCACTAAGTAAAATGTAGTTATCGTGGCTTAAAGGCAGTTCAATTCAAATTGGTGATGGGTGTTCTGTCATATGGTATGATTGGCATTGAGTGCCAAACTTCTAGTATTGTATAATTGCATAGCATATGTGTGAGCACTATGTTCCTACTATAAAGCTACCATTTACAGGGTACGTCTTTCATTGACTTGAATGTGCCCTGGCAGCTGAGAGTATGTCATGCTCACTCAAATGTCTCGCTGGTGGTGGCGTGTGTGTTGGATCATTAAGTTCCCTTCAAAATGGTTGAGCTGAATGGTGCTGATCAACACGTCATGTTCGTGAACGGGCGCCGCCAGTAGGGACTGGTCATCTCCTAGCTCCCACGGCTTGTTTTAATTTCTGAATTGTTATTTTATTTTTGTTTTAATTACGGACGCTTTAATGTGCACGTCTTTTTACATCGTTCTCACATTGATAATTTTAACATAATGATGTAACCAACTTTTTGTAACTATACCATGATTTTAAAAGAGTGTCCATGGAGTTTCTTGCCCGTTCTTCTCCATAGGTACCTACGCTTTGGAATGGGCAACTAGCTTCATCTTTCTAACTCACCGACCTTGACAATTCAAAAGTGCCTGTAATTGGTTTATTTGAAATAAATGCTTTGACTTTGAGTTTGAAGAATTATTTGCAGCCGCCATTAATCCTTCTAGTGAAGCACCTATAAACACCGACCTCATTGCATAGACACCTCGTTCCTAAACACTCTATTATCTATACCCACTCATGGGTCACGGTGTAGTCACAAGTACCCACATCGCATTACCATGCCCCAGATTATAACTAAAATTTCACATAACCTTTTCATCTGTAGGGTAGCCGCACCTGTTATCGGCAGAATTTAGGATCCGGAAAATGTTGGCTTGTTAAATTATTTCGGTTAATTTATTTTGTTAATTAGTGTAGCTGAACAGGCTGAAACGTTGATGTTCTGCGTTCGATTCTTATGGTGAGCAAATTTTTGTTTACCAAAAAATTACCAAAGCTCAACACAATCATTTGACTTTTACCCATCCCTTTAGTCACTCTCAGCGGATGAAACATCTAGAAACTGATCGGGTTAAAGCCAGTTTAAACTTCAAAAATTTACTTATTGGTTTACCTATGAATACAATAACAAAAACAAAAAACGTAAATAGCTTTGTTAATGGTGTGTATTGAATTATTGATTACACGCCACCTATTAGATAGATGTAACATTAATAATGCACAGTATTCCGTCTGCTAATTGCGCTGCAATTACAAACGCATTAGATGGATTACTTCCCGCGACTGATTGCAATACCTGGTGATGGTAAATTGATAACACTTGGTATTTGTGTACCCATCACACATCTCACATACTGTAGACTGGGGGGCAATTCCCGTATGTTTAAGAACGTTCGCATTCTAATCTGTCTCAATCTGTCGAAAATATTATTATTTTACATTTTTTTTTTTCATTTTTTTGACATTGATAGACGCTGGGATAATACTGCGATAAGATTTTTAAATTACGGGCCGACGAATATCATGAATAAATCACAAGTATTGATACTATCAGTTTCTACCAGTAGATTTTACGTAAAACATTTTATGTTTATTTTTTGTTGATATGTTTTAATGTATCCCGAACATAATTAATAACCAAATGACAATAATAAAAATAAAACGGAAGGTATACAAGGAACTTAGTCCCAGAAAACTTATTTTGGCAACGAAATCGGAGGTAAACGCTAAAAAAAAATGCACTTATTAATAATCTAGTGACTTAAATATTTATTATAATTAATAATTGATGTCACGGCTCTAGTGGTTGCTACCCTACTTCACGTATAATTACTATTAAGTGTAACGTACAAGTACTTAAACAATAATTTGCATGAATATGTTACTACATGAATGGGTATGTCCTGTAATCGTAGCTCGGGGGGCTGACAGCCGCTCATAAAGATTTGCATACAAAGTGGTGTGAGGCATGTTATATGATTATGAAGGTGGTAGTTAGGGTTTGAGAATTCCCGACAATTTCAAAGTCCCGGGACACGAGACAGCCTACTATCAAAGTCCCGGGAATTCCCGGGACTTCGGGACTATTAAGATTTTTTTTCAAGAGGGATAATCCTTTTATGAAGAATTATAATTGAGTTCATTTCTGGTGAAACGTATTAAAAAAGGCATTTTTTTGTAAAAGTCAACATTTATTAAACAGAAAATTAAATCTTAATAACTTTAACGTTCATTTCAGTGGTAATAATTACTTTGTTTGTTTCTTTTAATCACACACAGATTCACTTTTAAGCAGTTTAATCTTATAGTTATAAAATGAACTTAGTTAAAAAAAAATATTGGTCATAATCACAACGTTGTTAATTCTCATAATCACAGATTTGTTTCAAAATTAAATAATCTAAATATAAATGACTAGCTTCAGCCCACGACTTCGTACGCGTCAAATTTCTAGCTCGGCGACCCACCCCGTCGCTCGCCTCACCTGCCCGTGCGAGTACTTCGTATTCATGACTTTTTTCTCTTTGCTCGGCTCCCAAGCTAAGCTAAGCTCCTCGGGTTTTAGCGTGATAATATACACCGTGAAATTTGAATGGTTGTTTTCCCGCAGCAAAATGGTTTTGTCTTGGAAATACATTCGTTTTATAAATAAATAAAATATTAGAAACAAAAAATGGCAGATTAACCATTGTGAAAAATCACCACGTGCGAGAGTTTATTTTGTTTGAACATGCATCGCTGTTCCCTTTGTCGGAGGTGCGTGCGATTCGAGTAGTAGGTACCTCTAGTGTTACTATTGAGTAGTGTTTTATCGAGTTGATGAATATTTTTTTAATGATCTTAAAACAAAAAAAAATCTTATTTTTTTTTACTTTTACTCTATGCTTCGAAAGTACTCCTTATGGCAAGATGTTCTGCCGCGGGAAAACAACCATTTAAATTTCACGGTGTATAGCTTATAGCCTTCCTCGATAAATGGGCTATCTAACACTGACATAATTTTTCAAATCGGACGAGTAGTTCCTGAGATTAGCGCGTTCAAGCAAACAAAAACTTCAGCTTTATTATTAGTATTGGTAAAACAGACTTATAAAACAGTCTTTTAAATAAACAACTAATACAATAATTAGACTTCTTTGCTGAGTTAATAAAATAGGCTTTAAAAAAAATCAGAGCGTCAACAGTTCCGCAGTAGACCAAGTAATTATTCATTAAACTAACAGATGGCGCTAGGCTGCTTCAATTATATGAAAATAAAAATAATTACATAACAATTTCGAAAATCTTGTCTCGTCTCGAGTCTCGACCCGAAAGTCCCGGGACTCGAAGACAAATAAAAATACGAAAAGTCCCGGGACTTCGAGACACGAGACGTCCCGGGACCCAAACCCTTGTGGCAGTACTCCATTTTTTTAAGCCCTTTAAGCGTGCCGATGCCTGCATCGGAACCCCGTTTTTTACCGATTTCGTGTGTTACCGGATGTAAAAGAATGGCAAAATTCCATTTATTCTCGTGGGTGTCGTAGAAGGCGACTAAGGGATTCACTAGAGAATGGGCAGCATTGTTCTCTATGCATTTTACCACCATACTGCGATCGCCAACCCGCCTGCCAAACGTGGCGATCATGGCAAAACCACCCCTTTTGGTGGAGGCTGATGTCCAGCAGTGAACGTCTTTCGGCTGAAGTGATGATGATGATCATTATGATGATGCAGGGGTAAGCTTTTGGCTGACAAAAAGAGCGAGCATGGATCATCAAGCTTGCTCACAGATGATTTCCTCAATATGGGATCGGTTTGTTAAGTAGCAAGTTTATTAGTATTGCAACTATTAGGGGCTTGCCATACCGGTCGATCGATCAGGTTAAGCTTACCGTGTTTGGTCCGTGGATGAATGACCATCTTTGGACGTCAAGATCCCTCCGTGTCTCAGAAAGTACGTCCAGGCTGTTTATCGACTATTATCCAGGATATTTAAAGATCCACTTTGACAGTCGCCGTCGTTCCTTTACGTTCGTTATGGGTCGTCAGAAGTCTCAAGCTCTGACCAAGTCTTACCAAGGGGCATCGTATTACTCAGTAACTGGGTTGTGGAGGGCAGATAGTGGTATTCAGCTGGATCAGGTTAGACTAGACGCTGACCTCAACATAATTGGAAAAAGGTTAGGCAGTTGATGATGACTTCGGGGTCCAACAGCGGTTAGTTGTAGAATAATAAACGTAGAGATATACACCCATATTTTCAAGTATTTTTATAGAAGTTCACTCTGAGTAGGCAAGCCTAGATACGTAGTTACATCGCAGACGCTCAAAAGACTTTGAGGGATTCAGGGTTAAAAGTGAAAACGTTTATGTTATAATATTATTATTGGTTTACTGGTTTGTTTTAAAAAAAATTGCCTTCACGGTGAAATCTGAAATACCCGTAACGGTGCAGGCAACCGTGAAGAATAATGAAGAGAGCTTGGATTCAGTGGTGGAAATACCTGTAGAGGAGGATACTGTAGCAGAAGATCATATTCAGATTCTGATCAACCTGGGCATCTGCCCAGGTTGATCAGCAGGAAAGTCAGTCAGCCACCTCCTGGCTGACTGGCTTTTAATCTTACCACGGACAGACGTGCGCTATTGTCATAATATTTCGTGTTATACGAGTAGAGTATGGTTCAAGCAGTACTGATATACTTAGTTTTGAATTGCAGGATGCGGTGATCAAGTGGGTAGGTAAGACAATCCATATTTTGAGGTTAGAAAATATTGCGCGTGCACCTCCATACACGTTATAGAAGTAAAACTTCTTAAAAATTATTTTTATAGAATAAAGTAGATTTACTGGGAGAGTCAGAGAGAGTTAGGTATATATGTCTTCTCTCTTAAGTAACGAAATGCGCCTAAACGTAACACGGACTTGAAAAACTGTCAATTCTCGTTCTATTATCAATCGCCGCCTAAGAAGTTTGTTTAGGTATTCCAGTATTCTTAATCTTAAGCCTTGTAATTTTTGAATAAATAGTAATAATTATTATTATTATAGTATTTGTATAACAAACAGGACTAACTCTGTAACGTCCTCCAAGCCACAAAGGTGCCTCTACTCTCAATATCTCTAAATCTCAATGTTTCTCACACGACCGAAATACTCAGAAACTCAGCCGCAAGCAGCAAGCCTGCAACTTGATTAGTAAATTGCATGAAGCCGTAACAGAGTAATATTATGTGTTCTAAACTAATTGCTGTAAACTCTGTAGACTTCACCAGTTGCTGCAGTGGAGGTAGGGACTTATTACAATTGATATTTTGTTGAAGTAATACCTTTCACTCCTCGTATTTCTGAGTAGTGTGGTTGTACTGTGATTTTGAGAATGTAGATGTAATAAGACTTTCGTTCTGCTCTCTATACCTTTATTAAAGCTTTTAGCGGAATAAAATACTGTACAAAGGCGGAGGCATTTTCTACCAGTCAACTTTAGGGCGATACAGAGACAGAACATGGCAGGATCTCTATTAAATTGGTACCTACTAGAACTAGTAGATATTGCTCATATCTTTTCTCGTAATACTTTTTTATGCAAATTGATAACGTACGTCAAGATGCCATTTCATACGACTGTCAAAAAATTGCTGGTTGTTGCGATTTTAATAAACGGACAAAAAATTTAAGTAAATATTAAAAAAAAAGTGAAATGGATATTTGCAGAAACAATGTAACACCTAGATAGTATTTCATTATAAGTGGGCAATTCTTTGTAATAAATCCTTTGGTTGAAGTTATAATCTGTAGAAGCCTAGTTTTAAATAAACTATTCTCTTTTTCTTTCATCGACTCACGGAGTGATTATGTTACCTTATATAAGTGCATGATTTATTTGTATATTTTTTATTGTGCTGCTTGTTTTGTATTTTTTTTTGTGAACTGCGGGGCAGTTGCGTAACACACTAAACCAGTGGCGGGCAAACTTTCTAAATGGGGGCCAGAAAGTTTAAGAAATTTCAGAGGAGGGCCAGATTTATAGGAAAAATTGCATTTTGTGTTGAAAATTTTAATCATATAAAAATATTACAGCATTACACACTTGCACAAACGTTAAATAATCAATTTAACTTTTATTCGAAGGCCCTGCCATGGTAGGCAGGATGGTATGTGAGACATATGAAATTGCTTTTGATTTGCCATAATATTTTCGAATGCAGCTTCTAGCTGTGACGAGGTAACTTTCAGCAGCGCGAACAGGCTAGTCTAGCTGACCCCTTTACCTATGCGTTTATTATTCTACTAAGTAGAATCTACTTTATACTTCTGGATCGTCAAAATATAATTATCGCGGGCCATATACTATTTATGTGGAAGGACCGTCAGCGGGCTGGATTAAATGCTTTCGCGGGCCGGAGTTGGCCCGCGGGCCTTACTTTGCCCATCACTGGGCTAGACAGTATGAATGGCTTTCATTTTGACAGTTCAACAACTTCCATTGCGTTATTAAAAAGACAAATTTCTCTAACACAATGAAGCAATAGATTCGCAATATCCTTTAAAATCATTCATATTGTGATTGATTGTGTGGAACGCTATTAGGTTGCGGTTTTGTTCTTCGTGAGAATAAATTCTTTATCGCCACTTCATTCCCAAAAATGTAGCTAAAGGAAATCCCTTATTATACCTAAGACTCGTAGAAAACGCTTTTTCCTGATCTATCAGAACGTTACAAACAGTTTAATGATAAGACGCTCCCCAATCTCCGTCATAAAATATTCAGCTCCGCACCGTTTAACATAGGATCCGGATCAAGACCGCAAACCGATACCTCTGCTAAATATTTAATGAAACTACCCCCATTCCGTGATGTTCATTGATGAGCTAGTATTAGGCGGGAACACAACATTACCCATGTGCTGCGGTTAGTACCTATATGGATGGGTGGATGTTAAAATTAAATGTGGGTGCGTACCTACATTATGTTAGTTAGGTATGTTAAAGTCCCATGTTATAGGAGGCGAGTCTATTGCACCTATTGCAAATGTTCCTGTTATAACAATTGCAATTTCTTGTTTATTAAAAAAAAATAGGACAGACTAGCTGTTGCCCGCCGTTTCATCCGTATCCTACACACAGCCCTGGATCTAGGGGTGGTATACCGGGGCACCCGCCCCGGGCGGCAGCTTCAAGGGGCGGCAAAATCATAATATTGTGTGATTAAAAATAAAAATCTTGCTCCACAAAGCGCCCAGCATACGGAAGCCTGGTTGGCTCACCGTCGACTTGTAAGAAAAAGGCGCCACACAGGCCCACACCTAATTAATTTATCTCAAACGTTGGAGAGAGGGGCGCCACTATCAAGTTTCTGCCCCGGTTCGAAAAAATCGTAAATCCGGGGCTGCCTACACAATCTGCTATCTCGGCCATCATCATCATCAGTCTTTTAATTTCTCACCTTTTCATCATCAGTACCTCAGTGCTGGACATATGCCTCTCAAATCCCACGCCACCTGGTTGTAAATTACTTATCCTCATCCAAGTTTCTTATCCCAGTCCATTCAGTGGAACTCATCAAACGATCGTCTACTAGAAGCCGTTTGCATTTAAACGCTCAACAGTTTTCACGAATATATGTATTGTCGTTTTGTATGTATTTTTAACCGACTCCAAAAATAGGAGGAGGTTCTCAATTTGGATGTTTTTTTTAAAGTTTGTTACGTCAGTACTCCGTCATTTAGAAACCGATTTAAAAAATTCTTCTTCTGATTGAAAGTGTGTAACTATAGAGATGTCCTTATAATATACAAAATAAAAGAACTGATCTTGAAAAGAAAACACTAAGTGAACAATATCTTTAATTTCGGAAGTCGGTGTCATTGGTTTTGTATATTCGTATTTTTGCTGGTATTTTTTTTAAGGAAGTTTTTTTTTAATTAACAATTGCTGGTTCATAAGATATTCTACGAGTTAAGTGCGATTGTGTTACATACAACCGGATTTTATGTAAGAAGGATAGTAAAAGCTTCAATATTTTCACTAAAAAATATAATATAATTGAAACTTTCGTACGAAAACTAATCACTTTGGAACTTCATCCCGTCCCTGTTGCAAAGCAAAACAGTCAATAGTCGAAGGTAAGCCTCGCTCCAAGCCTGGCTTTAGAACGAAAGTGGTTTATTGAACTAAAGATTATGGAAAATATTAAGTACCTAGCAAATCACTATAGTATACTTTTTTTTCTAATAACTACAGTCATGAAATTAATTGGGAATTTACACCCTACTAGCCATTTCATACAACTATCAAAGAATGAAAGTTGTGATTTGAATATGCAGGTTGTTTGGTAGTTGCATAAAAGCCTTTTTCCACAGACGTAATAAGTACATAAAACACCAAGTCTAACGATCTTAACATACCACTTATTTCGATCACGTTTAATATCACATTATACACCTCTAGCGCCAGTTGTGAAACCTTGGTTTTTCTGAACGACATCACCAATATTATCTTGGAGACTAATAACATCGGTAAAGGAATACAAAAAGAAGAAAAGAAAAGTCAGAAATCGCCAACCCGTCTTGAGCAAGCGCGTTGATCAATGCCCGTGCCTTCTCTTTATGAGAAGATGGCTTGGCCGTGCAGTGGGACAGTAACAGGCTGATAGTGTACATTTTAATCACCAATAACACCGGTATTTGTCCTTCTACAATCTATGACGTCCCCTCCGGCGCTTCATCTCTTCTCTCATCTTCTCCATCAACATCCGCTTAATAAATTCGTTTTGTTAATCGCCTTTCATTCAATTTAGTTCGCCTCTTATCCACGAAATTGAAAGTAAATGGTTTCCTTCCTCCACAATTTCAAAGTTAATATTATGTGTTTATGCTAAAAGCCGTAATATCCGACCGGGATACTCTACACAATGTTCTAAATATTCCTCCCGGGGAACATCTCGCAGATCTGTGGGCTTTTTATGAAAATGTTATAGTTACTGGGTTTTAAAAAGGTGAAACTTGAGGTAAAGGTTTTTGAAAATGATAGGTTTTGTTTATTTCTCTGGTTGCAACAATCAGGAAAATACAGGGTGTAATAGACCTCTCTCGAAAACGTCATACGCATTCAACAAACGATGTAACTTTCTGCAAATATAATTTCTAGGAAATTATTTTTATTTTTGCTGTGAAAATTCACTGTTAACTGTAGTGCGCAATGTAGCAACATCGTGCTTATGTGTGCATGCAACCATGCAACGGTACAGGGATCATGGGAGTATTTAAAGTTAACTAACTATATTTAGAATTTGTTTCCTCTAAAAAACGTCTGATAAGTTGGAACGTTAGCGCTCAGTATCCATAACCAGACGGTTCCCAGCGTTATAATTTGTATAAATATGTGTGCCTTTAGGACTTAGTAAATTATACAATAAAATGGCATTAGGTACTGAGCTACCATCATCTTCTTTGTTTTTTCTTCAAGTTCGCCTCAACATTTTTTTCTCCGTAGCTTACATAAAAATATTATTTTTATTACTCTTCCATTCAATTATCATAACAGAATACGATCTGACCGAAATAATTGAGTTTGTTTATTATAATTTTCCAAAAATAGATTGGAATCGTCTTGTTGGCCCGAGGGACACAGTATTTGTGTCTTAGAATAAAACCGAGTTATTCTGCCTTTTACAAGTATCTTTTGAGTGGGTCGGATTTATATTTATTGAAAAAATACAAAAAAGAATCACAAAAAACACAGCCTGTGTCCCAGCAGCGGAAAAATTTTAGTCTGATTAGGCTATGCACGTAAATAATGAGTACATTATTTGTCTTGAAGTAGGAACTGCACCATATTTTTCGAAACTACTTATACAAAAGCATTCGAAATCTTTTGTAAAAACCTGTTTGACGTATTCACAGACATTTTTAACAGTCTGTTGCCAGTACATGAAGTTTTACCGAAAAAGATGATTTTTTTTTGGTATTTCAAAGTACATAACAATAAAAATACCTATAATAAGTACATTCAGCATAATTATGGATATTAACGTAGACTTCCTTTCCCATAGCTAAATATAATAAATAAAAATAAATAAACAAAACGTAGGTACCACTAAAATATTAAGTTGAAACACCGACCATTATTTTTCAGTCAAAAACTCAGCATGAAAATGTAACTGTCCAAAAACTGTTAGCCTTTAAGCTGAGATTTAACGTTATATCTAACGCGGGCCGTCAGTGACCATAAAATCCCTCCTGTCCTCCCATGTTCACCCCCATCCACCCCTGTTTGACCCCCGTTCTATTATTTACAGTTGTGTACAACCTCGAATACTGAAATTCAGTTTCTCATGTTTTTAGAGTAAATAGAACATTTTACGAGCGTTTTTACTCGTTGTCAGTGGCTTCCGTCTGCAGTCAAAAGGGTTTAAACTTTTACAAAGGCTTTTTACTACTTCTAAATTGTTTAGCGGCGTTGGTTTTCTCTTTAAAATTGCAATAAAGTTTGGAAAGTAATTTATAAAATGTATGCCTAACTTTACGAGATTTTAGAAAGAACAGTTTTGTTGAAATTTAATCAAACTGCAATCAACAATTCTTTCCCTTATTCTGATCTATTACAAAATCATTATGCGTATTGTTTTCACTTAATTAAGATACTCATTAGTGATATCATGGACACAAACTTAACATCACGCACTACACTACAGTCGTTGTAGTTTATTTTCATCGCGAAGACAAAAAAATAAATTCTACCTATATTATTTTAGCATGCTTTGTATTTCACTATAAACACACAATGTTGATTACACGTGTGTGTAATATGTTAGTAGTTATATGAATTTTAAGTGGTGTATTGTGTAAACGTTTGACAAATTACTGCACATTGTCTGCAGATAACAATGGCTATAATATAGTAATGTTATCTGACAGGTCATTAACTACATAAGAGGTTGCATTAAACGTTATTAGTGTCGTGTCTTGTGGATGACAGCTCTTATATACAAATACAGTACACATAATTATGTTAAGTATATAGTTGCTCGTGCACTCCTTTATAGTATATCCCTTCGTATCCCTAACATCCTGTATAACGCTTGTTCCCATTGGGGTTATGCAGAAACTACGGATCGCCACGTGTTTTGATTGTAGCTTACTCCTTTCTTCTTGATTTATAATACAGGAAAAAATATGTGCCGAACCTGTAATCTGTATTCAGCATAAGATTCTAGAGGTTAGGAATGTTTATATAAAAAGATCTGCTGTTTCATAATTAAAATGCAGTAAAAAAAATTACTTAAGAAAAATATCTGCGCTAAAGGATCATAAGGTGAATTCGTGGTTACAGTTTGCGCAATGGTTAAAATGTTATCCTGAGGATATAAGCTACAAACTCCTCAAAACAAACCTTTCTGGAATCGACAATTTTTTGTTGCGATGTTTTTCCGCGCTAGATTATGAGCAAGCGATTTTCAATGTCACAAGCTTCTGTAAATGAGAAGAGGCTTATGCGTAGATAGAAAATTGTATAGCTTAGCTATCAGTGTTTAACCACATGAGATATAACCATAGTTTTTGAAAGCTACTTGTGAACTGGTACTTTTAATGTCGTCCGGTAAAACTTTCTAAAGAAATCGTACATGGCGTGTTTTGTCTACACCTGGGACCAGCCAAAAGTTTTCATACTCGAAGGAGATAAAGAGTTAATTGTTATAGTGTTTTTATCTCACGAAGCGACGCGTGCTTTGCTTGTGGTTACCAAGTGTACAAGGATGCTGTGAATGTGTGTGTAAACAGGAGCTCTCAGTACCAGGGACGGTTACCGTTACCAATAAAATACCGGTAGGACTACCAAAACATTTCGTTCCGTTCCGTTAACTATTTAATGTTAAAATTACCGTTAAATCATAGGATTTACCGGTATTTAAATAGCGTTACCAATATCGTTACTTCGCTCAAATCTAACAAGAAGCAATATTTGATGCGACGTTGCCAAACTGAACCAAGCGCCTCGCACGCCTTGCTTTCGGCTTTTCTAAGCGGAGCAGCAACAACGCGTGTTACGACAATCGGAAAGATACGAATACGATAAGACTCGCGCTCGCGCATTTTTCATTTCATAATCATACGGCCACAAACATAGCGTCGAGTACGCCGAATGTACCTACGTCCACCTACCTTTGATTTATCAACTTGTTTTTTGTGTAAAAAATACTTTTATGGGCCGAAAGAAGTTTCAAACTTTCAACTTAAACCGTATTATTAACCTTTCTCATATCTTATGTGCCTATAAAGGCGCTGTCAAGATCAATTTTATTGTATCCAGAAACATGTGGGTGACTATACCTTTTTGAAGATAGGAATATCTCGTTTTATAGAAATATTAGTACAGTAGTAGTATTTTTTTATAACTTTCTGCAGCACAGACACAATGGTGCCGATTCTCTTGTCACAAATGTCTCTAAATTAGACTAAAAATCACCAAAATTTTGTTTATTTCTGTTAAAGGACGATTTTCCATTCTGAAATTGACTAAATTCTCATGTCTTACAGTAAACAAACGAACTAAACTATTACTTAGTTAGTTTATTTCGGTGTACAAGAGAATCGGCACCAATATTGTATACACGCCGAGGTAGTCATTCATGGTTTTAGTATTCGCGTTGATGGCCCTGCCACCATGTTTATTATAATTGTCTGCAGCACGTTCGGTGTGTATATAATTTTGTTTCTGTGCACACACCGAAAGATGCTAGTCTCCCCACCGTCACCGTTATCGGTATATTAATTGTTACTTTTACCGATACTAATACTGGTAATTAAATGACGTTAACTGATTTTGGGTATCGGTATTATTATCGTTACTTTTTTCGTTAACATAACGGTAATTGGTAACGCTATAGAAAATATACCGATAATTCGGTCCCTTCTCGGTACCATCCGAGACAATCACGAAGTCGGAACTGTGTGGGTTTGTGTGTTATGTGCTGACACTACTCGTCTTCACGTACACATTCACAGCGTGTTTGTACACTTGGTTAACACAAGTAAAGCGCGCGTCGTGAGATAAAAATACTGTATTACTAGATCTAATAAGGCTGTCCTCTTCTAATTATTAATTACTGACTTGTCTATTGTTATACGCTGTCGTTTAGGCTTGTATACAATAAGCAGTCATAAGCCAACGATTTCTAGCCGAGTCTAAAGCCTTAGGCCGTTGAGTTATGGCCGCTTTGAATTTAATTTGTACAAACATAGTGACAAATTGCCCGTAATATTATTCCACAGAATGATTTACTAACTCCTGCGGTGAGACATGATATATTAATAAACTGTGTATTGCCTATTTTTGCCGCCATATTGTCTACTTAGTGGCACAGAGTACGGCAAAGACTACTAATGTGTTTGACTCGGAATAAGTTTGAATTCCAGGCATGTTTTATCTTATAGTAGTTACATATTTAGTTTTATTTATATCTTTTTAGCAGAAATCGTTCTTTTTTCTGAGGAATTTACTTATGCGATACATTGATTTTCGCACAGTTTAAGTGGGGAAATATTTCAGAATGTCGATTCTCTGAAAAACCGTTTATTTTCAAAAACTTTTTACAGCTTTATCGCGCATGTATTTATCATTGAAACTGGATGAAACACATTCCAATCAAGATTATTCTCGTCCATTTTGAAATTACTTCGATACACATCGTTTTCCGAATACCACAGGGTACCAGCACTCATATTCAGATCTAGATTAACGATCTCGAAACGTCCAACAAAAGCTTGATTGACACACACAATATTATTTCAGTGGAGTTTAAAGCCTTTGTCAATAATTGGTGCGTTCACCCTAGGGCAATAAATGGTTGAGTATATTTGGATAATATTTTGAAGTATTGTTTGGATAATCGCATGTGATAGACCCTGTGGGTTTGGAAAATAAATAATAATTAATTGAATTCATATTGACAGGTTAAACGTGAACGAAAAATCGGTTTTGAAATACCTACGTTTTATTTAACTATTTATGAGAATTAAATTGGACAAGATTTGTAGCTCGAATTTGCTCGAAACAGGCTATGTTAAGTTATTGGAAAAATAAAAGAAATCCTAATTCTGCACCCTAATTGAGTAACATAGTAGGTATTAATTAAAATCTGAATTATTTTGAAGGATATAGCTAATACATTGCTTCATATGTTCGAAAAATTTGTAAGTTCAAGAACGTAAATATAACGCAATGTATGTTGTTGAGCTGTCAAAATGAAAGCCGTTCCTACAATTCGTGTGTTACGCGATAGCCCCGCTATCAAAACACATACGTTAAAATCGCTTTGAACTTTTAAACCATCTTAATTATGTATGTATATGTATTGTAGGTCAAAAGACACAACCATTTTTCGTTATACAGAAGCATATTTTGATGGTATTGAGTTTGAAGCTCCGTGCCCCTGTTTCAGATATTCTCAGCACCACAGTAATACAACTGAGTCGCTTTGATCTCTAATCATACGGCTCCAAATTATAACACGATCCCATTCCGTGGCTTCCAACCACCATTTCATAAATTGGTAATGATATGCTCCAAAATATGATAACTGGTTTATTTTACGTGACTTTTTTTGGGATTGCTGTCGCCGGAAAATTTTTAAAAGGAAAAAAAATAATCTTCCAGGTTCTGGTTAACTCTTTCTGGGAAAACGCCTGATGTGGTCGTTAATGTTTTTAAAATGAGCGTATTAAATAACTACAAAAACAAACCGTTTACAGATGGTTATTATGGTAGTGTTGTCTGGTAACGCCAGCAGTGAGCAGGTGGTATCGAAATACCCAGTAACTGGGTTGTAGAGGTGTGGTAGGCAGTCAATCTGTGTAAAATATTGGTATTCAGCTGTATCCGATTATCCTGATACCCGATGTCAATATAAGTGGGTAAACGCTAAGGCAGATGATATCTGAACTGAAGCCCTTTTGGCACAAGCACAGTAGTCTTGTGAAGTGAATTCATTTTGCATGGCGCCTATGTTCTTTCTTTATGACTAGCGATCTTGTGAGCAAGCGTGGATGTTCATTCCTTCCACAGGGATCATACAGATACTTCTCATACAGATGAGAAGTCGCATTTGGCCTGCAGTTAGACAGTTACAAATTGTTTGTTTTTAGAAAAAAACATCATTCAATCTATCATAAACAAAAAAGCGTGTATCGTATATCAATCAAACAATGTTTTGCACTATCAATCATGTCGGCTGATAGTTTTAGTACCTATTCTTTATGCAAATCCTCTGCCTTCGATATTTCACTTTTTTGCTGATCCCAGAGGTGTGATGAGAATATGGATTCTGTACATGATGACCGATGTAGGGTCGGGGCTGATCAAAAGCTTCGATTGCCATGTTAAACATGATGAAAATGTTTCAATAAAGGCAGTGGCTAAATGCGAACTGTCGTATATAAATAGAGAGGGTAGTTTTTCGACAGGGTTTGTCTACATTTGCGTAAATAAATCATCATCTGCTTACCCTTTTACCAACTATGCTGGGTTGGCTTCTAGTCTAACCGGATTCAGCTGATTACCAATATTTTACATGGAGCGATTGCCTATCTGACCTCCACAACTCAGTAACTGGGTAATAAGATACCTCTTGGTAAGCCTGGTAGTCACATATTTGGACTTCTGACGACCCGTAACGACTGCCTGAGATCTACGAATGACACTCGGGATCCGGGATCACCGGTGTAACGTGCTTTCAGAGGCATGCGTTGTTATTTCTTGCTGTTACATATATTAGAGACTTATAGAAGAAGGGCTTCTGGCTAAGTAATAACAGCCGATCGGGTCGATCGATCACGTAAAGCTACACGTTGGTCCGTGGACGGGACACCATCTTTACATACCGAGACTCCTCCGAAAGCCGTTGGTCCCATTCGTGGATTTTAACAGTCGTTACTGGTCGCCAGAAGCTCGATAGTCTGACAACTGGTATTTGAAGATCTTGAGTGTTCATTGGCTGGCTCAGTTTTATTACTCGCATTTTATTAGCTTCACCTGTATGTTTGTATGTTTGTTTGTAACCGATTCCTTTGGACTTGATTTTGACCTACTTCAAACGGTCAGATTTCATTTAAACTTCCTAGACTTATCGAGGACCGATGACAATTCAATAACAGAAGAAAAAAACAAGAAAAAACATCTGAAAAGTCACGCTTTTGTAGATAGCAGAACGAAAAAATAGGAAATAAATAATAGTAAAAAAAAAACACTTTAAAAACCAAACTAAAAAAGCAGAAAATAATTTAAAAAAAGCGTGGGGTGCTTGAAATTAATTGATTATAAAAATACCTCAAACAGCACCCCACGCTTTTTTGCAATTATTTTCTTTTTTAGTTTGGTTATAAAGCGTGTTTTTTTAAACTATTATTTATTTGATTCACAGTTTTGGGGTACCTACATTAAAAAACCCATACATTGCGTTTTAGTTAACCTGTCGCATAATAAACAGGTTCCTAACAATGACTCTGATGCTGCAGCTATGTTTATCAATAGATACTTTCGTGTGTTGCGAAAAACAAAACTAAAACTTGTTGGTTTTAATCCTTTGTCTGCTGACGTAGGGAGGTCCTCCTCCTCCAGAATTTGTTCAGACAAAGACTGTAGATAATTGTGTTTTTGTTTGTTACTTAAACCTGCATGTTTTGTAACGTTGTCTAAATTCTTTGGTTTTAAAACAGAATTTTCTTTGAGTTTTGTTTTACGGTACCTGTACTTAGGTTTGGTATCAGGGTTTATTTTTCTTACATTTTTCCCGACTAATGCTTTTTAGTTTCAATATTGCAGTGACCGGAAATGAAACGTCCGTTGATATTATTAGTATTGATCGAATTGGCGTAGTTACGTAGGTGATGATGATATTTCGTCTTTCGGTGGACCTAAAGCTCATTTTTTTTTTATTCATTAGGGACAAAAACAGTTACCGTGCTAAAATACAGAAAGTCTTTAAACTTAGGAAAAGTTATTGTCGCAAATATTAACTACACGTGTTTGCTAGCAGCTTCGCTCACGTGGAGGGTGAAAATTATCTTACGGGAACGTAGTATTGGGATAAAAAGTTACCTATGTTTTAATCCAGGTTATAAACTATCTGTGTGTCAAATATCATCCAAATTTGTTCAGCCGTTTTTGCGTGATTGAGTGACAAACATCCAAACATCTAAACACAAACTTTCACATCTATACATCTATATATACATCTATCTTCTATACATATAAATAAAATTGGAGTGTCTGTTTGTAATATTAAAATAACCGCTTTTTGCTACATGCATATGAATATATACGGTAAATATACCAAAATAACATTTTTTTCAATTTTTGTCTGTCTGTCTGTCTGTTCGTTCCCACTAATCTCTGAAATGGCTAGACCGTTTTTGACGGGACTTTCACTGGCAGGGTAGCTGATGTAATAAGGAGTAACTTAGGTTACTTTTATTTTAGAAATTTAATTTATTTTTATTGATATATAAATAACTATTCCGCGCGGACGAAGTCGTGGGCACAGCTAGTTTATAATATTATTATAGTAGGAAGTAGGATAGAAGAGCTGCTAATTTTCATGAATCCCTTAATTTACATATGATAATCACTTTAATAAAAAAACACGGAATTACCTACAGTCCATATGAAAACAATCCGACATCTAAGCCGTTGAACACACCTTGCCTTGGGACGCCTCTGACCCGCTGCGCCGAGATGAAAGGAGCCGCCAAATTAAATATTAACACAGCGCTACAGAACGCCGGCTACATACAGAGCAAGACCCGAATGTCTATGGAATGTAGATTAAGATTCAACACGGAAATCTTAATCTTATGTGGAATATTCTAGGGCAGATGGTTTTTGGGTTGTTAAAAGTCTGAAAATCTGTAAAGGGCCCTCCTGCCATTAAAATCTTAAAGTAACTATAACATGTCATAAAATCACGAGTGTTTCCCCGAAAGGTTAGGCAGAATCTATAATACACTCACATTTCGCCCGTTATGTTTAAGTCCCATGAAAATTGGGGCTAGCCGATTGCCATCAACCGTGTACAAATTCAGTGTCCGGGCTGCTACTGAGAAATTCCTAATAGAAAAAGCTATTAACATATTTTTCCCGACCTGGGAATCGGTTCCTGGACCAGCTCAGCGATTTCTAGACATACGAGGCAGTCCCAAAGCTACCCTTTCTATAAAGAGAAGTGGGCTCTTCTTGTATCATCTTAATTATCAGTTCCACCTATGTGATGATGTCAAACTAAGTGATTTTAACTTATGCTGTGGAAAAAATGGTTGCCAGCCGACTAGGTGTGGTGTTGTGTGGTAATATCGGTACTCTTGGGGGCCTTACGTTATCTGTAGAGGTCCAGAAGTCAAAAAATCAGCTTAACCAAAGAAACCTGTGTAGGTACACAAATTGCTTTACTTACTGTGTAGATCTCTGTGAGCATAACTTTGTGGTTTTTATAAATAAAATCTTTGCCAGTGGGTACTGGCAAAGATTTTATTTAACATGTTGTGATTCCAGATTAAATTGCATGTTGAATGTTTTATGAGGGAAAGTGAGATTCCTTTTTTTAGGATAGAATTAAGAACTTACTTATTACCCGACTGCGCCAGAAGGAGGGTTATGTTTTTCGAGAGTATGTACGTATGTATGTATATATGTATAATTGTTTGGCACGCTCTGCAGCCTGAACGGCTCGATGGATTTTAGCTTGAGAGGTGTCGTTAGATTCGTATTTACTGTGAGAGTGACACTGGGTATATCAAAATAAAAAAACAAAATGGCGGATTTTTGGCGCCAAATTTTAATGTTTGGCACGCTCTGCAGCCTGAACGGCTCGATGGATTTTAGTTTGCGAGGTGTCGTTAGATTCGTAATTACTATGAAAGTGATATCGTAATAAAAAAAAATAAAAACGGTAATTTTAAAAAAATAACCCGACTGCTTTTCTGAGTATTCATGGAAAAGCCCTAAAACAAGAAAGTCGTTGTACCCGATTGCACTTAACTTAAGAATCGCCAGTTGCTAAGGCGATGCTTATAAGCAGATAAATTGTAGCAGTTGGGACCCATTCTAGAAATGGAAGCTTAGTGAATTGAGAGCACATACCTACCTATATTACATTGCAGATTACTCCAATCTACTGACTAGACGGCTGACTTTCTAGAATGGGTCCCGACTGCTACAATTTATCTGCTTATAAGCATAGCCTTAGCAACTGGCGATTCTTAAGTTAAGAGCAATCGGGTACAACGACTTTCTTGTTTTAGTGCTTTTCCATGAATACTCAGAAAAGCAGTCGGGTTTTTCAGTTTTTTAAATTACCGTTTTTTTATGTAGGTAATTGAATCTAGGTACAATGAAGTAGCTAGTAAAGTAAAAGGAAAAAAGTAAGGTTTTAGTGAATCTGTGAATGGCTTTTATTCCTAAATATTATTTTTATTAAAGACTGTCTTATTGTGTTCTCTACTTTATTAATGAAAGAGAATCAACCATTTAATTTCAAAAAGCGCCTGCCAGAATTGTGACAGCAATATCGCACACGGGCAAAATTAAGGCGCTCTTATTTCGTCGAGTGCGCCTCGGGCAAAGATACCGCATTATACTGACGAGAATATAATTCTCATGGACTCACATCTAAAAATAAATACACTAGGTATGCTTTTTTATGAAGATCTCATGGATTTGATCCGTATTAATTTATTTAAAATTATGATTTGGGTAAAATGAGAAGCTCATTGTCTAGCCTTTTACTCGACTGTGGCGAAGCCCAAAAAGAGGGTAATGTTTTTGCAATGACTATTTTTGAGTCAGCTTCTAGTCTAAACATATTAATCTAAATACACTTTAGGTACATAGTAAATTATCTAAAGACATTTTATACAACATAAACAATGGGGATGAATAGAAATCAGCTTCGATTGGAGAGATATCATCCCCTAACAGTTTTGTAGAATAATCGATGCATGTCCATCAAAAATCTTTTCCCCCTTTTTATTTTCACGACTTCTAAATTATTCCAATGTTGAAAGTTAATTTTCATGCGAGCGCCTTGTCTTATTAGTTATTACATGATCAATTTCTCACCCAAAATTACGTACAAAATTAATGACCGAACGACTATTCCGCTATTCGAAATAGCATTTTATCATATTCCCCTAGCGACTCTGAAGTTATTAGGTTAAACCTATTCTACTATCTAAACCAATATTTAGCTAATTTGAGCCGAAATTACGTTAATTTGCATATGCAAACATCGTTTTCCTAAAATAATTACTAAGCATTTAATTAGCAGACAGTTGGTGCCCCTTCAGGGAGTCAGGGTTGCTAAGAAAATAACCCGAAAAGGGTTAAATTAGGGTCGGTTATCACAAAAAATATTATGAGTAGCCGTAATATGTTTTTACAGGGCCTGCTATAGTAAGGCGATAGTGTTTTGTTACTTATTGTTTCGTGTTTTTATTATTCTCTAGTCAACAACGTACAATCATCTTCTGCTTAGCCTTTGCCTAACAATGTGTGGGTCGACTTCCAGACTAGCTGGATGCAGCTGATGCATTGCATGCATTATCAGTCTCAATCGCTCCTCTCCTCTCCTCTGTGGGTGAGATTGGGCCATAATTCGCCACGCAGGCGCAGTGTTGTTTGGTGGATGTCACAGTCATGTTTTGAGAGCTGTGGTGATGAAATATCCCTGCTTTGGTTGGAACCCACGGCGTACGACGTTCATGTTAGACACCTCTACTCTCATAATTTATACTGCAAGCCGAATTGTCTCAGCCACAGCTGAATGCATGCTGATTCTAATGTATACCATTTTCAGAGTTTCTAAACAGTTTCCCTTTATTCTTAGTTTATAGCTGAGTAGACCAAACAGCGGAGTTGGTTTCTAATTGTATTCAAGTATGTAGGTATGGTCGGCAAAACGTCTTTTCTTGCATCCTAAACCTGTGCACCGTCTGTCTTGACAGACTATCTAGAGGGCTTGGCTGTGATTTTTGCTGTTTTGCAAGGATGTCCTCTTCATCACATACCTACATGATTATGACCTCATCATCATCTACCCGCCGTTTCCCAAGTATGTTGGGGTCGCCTTCCTGTCTAACCGGATACAGCTGCAGAAGAGTCGCGACTTTTAAGTACGTCCATTCCATTCCTTTTTTGCCGAATTGTTACCATTCAGGAAAGCAGGTGTGATATTATGTAGTCTTTAACGACTTCTATTGCTGTCAGTATATATATGTAATACAAAAAATTGAGCCATGTCCGTGCTACTGTACTTTGCCTCGTAACTGCATCATGCGCAATGCGCCGCTATCCACGACCACGTCGACCGCATGTAAACACCATGATGCGTTGCACTGCTAACGTTTACAAGCATAAAACAAACAGTTTTGGTTAACTGAGATTTGTAGCATGACGAGCTGTAGGTTTCGGCACGTCTTGTAAATTGTGAGTTATAACAGCTTGTTCACGTTGCGTCACTTCTTGTTGTCATTGGCGTTTTCATAAAAACTGACCTATCGGTGTATAAGGCATTTTAACTATTTACTACATCGTTCGTCTGCACACCAGGTATAATAGTTTACTATTTGTATAGGGTGGCAGGGACATCGACGTGAAATATGTAATAAAACGCTTAAAGAAGTTGAGAGACACTCATAGCCTCCGACATTGAGATTTTTTTTTTAACTGGACTATACTTGGGAACCTTCTGGTAACGGCGATATTGCAGGTCACAGTTACAACTTTTTTCTCGAGAACAAGTTTTAAATGTAATAAATAATCTGACTAGAAGTATACTCACAACCTCAGCGGGGTAATTGCGTAACGCACTAGCAGTAAGATTGGCTTTAATTTTGACAGTTCAACAATTACATTAATTGCGTTATTTACATTGTTGAGCAGACAACTTTTTCGAATGTATGAAGCAATGGATTAGCAATAATCTAAAATTGATTCAAATTCTGATTACATTAATAGTGTGTTACGTAATAGGGTTGTGCAGGTGCCGTCGCATGCGTCGATAAGCGCAATATTTTGCGTGCGTTACATTGCGCGCTACCTTATAGAGTGATATTCTACTCTAAAACAAAAGTCGTTTCTCAGCAATATTTTCTTCTCAATGATACTAAAGTTTATGTAAGTACAGGATGCGTAGATAATGGATAGATATGTGATGGGTTTTTTTACACCGTGTCTACTGTTAAAAGAATACGTCATGATGTATAAGACAATTAACGCCCTTCTAAGGTGCTATTCTCGTCTCATATACCTACTTAGGTACGTTTACTTTGCCTTTCTTGTTCCAAATTGTTCACGGAGTTTAGACTATAGTCTAAACTCCGTGAACAATTTGGAACAAGGAGCTTATAAGCTCCTACATGGATCGGTGGTTTTACAAACGGGCAACAGTGTGGCAATTATTTGTAGTCACTTGTTTACACGCGACCTTTCCATCTTTGGAACGAATAGGTATCTTTCCAGGTTATATAATATCTTTGAGGTTATTTGTTCTATCATAATATCATACTAAATAGGATTAAAAGAAAATTTATATTCGCCACAAGTGACTGCTTCAGAAAATATTGGTCCTAGAACGAAGCTACCACGTCTTATTAAGTTGCTTATCGATTAATAAACATCAATTAATGGGGGGCGCAGTAAACCAGAAAAATAAACAAGTTTTACCCGCGCCTCTTTGCCTGCCCCTCTGATCAAACACGACAAAAACAAAACACAATCCCTTCCCTCCAGCAGAAACTTTTCACCCGGCGTATATATGGTACTAAGTACTATACACAGTGACATTTTAGTTGTCTTACAAAGGTGGTCCACTCAATGTATCCGTTATAAAATACCTCTAGGCGCGATTAAAACATTGTTACCATTAATTAAGATAATAGGTACAAAGAAAAATAAATAATGCTTTACAATTATGGAACACCCCCCTGTTAATAATGTTTACGTATCAAACGGTAGAAGATAATCTACCTACCTACCATTACATTCTATCATTAATTCCATCTCCATAACATGGTGTTTCGAACTACGTCATGCGTCTTAGTGAATGATATTTTTTTTTTTTTTAGGATGCGAATGTTCAAAAATATTATTTTTTTGGTAAATGATTAGTAGTCATTGGATACATGAAGTGGACTGCCGTTGTAAGACGACTGAAATGTCACGGTGTATATTAGGTATTTTAATGTGAATACTCTGTAGTCTTTTACGCAATATAATTAGATGAAACGGCTTCCTCTATCCAATTTAGGTACATAGTAGGTATTCTTGTAGGTATATATTGATATCATACTTAGGTAAGTGTGATAGCAATGTGTACAAGAATATTGGCTAAAATGGAAACTCGGTAATTCGATATCATTAACGTTCACCAAAATGTGTTCTAGAAGTACAACGAAAGTTGCTCGTCTGCTTCGCCACTTAATTCGCATGTGCCGTTTGTTTACGTACAACTGTTTACTTCCTCTCCTAATTGCCGTGTTCTCTTGAGATCATCGAGAACAGCGCACGGGACTATTAATAAACACGATGAGGAAGAAAAGCCATTGAGTGGCTGTCATGAATTACCGATTTGTGAGGAGTGGGAACAATCTACGCAATTAGGTACATTTACTACATCGACATTTATTTTATGACTTCCTATAGATTTTGACGGTTTCCTCCGGAGTGGGCCAAAATAAAGTTTGTAGACTTTGGATTTGGCTGTCAGGCTCAGAGATGACTCTTAGATAAGTCTTATTGTTGATGTTAACATATTTAATTATTTTATGGTAAAATAAAGAGGCACTGCTGGCGATAATTGGTAGTCAGACCTGTTGCCAACCTTGTAGAAAGGCAAAACGTTATAACATACACACATACATAAAAACACGCCATCCTCCCATGGGGGTAGACCACAGAACATCACCTGCTACGATCCTAACATATTCCCTTTGCTTCGTTTACGTGCAAACATCTGGTCGTACACGGACGCCGAGTACTACGCACGAACATCACCAATAAGACTATAAAATGGCTTTATTATACACACGTAGCTCGACTTGAAAGAAGAAGATGGGATAATCTAACAAATAAGACTTCTACAAAACATAATTAGCCTATAACGTTCCCAATGCTGGGACACATGTCGTTGTGGATTGTACATATATCATAACAAATTTAATTGTAACACACATTGTATTTTGTTTGTTTGTTTTTCCCAAATTAATAAATAGTTAATTTGTTACAGCAGACTTCTTCCTCGATAGTAATTAACTTATCAGTAGTCTGAATTTATCAAATTAGTTCTCAGCAGAGATCTCACGGCAGGCAGTTAGCGCATATTTCATGAATTTCAGCGTGTAACATAGTCAGCATTATTCTCGCTGAAACCCCGCCGCGCTCGCAACACTGCAACGCTAGGCGGAACGTAAATCATGACCAGAAGTGTTGCAGCGTACTTTGGTAAAGTTTATAGGTCCCTGGGCCAAGAATTTGGTTCATATACCTTCGCTTTAACTACCAAGTCGAGGATTAAAAACTTACCTTATAGTAAATTTAACATTTTTAATGTCACATGTACTGTAACTAGTTTTGAACGACAACTAAGTACATTTGGTTGTCGAATGTCCAACCATTGAACCATTGAATATTTTCCTTTATCAAGGTAAAGGAAAATGTTCTGAGGAAAAGACGTTCGATAAGAATGTCATAGTCTCTTTAAAATGAGTAGCTGTATCATCATGATCTGCCTAGCTTTTTGCGAACTATGTTGTGGTCAGCTTCCTGTCTAACCGGATGCTGCTGAGTACCTACAAGTATGTTACATGGAGCGACTGCCTATCTCACAACCCAATTACTAGGCTACTGTATGGTAAGACAGGTTATCAGACTATCAGTCTTTCGACGACCAGTCACGTTAGTCAAATATCCACGAACGGCAGCCGGGACTAACGGCTTACTGTGCTTTCCGAGTCACGGAGGGGCCTTGGTATTATAAAGATGGTCACCCATCCACCGGACCAACTGCGGCAATCGTAGCTACATAAAGACATGACTACAAACTTTTATTTATGAAATTATTCAGGCGTAACATTGCGAGTATGAATGTTTGTAATTTATCAAAGCCATTATTGTAAGAATGTTTATAATAATGTTAAATGCGTTGTGTCATTCCAGCCATTAAACCCATCAAGTTGTTAATTCTTACCGAAAACAAGCGAAGGCTGTAATGTAATGAATACATACCATTATCGTATTGTTGTCGGTGTATAGTTAAACAGCTGAACATACCTGTAACAGATAATAAAAGGTTTCAATGTGAAGCTATGTTATGTTACACTAGCTGGTGAAGACGTGTCTGCAAAGGTAAGGTGGGACTGTGAGCTGTGAGCGGGCGAGAAAGCTTCTGCCCTCGACTTCTTGTTCCCCCGAGTCACTCGCTAATACTTTGTTAGTCAAATTTGAATTTTTCAAATCTAATTGGTAGTTTCAAAGATAAGCGCGTTCAAACAAACAAACTCAACAGCTTTATTTTTAGTACAGATAAAAGGTTTGGAAAGTCTGCCAATGGAAAACAAAACGATACATTTTCAGACATCGAATCCGGGCATGAAACGCCTTGTTTTGTGTCGGAAACCTTTTTAAAAGCTCCATATTTTTTCAGTCGCGCAGTTTACGACGACTTTACGAATACAATTAAACACAACTGTATACATACATACATATATGATCTCGTGCTTTCCTTAGGGTCTGCCTCCATAGGAAGAAGGTGTGAAACTATAGAACGCCACCTGCTCCGATCCTTACATACTTCTCGGTTTTGTAATTTTGGTCAAATACAGTAATATAAATGAAATACTTACAATAAATAATAACATATTATCAAACAATATAGAATAGTGTATTCAGTTTGATATTATTAAACCAAAACCACACATTATAGATAGGTACGTGAGTATACACTAATTGAATTTTAAAACAATTGAACTTGAGATTGAGCCACAAATTCTGTTAATGAACTGACACTTATTAGCTACGTATTTATACGCTGATATTAATCACGTTTTTACTTGGTGAACATTTATGTTTTATTTACTAGTTTTTTACTACTATGACAAAAACTAAGTTATCTTCCAACATCTATGCAGATTAGTATGTAAATGGGTAATATCCCAAATGTAGCAGCGGCATTAGCTCTTTGCATGTTCGTAAAACAAATGCATCTGTTTTCCCGCTGGCTGGCAGTGCGACCACAGCCCACAGCCGCACTTGGTCGGCCAAGTGCGACAATGTCAAGAGCAAGGAGGCCACTCGACGGAGGATGAGCACGCGCCATAATATACCATACTTAAACATGTTGTTAATTCTATTTATATCTTCTTTGCACTACTGTTCGTGAAGCGTGATGGCAGGGTTAATTAATAGGGCTCTCTTGCACATTATAAGTAGACTAACTTCTGCCCGCCAGTTAGTAGTTATTATAAGTACACTAACTTCTACTCGCCAGTTAGTAGTTCTTATAAGTACACTAACTTCTGCCCACCAGTTAGTAGTTACTATTATAAACACTAACTTCTACTCGCCAGTTAGTAGTTCTTATAAGTACACTAACTTCTGCCCACCAGTTAGTAGTTACTATTATAAACACTAACTTCTGCTCGCCAGATAGTAGTCATTATAAGTACACTAACTTCTGCTCGCCAGTTAGTAGTTACTATTAGTACACTAACTTCTGCTTGCCATTTAGTAGTTATTATAAGTACACTAACTTTTGCTCACCAGTTAGTAGATTTTTACTTTCGAATCGCATCGCCCGCGCTATTAGGTACTTGGTTTTCGACTATTACTTATTTTCAAATCTTTCATCATTCATTTTTAAAATCTGACTGGTAGCTCCAGACATTAGCGCGTTCAACCAAAAATCCAAACAAACTCTTCAGCTTTATTATTAGTATAAAATATAACATGTATGTAGTATAGATACATAGATATTTGCGATTTTTCATTAAATATAACCAAAATAACGATAGAGCACCTATTTTAATGATTTACGGCTGATTTTTCAATAGTCAGATAACTTTTATCTGAGGAATAAATTTGTTGGTTTGACAGCTTTTGTTTAAAAAATATGCCAAACTGTTTGATTTATTCTTCAGATAAAAGTTATCTGACTTTTGAAAAATCAGCCCTTATAAGAGTAAATACGTAAAACGCTCTGTATAATCGATAACTTAATTACTTTGCCACTTTTGACAACAATCTCCAGTAAATTGAAACCTTGCACGTAACATTGAACCTTAGGGTGATAAAGCAATTATGAGTTTATACTAAATTCATGAACTTTTGATCATAGCTTGCTGAATTTTGACATTATTTATCGGTTTTTGAGTTTACAAGTACCGCCGTAACCGTAATGTGCTTTCAAGCTTTCAAATTAATGTGCGACATACAGCTCGTAATGGTTCATTTATTATCATTTCTGAATTCACTGGTAAAGTGAAATCCGTATGGATTGTCATAGAGAACTATGAGAATCCATAAATATTAGGTACACATCATGTAGCCAACGAGCAAGCTTTATCGAGCATAACTATGCTCAACGATGCGTCGAAACGTTTAACAATGAATGCATTGTGTGAAACCTATTTTGGCAGAAATTATATAGACTGACACTGAGAAAAAGTGAAAAATGGAGTGTCTTCAAAACTGAATCAGCATGTAAAATTTCAACTCTTTAGGATAAGAGGAAGTGGTTTTAATTCAACTTGCAAGATTTGAGCCATGCACAGCATAAGCAATGCAAAGTCAGCCTATAACGTTCCCATTGCTCAGACACAGGCCTCCTCTCTATGAGAGGGACTGGGTCGTAATCCACCACGCAGGTCCGGTGTGGGTTGCTAGATCTGATGATGCTGACTAACTTATTAACTAAGAAGCCAAGTTAAATAAAAGGTTATTAAAAACAGAACATTTTTAATGGGCTTCAAATATGATAATTTTTTTGGGTGGGAAATCATCAAATAACTTCTCCCCCTCTGGGTGGAGCAGGAGGGCGTGTCAGACTTTTACTGACTAAAACCCACCCGTGTTCTCTCAGCTGCCTGTGTGCTAGGGGCCACGGTATCTCTTTCGAACAACCCGCACACCTGCTAGGCATTGGCCCTTGCGGGCCCCATCAGTTGTTGCTGACATCTCGTTGAGGCGCGCGTGGAACACAACGCGCCGTCGACCCGGGCTTGGTCCTTACCGGACAGCGAGCTACCCATTACTCACCATCCGCAAGCCCACGCCTACGGTGGCCAGAAATCAGCCTGGGATTCCCGACGCCCAGGGCGTCTCCTACGGAGGCTACGGTCGTGAGCCGCATGTACTGCCTCTCCCTCACGTGCGGCGCCTCCGTCTTCGCGAGCATTACTGCTTTGCAGAAGGAGGTGACGGCTACCCATGCACTCTCGCTCCGTACTATGGCCTGGACTAGGGCCGGACGCGAGAGATCGCCGCCGCCGATCGCCTTCACGAGGACACAGCGGTGCTCCGCCCAAGCCGGGCAGACCTCCACCGTATGCTCCACTGTGTCCTCAGGGCGATCTTCGCAATGGAAACACCCGAGCGTTTCCTCCCACCTTATGCAAAACAGGAACCTCCCGAAACAGCCGTGTCCGGTAAGGACCTGTGTCAGGTAGAAGGTGAGGACGCCATGCCGCCTCTCAAGCCAAAGAGGGGACTTACCGCCGCAATCGTGGCGTGACCAGGCTTCAAATATGCTTGGTGTTGCTGAGCATTGACTCTACACTGTGCCTTTTCGTGTGATTTTATTACGGTTATCAATTTGTCAAATTGATCGCAAAATTAATTTGACAAATTGATAACCGTGTGTAAACAGCTACAATTAGCTATTAAAATCATTTCACCAATCCCAGCAGTTTTGAGGAGGTTTATTCCATTTGTCACATTAATTTTGAGATTACTTTTGTTCGAGAAACTGACCCATAGTCTGCGGTGGGCAAAAATACTATTATGTGACATACTTATTAAAAAAAAATGTACTCAAACTGTCTGTTAGCATAAAGTTTATAGTTCTGCTACGATAAATCCGCTCAAAAGACCGTGCAAACAAACCATGTCGGTACACACGTGAGGTAATATTTCACACAATTTCCACAAATTCTGCGTACACTTTCAGACATGGCATGAATATCAATCTGCACCACAGCAGTATAATTTTATTGGCGTCACGGTACATTACAATAATTGGATCGGCACAGCCCTGCGATTAGATAACGCAAATAAATTAAATCTGCGAGCCTCATGCATTACAATTATGTGTATTGATTTTATATACTCCTAATTTTATGGAGGCTGAATTTGATGTATAGTTGGAAGAAATATTATATTATATGGCTACATAATATTTTTTCGGTAAACCTTATAACCTTAAAATTGGTACATTGAGATGTATGCCTTTTTCTTATCTCATAAGAGCCCGCCATAGGCGAAGTAACAATACAATTTGCGATCACCGATCGAGATGGAAATGCATTTTTTCCTTTTCTTCGACTACCTATTGTAGAGGATTAAAAATCGTTACCGCGTAGAATAGACATAAGTAGAAATATCCATACTTATTAGTCATTGTATAGTATGTAGGTGATGTTTTTAGAAATAAAAATGAAGTAAATAAATCTCGTTCGAGAAAATGCCGAAAAATCTCAACAGAAAATCCTTCTTCAAAGTTACGTCAGTATTTCCACTCTTCACCCTTAGCTAAAGCTAACGCTCCGAAATCTGGCTACAAGTTAGAAAAATGTACAGAGTACTCTTAGTATGTCCATTTATACCCCACAGCCACGTAGGACCCGACCCGAATGGACTTACTGACACCAATGTAACTTGGTACTTCATGTTGATGGGAGATGGCGCTGCTTGTCAAGGGAAAATTCAACCAATCTTGTTAATTCAAGTACATTTGGATAAGTTCTAAATGACGCCACGGATCAAGTTATATTGGGCAGTGTAGACATGTACATCTTTGAGTAGGGTTGGTAAAAGTAAGATTTTTTGATGTGCTTAAAATATTATGACATGTTTTTTCCATGTTTCGGAGTGAGTGCGGTCTAGAAATTAGGTCACAAGTTTTTGTGTATGTTTTTAGGCGCCTTTCGGTCTGAAATTAGTTATGGCGGGTGAAGTTATCTCGCTCGGGTAATGGAGAAGACACAACAAAATCTTCAACAAACATTGGGTTTTGTAGGACATTTGTAAACTGCGTGTTGGGAGGTTATTGAGACAGACTCAACCCTACATTAATACTTTATTAAATTAAAATGTAAAAATAGCTGAGCGAGAACAAAGTTGATGTTTTATTGACACGCGCACTCGACCATAGCTGTAGTCCGAATGGCCGGCAGGCCGCCATGTGTCAACCATAGATAAACACTAAGTGCCATGCGCGTGCACACTGTGTTTAGAAAGTATTTTATTCTTTTCCGTTACAAAATTTTCAAAGTTACAAAGGATTTGTTATTTTGTTGAAAAGAATTGAGTTTAAAACTTGAATTTCTTTAAACATTAAAACTTAGTTAATCTTGTAACACGTAACCACCGTTTTCGTCGCAGATTAAAACATTACAGTTGAAAAATAACCGTTAACTTTTTAGTACATCCCTAAGATTCTATTCCATATTTTCATTCGTAGTCAACAATACAATATTCACACGTTGTCGGGTTCCGTAGAATTGTAAAATAAATAAAATTGTAACACCTGTCGATACTGACATGTGGTGCAAACGGATTTTATTTAATAAAACGCTCGTTATTACTGCATCGCGAAATATTTCCGTTCTGCTGCATCGGATGTGGGGAGATTGTGTTAATTCGTGTGTTATGTAGTCTATTTTTTGTGGTAACGGATTTAAAACCAAACGTGATCTTGAAATCTATGTGTAGTTTTTGTTGTCAAACTCAAATTCATACAATTTATTTTCTCTTCACAAACTCGTATGTTATGTAAACAAAACATAAAAGCTTAAAATCTATGTGACACTAGTTTGTAAGAGACTGGTGTCTGCACTAGGAATACCTGTATAGCAGGTCAACATTATCAGTTATTTAGTAAATGTGAAGGGATGGGACATAACATAAACAATCAATGAAAAACTCACTGTGGCGTAAACATATCTGACGAAATGTGGGTGTACAGCTCTGCCTAACCCTTCGGGAATACAGGCATAATGTTATATTTTGTTATGAATTTTACCAGGGGACTGTACAATATTATGGAGATTTGTGCTGGTCGAGCCACGTACGGGACATGGGCAAGACACGGTTTTAAATTGCACGAATATTTTTATTTAGTATAGTGCAGTACGTAAAGCAACGTACCTGCATTTTAGCACAACGTGGTAAACGTGTTTGCACGGAAATCATCTTGTAAACTACGTAAAACTAAGGCTTATAAATAAGAAATTAGACATAGCATAATTTTATTGACATAACCTATTATTAGGCGTATGTATAAAATTTTAATTTAATGAGTTACATTCTACGTGGGACACTCAGAAAATTTTGCGAAAATAAAAATAAATGTTATATAAGTAAATATTTTTTAAATAAATCTTTCGTTGACTGCGAGTTACAGCGAAATATACATGTAAACGCCCTTTATGCCTGGAGCCAAAACATCCTTTTACATTGTTATAAAGCTAGATCAGGTCCATGTTTCCTACCCGACTATTCTGAGAAAAAATACCAAAAGCACCAAAACAAAGTTAGAGGTCTCACAGTTTCTTTTAAAGTTCAGACATGACTTGGTTGGCATCATGAGGATCATGCAGATTAGTGTCTGAAATTTTATTTTGAGGAGAGAACCACACATTGTTGAATCCCCTACCTATTTAATTCGCGAGACTCGGTTAGAAGATAAGTTAAAGGAGTCAGTTCTGTGTTGAGCTGCACGATTACTGATAAATGCGTGCACTGACTGGTCAGGTCCACTCAATCTGTGTGGTTCTTTCCTCAATAGACCATTTCAGACACCAATCTACATAGTCATATCCATCAAAGGAAACGCCGACCTCATCTGGTTTAAACAATGCCCAAGTTAAAGACATCGTTATGATCTTGTATTGTAACAAAACTATTTCTCAATTCAATTAAGGCGTCAAAGAGCATTGCTTTTCGTCAGAACTGTGAGAGTATAAAATATATATTGTTTATATATTGCAGTGTTATGTATTTATGTGAATGTTATTTTTGCATTATTAAGTTTAATAATTTAGTTTAAGATATTACTTAATCATATTCTTCTCTTCTTGTTCTCACACTCTGAGTGTCTTCATTTATTTTTCACTTCGCCTTTTGCAGGTCTGCTGGTTTCTTAAGAAATCAACAGTACCTTTTTACTCAAATGTTATACCTATGTCGCATTTCTATCTTATTTTACTGTGTGTACATTAATCCTAACTAATATTATAAATGTAAAAGTAAGATTGTTTGTTAGGCTTTCACGTTTAAACGGCTCAACGGGTTTGGATGAAATTTGGTTCACAGATAGACCATGACCTGGGTAAGGACATATACTACTTTTCATCCTGGATCGCCAACGAAGTCGCAAGCAACAGGTAGTAATTAAATAATTAAATAAATCTGTCAGTTAGACAGGCACTTAGCTCATAGTACACGCGAGAATAGATACCAATTGAATTAACAGCCTCCTAATAACATCATTTAATTGATAGGTCGAACATGAACCCGATATCCTAAGTAATAGGTTTCGGTATCGATATAACACAGATTATTAATTGTAATTGCCTCTTCGGTAATAATAGGGTTAAAATAGGGTCAAAGAACGATCCTACTAGTATGTTTAGATGTTTGGATATTAAGATGTTTGGATGGTTATCACGCAAAAACGGCTGCACAGATTTGAATGAAATTTGGCACAAAGATAGTTTATAACTTGGATTAACATATAGAATACTTTTCATCCCGGTAGTACTTTCCCGTGGGATAATTTCCGAACTCCACGCGGGCGAAGCCGCTGGTAAAAGTTAGTATGTTTATAAAGTAGAGCAGATTGCTGAGGACGAAATACAGAACCATAAAATTATGTGATCACTGAAAATCTACAAAATGTTGAGCTTCGAATCTTCTGAGCAACCAAAGCTGATTCTTGATATTGCTGATAAAAAGGATAAACTCTATGAATATGTGTTGCAACAATATCATGTTGATCGAAAAAAGGAGCAAGCACTAGATCTACATAGCAATTACGTTTGTATTTTGTCTAAGACGTGACGCCCTCTGAAAATGAAACTTATTTTCGATACTTTCGAAGTTCTAAGTTACAGTAAGTACTGAATGAACTATTCAAAAATTAACCTCAACAATCAAGTTGAGGTAGAAATACCAAGTTTTAATGAAATAATAAAATTGAAGTTACTTAAACAAACTTTAAAAACTTTAAATTTATTAGTGTACAGACAACCGCACGTCAGTAGTAACAAAGCTAATAAAAGCCGGCCTCATTTTTATGGCAATTCCGTAAAGTCCGTCAAAGTGTTATCATTTTCTCACGTGTGATCGACTGTACCCACTGGCATTCTAAGGAAACTTCTGAAAGTATCGGAATATAAGACAACCTTCGTACATCGAGGACATGATTTGTATCGTATGTAATAATGGGCCAATGATTCAAGGCTCGCTCTCTCATGCGTTGTGGGTACAGGGGTCCTACTCCCTAAGCACGAAGTCCGTCGTTTCAGTCTAAGTAACGAGCGTGTCCAACTCCGTATACGGACAGAAGATTAGTTTGGAGCCCGAACTAAGAATGAATGCCAACACGATTTGACAGCTGTCCCTACTCCCGATATGTTTTGCCCGTTCAAAAAAGGATTCACTAAGAAGTTTCGAACTACCTTCTGTCGGGGCCGTATCTTCGCTGACGGAGTTAGAGAGTAGGCCCCCTGATCCGGGCAAGTAGCGATGCAGCTTTTTGTGAGCAATGGTGGCCCAGTGGTAACGTCCGCGACTCACAAATTGTTGGTCGTAGGTTCGATCCCTAGGCAGTTTACTTTGTGCAAATTATTTCATCCCCACTGCTCTCAAAACGGTGAAGGAAAACATCATGAGGAAGCCAACCCTCCCAGAGGAGGCCTGGTGGAAGTGGGAACGTTGTTGGCTGATAATGAGCCATGTAGGTATAGGTACTTTGTGAGTTTATCTGGGACATTCATGTGTGGAAGGTGACGAAGTACATTGAGAGGGAACCTGGACTTATAGTTGACTAGCTTTTGCCAGCGGCTTCGCCCGCGTGGAGGTCGGTGTATTATACATATAAACCTTCCGCTTGAATCACTCTATCTATTAAAAAAACCCGCATCAATATCCGTTGCGTAGTTTTAAAGATTTAAGCATAAATAGGGATATACGGACAGAGAAAGCGACTTTGTTTTATACTATGTAGTGATAATATAAGTCTGTAACCATCAATCAATCTTGAGCAAGCTTGGTGATCATTGCCTGTGTCTTCTCTGTATGAGAAGAGGCCATTGCCGGGAAGTGGGACAATAATAGGCTGGTATTATTATGGTATATTTGTGTGCATACTCAGTATCCATATCCGTTCAAGCATTTATGTGTGAAAGTAGCATACATCTTTATTTCCACGTTTTATTAGCGTATTATTTTTAGATTCTACATTATATATTTCAAGTAGTTACAGTGTTATTCAACTCAGTTTGAAGTACTTATTTGAACCGCGTGATCGGTCAATAGTTACCTATATTTTAACACGTTCGTGTTTTCAATACATTTAGCACATTGTTTGAATTAGTACAATACACTGGTTATAGTTAGTTCTACAGTGTGAAAATGTAGTTGTGACGGGCAGTGAAACTGACTACAACTTGGTTAGAAAAAGTTAGTTAAGTTCAGCTAAACCAGGGTAACAATACTGCTGCGCTCTGAGAATCCATCTGGAAGAAGAATTTAAAAAAAAATTGCATTTTCACGGGTCATTTCGCTAAATATATTTACAGATTGACATGTCTTGGATTAACACATAGATTTTTTCGTTAGGTAATCAAGAGACTTTTTAGGAGTAAGAGAAATTTTGTGTGAGACATAAAGAGAGTTACATATCTATCTTCTTTCTCATGTAACCAAATATGTCAATTTTCGGTCAATTATTGAATCGCCGCCTAAGAAATTTCACATCAAAAAGATGATTAGTTTAATGGTTAGAACATATACAATTGTAGTCTTTGGTTAGAACCCAAGAAATTGATATAGTTATGTAGAGTATTAACCAGGTTGTGAAGGTCAGATAAGACAGTCGCTCCATGCAAAGTACCGGTATTCAGCTGCATCCATGCATGCATGGTTAGAGTTGGGGCCGACCATAACAACGTTTGGAAAACGATAGGCAGGAGATGAAGTAAGTAGCAAAAACAACCGATCATTGTAGCGGACATAAGGCCCATATTTAGCCGTTTATAAAAACAAGGTAGGTATTAACACAAATACCTTCCTAACTTTACCGCTACAACACTGCGTGAACATACTCTACTAAGTACTTGTTAGTATGTTTGTGTGTTACCAGCCCGGCAACGTCTCGATCGCGGGTTCATCGACCTGCAGCAAGGACCGGTCACACTGGCGTACGGCGGAAAGGCGGGACCTGTCCGGCCGGATATCGGTGGACTTCCCCGTAATCCGGCTTGTTTATAGTGCTACTTATCCAAATCAAATAAAGGACTAGAGAAAGATATTTCATACAAAGTGAAAGACGTTTAAAAGGCAATTTTAAACATCACACATCTATAAGAAAAAATAAAAATGCCTGAGGTGTTTCTTTAAAGCTCTCGCAGACAGGCGCGACGCAACAGTGCAACGTGACCTTAAAAATAGAAACATTTTTTAATAAAACTTCATGGAAATTGATCTACTTGTGTCGCGTCGCGCCGGTCTGCGGGAGTCTTTAATTACGTATCGCCATAAATGTTGCTTTAAAAATCCGTGCTTATAACGTGTGGGTTACTTTCATAATTTTGTCGAAATCTCAGATTGAGTCACGCCTTATTTAGGCATTTTATCATCCACATAACGGTATCGTCTAGTGTAGAGGTCAGATGGCAGTCGTGTCATGTTAATACTTCTATTCAGCCGCATCAGATAAGCCTGGTAGCCCACCAACTGCACGAGGAGCTGGTAAGGAGAGGTTGTATTAATAATTCGAATGATTATCGTATTTCCCTACTATAATATAATAATTATTATGAACTAGCTGCCCCTGTCGAACTTCGTACCGCCTCAGAATCAATAAGTTGTGTTAACCTATTAGCAAAACATTTTGACTCATAGTGCATAATCTCCTACCAAGTTATGACAACCTGGTACTTCGAAGGCAGAAAGCGTTTTCTAGCTGACACACCTATGTTAGGTCCTACCGAGATATGATAACCTGGTACTTCGAAAGTACAAAGCGTTTTCTAGCCGACACACCTATTTTAGGTGAGCTCCTACTGAGTTACGACAACCTGGTACTTCGAAGGCATAAATACCTAACCCACTCTATTTAATTTATATGTACAGGTAGGAACTTCGTTTGTTTGTATGGGAAAATAAAGTTGTTGTTTTTTCTTGCAATTTTTCTACATTTTATCACCGTTTAAACTTGAAGTACCAAGTTATAATAACTAGGTAGGAACTCACCTAGCATGGGTATATTAGCTAGAAACGCTTTATGCCCTTTTTCTATAATTTCTCACCGTTTAAACCTTCCCTGGACTGCCACAAATATTTCAAAACCAAAATTAGCCAAATCGGTCCAGCCGTTCTCGAGTTTTAGCGAGACTAACGAACAGCAATTCATTTTTATATATAAAGAAAGATAGATAGATAGATAGATAGATATATAGATAGATGTGAATGTTTGTATGTTTAGATATTTGAATGTTCGTTACTCAATCACATAAAAACGGCTGAACGGATTTGGATGAAACTTGGCTCACAGATAGATGATAACCAGGATTAACACATAGGATACTTTTTATCCCGGTAGTACGTTCCTGTGAGACAATTTACGACCTCCACGCGTGCGAAACCGCTAGTAATACTATAAAGTCACATTTGTTACAGTCGCGAAGCATATTTGATTCAACAAACGGCCTGACAATGACTTGTAAATTGAAAACAAAATCAATTTATCGGGCTACCTAAGCGCATGTACTTTAAGTCGACTGTCCACTGCTAAAGAGGATGTGCACGGAGAGGTGACCCACGCTAGCTGCGTGGTTCATTTGTTTGCCAGCCAAGCATCCGTACGAAGTGAGGCCGCAGGTCGCAATAGCAATGGCCGATACTGTCTTCATTTTCAAAGAAAGCGAAGCTAAGTACAAAGCTTAGCTGTGGGCTTTTGTGGAGCGCCGCCTTTACTTTTGTATAATTAATAAATACATTATTCGCTTTCAATGACTCATCATATAAACACGAAATAAAAATAAATTGTCTTTCTTTTCTTTCCTCACTTTAATGGCTTGCTGCTGAATAATCTACATTTGTTTTACATCAATATCTGTTTTATTTACATAAAACAATCAGATTAATCGAATTCCTTCGTTTTCTGCGTAAAAGTCGTTTTTACATTGAACAGTTCAGCTGTCACGGAGGCTAACACGCATAAAATTAAATAAAAGAAAACAGCTGTTTATGCTAATATGTTTCTTGTAAACAAATGCGTGTTTAATTTAACACCGCCTTGTATGTTATTTATCTACAAACTGTGCAAATTACAAATAGTTTTTCGACGTAAAATGGAATTCAATGGAAGACTTGATCGAACTAGTATAATTATTATTGAATCCTTCGAAATATTTATTCCATTGTTCTATCGTCTTATGCCCGATTGACAACCCGTCATATTGGAATAGAATGATTAAGCTGTTAACATTTCTTTTGATTCTATTGTATTGATAAAGTGTATTCTTTCTTTTCTCCTAGATGATTTGTGTCCGTTTATACAAATCTTAATGCTAGTGCTAACTGTATCAATGTCAATGAATAAGGCGAAAGCTTGTCAGGGTATCCCAAGAAAATATTTAGTTTACGTGTTTTTTGCCTTTTAAAAGCAGCACTAGTTTGCAGCAAGTAGGTATAAGCGCGTCGACGGGCCGTAAAAATCGCCGTGTGTATAAATAAGCCTTAATGTTAAGAACTCGGCCTTATTAACCCGCCTCTCGCTCATTAACAAGAGTCACCAATGCATTTTGATTGATTTTTAGTTTTAATAATTAATAACTAATCGTTTTCGTTTTTTTGTACGATAACTACTGTCTGACCTTTTTAGGCGTGTCAGAAACGAGTTTTTTTATGCATATGACATCATTGATATATATACTGGAATGTTGCTCTACTAGTTTTTTTGTTAGATTTATTGACTAGTTTGGTTAAAGAACTGGCTCACCATTACCATAGATATAATTATAACGAAATAATGTTGTGTTCGGGAATTCCCTGTCTGTGGCACGTTTATCAGATTCTATAACTTGTGTCACCTATGTAGCAACAATAAAGAAAATTGGAAACATCAATTTGATACGTTAATTTTAAATGAAATTATTCTTGGTTATAACGTGATGTAGCACGTAAAATATTAAGTTAAATCGCTTATTAGTTTATTAGGCTAGATTAGAATAAATTATTAAGAACTTTATTTCTTATTAATGCACACTTATTAATATACAAACGCAAACATACAAATATACATAGATACAGAGGGAGGAATAAAGAATCTCTTTTTTGAAATTGGTTAAAAGCGCCTATATTAGGAAGGCTACTCATAAAACCTATTAAAGTGTGGTTAACATGATACATACCAACAACCAGAAAGATATGACAAAATAGTACTAAGAAGAGTTCTTAAATAATACGCAATTTACTAGAAAGGGCCGTAATATTCTAGTCACATAGCTAGGTTAAACAAGTACACAATTGGCTAGATAAGTCCACATGAAGTCACCATTTGCACATCCTAAGCACTGACATGACACTGACATTTGACATGCAGCAACTCTGTTCACCTATAATGTAATCACATGTTATTTACATAGTAATATCCGAGGTTGTTATTTTTGGTCGAGACTTAGCTGAGATAATTGTTATTCAGTATTATCGTACAATGTTATTGTCAATGAAATACATATCAGCATGCCTGTTAACCCCGAAGGGTAAGACAGAGGTCTACCTACAGTACAAGTAAATAAAATTGAACTATTTTATATTGTTATTGAAGTTATAAATTCAGAATAATGTAGATCCCTAATTAATTAGTCAATAAATTTCGTTACGTTTTACGACATTGACCTAAAATCGGACAAAAAAAATTGCTGTAAAAGTAAAACCGGGCCGTTTATTGAATGTAAACACTCCTTTATAGGGATCTGTTTCACATTAAGAAGTCAAAACCTTTAGTCTGCATGATGGCCTCTTTTTTGGATGAATGTGCAGTTTCTGTTCCAGTCGTGAGTCTGCTTTTATTTTCTTTAATGCGTTCTTGGTGCCATTTCGGCGGATAGTCTGAGAAAAACACTGAGATGGACTAAGTTAAGTGTAGCCGGTTTTATTAAGGTGATGGGTTTTCCAAACTGACTGGGTTGACTGGAATTTTTGTTGGGGTTTTTTGTGTGCGTCATAGAAGGTGATGGAATTTCACCATCAGAAAATTGGGCTACATTTTAAGAATAAGTCAAAACTTCTTAACGGTCGCAGGATATACAGGTTATTTGAAATGGCTTTTAGCACGCCTATCAAATATTGAAAGTATGTCCCACAAGAAGTTATCCAATAGATAAGTATTTACCCAACTTTAAGAGCATTATTATGATCTTTCGTACTTTGCACTCACCCGATTCCTTTTTTACTGACTGGATATAGGAAAAACTTCTGTAAAGACAAAAGCTTCGCGCTGTTCTTTGTATTTTCTCTTTCTTAACACAACATCGCATCATCCCTGTAATCGCCGAAAGGTTTGGCAGACGTATACCTACTCATAATACACCCACTTTTTATCGGAGGCGAGAATGTTGCCGTCGACCGGGCACTGATCTAGACTCCGGGCAGCTACTGAGAAATTCCTGATGGCAAAACTCAATAATACTATGCCTGCTCTGGGAATCGAACCCGGATCCTCATGCTCAGCAGAAGCGCTTGTGACCACTAGGCCAAGGAGACAGTCGAGTTCCTATTTGTTATTTATTGTAATCTAACAGAGAAAGGTGTTTCTCTGAATATCAGTTGATTAACACGCTACAAATATGAATAATTTTCAAAAATATTGCTAATCCACTGCTTCATAATATATGTTCGAAAAATGTGTCGGCTCAGCAACGTAAATAACGCAATGAATGTTGTTGAACTGTCAAAATGAAAGCCATTGCTACTGACAGTGTGTCACGCAGCACTGTGTACGGGTTTCAGAGAATCAAAATCCAATTTCACTTGCCTCCCAGGCTTTGAAAACCCATCCTTGTAGAAAACTCTTCTCTTTGACTAAAAACTTTATAGTAGCTGCAAACTTTACATGAGATGAGATCTGAGCTATTCTGAGAAAAAATCCCAAGTAGAGGAAAGTGATCTAAAGTTTTTTTTTAAATATTAAGTAGGTACTTTTTCCTGTTATTTTCCTTTGATACATTTTGTCTATAGCATGAACTTTCAGTTCAATGGTTATCGATTCATCGTCGATAAAAAAAAGAATTTTATGTAACAGTGACTAAATTAATACTTTGTTAATTTTGCAGGTCAATTAGGGTTCTATTGACTTCATAGTAAATTGAGCTGAGATGAGAATGCTTAGAGGGATGTCTGGTGTTATGCGAATGGATGGATGAAATAAGTAAATAAGAGGAACTCAGAAAGTGACACCGGTAACTGAAAAGTTGTGCGGAAATCGGTTGTCATGGTAAGATGTGATGTGGAGGAATGAGGAAAATGTGTGAGGATAGTTTTTAGTATGAATATCGATAGCTATTGGCTATAAGAGTAGGGCAAGGTTCAGGAAATGTTGCTTGGGCAAAATAAAAGATGATATGGCTAGAAAAGGGGCGAATACGAAGATGACGACTAATAGAGAAGTGCACTGACCATAAATAATTTGGGATACCTATAGACAAGAGAAGGTTGCTGATGACTTATATAATATATAACTCATTATAAGAGTACCTACGTACAGCGCAGCCGTTATCGAGTTTCGGAAAAAGTTCAGTTTTTTTCGTCTCTAACTCCCATACCGCAACAGACTAGTTAGATAATTGACTATGCCATAACAAACTAAATAAACAGCTAAATAATAATAGCCACACGGGTCGAAAAAACATGAAGCTACGTTTACCTAATTCGGTCCGTGGATGGGTGACCATCCATACACACACACACACACTTAAAATCACTCCACATGAGACAATCCTCCATATACAGGGTGTAACAGAAACCCTATTGCTATCCTTAGCATTAAGGATAACAGCTGGCATAGAATCACTGTACATAGTTTCAGCTCAAAATAAAATACTTGCCAATGTCACGATAAATCTCTTCCAAGTGATGTGTTTATTTCAATTTGATGATTTGGTTTCTGGTATAAATGTATTTAAAATTCTCATAACTTCCGAACATGTAGAGATAGGATAAAAAAAACCCTTCCAATACCGTTTGATATCATCCAAAGAAGCCGTGCCTTTGGTATGTATATACCCTTTCCGTTACACGTTGTATAAGCGCTCCACTAGTACACATATTGATACTCCTCTGTACCTCAGAGACCACGCGAAGCCGTTGGTCCCGGCTGTCATTTGTAGATCTTTGACAGACTTTAGGGGTCGTCAGAAACCCGAAATCTAACAACCAGTTAATAACTGGGTTGTGGTGGTCAGAAAGGCTGTCGCTCCATGTAATCAGCTCCGTTCGGTTAGACTGGAAGCCGACCTTGAAATAGTTGGGAAAAGGCTAGGAAGATTGTCTTATCTACATAATATTATCAGGGCAAATGTATGGCTGGCAAGGAACAAGTGCCCAACTTGAACGTAACATAGATAATGTTTGTACTTGGGTAGTGGACACTAACGTTACAGACACGTCTGGGTCAAGTCATCAAAGCAAGCCCATGTGGTGGCGTCACGTGCCAATTCCTCTATTAATTGGAACCTCACTTCGTAGAAATCTAGCCACGAATTCAGACATCGACGGAAAATTGAGAAATGTTATCTAGATTTTAGATTTTGGAAAGCCTTTTACGTCAGTTACCGCGTGTCATATGCTGGGTAGTTCTATAGGTAGGGAATTTGTGTTGCTATTTCATCAGCATTTCGTCAAAGATCACAGATATTGCGAAAATCTTCATTAGTCTTACGATAAAAAGATTTGTGTGCACGTATTAGAATTTAATCGATTGGAATATCTTAGCTCAAATTTCATTCTTAAAATAAACTTTAATAGATTTTCTAATCTTTACTGCACTGCATTCGATTATTACCGATTATGAAATGAATGGTTTCCGCGATGTATCCACTTAGCCATACGAGATTGTGACACGAATAACTTCTATACATTGACGTGTAAACAAAATTGAAATCTAATATTAAGAATTTAAGAATTTATTTTGATGCAGCTGCAACAAATGAAGCTGAATACCAGTATTTTACTTGGAGCGACTGTCTATCTGACCTCCACAATACAGTTAATAAGTAACTAGATACCCCTTGGTAAAACAGGGGTCCGACTTTTGTGCTTCTGAGTACCCGTAACGACTGTCAAAGATCTGTGAATGATAGCCGTAACCAACGGCTTCACGTGCTTTCCAAGACACGGAAGGGTCTCGATTGGTAATGGACGGTCTCTAACCTTAGATGGACCGTGCGGTTGGTATTATTAAGCGATGACCCCCTTTCTTAGATGGACCCGTGCGGTCGGTATTATCAAGCAATGACACCCTTTCTTAGATGGACCCGGGCGTTTGGTATTACTAAGCGATGAGCCTCTTTCTTAGATGGACCCATGCGGTCGGTATTATTAAGCGATGACCAAGGGGGTCATCGGGGGTCTTTTTAATATGAGTAATGGTCCTAATACAAACCATTCGTAAGGAATGGCTATAGAAACGGCTCAAAATACAAAGCTTCCAGCAGTTGTGAACAAGTCCCAAGTCTTTTAGTTTAATGGATACATCAGGTGGATGTATTGTATCGAGTTATTCGACCTCTAAAGGAAAGACGAAGGAAATGGTCGGGCAACTAATGATCCTTTGACCAGCCCCCTTTGAGAGAGAGGAAACACTGTCAAAGGATAGTAAATGATCCGGGCAGAAGGAAATGTAATACATTTTAAATGTATTGCCGATTATTGTAGCACTGTGATTGTGAGATCGAGTGGGATCGAGTTCTATTCTGTCCTTGACTGTCAAAAAAGAAAGGGTATTAAAGGATAAGTTCTTAAAGGCAAGTCAAAGTGAAATGATTTATTTCATTCCTACTATTCTACTAATATTATAAACGTGAAACGTGAAAGTCACGCAAAAACGGCTGAACAGATTGGGATTTTGCAAACAGGGCCCTGAGACAAAACACATTTCTGTTAGCGTTCACGCCAAACGCTACGCTAAAATGTATGGGAATGACATTACCTGCGGAAAGGACACGACGTAATCTTTCCGCAGGTAGTATCATTCCCGTACATTTTGACGTAGCGTTTGGCGTGAACGCTAACAGAAATGTGTTTTGTCTAGGCCTGCAGGGATTATAATCTGGATTAAGATTAATTTGTTGGGGAGTTTGTTGCGCCACTTCATCTTCCCAGCTAAAGCACTAGGAAGTGGTGAAGGGCGGGCGTTTTGGGGGACTGTCTTATGAAATTTTGACATTCGAAAAGTGCTGATGCTCAGCCTAATTTGAATAAATGACTTTTGATTTTTTTGATTTAACACAGAATACTTTGTATTTCGGTACTACATTACCGTGGGATCATTTTCGGCCACCACGCGGGCAAAAGCTAGTAAGGCTTTTTTAAATTTCAAAACCAAGACAAAATAATTGATTCTAGTTGTATCTTCCAAAGGGTAGTTACATATGGAGAACAATGGGTACAAAACTCCATAGCTACTCATTTAAAATTACAATATTTTGTTAAAATAATAACGTCTTATTGATATAAACTCCGACTGAGCAACTTCTGAAGGCCCAGGAATCCGCTGAATGCGTGAAGTACAGAACCGGTTGAAGTGGCGGTGTTTGGGAAAGACCTATGTCCACCAGTGAAATGATGTATGATACTTTGGCTGCAATAATTATGATGGTGGACGTTATACGAACTTTAGAAGGATCCTAGAAGTTTATAATGGCGGTCGGTGTAAAAGCGGTTTATTAGAAATTCAGCAAATGCTGATTATTCTTGTCGTCTTGTCCATGTCACCGTAAGATTGTGAACAACCGTAAGTTTAATTTCGAAAACAAAAATCGCTTTTGTATCAAAAACATATTTCAAGAACATCATAAAACAAAACGAACTGGTACTCATAATATTTTCGTTCTGAAACTCCGCATTCCTTTGTATGAATACATTACACTAGTGTTGTATTAGTAAGTTATTTCTGGCCGAACTAGTTTGCTGTAGTTCGGTAGTTACCGTACTACGATATAGTACTATATACTTATGTATACTACGTTGGCGTAGTCATTAGTTTTAAATGTTGTCTGAAAATTATTGATTTTCTCCTGTATTTTTGTCCAAAAACGAAAAGGTATTTATGCTGATAGATAGGCAGGATGACAGCTTCTACACAAGTCCAAGCAATGACGAAAAAAAATACAAAAGCGTAATAAATAATGTAAATTAAGCATAATATCTGTTCAATACAATCGCATGTGGCATTTTGATATGATACAAGTTTCTACAGACATTTTCTAGACCTGATTTTTACCAGACACTTGTACAGGTTTATTTACCAGCCGAATGGAATGGAATAAATACCACGAATTTCTTTTAGAACACGGAAATTAGTACATAGCATAGTTTGGAAATGCCGCAACTTGGCCCGCGCAAATTGAATCTCGGCTTCTATCTAAAACTACTGGGCTCAACTCATTTTACTCAATAACGTATATTTACCACCGACTTGAAAATATCAACAAAAATTAAAACCATGTATTTATCACCCTACAGTTTCTTCCACTAATAAACTGTTTATAATTGAAAATGTTATCTGTAAACGCAATCTATTACACTTGCTTTGCGGACTTCGTAAACGTGTTCGAAGTTAAGGTCGATGCCTAGATAGGCCTCGCCATACATTTTTCAGGGGTTGTAATCTCCGTAAATAAACGGTTTCTGCAGAATAAAAGCAAGTATAATGAGACTTTATAATGTATTATGTTCGCCAAACGCCAAAATTTTATAAAAAAAACAGTATTTCTAGGAGAATTAGACCCAATAAAAAACGAAAAATCTTTACATGTGTGAGTGACCTGAATCGCGCCATCTAACAGAAATTTTAAGAACCACCGAGAAAGAGCTATTTGCTGTTGTGTTACGAGTTTACGTTCGGTAAACATTTATAATAGATGGCGCTGTTCGAAAATTCGAACGATTCGATGCAACGCTCCAGTCAGTCCATGCGTGATTGTCTTGACAACTTGCGAATCGTTTCCAAAATTGTGTTTCTAGAAAGTTAGCGCCGGCGCGCGGGTTTGCCCGCGGGTTTTACATTTTATGATTGTTAAAATGTTTTTTATTAGGGAATGAGAAAGAATGCTAGAAAGTGAAAAAAAATATCTGCGATCTGCATTTGGTTCACACAGATACAATACTAATGTAATTATTGTAATATCTACTTTAAATATAAAGTACCTAAAGATTTAAAAATCTTTCTACTGTATGTAAGTAGGTACTGATAATACATTTTCTGACACGGTTAGGTACTAATTCATTGGTTTGGGTTGAATAAAATCAGAGAATAGAAGTTCATGTAAACTTAGGGTATACCTAAATCAGGCGATCAGCGTAGGCAAATTTACCTATTTTTTTTCTAATTACCTACCTACGCAATAGTGACACGTAGGTACTACTTACATCTATTGATTGAATCATATTTAATTTATGTGAAACCAGCAAGATAAGTGAATACACAGACAAACCACATTGATTTTTCATAACAATTGCACATTTTAGTATTATTAGCACACGTCAAAGTGCGTCGAGATAAATTGGTCTTGCCATCTAAGAAGTTTACCAAGAAAAAGGGGAAATAAAACATAGGGCAGTATTTTAGTAGTAAGTTGTAGGATGTTCTGATATTTAAAACGATGAATGATATAGGTACAGCAGTGGTGGCTCTGACTTACAAGTCAGAGCCACCACTGCTGTACATCATTCATTTAAGGTTTCAGGGTTTTTAACTGTCAGCGAAATGACGTTCTCAAAATGGTAGCTGTAGTTCCAATTTCGCTCGTCTGAACAGCTAAGTAAGTAGTAAGCACCATTCAGGTTTAGAATTGGTGACTGGGGCTACTACTGAGAACCATTCATACGAGTGCCATCCGTGAAAGAGTTTTTATTTAAAAGTGAAGTGTTTTTGTGTTTTATTGACGGTAAGTGTTATTTTTATGTACAAAGGATGCTTTTCTGCTTGAAGGTGATACAGAGTTATATTATAATAGTAATTACCCTTAAAACTTTAAAAAGTGTAAGATTTAGAAGAGGAAATACAAAATCAAACGTTAGCAACACTCGTTGATTGTCATCACATCACATACCTACCTACTCTAAATTTCAAATATTTCCCCCTAATAGGGACGTCAATTCTCTCTAAAAACTCACTTTGCCTGTCCCAGAGGGACGAAAGGAACCAAAAAAAACTCTCTGAAAAAGATCCGTTACTGAATTGATTCGAAAGGAAATATGAAAAATCGATTCACAAATAAAGAAATGATTTTCCAAAAATCAATCATTCGTTTTCGATGAAATTCGCAATGTAGGGGTTTACGGGGTGTACGTTACCCTAGCAAGAAAGTGTCTCCTATAGTTATATGAGTGGAACGTATAGTTGGTGCCTAATCTGCTGTAAATGTGCCCCTACATAAAAAATTGGTGCCCCTTGTCGTTTTGAAAAAAAAAACCGAAAAAACGATTCCTGGTCTCATATCTGGAAAAAATCCGTATTTTTACGCAAAAGGATTTGCACTGGATATGCTTCGTAATTTTCCCGCAACCACAATTCTTAACAATTCAAACAAACAAAAACTGATGTTCTAGGGTGAAATATCGATTCCCTGTATCGATTCAGTACTAGATATCGATTTGAAAAAACGTTTTTATTTGTTCCAAAAAATCGATTCTTTGCTCAATCGATCTCAGATTGACATCTCTATTTGGTCTGTTTTCAACTTTTCATGTTCTGTCAGTTGTTACTTGTTTTACAAATTTTCACACACAGCTTGACAGCATGACAGCTTGATTGATGGTGACAAATGGTGGTGTTATTTCTGACTAATACAAATTTCTTGAAGCATTTCATAATTACGATACTTTTGCTGTTGTGTTTAATTATTCTTTTTGATTACAGATTGAATTGCATCTCTGCCTAAGATGAATCCGACTAATAAACTTGCCTATATACGACATATGTATTCAGGGCCGCGAAAATCACGGAAAAAAGTGCAAGCAACATTGAAAAGACATCATGGAAATTCTTCTAATGATTTTTAGTGAGTAAATCAGATTCCCATAAGATTTCGAATCAGATTTACGTGAATGTACCTATGAGTGTATTTGATACTCGTTGGCCCGTGATGTAATGTCTTCGTTTGCCGTTGGTTTGCCGTTGGTTTGCCGCCATTTCTTCTGTAGACCCTTGTCTGTTACGATACCTCCAGGAGATTTATGACAATTGTTTATCTATTGTGTCTCGTCGATAACAGTAGGAAAAAAGAAACGGCTAGCTCGATAAGGTTAGTTTCAAGTAGTGTATTGAGCAAGTTTTATCAAATTGCAGCCGGCTGGAAGCATGGCGTAACAAGAAAAAAAAAGTAGTGGAAGAAACCGCGGACTGCCCTGTTGTGTTTAGGTAGGTACAGACATATCAATATTTTTCTGTCTCTCAACATTGTTTTTAATAACTGTACCTATTTCATTTATTTATTTTTTATTTCAGTCCAAATACAACTCAAGATCATGATCAGCTATCCAACCCTTCCACAGCTCAAGATACGCCCAAAACGTATTCACGTGGTATACCACAAATTCGTTACGAAGCCATAGCCTGCAGCTCTAGCTCTAATAGAGTTGAATCTGTTACAGAGCAAGTAGAGACTGTTGATTTTAATTGGCCGCAACCTGATCCACAGACTGAAGCTTATCAACTAACTGTGGAAAGAACATCAATTAGTTATGAACAAAAAGCAAGTAACAAAGATCATTATTTCTTGGTTCATGTATGTATAAATATAATGTATTTCTTGGATTGTTTCTCAGCTATTATTATTTTGATTCTAGGTCCAGGGTCAATTGCGAATTACCAAAATGAGTAAATGTTACTTCATTTGCTTTATATCTGTCACCCAACCATTGACTGTCATAGAAGTTAACCGGGATGAGGAATTTATCAACGCTATGATGCCGAAGTTGGTAACATTTTTCAAAACATGTGTACTGCCGGAAATTATTTTGAGACGAGTTGAGAAAAATGCTAAATGTCTAGACATCAAGGAATTAAAAGGTATGAAAAATATAAGTCTTACTCATTTCCTAACTTATTCCTCAGGTTTCTGAGGTGTGGGTTCAGTAAGAATAGTCTAACAAAACTGTGTAAATTCATTTGTTGCAGCGAAAACTGTGTCTCCCAGCAATTGATTCAGATCGCACGGAAATGATATAAATGGAAGTAAAAAGTGACAAGCAGAAGATTGATACTGCGCGGCGACGGCGGCGCAGCAAAAAGTAGCGTGTAGAAGAGAAGATATTTTATTATAGTATTTTTTATGTATCTTTGTATGGTGGTCGATGGTTCGAATCCAAGCCGACACTTTGCTTTGTGTAAATTATTTCATCACCACTGTTCAGAGGAGGCCTGAGTCTCAGCAGTGGGAACATTATAGACTAATTATTATGCTATTTTTGTACGTAGCGATGTATAGTTTATGTTATTTGTTAGTTTATAAGATTTTTCTGTGTACATATGTTTCACTCATGTATTTAGGTACCAGCCAAACAATTCAATTGTAAAAGAATATTTATTGTTCAAAGTTGTATAATAAGTGGGTATCCTTGAAACATAAATGTTATGGTTAGCTAGCAACCACTTGTGTGTTGTTGTGTAAGATACTTACACTTACGTGTGATGTTACATAAATTGTAATCTACGTACATAATTCTTTCTAATACTAAATTCAGAATCATAATTGTAAATATCATAATATTGAAAAAAGTATGTTATCTTTGTGTGGTGGTACGAGTCGATGGTTTGAATCCAACCAGAAAATATTTAGGTAAATGCAGTGAGAGTAAATAAAACGATATTTGTATGAAAATATTAACCATAGATAAATATTATTGATTTATAGTAAGATACAATAAAACGCTTTACAATTGAATACATAATCTTTTATTTATTTAGTATAGGTCACAATTTATTTACACCTTAGGTACTATTTAGGTTCAGTCACATTACAACAACCTATATAGGTACAATATACCTTTATTACCCAAAATAATTTGTTATGGTGAAAAGGTATCTGATAACGAGCCTAGAAACAAAAGTATGCATATCCCAATAATTATATTATTAAGAAGTAGATTGGAACATAACAATCCTCTAGTAATTTAAAGTATGCTCAATTACTAAATTAATATTTGTTTTCGGTTTTTGCTATAATGTAAGGATATTCATCTTAAAAATAATTTGGTCCTCTTTATATTAAAGCCATCTGGACATTTTAATTTCCAACCATGTTTGAATAAAACGACATCTAGTGGAGTCGGAAGTTACTACTATTTATTTTGCATGTGTGTGTAAAGAGTAAATTCATGCGGCTAAATCATTATTATGTTCTAATCTTTGTATGATACCAGTTAACAAGCACAGTGATGGTCTAAAAAAATCAAGTTAATGCCCTAGGTTCCGCTAAGAATAAAGTTGTTTATTAAAAATTTCTATGATAGGTGTAAAAATTGAAAATGTTCGAAATTGTGGATGTGTCGCCATCTAGCGACAAAATGGCAGTGAGAGCAATTAGGGTTTCACCTTAACATGACAGTTGTTATCTGTCATTACCAATTCTATTCTTTAAAAAAAAAACTCACAATAGTCGTGTGCTCTCTGATTGCAATAAAATATGGACCTAACAACTGCACCTTAAGGGCCATATCACACTAGCGGTTTGCGAGCGGCTGCGAGGCGGTGCGGGCGTGCAGCGAATGCGTCGCGAACACGCCGCGGCTGCGCAGCGAAGACGTCGCGGACGCGTGGCAAATTCGCAACGTTTTGTTTTCACGTCGCGTGTTTGTAGCAAGTTAACAATGTACAATACACTCAGTAACAAAATGGATTCCGACGAGGAGACACTGCTGTTGGCTTTGTTACTTCGAAGACGCCGGAGACGAAAACGACAGCATCGACGAATTTGGGAAGATCCATTATCTCTCTCTCCGCTTCCGCGGCGATCTCGTTGCGCGTCCGCAACGAATTCGCTGCGCATGCGCCGCGTGTTCGTTGCGCGCCCGCTCCGCTTTGAGGACGCTCGCAATCCGCTAGTATGATAAGGCCCTAATAGTGCTTTTCTTTTCCATCATAAACTTCTTACAAAATACCAGGTACAGTGAACTAGTTCCCTTACTCTAGTATACCGTTCTTTCATACTAGTTTCTTCGGTTCCAGCTTAAAATCATACGTTCATTTTACGATCGCCTCTCCACTGGGCATGACGGATCGGCAGCCGCGTGAACTATTGATAAGCCACCTTCATAAACGTAACGCACATTGTTACGTTTAGTTATAGTGTGGGCTAAACTGGGATTCTGTCTAAGAATAGACGCTTGTATTCAAATTGTGGGCGTCGAAAGGAGAATAATTGTAGATGTATTATAGCAGGTAACGGCCAAATGTGGGTGTTGAATAGGTTCACCTGTGCTTAACCTTTCGCGGAAAAGGCGTGCTGTTATGTATGGCAGGATCTTTGCTAAAGATTTCTTCCGGGAACTACTACAATGGATTCTCTCGCTATGCCATATTGGTATGTTGTGGTTTGAAAGGTATGAGTTCATGATTGACAAAAACCCTGGAAGATGAAAACCGGGTGAATAGATGTTGTGGTGTGTGAAATAGACTTCACACACCAACATCTGTTTACCCCGGTTTTCACTATCCTCATCAAGTCTGCTTCAAAAAATTGAGGAAAGACTTTTTAACTTTGGCTACCCTATGCCACAAAAGCGCTTACAGGCCACATAAGCAAATAATACCTACTCATATAAAACATTCGTCTTACATTAATTAATCCCAGTTCTTTGATATGGTTTTAATTTCCCCCCTTAGATATTAAGTATCTCTAAATGGTTGCTAATTATCAACCTATAGCCTAAACTGCCTCAAATGGTCTAGTGGTCGCAAGCGCTACTGTTTAGCATGGTCCTGGGTTTAATTCCTGGGTGGGACATAGGTTGTTGAGATTTTCCAACTGGATTTTTCCAGTAGCAGCCAGGAGTTTGGATTTGTACCAGGGTAATGACAATAGGCGCGACCTCTGTTAAATGGGACTTAAAAATAACTGGTGAAATGTGGCTGTGGGTACACACAGCTACACATCAAGCTATACATTTCCAGTTTACGCCGATCTCGCACTGTACGGAAATCCTATCAAAATCAAAATCAAAAGTCATTTATTCAAACTAAGCTGATAATCAGCACTTTTCGAATGTCAAAATTACATAAGACAGTCCCTCAAACCACCCTATATAATGCGAGATCAGTTTATACTGCAAATGTGTAGCTTGAAGAGTAGCCGTGTGTGCTATAGCTGCATCTCTGACTTATCCTTCGGGAAATACAAGCGTGATATTATATAGCTAAAGTCGACGTTCACAAGAACGTTACAATATCGCGTCAGGATTTTTTCGCGCACTAGATCTGTAGCGCTGAGAGTTGATTCTACAAACAGTGTGTTATTTCGACGCGCTGGGATGCACTGGGTTGGATTCTCAATGCTGGGCTCCCAACACCGAGAGTTGAAAATCCCGCGATGTTTTTTTACGGCTGACCGATCGTCGACTAAACATCTATCTGATGAGTGAACAAAACAAATGAATTCGGCGTTGCGAAGCCCTGAGGGTGCGGCGGTCAGGATTACCGAGCAGATCAGTACAAGGCCAGGGTCAGCGGCAATCACGCGGAAATGAAACATTCGGAGGTGCCACGTGTGGCTGTAATTAAAGATATACTAAGCTGGGCTGATGAGTTAGCACAGTGGCTCGAACACAGAGTTACCTTCTTTTCGTCTAGGTCCGACTTTTCCGCCGTCTGTCCTGAGTTTTCCCGGCCTTGTCATTTTTCCGGACTCCTCAACTTAAATGTATTTTTCAGAAAACGAATAAAGTTAAATAAGTAATTATTGGAAAAAAAATAAGTAAAAAATATGTTTGTAGTTACTTAGTTTTTTTAATGTCCGGCTTTTTGACAGAACTTTTCAAATGTTTATAACTAAAATACGACAGGTATTTTAGTCTGCATTTCTCCCTGTTTTGATCAGCCGAACCAGTGGGAAATGTGGACTGGAATACCCAAGATTAGCCATTGTCATTGTGCCTTGTTTGAGTCAACAGAGTCATCGTACTAGCTTTATATACCTTAAAGCGACCTTCATAATAACTATTCTACCAACCTAGTAAGCAAAGCTAATTTTATGCAAATTAAAACCACAAAATTGAAATGAGGAAAAATATAAATGCTTAAATATTTTTCAAAACAAATAATATGTATAGTAATAAATATTATTTGTTGTAGAATCAAAATGAATTTATTCAAATTGCATAAGACGTAAGAACGTCCAAATTACATAAGACAGTCCCCCAAAACGCCAGCCCTTCACCACTTCCTAGTGGTTTAGCTGGGAAGAAGTGGCGCAACAAACTCCCCAGCAGCACAGCTGTCTGTTTAGTTAAGGAAACTTTATTCTATACAATAGTAGGTAGGCAAAGTAATTAACATTACGAGACACAGAACATTAAATTAAATCATTTGCTATAAGTATGTCAGCAAGCCAAGCCAATACAGATAAAACTATACTGAACCAAAAAAAATGTGATCAAAGCATAATACCAAAATATAATAATTCGGTAGTAACTTACTGATTTCATAATTTAACAATACTATTGTAGGTAGGTCTAGGTACCATTAATGAGTAATATTCTAATGAAGTATTTACTAAGCCTTAGTTGACTTGTCTATTTTGTTTTGACAGTAGCCTTGGATTCACAAGCCGGTCAGACATTCCTTTGTTTAAGTTCCTTCACGCAGGATCCTCCTTATTGGATGAGTAGACATCTAAGTATTGTGACAACTGACAATTTTTTTTTCTCAAAATGTTTATGCAACATTTTCGTTTCTCAAGGGTCTAGCAAAAGCAGCAAATTTATTTTATTCTGTCTCATTTGTCAACACTGGATAGGTTAAATCGATCCCTGAGGGCACCGAACAATTACCACTAAGTAAATACCTAACAGGAAAAAACGTAGGAAGTCAGGTAGGTAAATAAATAACGAAAATAATACATAATTCGCGTGTTCGCACCTACAAATTGGGTCCACGACCATTTTATTTGTTCTGGTCACACGAGACTCATGGACGCTAAATATTTGTGCTTTAGCTCCACGCGAGCCACCGCCCTTAGCTTTGAATTAGTAAATTAAACTTTGGAATAAACCTAGTTTTTGTTGATATTAATCTGGGGCTTATAGCTTTATTTGAGTTTGGGTTACCGGTGTTAAGATTCCTTATCTTTTGAAACGACCCAATTTCTTTCTGAGCTCCGAGTTCACCTGCCAAACCTACGTTTGTTTTCGCTTTTGGGATTTAAAATGCGTCAAAAAATTTCATAGTCCAGCCGATTTAAAAACCCTACCTACCGAACGTGGACGTTCTCGTTGATTGCAACAATCACGGAATAGGTATTTACTTTTGCGTGGTAACAAAAATGAAGTCAAAAGGGCAGTTGACATAACCAACGAGATGGAAAACGGATTGCAGTGTGTTGTTAAAGCAGATACGAGGACGCTGCTATACATCTTGAGGGTGCGAAGCTTCTACAAATAGCAAGAAAAGTAATTTAAAGAATTGAGTTCTTGAAACTGTGTAAACTGTAGCAAATTAATCAGTTCACAGAAGTTTTTGTTTGAAACAAACTGATTGGATGTTTATTTATAAAAGTATTTATAAAATTGAACTTTAAAACTACTTCACTTTATTCAAGAATTTACGGAATGAAGATATCGCTTTTCAGTTTTGCTTTCTCTATTACAAACTTCGATCAAGAAAGTTTACAAAGGACAATAGAATAACTTCATGAACTAGTGTAATGTCTGTGTACTACTATAGTATAACTTGATAAACTAGTGAAATGTGTGTACTAATATAGTATAACTCAATAAACTAGTGAAATGTGTGTGTACTACTATAGTATAACTTGATGCACTAGTGAAATGTGTGTGTACTACTATAGTATAACTTGATGAACTAGTGAAATGTGTGTGTAGTACTATAGTGTAACTTGATGCACTAGTGAAATGTGTGTGTACTACTATAGTATAACTTGATGCACTAGTGAAATGTGGGTGTAGTACTATTGTATAATACACCTCTGCCTATTTCTTTGAGGAACATGTTTTGAAGTTATGTTATCAAATCGCATCTTGACCAAGCTAATGATACTTCATCATCAACATCTGCCTGCCTTTTCGCAACTACGTTGGGATCGGCTCCCAGTCTAACCGGTTGCAGCTGAAAACCAGTATTTTACATGGAGCGACTGCCATCTAACCTCCATAACCCAGTTACTGGGTACTAAATATACCACTTGGTAAGACTAGTTGTCAGGCTTTCGGGCTTCTGACGACCCGTAACGACTGTCAAATATCCACAAATGACAGCCGGGACCGATGGCTTAACGTGCTTTCCGAGGCACGGAGGGGTCTTGGTATGTAAAGATGGGCACCCATCTACGGACCAACTGCGACAAACGTAGCTGTATATACCGTAGAGTTTACGTCGCAGACGGATGGCGGCGACAGTCATGAGTCGTCTCTTCCGTCCTTTGTGAGTGAGTGTTGTGGAAAAGAATCACCTTCTAAAGTAGCTGAAAACATTACTTCGAATTGTGGAGCTGGAGTTCTTATGTTAGATTTGATTAAGTAGCTATTAAAAGATACAATTATCATCTTTCATATATGCCATTTCAATAATGTTACGAAAACTATTTTCATTTCGAGGATTCTATCACTAACATTATAATGTTATTTATAATGAACTCATACTCTTAAATTATTTGTTAAAATATAAAATTACATTGCGTGACAGCTTACACATGCAATGCCGGATTATGTTCACGTAACTGTAACTGTCACAAATGATAAACTAGAACCATCAACCTAATAAAATAGATAAGCAGTTATTAACCAATAACTTTAAAACTAAATTATAACTAGGTGGCTTACTTGTACAGGCTAAGTAGTAAATTAGGTGCTAAGTTCCCCATAAAAAAGTAAATAAAAATAAAAAATATTAAAAATGCTTCTCAGTTATAGAGGTTTAATTATTACCAGTAACAGAGATATTTCAATGCAAAAGTGTCGCTTTAAGGTAAACGCATACTTATCCGCGCCGAAAGAATCGACCCTTCCGAATTCTTCCGGTTATTTGTCCGATCGGGCGCGGATAAGTGTGAGAGGTTTCATATATGATTTAATTACAAGTAATACTAAAAGTAAATTCTTTCGGCGCCTTCGCTTCCTTTGGCTCTGATAAGTGTACACACGGCTACACATCAAGCTATACATTTTTAGTATAAGCTGATCTTGTAATGTATAGGATTTCCGTACAGTGCGAGATCAGCGTATACTGGAAATGTATAGTTTAATGTGTAGCCGTGTGTACGTTTACCTTTAACCAGGTTACACAGTAATTTAATTTTGTCTCGATGTTAAAGAACACAGTACCTACTGCCCTGCCTACCCCTTTGAGTGATAAACGCTGTCCGAGCCACTGAAGCGATGCCAATTAACATGCCTTAGTGTGCCTGAAGCTTCAGGCTGTAACGTAGCTAATGATGTTATTTATATTGAAAGGTACATCAGCTGCACAGTTAACTCGGTTATATCCCAGCATGTAAGTATGGGTCCAGCTTGCAATGTGAGAGATGCAACTCTTGGAGAAAAATTAAGCTGTTTGATATTTTTGCCTTGTTTATTAACTGGAGAAATATGAATGTGCTATAGTTACAACTCTTTTTTTTTAACATCGTTTTTATGTTCTTACGCTTTATAGTGTGATGGCGAGATGCGCATGTTAATAATTTTTTTTTTTTAAGTTGTCAAATACTGACCTTAAAACTACTAAGTTTACGGTGTGGTGTGAGTTCATTCCTCGATAAAGGCTGAATCCTCGTTAGCGAGAAATAAACTCCCTTTGACTGCCTTACCTTTGAGAGAAAAAGGCGGAACGTTACGTGTGCAAAAATTACGATTAAAATCGAAATCTGGATACCATTTTTAAATTTCTTCCAAGTAAGCGTGTTTTGCATTTTTTATTTTTATTTTTTGTTATGTTTGATTTGTACTACACATAGCTTTAACATAATGATTTCACCAAGTGAAGTTAGAACCTACTGTTTACTTCAAGCGATGACGTTTCAACACAAGCTCTAACACAGATCACTACGTAGGCAAGCACAGGCACACGTATAAACTACAAGAATCACGTATTTATAACTCATCATCTGCCTAGCCTTTTCCCAACTGTGCTGGAGTTGGTTTCCAATCTAACCAGATGAATACTAGTATTTTACATGGAGCGACTACCTATCTGACCTCCACAACCCAGTTACTGGGTAACATGATACGGTAATGGTTGTCTGCTAAAGACGATCTTATGTTGTACAGGCTGACTGTAACATAATTTTAATCACATTCAGACTGTCAAGCTAATCCTATCCTACTATAATATAATATTTATAGTATAATATTATAAATGCGAAAGTTTGTGAGTATGGATGTATGGATGTTTGTTACTCTTTCATGCAAAAATGGCTGAACGGATTTGAATGAAATTTGTTACACAAGTAGTTTGTAACCTGGAATAACACATAGAATACTTTTTATCCCGGTACTACGTTTTCGTGGGATAGTATACGACCTCAACGCGGGCGAAGCCGCTGGCAAAAGCTAGTTTAGAATAAGCCCTGAAATCCACCTGAGGATCTCACAATACCCTTTGACTGACTGTTTGTCATACTTTCGGGCTTCTGATGACCCCTACCGACTGTCAAAGATTCACGAATGACAGCCGGGACCAACGGCTTAACATGCTATCCGAGGCACGGACGGGTTTTGGTACGTGAAGATGGTCACCCATCCACGTAGATATTTATAACAACTATTATAAAATATCCCCACACCAGGATAATCACTAGCGATGTACTTATTTTCAATCTCACTTCATTTAGAATTACAGACGTATTGTCATTACAAAAATAACAACCCGACGTCATCATCCCATAAGTCACAGGTTTATCGATAGGTTATCTGCTGATATAAGGCGACCGATTTGAATAACACATCATTTTGTTGAAAGCGGTATAGAAGTGTCTGTGTCTTAATTTGGTAGGGTAGTTACTTGGTTTGGCTTTAAAATAGGTCGTTACAAACAGGATATTGTTGTACTGAATGTATTTTTATGTACTGGTAGATTATCTTGCTTGGCTGAAATTACACAATCACGCAATCTACAGGTATGTTTAATATATATTAATGATATGGTAATTATTAATAAATAATATAATTATAGTAAATAATATACATTTTATGTTTTTTGTAAGGTTATTTTATAAAAATATTTAATAGTGTATTATAATAAGTAGTTGAATGAATAAACGAAAAAATAAATTATAATAGCAATAATAATAAATTAAATAATATAGGAATAATAATTATTCATAATCTCCTAAAACAGGGCTTCCTCGCTCCTACCCTTTTGCTTTGCCCTACAGGGTCCATAATGATCTCAATTATATAGTTACTATACGCATTTGATCTCTAGAGCGCTACAAAGGAACAAACATACATATTCTAATAAAGACATTACCCTCCTTTTCGTCGCGCAGTCGTTTAAAAAAGAATACGTCATAATAATGAGGGTGCTGGAATTGCGGCAGGTGTGATGAAGCCAGAAAGTTACAAAATATACCATAAACCTAACACTAAATAGGGGGCGGACAGCATACATTAGTACATTAGTACATTATAAACTTTATAAATCTTCGTGTTATTGGTCATATCAGCGTAATGTCTTGCCATAAATGCCATGTTTGACAAACGGATTGGTGATTGCAGCTCTCAATAACAAAAAGTCTAATGGGCTTCTGCGAGTTGGTTTCGGTTGGCCCCTATCATACTGGGGGTCCCCAGGGATTTTGGGTAACATATATATAATCATAGGGTTATTCAAATAGGGTAACCGTACTCAGTAGGCTTCATAGTCTCTCTTTTACTTACGACAAAATAATCGGAATACATACACATATTATTATTTACTAGGAAGCACAAGCATAATTTATGATTTTTTAAATTCATGTTGATAATAACATAATAAAAAAAACACTAAAATGTGAAAAATAACGTTAATTTCGGAAGGCGGTGACTTTGGATAAGTATGTATTTTAATTATTTGTTCCCGCCTTCCGAAATTAAAGTTATTTTTCACATTTTAGTGTTTTTTTTTGGAAGTCAGTTGTTTTTTTTTTTTAAGTTTTTTTTTTCACTTTTCAGTGGTTCACATGTGCTTACCCCTTCACAGGCGTGATGTTATGTTATGAACTGATGTAAACACTAGACAGACATGAGATTTCTGCAATTCCGGACTGGAATTGCAGAAATCTCATGTCTTGCATTTGCTATCATTTATTGAGGAGTTCCGTTGCCTATCTCCAAAGTTCTTCATCAGATCTTCGCCAAATTGAAATGGGACCACTCCGAGAAAGTATTCTTCCAAAAACTACCCAAATCGCTTCAAATGTGCCTATAAAATTTGAAGAGTTCTCTCTATATCTCCAGGATCCCATCATCAGATCCTGACTTGATGATCATGGGACCACCTAGGAAGTATATATTCAAACAAAAAAAAAATCCAAATCGGTCCAGCCATCTTCGAGTAATCGGGGAACATACATAATTAAAAAAAAGGTTCCAACGAATTGAGAACCTCCTCCTTTTGGAAGCCGGTTAAAAACAATGCACAAATAAAACCAAAATTAAGAGTAGGTAGAAGTAATTATAATGAAGAAGTAATTAACACTTAGTTAAGTGTCTTACACAGATTGTTTCTAAGATAGTTCCACACTTATAAGGAATCTGTTACACGCTCCGTTTGGCAGCCGTTTGGACCTGATGGCACTGACGTCAGACATTCGGCACATGTTAGATTAAGTTAAGAATGTTTCTCTATTATTGTTCTACAACACGTACAAGATTATTTCTAGTGTGGGACAATGTTTTTAGCAAAATTTAAAATAATTTCCATCAGCTTAATTTGTCATTTCGCTTATTAATGGCAGCTTCGACCACTTGAAAGTCATTAATCTTCCCACGGGAACGTACTACCAGGATCAATTAAAAGTCTCCTAAGGCCTAACTCAGGTAATTGTCTACCTGTGTGCCAAATTTCATCGAAATCTGGCCAGCCGTTAATATAGACAGACAAAGTTACTCTAGCATTTATTGTACAACTAGCTGTGCCCGCGACTTCGTCCGCGCGGAGTAGTAATTATTTTATTATTTATTTATATTATATAAATGTTAATAAAATAAATGAAATTTCTAAAATAAAAGTAGCCTAAGTTACTCCTTATTACATTCGCTATCTGCCAGTGAAAGTCCTGTCAAAATCGGTTCAGCCGTTTCAGAGATTAGCCGGAACAAACAGACAGACAAAAATTGATTAAAAATATATTTTGGTATACGTACAGTGTATACATTCATATGCATTTAGTAAAAACCGGTTATTTTAATATTACAAACAGACACTCCAATTTTATTTATCTGTACAGTAGAGTATAGATGTATAGCTGTGGACTGTTCCACCTTGTATAAAATACAGGATGGCTGGGACATCAATGCGCAAACTGATACCATGAATTCAGCACATGATTCTAGAACACCTAGTGCATAAATTTGTCGCCGGTTATTAAAAAAAAAACCAGCTTTTTCATAAAAAAGTGAAAAGACGCACGCGGTCAAAATGTATGGCAGAGCTAATTTTTTCTAATAACTGACGAATTTCTACGCAGAGAGTTCAGATTCACGTTCTGAATCCATGGTAACAGGTTGTGCGTCGATGTACCTGCCACCCTATTCAATACATAAAGTATGGATTTCTCAAATTTTCTTTTTGTGCAATCTTTAGCAAATATCTAAGGCCCCAGTAAAATATTAGTACTAACGCAACGTGGCAAATAACAACTTATAGCATGTTACAAACATCTATATGTTGCCACATAAGCTGGCATTGCGCACCACCGACATGCCATTACAAATTACACATTAAACACGGTAATTTATAAAATATTGATTGAGCACGTGATTGGCAAACAATATGGCGACCATTCTGTGTTTGAAAGTTGAATTTCTTTTTAGGTTAGTTCCGAAGATTGCTACTTATTTGTTGGTTTAAGAGCTGTGGTGGCCCAGTACTCACGGCTGCGACTAACGACTTGTAGGCGATTTACTTAGTATAAATTATTTCATCACCACTGGCTCTGAAAACGGTGAAGGAAAACATCGTGCGGAAACCAGCATGTACTATAACCAAAAGTTCGAAGTCATGTGACATCTACCGACCAGCACTGGGCCCGCGTAGTGCATTATTGCCCATTCCCTTTCACAGAAAGCCTGAAGAGCGGAGGCCTTTGTCCCAGTACTGGGAACATTATAGGTGATTGTGATTACCGAACAATTTTTAGACAATACCGATTTTTATAACGTTTAGGTTAGGTCAGGTTGTACGTTGATTTAAATATAATTCGCGACCGTTACACGTATAATAACTACAATGCCACCTAAGGTGCTACTGTAGTTTTTCCTGAGACGTGTTCCTTCACAAATACCTCCGCCTGCGCAGTAGGTATTATTAAAACAATTTAAAACACAATAAAATTTTCCGTAAACTCCAAAATCATTAAGCTAATTGAAATATAACGTGATTATTGTGTTGTTAATGACGATTAAATTGCATTTATATTTAAATATCAATTTACTGAATGTTTATTTTTGTATTTCCTGATCTATATTCAACATTGGTGTAGTAGTGGAACCTTTCTGAATTCAGGGCCGGTGGGGTCAATGACCGCTGGCTTTTTGCAGAATCAAGGTTTTGTTGGTAAGAGGCTTAATCTGTTTTAAGCTATAATCCATGGAAATGTTTTACGTGTTTTATTTTAAAGGAGCAATACCTAAGTATAGCTATAACCTGGGAACTTTGAAGTCTTGAGTAAATTGGATACTTCTAGGCAAGCTAGCATTATCGCTTACCAGCCGATGATATCGTCGTGATACTATCAATGACTAAATAAAAAATGGTATGATCCTTTTTTACCAATGTATTTTCGCCTTTTTCAATTGATATGATTATAAGCTTACTAGCAGCGCTCCGCAGTTTCACTTGCGTAGTTCCCGTTCCCGTAGGAATACGCGGATAAAATATAGCCTATGTTACTCAGTGATAATGTAGCTTTCTAACGGATAAATAATTTTTGAAATCGGTCCAGTTGTTTTTAAGTTTATTCGTTACATACAAAAATACAAAAACACAAATCTTTCCTCTTTATAATATTAGTGTGGATAGTGTAGATAAAAGACATCACTGACATCGATGAAGGAAAACATCGTGAGGAAACCGGGACTTGTGATTAATGTCAGTCAGAAATTACCATCCCATCTTGATTTTTATTTTTAACATTTTTTCCACAACTGTTTTTTTGCTTGTAGTCAAAAATAGCAGTAGGCTTGTTGTGCATGTTCAGTTTCACACTTTCAAGTAGACGGTGCATGTCAGCTTGTGCAATAAAAGGGTCCCGCGATAGTCATTTTGTTAAATGCCTAATTTGATATTCATTGAGTGACTTCATTACCTTATGTGTCACCTACTTACACGATAATTTGTTTATAAATAAACTTTAATCTGTCCATGTTTAATATGACATTGTTTACCGATCTTAAAGTTATTTAAAGGGCAAAACTTGGAATATTTTAATCCTGTTTTATTTATTTTAAAATAATTTATGACTGCGTTGTAAACAACACGTATTTTCCATTGGTATAGGTTTAACACATTGTGGTTTAACAAAGTTCTGATGGAAAACCCCAATAACACTGCGGTGGCGGAGGGAGCGGTTGGAAGCGTCACGCTTTCAACCACAGCACAAACGAGGTGGTCCCAAAAACGAATCGGAATTAGTAATTTTTACCGATTTCAAAAAAAGGAGAAGCTTCTATGTTCGAATGCATGTTCCTTTTTTCCACCGATTTCACCGACAATTGTCGACCTATTCTAAAATTTTTAATGGATAGAGTATGTCTCTGGCGTAGTCACATATAAATTGTATTAACTTTCTTTGGGTAGTCTTAGCGGTCGATTAGATAATACTTCAATCCACTTTATGTATCTTAATGATTTTCAAATACTTTATTTCACTGTTGTTTACATAACAAGCAGTGGCAGATATACTAATTATTGTGGGGTAGGTACCATAAGTAAAAAAACAAGGTTTTACAAAAAAAAAACAACTGACTTCCTAAAAAACACTATAAAGTGAAAAAGCAAGCAGAACTAAAATATTGTAAATAAATAATAGTCTAAAAAATTAAAAAAAACACGCTTTAAAAACCAAACTAAAAAATTAGAAAATAATTTAATTCTAAGCGTGGGGCGCTTGATATTAATTGATTATAAAAATACCTCAAAAAGCACCCCACGCTTTTTAATAGGATTAAATTATTTTCAAATTTTTTAGTTTGGTTTTTAAACCGTGTTGTTTTTTTAAACTATTATTTATTATTGTTTCTTTCAAGACTATCATTATTTATTCAATATGTTCTGAAAATAGCGAAACTTTCAAACGTTATAGTGCCGTAATAGTCTTATGACAGTTGAAGACTTTGTTGGAGTCGACGAGGTCGTTGTAACTGAAAGGCTGTATGGAAAACTTGTTGATAGAAGTTGTATTGTCTGCTGCACGTGTTTGATTATTTTAATTTATTGATAATAAGTAACAAGTAAATATGGTAACTGAGTTTTCATTAGATCTGTTCTGTTAAGATTTCACCAGCGTTATTTCTGTTATTAGACAAGTTAGATTAATAATGTCTAACAAAGTAATGTGTTGTTTTAAATTGTCACATTAAATACGTATGTAAGTATTTGCATGCCAGCCCATGGAAAAACATGTTACAACATCATAATTCTGTTAATAAGAGACACGTCAAATAAATATAATATTCTATTTTATTATTTGTTAGTGTATTTTATGTTGAGATTTTAATAAAGCTACAAGTATCTATATCACATTTGATTTTAAAACGCTGTATTAGTTTTCTCCCTAATTGAGCTCATGTACAATTTTGGAGTTCCTTTGGTACATAAGTGGTGACAATGTGTGTGTCTCAATTATAGAGGCCGAGCTCTAAATGTTACTTAGCACATACTTTGGCTTCCTATCACTGTCGCACAACAGTCTAACTACAAGTGTAAGATAGAGATGGCAACATGTCTAACTCAAAGTTCGTATAACTTTTATAGATTCCGGCCTTTTGCCTACGCCGCCGACGCGCCGTCTGTATATCACAGGCCTAATGTTTTAACAGTTATAGGTATCTAGACAGCTGAAACGTTTACAGAATACGTTAAACTATTGGCTTTATTACCGAAAATGTTAAAAATAAAGCCTAACTATAAAAATGTTGGTGATACTGAACACAGTAGCTTTTTCTTCTCAATTCACCTTTTAGAATGTTATTGGACAAGACCCACAATCAAAATCAAAATTCAATTAATCAAACGAAACTTTTTAAATGGAAAAATTACATAAGATCGTCCCCAAAACCGCCCGCTTTTCACCACTTGCTTTAGCTGAAGCGCAACAAACCCTCCAGCCTCAATTCTAAACAATGGCAGTCGCTAATTACCAAGCAGTGGTGGCTCAGTGGTAACAGCCGCGACTTACAAGTCGTACGTTCGAACCCGGGCAGGCACTATACTTTGCATAAATAATTTCATCACCGCTGCTCTCAAAACCGTGAAGGACATGTCCTAGAATCTATCATTCGAAGACATTTGACATCTACCAACCCACACTGTGCCTGCGTGGTGTATTACGGCCCACTCCCTCTCACAGAGAGGAAGCCTGTCTCCCAGCAGTGAGAACATTAAAGGCTGATTTTGTAAGTCACATAAATTTACAATTTTACAAAAAAATCCGTTCCTTAATACAATAGAGCAAAAAATGAATAGTTTACGCTGGTCTCACACTGCACGAAAATCCTGTAGATTGCGAGATCAGCGTAAACTGGAAATGTATAGCTTGATGTGTAGCCGTGCGTACCTACTCGTTTTTGAGGCCAGTTCTTATACGGCTAATCATAATAATGTAATAATGGTAATTTGTAACGAAGAGCTCTTGAAAATAATTGAAGATCTTTGAACTCTTGATTATCACTTCATAAAAAGCGTTGCGTCAGATTTGATTACTGATTTAGTTTTTGTGGTGCTTTTAATATAGATTATTATATCACAATATGTTGCTACGTTCACTATATTAGGTACCTACACAAAAAGTTTTACATAATAAATTAAGTTTTGAAACATGTGATAGTGTCAAATGTCAATGTCAAGAGTCACTGTCAAAACTATTAAAAAAAACTCTTTTGTTCAGCTTACTTTGTTTCGTACGAAGAACAGCCAGAAAAAAAAGCTACGTACTAAGAATACTTACTTTTGGGCCAGCTTCGGCCATTTTGTATCCAGTACCATGGCCGAGATATGCCAGTGCCACTTTCGAGGCGATTATATTTCAGCATACGCAAAAAGGCCTTGTAAAGGCCGCAGGAATCCGCTGGATGCGTGTGCAGTAGTGAGATGATGATACGCTAAAACACATCCAGCGTCTCCCAAATAAATATGAGACAAGCCATGTTCCCAAAGTGTCCTATCAGCAAAAATACGAACTTCCATACAAAATTTCGTCCCCCATAGGATATGATTTTTCAAAAATATTTCCTTACTGCTTGTTCACTTTCGTTTTATAAGGAACTCAAGTGAAAAATTTAATGTTTCTTGACCCAGCTATTTAGGCTGTGCATTGTGATTCAGTGAATGAATCCAAGATTTTTATATTTATAATAATTTCTTTTATCAAAGTTAACCACAATAATTTTCTTTAGAAGAAAAACTGGAAAATAATAATAAAAATATAACTAATAACTTATTTATAATGATTCCGGTTCCATATGACTTAAAGGTTAACCAATTCAAATTCAGTTTCTCGTTTCTTTATGAATATGATATAAATGCGTAAAAAATCCTTAGCATTGCTTATGAATGTTAAGTATTATGAATGTGTTTATTGATCGGGTTTCAAAGAAACATTTAATAAAAGGTGTGCTTGATTAAAATTCTGTATTTTTACGACATTGTTTAAAAGCTGTGTATCCTAGCTGGGTAGGTGGCTGATGGGTTACCATCTTTATAAAAAAAAACTTCTGCCTACGGCTTTGTTTGCGTGAATGTCTGAAATTATACCTGGGGAACTTGTTCCAGGGACAAAAATAGCCTATGTCCTTCCCCATCCATCTATCTGCTTGCCAAATTCTATCGGAATCCGTTCAGTGGTAGTGTCAAACGGTTGTTCAGTGTTCAGTGGTTGAGAATAAATATATCGGCATACAGAGTTACATCCTAATAAATATTATATTAGCTGCAACCGCGTTTCCATCCGCATTGGTCTCCATCCCGTGAGAATATGGGGATATCATTTTATGTCCTAATACAAGTCTTACCCATGTGCCAAATTTCATGGAAAACCGTTCAGCCTTACAAAAAATCTAATATTTTCTCTTTATTTATAATTTTTTTTTTAGAAAATCCACGTAGACAAAACTGTATGGAAGATTGAAAATATTGCATTTCAAACACATGCTGACTTTGTACTTATTGGCAATCTTTCAAGGGGTGAAAGCTCTCATAAATTGTATAAACAACTTTTACTACCGAACTTTGAAGCATCTACAATCAAATCTGCTGTTCCATGCAAAAATGCAATAGTCCCATAAAATTTTATAAAAAGAATCGGAGCAGTTATTTTTCGCTTTTTAAGCATTGGTGCCATAGTAAATGTTGTTCGAATTCATGAGTATTTTCACCCGCTGAAAAATTGCCAGTGAATTCAAGGTTGTATAACGAGGTACAGTAAAAGGCCTCCCCTTTACAACATCCCATAGGAAATTGTAGGCTGATTATAATTTTACTTTTTGATTTGATTTTGTTTTAACATAACGCCTGTACTCCCTGAGGGGGCAGGTAGGCATATTTGGCATTTTGACCTTCATATTCAGTCTCATGGAAACGTATAGACACTTAATTTGCATAATTAAGCTATAATGTTCGCCCTCTACTCTGTACGAGGGAGCGGGCCGTAATCGACGACGCTAGCACATCACGCAGAAGCGACCGAAAGGATTTGGCACACAAACAGCTTCTGACCTGAATTAACACAATGGCTTTTATATCTTAGTAGTACGTTCCTGTGGGATAATATCCGACCTTAACGCAAACGAAGCCGTCGGCAGAAGCTAGTTTATAATATGGCAATAGTTCAATGGCTAAGGCATCGAAGAGCGAAGCGAGAAGTCGTGAGTTTGAACCTTATTTTGCATTTTGCCGTTATTGAACCCAGTCTATAAATTCGTGCATTTTGTTTAGAATGCAATGTATTGTCCAAATAAAGTTAACAATAAACTGATTCTCTCATTAAAAAAAGTTTTAAGGCAATTAGCATTCTTTTAAATTATGACAAAGTATGTCATCTTTAAGTAATGTTATTTAAGTTATATTGACATAAACAATATTGTTGATGTAATGGAACATTACGCGACAGTTAGCCGATTGCTCACGGAAACACCCGATGTCTCATTAACATAACTTATGTATTGCTTAAGTTGATAACTATACTTAGGTATTTATTCAAGTTGATCGAGTAATATATTCAATACGAGTTTAACAGGAAACTGAACTGTGTAGAATAAAACTTTAATTTATGTTTGTTTTGTGGTCTTATGTTTGTTTTAATTAGTTTTTTGCATGTAAAGTTAAACTCAAATATATTTATTTTTATATACCTAACCAATTACACTTTTGAATAGTTTAGAAGTCGGTCAGTCGGAAAAATGAGGCTCTTCCATTCTTAAGCGTATAACATGTAGATTCCTATGGAGACCAACGGGCGAAAAACTCTTTGGGCTCTCTTTTAATCTAAGTTTTTTTGCTTGGATATATTTTGATACGCAAAAATGGCGGAAGGAAATTACCAATAAAATTTGGCAAATAAACAGTACCAGTCTGTGCCAGTATAGAATTACCACATAGGAAACTTTTATCCCGGTATTATCTTCCCGTGGGAAAATTTTCGACCTCCTTTCGACCTCGAGTGAAGCCACGGGCAAAAGCTCGTTCAAAATATTGTCGTCTCTTCCTTATTTTGACAAATGCAGTTTTACCTAGACGCAAAGTTCTGGTATTATTGGCTGTTTTGTTTCAGCAGGATGAAACTGTTCTGTTAACAACAGATAAGATAGTTTTGACCCTTATCATTTAGAGCCATCTGGTGTAATGGCCAAATAGTAAAAGTTGACTCCAACATATTTGGGAAAAGGCTGGACAGATGAATGGTCAGATAATATCTTGTACGCTAGTATGGTGCTAAATGCTAAGTAACGTTTGTAGTACTCGGCCTTGGGACGGTGGCTGTTATTGCTGATTTATAGAATTAGCAATAACAGCCCCGGGCCCCACACACTTACTGGATAGTTTCTTGTTCAGTATTTAACTTAAGACCTCCTCTTCAATCTTGCTTGCACTAAGTACAATCTAGAGGTCAAAACACATAATGTTTGTCAAAGTTATTTGTTATGTTTGTTAAAATCAAACAAAACCAGATTGACATAAATCCTTGGATAACTTGAGCAAAGTCGTAACGGAGCGGCTTTTTAATAAAACAAAGTACGTTCAAGTTGGAGTAATGAGTAAACTCCGGATTGTGTAGTGGTTTAAAATCTTGAGAGAGTAACTTCTCACAGAGTATTTTCATAATGCGGCCCATAAAGGCAAACAGGCGCGAGGCGACGGTGTGACGCGATTTCCATTAAGTTTTCATAGAAATTGTTCGTCGAAGTCGCGTCACGCCCGTCCGCGGGAACCTTTATGGGATGCATGTTGTAGATACTTTGTAAGAACCTGCGCTCTAAAAGTTTTTAAGGGTACCTCGATAGTAGCAAAGTTTTCAATAGTTACCGAATAAATAACTCGCGTTTGTTTTAGTAGATTATCCAGGCCAGTGTAATCCTATAACTGATAGCTGATGTTTGTACAGTGACGTTTAAACAGATGTACAAACTAAGCATGTTTAGGTAGGTAAAATAATAGGTTTTTCATGAACGAGAATAGATTGTTAATACTTTCTGTTTCTGCAACATCCAATCGTTAGTTCTACATGTAAATCGCTTAGTGTTATTTTTTACAGTTAGTAGCAGACTAGCTTAGTAGGTACATAGCCGGAAATATACATAAATAAACACAATCTTACTTAGCCCGAAATATGCATACACAAATACATCATCTCTGATGTAAGTTTTTCATACTTTTCTTGATAGTTAATTTTACAAGCGAAGTCATATGTCCTATTTTTTGTACTACATATCTAAATGGCGGGAATGGACCGCGTTTGGTTTCGTCGTGTTTCATTAGAGAGGCAGGCCAGAAGCGCGGGAGAAAACTGTTTCTTTTTTTCTGGGTTGCTGTGTTCTCGTGAGCTTGTTTACCATAGGTTAAACCAAAGTCACCTTATGTCACCCAATTGTGATTGTAGAACCAGTTTTAAAAAAAAGCTTAACCAAAAAGCTAGAGCATTAATTGGATTTTTTTACCATAAGTTATTTATGTAGTCTGCGTTTAAAGTTTGTAATTTATGGCGTCCTTGACAATTTGAAGTTGAGGATAATTTTTGCGAGTTTTAAAGTTTTTTTTTTAAGTTGTTTAGAGCGCTGGCAAAGTTAGTTCGGAAACTTACTTAAAATTACTTTGCATTCTCAGCATTTATAATTAGTGCGACTTCGCATATGGAAGCTCATATAAAAAATATAGCAAATATGTTTTCATTTTATAAAATGAAGATTTATGGTATGTTGAAACCGCGGACAAAACCTGGCCCAAGAGCGTGGGGATGGATTTGCACATGAAAAGAGTGCACATGCAAAAGGCAAAGTCACTGTGGATGATGATAACGATGAGGTAGGAGATATTAATTTTAAACTTATAAAGCGAGTAACTTATAGCTTTTTTTGTCGATGTCCTATTGTTTTGGTATTTATAGGGTTAGTTTGTTAATTTGCCTTTCAATTTAGTATCTAGTTACTTTTAACTATGGTAAAAGTTATGTGAGTGAAGTAATAAAGAATTTAGAACTAGGCTATTTAACAAGAAACTTTTAGCGATGAACTGATTGAAAACTGAGTCTTTTTTTAGACTTCACTAATCTAGAACGGTTTGCGTAAATCAGAAATAAGTACTATATAATAGTTATTAAATAACTGTTTAAGAAGTCCCATTTTGACTTTGTAAACTTTGAAGTTTTGTTTAGAGTTTAAAGATATTCTACAATTTTGGACTATTTGAACATCTTATAAAAGTGAAACATCTTTTTCGAAATTAATAATTATGTGTTGATTAATTTCGAAATACTTTGTTTTTGTAATATGTTCGTTGGTTAAGAAATAGGAAATTTTCTTCTGTTTTATATGTATTCTTGTAACAAACCTGACGTTGGCGAAAATGCCTACTTTAGTTGTAAAATGTAAGATTGTTTATCTCGACTATAGGTATATTTATTATTGTTTGTTTTCTTGGCAAAATTAAGTTATTAACACGAGCACATAAGTTTTCAAAATTGAAATCTTTTGTTAGACGAGAACAACTGCCGATAAAATGTAACGCAGTTTAGCAGACTTTATGTAATTAATAGTTAACGCAGATTTTAAATAAAAATAACCTTTAAATCTCGATTGAAACTAATATTTAGAGCTAAACTAAACTTACATCAAGTTTAACTTATGATTAATTCTCGCATAAGTTCTTGCAAAATAAATCTCATTCCTTTTAAGTATGTATATAAACGTTAACCCGCGCAACCAGTCGCCGCGTAACTTAAAATAAACTTCGAATCCGATAAACATGTATTGTTTTATGTTAAAAACCGTTAAGATTATTTCAATAGGTATTGATACCGCACTTAAATAATGCACCACTGATCACCATATTTTTATTATTTTTCTTATTTTTGAGTTGATGGTAAATTATTGGCCATGCCAATAGCGGCATCTGTGTGATTTTATGGATCCTTAGAAGTGCAGGTGTGCACTTTGGACACGCCAACACATGGGCAAGGTTTTGTCTGGGTCACCGCATATCACGAGAAGTAAAAACTTCGTAACCCTTTTTACGAAAATTACGCGGACGAATGAGTTAAATTTTGACATTGTTAAAGTTTATATGGAAAAGAAAGGCAGAAAGCGAATATTTTTATTTAATGATGTTTTTCTTTTTAAACGAATTATGGTGAAATTTCGACCACCGGGCGATCACTAGTATTAATGAATAATCTTACCTCTCAATAAGTCCACCATCTTTTGAAACATCAGTATTGACGATAACACCATTCATTCTGTATCACATCACTTTCTAAACTATCACTATAAAGGCACTTCTTCACTATAATCTCCGAAATATAAAAATATATTTTTTTGTTTTTGTAAAAAGAGTTTGGTTGTAAAGTTTGTAAACTTCGCGGGAGTGGAGAGCGAGAGAGGGACACGTCTGTGCTGGCTGGATGGTTTGTGCCTACTGCCTCTTACAGCGGGTAACGCGTGGTGTCAAGATATAGAATATTGTACACAGAACAGATGGGACGTTGCTCTTACACGGCTTGAAAGTTGAAACTGATCTGTATCTATATATGTGTACATTATTGTAAATTAAAGTCGCTTGTCGTGTCTCTCTGTGTGACTGCGTTGTATTTACAACTACGCAACGGATTTAGATGCAGTTTTCACCATCATTTATCGAGTTTATACCGAAAACCACATGTGTATAATACATTAATATTAAACTCACAATAATATAAAGAAATCTCGATGATGAAGTAGTAAAAACCTGGCGAAGTAGGTTATTTACATACTTTAAAAATATTCATCATTTTGTGTACAATAAATCGACATTATTAACCTACTTATTATACCCATTGAGTTGGCCCATCTAGACAGTAAGGAAAAAATATCTACAATAACAAATACGTTATTTAGAATAACAATAAATATAATCTACTCTTTACCTACATTATAATGTGATGTGTCGCAGAGTTACTTACACACTTTTTATGTATTTTAACTATTCGTAAATAAGACAATGGTCGTAATGGAAAGATTATCTTGTAAAGTTAGTAAAAAGAACTGTCAAAAAAATTACTAACAACTTAAAAGATCACAACAGTCTTTCTTTGATATTTGTATAAGATGGCTCTAGCACTGCAAATTACCGTATAGTGTCATTGACAATCCTCCTTTCCTCAACGATTAATTACCCTGACTTATCATTTTTGATGGCCTATTTATTATTTTAGCTGATATGAAATTTGCTGTATTTTATCCATAAGTACCTGCCCGTATAAAAAAAAAGTACCATGCCTAAGCACCTAATAAAATTGTTACTTTCTTAATTCACCTCTCTTGTTACTTTTTTCGTTTACATAGATTATAGATAGCTTCGACCCACGACTTTATCCGCGGGTTTTAACATTAAAAAACCCTATGGTATTCGGCAATAGCATATCTGTGAATATATTGTTTTTATCGGATGAGGAGTTTCGGTGATTACCTCCTACATACAACCTCACAAATGTTACCACCTGTTCATAATATTGGTATAAGATATAATTACATAATTTTCTAGTTAGTTTTCACCGCGCTCAGTCCTCACTTTTACTTCCTGTCGTGTCTACATACCTGCAATTTGCTCTATGATGAAACCAGTTGCTTGCAGAGCAGGTTGCGCGCGCAATCTCCGCACGTTGCCACGATATGGCCATTCATGGGATTGTTGCGGAGTTTACACACCTTCCGATCAGGTGCTAAGAAGCGGCTAAGAAGGATTGAGTGTGTAAACGGTCTGTTAAAGAAAATAGTGTGGTAAGGGAAATTTATAAGACTGACTTTTCAATAGCCAGATAACTTATATCCGCGGATTAACTGACTAACAAAAACTGCGGTTTGACCACTTTTGGAGATAAATGTGAAACTGTCATACTTATTTATTCTTAAGGTTACAATTACATGGCTATTGAAAAATCTGCCCTAAGAGATTTAGGGACTATCCGTCAGTGAAATCTAAGATCGGAATCTAAATAATTTAAGCGAAACTGATCCGGAGATGTTGAAACAAAGCAACAATAATTATAACAAGTAGGGTGCCTTCTCAATTCTTCAGTTACATGTATGAGTATAGTTTAAACGTAAAGAAATTGCAAGTCAAAGGAAGAAATCTTTAGATGCTTATCATTTTATCTAATCTGCAATTAAAGATAATTGTCAAGCAGTTTGATTTGATAGATAGTTGTACAGGTGTTTAAATGAGGAAATACTAGCTTTTGCCAGCGGCTTCGCCCGCGTGGAGGTCGGTGTATTATACATATAAACCTTCCTCTTGAATCACTCTATCTATTAAACAAATCCGCATCAAAATCTGTTGCGTAGTTTTAAAGATTTAAGCACACATAGGGATGGGATGCAAAATGCATAATCATATTTTATTACGCTGCATTTTTTGGGACTCGTGGCTAAGTAGTAACAGCCGCACAGGTCGATCGATCAGGTTAAGCCACGGTTGCTGAGGTCGGTCTTTAGATTGGTTACCATCAATAGGGTATTTTACTCTATGTGAGAAAAAAATTAAAAGTGTATTATTGAGATAGCTTAGGCAAAATGCAGTCGGAAAATGTTAGTTTTAGTTCATAAAACAACAAATAAATGTTAAAATACAATTTAAAGATTTCAGTTTTTTTTATCTGTTTTTGAACACCATGAAATAGTAGCCGCCCTGTTATTACGTCATACAGCATGTCAACTGAGCAACTTTGTACTTTTATTATTTTTATAACCGTAGTATTTTTTATTTAAATAATATTATGCATACAGGAACAGCAAACCAACGATAAGTAGAAAAATAACTCACTTTTGAAATTATTTAAAACAATTGTCTTATAAAATATCAGAACATTTGTTTATACACCGTGAGATTTAAATGGTTGTTTTCCCGCGGCAGAACAACTTGCCATAAGGAGTACTTTCGAAGCATAGAGTATAAGTTAAAAAAAAATAGAATTTTTGTTTTAAAATAATTAAAAAAATATTCATCAACTCGATAAAACACTACTCAATAGTAACACTAGAGGTAACTTGTAGGTACTACTCGAATCGAACGCACCTCGGACAAAGGGAACAGCGATGCATAAATGTTCAAAGCAAAATAAACTCTCGCACGTGGTGATTTTTCACAATGGTTAATCTGCCATTTTTCGTTTCTAATATTTTATTTGTTTATAAAACGATTGTGTTACCAAGACAAAACCATTTCGCTGCGGGAAAACAACCATTCAAATTTCACGGTGTATAGAAAACTGACGTCGTCACAGAGCAATATGGCGTCCTACTTCCTGCGTTTTCGTTAAATTACGCGCGGAATTTGAAAATGTAAAATTTTAATGCATTTTTATGGCACTAATCGATTAAGTAAAAATTTTGTGTTTTTTTGTGGTTTATTAGCACTCTAGAGTCTAATTAAGACACTTTTGACAAATGAGTGTAATACCCTATTTATATGGAGACCCTTCCGTGCCTTGGAAAGCAAGTTAAGAAATTAATCTAATCCCATTGAAAGACTATTTCATGAAAAAGTCATTAATTGGGATTATAATAACCTTAGAGGGTTGCAATGATGATTTGAATAGTAATAATAATTTTGTAAAGCCATATTTGTTACGGTCATACAATACTGACCTGAAATTTGCAAAAAAAAGTAAGAAAATTAGAATTTCGTTGGTCCCGGCTGTCATTAATTGTAGATCTTTGATACTCGTTACGAGTAGTCAAAAGCCCAGTGTTGCCAACTGCTATCTTTAGTCAGTTGACTAAAACTTTGCAAAGAGTTGCTAGATTGTCAGATATTTTTAGTAAAAGTAGCTAGACGCTACTTAGTTGTAGTTTACACTAAAAATTGCCAAATTTTGACAATCATGTTTCGAATAAAACTAAAAAAAGTCAGTTATGTTTTTTATTAGTAAAATATCGACTTGGTAATTGAAATTAATGCAATTATGTTTATTCATCAACTAAAATAGATGAAAAGGAAGATATCAATGGTTGCGGTTCCATATTTTTCTTTGATGTGTAATTTTATTAAGTTACAATTTTATTATATTGTAGCTGCCTGACACCGAAAAATAGCTGGATCTAGCTAGAAAGTTGCTAAGTTGGCAACGCTGCAAAAGCCAGAAAGTCTGACAACCAGTCTTAATACAATACCCCTTGTATTGTGTGGCTCAGTAACTGTGTTGCGAAGGGCAGATAGGTAATCACTCTATGTAAAATACTAGTTTTCAGCTGAATCCAGATAGATTGGAAGCGAAACCCTACATAGTTGGGGGAATGCTAGACAGCTGTAAACAAAATATATTCCCCAGGACTCTCCAGCAGCAAGTCAAGGTGATCATTGATTTTCATTAAGTTGTGACTTGTGACGAAGGAACTTGGAAACTAAAGTTCAAGGAATTCGAAAATTACAGTTCACAATAATATTCCTTACTGACATTTGGAAATGATTTATAATCCTGCTAACATTTTCTAACCTGATCGTTTAAAAACCAGTTGTTGTGAGCTATGAGCTAATTAGCTGGTTGCGTGAACAACGGTTGCTAGTTGCTTATCCACGATTGCTTAATCATTTCCGGATGGCAACTGCCAATTATAATTTAGCGTTATATAATTGGAATCCTTTCAATTTATTTGTTTATGAAATAATATACCACACTAGATATTGCCAGTGGCTTTGGCCGCGTAGAGGTCGGAAATGATGAAAATATGTGTTTATCCAGGTTAATAAACTGTGTGCCATATTTTATCCAAATACGTTCAGCTGTTGTGGCGTGACTGAGTAACAAACGTCCAAACATCCAAACATCCAAACATACACGCTTTCCCATTTATAATATTAGTAGGATAGGATTATATCGGGATAAAAAATATTCTAAGTCCTAATCTAGATCATGGTCTAAAAATAGTAGTGAAAATTGGCACATGGATACCAATTATCATTAAAATCTGTTCAGCCGTTTGAGCGTGAAAGCGTCTGTTTAATTAATATTACTGAATTAATATTACTCAATTAATATTACTCAATTAATATTACTCAATTAATATTACTCAATTAAAATTACTCAATTAATATTACTCAATTAATATTACTCAATTAATATTACTCAATTAATATTACTCAATTAATATTACTCAATTAATATTACTCAATTAATATTACTCAATTAATATTACTCAATTAATATTACTCAATTAATATTACTCAATCAATATTACTCAATTAATATTACTCAATTAATATTACTCAATTAATATTACTCAATTAATATTACTCAATTAATATTACTCAATTAATATTACTCAATTAATATTACTCAGTTCGGGTTTTTTCAAGATGTTTTGCTTCACCGGTAGTGTCCAAGAGAAATTTTGAAAGTAAACATGAATTAAAAAGTCACACGGTACTTGCCCGGACTTGAACCCACAACCTCGTCCGTGGGAGGCGAGGCCTTAGGACCTCGCCTCTCATGGACGAGGTTGTGGGTTCAAATATTTTCAGAATCATTTGTGCAACCAGTCGTAGCCCAGTGGTTGGCCACTGAGCTACGAGTGGTTGCACAAATGAGTCTGAAAATACCTCAAACGTTTCACCGTATGTCAAGTGGTACCAACCTCAACCTACAGTCAGGTACATTTTGGGATTAGTTCTCAAACGAGTGGGTTTAATCTTTTCCTTTACAGAGAGGTTGATTAAATTAAATTAATATCGCAAATAATATTTGTTTTATCTTATAAATATCTAAATATCCTAAAACCACAAACATTTTGACTTCCTGTTAAATGTCAACGAAATTATCCTTGTCATTTTTAACTGTGTGAAGTAAAGATACACAAAAATGAGGTTTTATGTAAACATACCATATTATTTAGGAACTCAATACGGTTGCTCAGAGGTGGTATGAAATGTATTTCCATTGGAAATCTCAGTAGTAGTCAAACTCAAAGCATTTATTCCAAATACACCAATTACAGGCACTTTTGAAATGTCAAGAGGTAAAAATAAAAAAATCAAAAATCAAAAGTCATTTATTCAAACTAGGCTGAGAGTCAGCTCGTTTTGAACGTCAAAATTACATAAGACAGTCCCCCAAAATGCCCGCCCTTCACCACTTCCTAGTGCTTTAGCTGGGAAGAAGAAGTGGCGGAACAAACTCCCCAGCAGCACAGCTGTCTGTTATGTTAGAAGAACTTGATTCTATACAGTAGTGGGTAATTAACATTACGAAACACAAAAAACATTAAATTTGCCATATGTCAGCTAGCACACGCCTGTATATCAACAAAACATTGAAAACATAGTACTGAAGTAGAAATAAACTAATTAAACAGGCAAATAAAATAAACAATTATATGAACTAACATAATTATATAACCTGTCAGTAGGCAAGCTAATACTGGTGAAAGAACATAAACGTTGTCTTGAGTTAATCACAGCGACCAATAATTATTATCGTTTAAGTAGTCGTTGATAGAATAGTATGCCTTCGAACAAAGGTTGGATTTTACTTTAGCTTTAAACGCATTAAAATGTAAATCTAGCAAAGAAGAGGGAAGCTTGTTATTAAAGTTATACCAAGACCAACAAAAGAGTTATGAACCTTATGAAGCCGGTGAAAGGGTACACGTAGTTTGTCCTTATTTCTAGTATTAATATTATGAATATCACTGTTTGTAGTATACAAGTGTATATTTTGCTTAATATATAAGATGTTGGCCAAGATGAATTGCGATACGACCGTGGGAATCCCAATATCTTTAAAAATTCTTTCAGAGATACTCTAGCATCTAGTTGGTAAATTGCTCGAACAGCTCGCTTTTGAAGAACAAAAACATTTTGAATGTCAGCTGCTTTGCACCACAGTAGAATGCCGTAGGATATAACGCTATGATAATAACTAAAATAAATTAACCGAGCTGTATCAACGTCAGTGTATTGTCTTACTTTTCTGACGGCGTAGGAGGCCGAACTGAGCCTTCCCGCTAGGGTTGATATATGTAATCCCCACTGAAGTTTGGCATCTACTGATAAGCCCAGAAAAACTGCCGAGTCTACAGTTTCAAGCACCTCATTGTCAAATACGGTGTTAGGTCCTAGATTCTTAACATTCGATTAGGCGAACTTGATACATTTCGTTTTCTTGGCATTGAGAACTATGTTAGTTGTGGTAAACCAATCCGTAACCATTGAGAGTGCACTGTTTACGTCGTCAAAATCTTGTCTGTTCCTGTCTACTTTAAATATAAGAGAGGTACCATCAGCAATCAGCACAACGTCACAGATACCCTTTGAATAGAATGGTCAGTCAGTTAGAAAGATGAAGTAAGTGCCCCATTTCAGAGTCAATAGTAGGGTCTTATGGAGAAGAATGGGCCAGAAAATCCACGCTCACTCTTTGGAATATATTTTTGTCCAAAAGATAAGACGGCACGACGCCGATGTAGCGTTCATTTTATTAATATTATCTGTACATTTTGTTTACCTGTGTTCTACAATTTTTTTACCTTGCAATTTTAACATCTGCGTTAAATTACATCATTCATTTTGAAATTATACGTGTGAGAACGATGCAGAACGTCAAAAACATCCGTAAGAAAAAGTTAAAAAAAAATCCACCGTGTAAGGTAAGAGATGAGCAGTCTCAACTGATGGCGCCCGTTCACGAACATGACTCATAGATTAGCACCATTCAGCTCAACCAATTTGAAAGAATTTATTAATGTGCTTGTTTATACCAGATAACGGGACCTGCATGGGACTTTAAAATTGTTGGCGAAGTTTGGATGCGTACCTATACACATATGATGCCAAAATAACATAACAGATTTAATTTGGTTAATTCTGGACTCTATTGAATAATAGTCCGTCCGGAATCCGCTGGTTGCGGGAAGCATAGAAACGGTCGAAGTGGCGGAGCTTGGGGGAGGCCGATGTCCAGCAATGGACGTATTTCGTGAGAATATTAAACGTAAACATCAAAAATATTCGCTGACACACAACAGGTAAAAAGCGTGGTGAGCAAACCTCGTTAGGAATAAGAAAAGCCATTTACCTTGCAGTGCAATACCTTACGAGGTACCTAATAAAGTGTTTCCAACGCAATCTAAAGCAATATGTGTTAGTGTTAACTCTCAGCTACGTAAAATGGAAGAAGTCACCTCAATCCGCCGTCCACCCACGATCACCCACAGTACTGTGGTTAACGGTAATAAGCGATTAGGTTTAACGTTTGACCTTATATTTTGTGTTACCTACTTTATGCACTTGTCCCACTACTGGCGATTAGCGAGAAGCGAGTAGAGCTAGCAACTACTAGCGAGTTTGTGGGCAACGAGCAACAAGTGCGCGATGGCGACGTGATTACTCGCTTATATGTGTATGTACAAAGAATCAGTTTCTCAGCGAGTTTTGCCGCAGCAAGGACTTCACAAGTGGAAGTTCATGATCGGCTCAGAACTCCGGTGTGTATGCGGCGTCTCTCCACAGACAATAGCTCACCTTCCATCTTGCACCGCATGCCCTGTCACCTGCAGACGTGAGAACCTAACGGCTTCGTTAGGAAACGGGATTTGCGTTGCAGAATTTTGGTCCAAACATATTAAAAGACCTTTTCTTTTTTTATGTGTGTTATTTTTGCCATCGATAAACGAAGAAGAAGCGAGTATTCCGTCGCTGAGCCAGTAAGTACTCTCTTTGATAGTTTTTGTCGCTGTGTCAAACAAGTACTCGCCGCTGCGGCCGGTGTGAATAGTCAGCGATCAACTTTTAATCTATCTATATATATATAAAACAATCTTTTTTCAAAAAAAATAAACAACCGACTTCCAAAAAAACACTAAAAAGTGAAAAATAACTTTAATTTCGGAAGTCGGTGACTTTGGATATGTATTTTAATTTTTTGTCACCGCCTTCCGAAATTAAAGTTATTTTTCACTTTTTAGTGTTTTTTTGGAAGTCGGTTGTTTAATTTTTTTAAGTTTTTTTATTTTTCACTTTTTAGTGGTTCACATGTGCTTACCCCTTCACAGCGTACCGGCGTGGTGTTATGTTATTAACTGGTGTAAACAATTGACAGACATGAGATTTCAGCAATCCCTGTCCATTTGCTATCATTTATTGAGGATTTCCGTTGCCTATCTCCGAAGTTCTTCATCAGATCTTCACCAAATTGAAATGGAACCACTCCGAGAAAGTACTCTTCCAAAAACTACACAAATTGCTTCAAGTGTGCCTATAAAATTTGAAGAGTTCTCTCTATTTCTCCAGGATCCCATCACCAGATCCTGACTTGATGATCATGGGACCACCTGGGAAGTATACCCTTTCAAACAAAAAAAAAAATCCAAATCGGTCCAGCCATCTTCGAGTAATCGGGGAATATACATATAAAAAAAAAAAAAAAAAGGTTCCGACGAATTGAGAACCTCCTCCTTTTGGAAGTCGGTTAAAAAGGAATCCCTTTTTCCTTTGGTCACAGTATCACACGTGAACGGCTGCACCATTTTTGCTAATTCTTTTTTGATGTGTTCCTTATTGCCTGGAGAAGTTTCTTATTAAAGAAAAAAATTAAAAAGTTGCGCGTAACATTTAAATAATAATGCGAATTCAATATTCACAGTTAAGACAGGACAACGTCTGTCGGCGATGCGATTGTGGTACAACATTTTCTATGAAGTTTTCATGGAAATTGTTCTAGAGTCGCGCCGTGCAGGCGCTTCGCGTCTGTCTGCGGGAGCCTCAAATCGTTGATAGCTAGTCACATTCTCGCTGGCGGTGGGACGGGTGCCATAAAAGGTTTAAACCAAGATATATATAGAACGTTAACTCGAAAAATAAACAAACTTTAAAAAGTAGGCGTTCACTGGTGGCGTTATAGAAACTATGCTCACATCACATAACACCTGTAATTCCCGAATGGGTAGCCAGATGTACTGTAATCTAATACTGCGGTACTGAAATGTGGGCGGGCGTAGGTTCTAACCTACGCCCGCATTTCAGTCAAAGTCCTCCATGACAAATGAACGAGCCAAATGCCAACAAACGGGCACTAATCTCGCCATGCTGAGAAATAGATACATGATGAAAGAACCCAACCCATTTCTACTAAAATTATAAATGCAAAAGTAACTTTGTATGTCTGTCTTTTACCCTTTCAATCCCCAACGGTTGAACGGATTAGGATGTTTGACTCATGGGTTAGGACATTGGACCTCCACGTTGGTGAAGCCACAGACAAAAGTTAGAACATGGACCTCCACGTTGTTGGAGCCACAGGCAACAGTTAGGACATAGGACCTCCACGTTGGTGGAGCCACAGGCAACAGTTAGGACATAGGACCTCCACGTTGGTGAAGCCACAGGCAACAGTTATTTATTTTATTTATTCAAACTGGGCTGAGAGTCAGCTCTTTTTGAACGTCAAAATTACATAAGATAGTCCCCCAAAATGCCCGCCCTTCACCACTTCCTAGTGCTTTAGCTGGGAAGAAGAAGTGGCGCAACAAACTCCCCAGCAGCACAGCTGTCTATTAAGTTAGAAGAACTTGATTCTATACAGTAGTGAGTAATTAACATTACAAAACACAAAAAACATTAAATTTGCCATATGTCAGCTAGCACACGCCTGTATACCAACAAAACATTGAAAACAAATTACTGAAGTAGAAATAAACTAATTAAACAGGCAAATAAAATAAACAATTATATGAACTAACATAATTATATAACCTGTCAGTAGGCAAGCTAATACTGGTGAAAGAACATAAACGTTGTCTTGAGTTAATCACAGCGACCAATAATTATTATCGTTTAAGTAATCGTTGCCAGAATAGTATGCCTTCGAACAAAGGTTGGATATTACTTTAGCTTTAAACGCATTAAAATGCAAATCTAGCAAAGAAGAGGGAAGCTTGTTATTAAAGTTATACCAAGACCAACAAAAGAGTTATGAACCTTATGAAGCCGGTGAAAGGGAACACGTAGTTTGTCCTTATTTCTAGTATTAATATTATGAATATCACTGTTTGTAGTATACAAGTGTATATTTTGCTTAATATATAAGATGTTGGCCAAGATGAATTGCGATACGACCGTGGGAATCCCAATATCTTTAAAAATTCTTTCAGAGATACTCTAGCATCTAATTGGTAAATTGCGCGAACAGCTCCCTTTTGAAGAACAAAAATATTTTGAATGTCAGCTGCTTTGCACCACAGTAGAATGCCGTAGGACATAACGCTATGATAATAACTAAAATAAACTAACTGAGCTGTATCAACGTCAGTGTATTGTCTTACTTTTCTGACGGCGTAGGAGGCCGAACTGAGCCTTCCCGCTAGGGTAGATATATGTAATCCCCACTGAAGTTTGGCATCTACTGATAAGCCCAGAAAAACTGCCGAGTCTACAGTTTCAAGCACCTCATTGTCAAATACGGTGTTAGGTCCTAGATTCTTAACATTCGATTAGGCGAACTTGATACATTTCGTTTTCTTAGCATTGAGAACTAGGTTATTTGTGGTAAACCAATCCGAAACCATTGAGAGAGCACTGTTTACGTCGTCAAAATCTTGTCTGTTTCTGTCTACTTTAAATATAAGAGAGGTATCATCAGCAAACAGCACAACGTCACAGATACCCTTTAAATAGAATGGTCAGTCAGTTAGAAAGATGAAACAAGTGCCCCATTTCAGAGTCAGTAGTAGGTTCCTATGGAGAAGAATGGGCTAGAAATTCCACGGACACTCTTTGGAATATTTTTTATTTCCAAAAGATAAGACGGCATGACGCCGATGTAGCGTTCATTTTACTAATATCATCTGTACATTTTGTTTACCCGTGTTCTACAACTTTTTAAACTTGTAATTTTAACATCTGCGTTAAATTACATCATTCATTTTGAAATGATACGTGTGAGAACGATGCAGAACGTCAGGAACATCCGTAAGACAAAGATTTTTAAAAAAAATCCACCGTGGAAGGTAAGAGATGAGCAGTCTCAACTGATGGCGCCCGTTCACGAGCATGACTCATAGATTAGCACCATTCAGCTCAACCAATTTGAAAGAATTTATTAATGTGCTTGTTTATACCAGAAAATGGGACCTACATGGGACTTTAAAATTGTTGGCGAGATTTGGATGCGTATACACATATTATGCCAAAATAACATAACAGATTTAATTTGGTTAATTCTGGACTCTATTGAATAATAGTCCGTCCGGAATCCGCTGGTTGCGGGAAGCATAGAAACGGTCGAAGTGGCGGAGCTTGGGGGAGGCCGATGTCCAGCAATGGACGTCTTTAGTCAGAATATTAAAGGTAAACATCAAAAATATTCGCTGACACACAACAGGTAAAAAGCGTGGTGAGCAAACCTCGTTAGGAATAAGAAAAGCCATTTACCTTGCAGTGCAATACCTTACGAGGTACCTAATAAAATGTTTCCAACGCAATCTAAAGCAATATATGTTAGTGTTAACTCTCAGCTAAAATGGAAGAAGTCACCTCAATCCGCTGTCCACCCACGATCACCCACAATATTGTGGTTAACGGTAATAAGTGATTAGGTTTAACGTTTGACCTTATATTTTGTGTTACCTACCTTATGCACCTGTCCCACTACTGGCGATTAGCGAGAAGCGAGTAGAGCTAGCAACTACAAGCGAGTTGGTGGGCAACGAGCAACAAGTGCGCGATGGCGACGTGATTACTCGCTTATATGTGTATGTACAAAGAATCAGTTTCTCAGCGAGTTTTGCCGCAGCAAGGACGCCACAAGTGGAAGTTCATGGTCGGCTCAGAACTCCGGTGTGTATGCGGCGTCTCTCCACAGACAATAGCTCACCTTCCATCTTGCACCGCATGCCCTGTCACCTGCAGACGTGAGAACCTAACGGCTTCGTCAGGAAACGAGATTTGCGTTGCAGAATTTTGGGCCAAACAAATTAAAAGACCTTTTCTTTTGTTATGTGTGTTATTTTTGCCGTCGATAAGCGAAGAACAAGCAAGTATTCCGTCGCTGAGCGAGTAAGTACTCTCTTTGATAGTTCTTGTCGCTGTGTCAAACAAGTACTCGCCGCTGCGGCGGTGTGAACAGTCAGCGATCAACTTTTAATCTATCTATATATATATATAAAAAGGAATCCCTTTTTCCTTTGGTCACAGTATCACACCTGAACGGCTGCACCAATTTTGATAATTCTTTTTTGATGTGTTTCTTATTGCCTGGAGAAGTTTCTTATCAAAGAAAAATTAAAAAGTTGCGCGTAACATTTAAATAATAATGCGAATTCAATATTCACAGTTAAGACAGGACAACGTCTGTCGGCGATGCAATTGTGGTACAACATTTTCTATGAAGTTTTCATGGAAATTGTTCTAGAGTCGCGCCGTGCAGGCGCTTCGCGTCTGTCTGCGGGAGCCTCAAATAGTTGATAGCTAGTCACATTCTCGCTGGCAGTGGGACGGGTGCCATAAAAGGTTTAAACCAAGATATATATAGAACGTTAACTCGAAAAATAAACAAACTTTAAAAAGTAGGCGTTCCCTGGTGGCGTTATAGACACTATGCTCACATCACATACCATAACATTAAACCTGTAATTCCCGAATGGGTAGCCAGATGTACTGTAATCTAATACTGGGGTACTGAAATGTGGGCGGGCGTAGGTTCTAACCTACGCCCGCATTTCAGTCAAAGTCCTCCATGACAAATGAACGAGCCAAATGTCAACAAACGGGCACTAATCTCGCCATGGAACTGGTACTGGGTAATAGATACATGATGAAAGAACTCAAACCATTTCTACTAATATTACAAATGCAAAAGTAACTTTGTATGTCTGTCTTTTACCCTTTCAATCCCCAACGGTTGAACGGATTAGGATGTTTGACTCATGGGTTAGGCCATAGGACCTCCACGTTGGTGAAATCACAGGCAACAGTTAGGACATAGTACCTCCACGTTGGTGAAATCACAGGCAAAAGTTAGGACATAGATCCTCCACGTTGGTGGAGCCACAGGCAACAGTTAGGACATCGGACCTCCACGTTGGTGGAGCCACAGGCAACAGTTAGGACATAGGACCTCCACGTTGGTGGAGCCACAGGCAACAGTTAGGACATAGGACCTCCACGTTGGTGCAGCCACAGGCAACAGTTAGGACATAGGACCTCCACGTTGTTGGAGCCACAGGCAACAGTTACTTATAGGTACATACTTCGTCCGGTCCTGGATTGAACCCAAGATATACGTTCAATAGTCACTGTAGTTTTGCCAAAAAAAAAAAAACATCCAGATTTTGCAGTCATTGTTCTCAACACTTCTATTATATAACGCCTGAGCTTGGATTTTGTGCCCAGGTGATGGCAATAGGGTCGCCCCCTATTGCATAGAACTTGAATATAACTGGTGAAATGTGGGTGTACCTACTACAGTTATAACTCTACCCGACCCTTCTGTTATCGGAATTCTATAGAACTGACCGTAGATTAGTTTCATTAAACCTCAGTAGGTACATTGTAAATCATTCAAAACTTCAAAACAACAGCAATAAATTGCACAAACAGTTGACTTACTTACTAATCTTGTTAAAAGTTTACTTATGTAGGTACCCATTTGACATTTAGCAGATAACCTTTAGTGATAGGGAGGTGACACGCAAAATGTGGCGATACGAACTTGATACTTCGCCTACTCGAGCGTCGATTTATGTAGTTAGGAATTGAGCATCACTAATTTATCCCTGAGGGTGTCGTTAGTGATCCCTATTTGGTATAGCTTGAAGTTTGATATAAATTGATCTATACCGACTTCCATACTACATAATATTATATTGGATACTCTAATAATAATCTGAAGCCTGAAAGTCTGACCACCAGTCTGACCATAGGGTTTCTTTCTACCCAGTTACAGGGTATGGTGGTTAGATAGGCAGGCGCTTCATAGATACTTCTATACCAATATTACAAAGCGGTCTTTGATCGTTTGTGTTGTATGCTTAATCTCTAGACCTACCAGTCGGATTTGAAACAATATTTTTGCATTTGATAGCGCAATTCTTGAAGAAGTTTATAGGCTATTTATCATCATGCTACGAACCTTGGGAACCAAGCAAAAAAAAGAGGTCGGAACTAATGTTAAATGAAGTAATACTGCGGGCGGGTAATACGATGCGACGCGGCGGGTGACGCGATGCAATGCGACGCGGCGGGTGATGCAATGCCGCGGGTGATGCGATGCGACGCGGCGGGTCTGGGATAACATTTTACGCGGTCAAAGTCACGGGGATATGCCAGAAGGTGGTGTAGCATATTCAGCTAGCAGGTTAGACTGGAAGCCGACACTAAAATTGTTGAAAAAAGGCTGAGTAGATGATGATCACTTTCATATTAATATTACATATAGGTAGGTCCAAAGTAACTCTGTTTGTCTCTTATATTTTTAAGCCTTAACGGCTGAACGAATTTCGATAAAATTTGGCGCACAGGTAGCGTCTGACCTGGATTTGAATATAGTTTACTTTTTATACACAGGTAAACTGATGCCTTCTTCACATGGGGGTAGGCAGTAACTACAGAATGCCATCCTTACATACACCTGTTGCCTTGTTTACATTCATACATCTGCTCATACACGCACGCCGATTGCGGTTATGACCAGATAACTAGATTAACTTTTTATTACGGTAGTAATTTATAAAAAAAAACGATCCTTACGCGGGCGAAGTCACGGGCAACACCTAGTTGTATAGCTGTTATAATAAATGGGCTATGAATAAGATGTCATTGTGGCTATAAACATAAAGTGTGCTCAGTTAATCGTAATATAACAAGGTTATGATTTCTTCATGGTATAACCCGACTGGGTCGTCACGGGCTAAAATAGTGTCATTCATGCTTGATACGATCACGTAGGTGCAGGATAACTTGTGAAAAATAACATTGGAATGAGTGTATTTTATTGTTTAAATTAGGTAATGGTCAAAATGGTCAATGGCGAAGTGGAACGATGACCTTGTGAAGGCCGCAGGAATCTGCGGGATGTTGAGGTCTGCTCGGCTTGGGCGGAGCACCGCCGTGTCCTCGTGGAAGCGATCGGCGGAGGCGATCTCTCGCGTCCAGCTCTGGTCCAGGCCATGGTACGGATCGAGAGTGCATGGGTAGCAGTCGCTTCCTTCAGCGAAGCAGTGATGCTCGCAAAGAGGGAGGCGGCGCACGTGAGGGAGAGACAGTACATGCGCCCTCATGGCCGTAGCCTGCGCAGGAGACGCCCTGGGCGTCGGGAATCCCAGGGTGATTCCCAGCCACCGTAGGCGCGGGCTTGCGGACGGCGAGTAATGAGTAGCTCGCTGTCCGGTAAGGACCAACCCCAAGCCGACGGCGTTGTGTTCCACGCGAGCCTCAAAGAGATGTCAGCATCAACTGATGGGGCCTGCCAGGGCCGATGCTTGCCAGGGGTGCGGGTTGTTCAAAAGAGATACCGCGGCCCCTGGTACACATGCAACTGAGGGAACAAGGGTGGGTTTTAGTCAGTAAAAGTCTGACACGCCCTCCTGCTCCATCCAGAGCGGGAGAAGTTATTTAATGATTTCCCACACAAAAAAAAACCCGCGGGATGTTCGAAAAGATGCAAAATTATTTTTTTACAGTAAAATAATAGGTGTAGGTAGGTATGCCAATTTATTTTCTGATTTTATTTTTTAGAATAAAATTTACAGTAGGTAACATATACATATATTGAATTTAAATTATTTAGGTATAGGTAGATTAGGATTATTTTAAATATAATTCATTAATGTATCTTGATGTAAATATTAATAAACTAGGAATTATTAAAATTAATTGAATAAAAGGAATGTATTTCCTTGACGTCTATAATGCAAAATAAGATTATTAATTAAATGTCACGGACAACAGTAAGGGTTTCGAACCGACATACTATCGAACTAATAAATTACCGAACTAATGAGCAATCGCTGTAGGGTTTTTTGCAACAAGATTTTTCGTACAAACGTTACATCGTCGATGCATCGCACCAATAAAGCATCGATGGAATAAAATATCGTACAACTGAATTATCGACTCACCGTGTTCGATATAATAAAAATCGAATCATCATCTTTCGAAATCAAGTACGGAACCCGCGGGAAGCATAGAAGCAGTTGAAGTGGCGGAGTTTGGGGGAGGCCTTTGTACAGCAATGGACGTCTTTCGGCTAAAATGATGATGATGTAGGTAACGATGCGTCGTGTAGTTACCAAGCTACGCTTACAAATAAATAATATCAGAATTTTAACGTTATTTTCCTAAATGTAATTCTAAGTACAATACAGTGTACCTATCCTTGGGCTCAATAAACCGCAGCTGATTTGTCTAACAAAGTACTTAGAATGAATAAGGTCTGAATCACGCGTTTCGTAGAAAACCTTGGACTAGGTTAAGATAATTTTCTGTAGTGTGTATAAGTTCTTAGAAAAAGTTATTCTTATGTATCAATCGGGCCCAGTCTATTTAGCTCATAAAAATCTTTTAGTTACTTGCGGGAATGGAACCTACTGACTACATAGTAAAAGCCAATCACTTAGCCACTGTGCCAATCAAGCTAACCTCATCAATTCTTTCGCTGAGCGGCTTTATGTGATCAACAAAATTAGAGTCAATAAAATAACTTCTCTCGGGAAAATCCATGTTTTTATTTCAGTCGTAAATCAAAAGATGAACAAAAGTTTTATTCTTTGGAATTTCCATTACTAATGCAATAAAAATGTTACGCATGTAGGTATGTTCTATTTGTGGGTATCGTCACGTACGTCGGTGGAGTTTGAATAATATGTTAAGTATTGATACAACATGGACCAAACATGTTTTATTTTATGCTTGCACTTCATTTTATTGTTTATGTTCATAACGAAGGTCGTCAGATACAGTTGAAGTTTAATGAGAAACCCATTTCGAATGAAATAAATAGAAAAACAAACGGTTAATATATCAAAATAAAAGTTTATTCGATGACCTTGGTTAGTTATCGCTTTTGGTGACCGTATGCAGTACCTACATTCCCGGCCACCGTCGGCGCGGGATAGGGTAGCTCGCTCTCCGGTAAGGGCCAAGCCCGGGTCGACGGCGCGTTGTGTTCCACGCGCGTCTCAAAGAGATGTCAGCACCAACTGGTGGGGCCCGCAATGGCCGATGCCTGCCAGGGGTGCGGGTTGTTCGAATGAGATACAGCGGCACCTGGCACACAAGCAACTGAGGGACACGGGTGGGTTTTAGTCAGTAAAAGTCTGACACGCCCTCCCGCTCCACCCAGAGCGGGAGAAGTTATTTGATGATTTCCCACCCAAAAAAAAGAAACGAAGAAACGACATAAAACTTGCCATGGTTATTTTTTCACATTTTGTAACGAAAATTCTACCATATTACTATTTAATTTGTTTGAATAGTGACAATTCAAATAAAGTTTTGGCACGTATGTATGTATATCAGTGAAATAATTGAAGAACTTTGTACCAAGAGATGTGCCTCTTAATAACTTCAAAATCTAACATTATATTCGTCGAGTTAGTAATATAAGGTTCACATCAACTACCGACGCTATTTGCACTACTTCAAAATTGATATTGCATTTGAAAACTCTCAACGTTTTGCCACTCCAATATTTGCGGTATAGGGCTTTTGACGTTTGATGTTTGTACACACTTTACCGTGACTGTACCTCATATGTATACCTATTGATAATTCTTGTTTATCCTCATGTCGCGAATCTTAATCAAATAATTTAAATGCATGCGAAAACAAATGAAACAATTAGATGTCATGTACATAGATAATACCATCATCATCATCATATCAGCCGAAAGACGTCCACTCCTGGACATAAGCCTCCCCCAAAAGGGGCGGATTTACCATATTCGCCACGCTTGGCAGGCGGGTTGGCGATCGCAGTATGGTGGCAAAATGCATAGAGAACGCTGCTGCCCATTCTCTAGTAAGTCCCTTAGTCGCCTTCTACGACACCCATGGGAAGAAATGGGATGGTGCTATTCTTTTACGTCCGGCACCACACGGAACAATATATAAGTAGATAATATATATAGTCTTTATGATATTAATAGGAGTGGCTAAATAATTCCAGCCACACGGGTCGCTCGATCAGGTAAAGTTACATTTGCCGGGGTTGGTCCGTAGGTTGGGTGATCCTCTTTAAATACCAATACCCCTCCGTGACTCGGAAAGCCTGTTAATCAGTTCGTCCCGGCTGTCATTCGTGGATCTTGACAGTAGTTACGGGTTGTCAGAAGCCCGAAAGTCTGACCACTGGTGGTCTTACCAAGGAGTATCCTGTTACCTTGTAATTAGGTTGTGGACGTCAGATATTATTTTTTTAATTTATTTATTAGCGTTTAATTTTACATAGTATGGTGTTAATATTTTTATAAGTTCTGTACATTCTAACACAACATGTGGTGTACAAATATCATTATTACATAGCCAAGATTGGTGATTTACATTCAGTCCGATATGAATGAATAATGATTTTAATTAGGTAATCGTTACTTTAAAATCAATGTCAAAATTTACTACCTGTCATCTTCGATTTTTACAATATTCCATGTATATTCGTCATAAAAACAATAATCCAATAGCCAATATGTCAGCTTTTTCTTGAACATTTGGGATAGGAAGTTTCTTAAATGAATTAGGCAGCCTGTTATGCACCTGAATGGCATTAACATTCCTCCTAAATATTTGCAATCTACATTGAGGTACATTTAATTCGTATTTACATTTATTTCTAGCAGAAGCTCTTTCGTGGCTCACTTCTGATTGGATGCGAAAATAGTGCGGATATTGGTTTACTAGCATGCAATGTTCTTTGATGTTACACACAGGGTAAAGATATAATGTGAAGGTTTTTAAATAAAGGTTTACAGCTGTAATTACAGCTGTAAACCTGTACTGTAGGTACAGCTGTCCAAAAACCAGACGTCAGATATTGCCCTAACACACTTTTTTGTACCCGAAATGACATTAAAATTTCAACTGAACTACCCCCTAGTATGAGACCATACGACAGCACAGACGATATGTATCCGTGATATGCAGTGACTGCTGCTGCTACGGACACTGTTGATCGTAGACGTTTTATTGCGTATACGAATTTGTCTAGCTTATCACATACGTTACTGATGTGTGATTTCCAGTTACAGTTTTGATCCACTATTATGCCCAAAAATTTTGTGTGTACTACTTTTTCTAGGATACTACCTTTAATTATATTTAATATTAAGACTCTGAAAGTTAGATTTCTAAAGTAGAAATTGTATAATTTTTGTTTTATTGCTATTGATTTTTAAATCGTTTTTATTAAGCCAAATTATTACCTCTTTGATTGCCTCATTAATTTCCTGTTCCATTTTATTTCTGTCATTACATTTTATTATTAGTGTCGTATCGTCAGCAAATAAAATTGTTTAATGCCCTTCCCAATGCAACCCCATTGGGAAGGGCATTAATGTACAGGAGAAATAAAAACGATCCCACTATGCTGCCTTGGGGTACTCCTACTGCGTTAGTTTTATAATAAGATGTATATTCTACTTTGTTTTCATAAATGATTTTTGATATTTGCACACATTGACGTCACTTAGGTATGATTTAAATCAGTCATTTGCTTGGCCCCTTATGGCATATTTATCTAATTTGCTCAGTAGATAATACTTTGTGATCAACGAAGTCAAAAGCTTTACTCATTTCTAAAAACATTGCTACTACTGGTATGTTGGCATTGATTGACTCGGTTATTATTTTTATTAAATTATAACAAGCTAAAGAGGTCGTGCCATTTTCCCTAAATCCATCCGCTTTAGCAAATTAAACTTGTCCATATGGTGATATTGCTTTTTTAATATTGTCTTCTCAACTATTTTGAATAGTGTAGGAATTAAGGTTACCGGTCTACAGACACTATCAGATGTCACTGTCAGACTTATCACCATTCTTAAATATCGTTTTGACTATTGAGTTCTTTAATGTGCTTGGGAACATGCCTACTGAAAACGATGCGGTAATTAAGTAGCTCAACGGTAGGCGTAGGTATAGGCGCTCCACGTAAAATATTGGAATTCAGCTGCACCTGATTAGACTAGAACCCGACGCCAACATAGTCGGGAATAGGCTAGGCAGCTGGGAGGATAAGACTCTTAACCTTCAGGCGTACTTGTTCCACACATCACTGAAAACGTTAAGCGGTAAAGGAATTTATAACATTTTTCTGTTTCTGTTATCATCCGAAGATTATGTCCAGGATGATGCTTTAAATATATCTAGCGCTAAACGATACTAAAGTGAGCTCATTCAAAATTATCGTGACTTCTTGGAGAAAAAAATTAAAAGTGATAAAAAGAATCACGCTTAGGATGTATTCCCAGAAATGTTAGGCAGAGGTGTACCCATACATAGTACACCTGCTTTTCGTCAGTTATGTTTAAGTCCTATGTAATAGGGGGCGAGTCTTCAACCGGGCATAAATCCAAACTCAAGGGTTGCGTTGTTTTATACCAGAGTTCCCACGGCCACCTTCCATCATCATCAGATCAGCTCCATGTCATAATAATATTGTATTGTCGTTCGATTTACAAATGCATACAGCACATTCGGAAACCAGGAAGTGGGTCAAAAACTTGGAAGATTTGATTACAGACAGACAGATGAAACGTGAAACTAAATAAAAGCTTGTAACAGAGTTCATCAGACGAAAAACCAATAGCTAAATGACATCTTTGGTTATACGATTAACTACTTGTTTCTAGTATCTGGCTCATAAATGTAGTACGGCGGCAGCTATTCTATCCCAATAAGGCTTGGACACAGCATTAATATGGATGTTCCTATTTATAGTGTCAAAGCTATAACTAATGGCAATCAAATACAGAAACTAATTAGAGGCATCATTAAAATTCTTTATAACCTTTTCGGAAAACATAAATTGCTGTTTGGTGATTGGGTATTTATAAACTATGAACCAGTTAAATACCTATGCCATATAGGTACGAGTATCTTAAAACTAATGAACGTCAAAATGATTAAGTTCTAGTGTAATTGTGACAGAAATTGGTTGGCCTATGTCGCTATGTCAATAGATTTTGATGTAGATTGATAACGATGACGGTAGTGGACACTCATTTGGCAGTACCATACAGTGATATTTTAGTATCGTGTCGGCACAAACTACCTACGGAGCCACTTATTCTCATATAGGTAGTTACGTAAATAAATAAGAATTAGTGGCTCATATTGCGGTAAAATATGAGCAAACGAGCAAGCTCATCATCGCAATCGAAATTAAAATACAAGTTTTATTTTAAGATTATCAATTTTTTTTGAATGAACACTTGTATTCTCTGTAAAATCGTGGGTATGATTGTCGATCAGTCAGAATGAACGTAGGTAAGAAGTTACTAGGAAGCAGTGAAGGGAAGCATTATTGGGGGGCGGTCTCATGTAATTTTGATGTTCTAAAAGTGCTGAATCTCAGCCTTCTTTGTATAAATAACTTTTGATTTCCAAAGAGTTATTATCAATCTGTCAAATCAGGCTTGATTTCTGAATACAGATTTAGTCAGAGCATTGCCTATGTACCCCATCTTTAAGAATTGCCTTTCTGTTGCCAGTTACAAAAACGTTTGCATTAACGACATAATAAAATAATGTAACTACATGTTACATTATTTTTGTAACCAACACTCGTTTAACGTTTGTCAACGTACAACGTTCTGCATACTAGGATAGGGTTAGGTAAGTTATAGTTTCAAAAGTGAGTGCAGTATTTTTAATTAGGAAACTGTTAATTTTGATTATTGCAAGCTTTAAAACGGATCTACATAACCTCTCAAATAATGATTATACGCTAGGCAGATTGGTTTCGAGACCTTTGTCTATTTGAATTTTATTATTAGAACGTCATTGGAGTTGCTGATACTTTTTGGCGGGAAAGTGGCAGTCTATGATAGTTCTGGTTCTATACACATGAGGCCAGAGTGATTAGCTTACTAGCACTATTTTACTATCCTAGCTGGAAAAACTAGCATCGTGAGCAATAGAGATACCTACATATCTAATAGATAAATCAGCCCAGAAAAAACAAAACGACAGCTAATCACACATTTTAAGTGAGTTTTAATAGTGGTCATTTTATTATTTAATGTGGGTGTGTTTGAAGTTGGGTGTCAATATTATTGTAATCCTTTACTATAATTTGAATTATTCAAGTTAAAACATACCTAGATAAAGTCCACCATATTGTCGACTGACTGGCAAATATTTTTCGATACGAAAAATGAACACATCTTTCTTCTCTGATTTGCTATTATTTTGATAAACAAACGGGCTTCTTAGCTTTACCTATTACGATTCTCAAGGCCAATACTTTGTTAAAAATAACCCACTTACAACATCAGGAATAAACGGGCTATTTTTAGCAATAGTGGCCTACTATCCCATAAAAGTAAACTGAAGTAAATATGATAATGCTCGCGTGGGTGGAGAGATAAATTGTGCCCGTTTATGCAATGATGTGACCTTTCGACGTAATGCGACGTCTCTGGGGCCCTTATGTGGTAGTGGTAGGGCCCATTACAACCACCCTCAATACCATTTTTACCCGACTACGGCAAAACAAAAGGGAGGGTTATGATTTTGACCGGTATGTACCTATTTGGGTATGTCCACCTGTTCCTGCGTAATTTTTAATCTACCATAATTTGACAAATGAGATATCATTAGAAGCGTCTTGATCGTCCACTGGTCCCTAACAATACAATACATAAACAATAGCAGTAACCGATCACAAAGCTGCAGGGCATAGTGGCATACGACCAGGGTTTTCAGATGAGAATTTTCGTGTATCATACTTTTTAGAACATGATTATTCAGTAGTCGAGTTTAAGTAAGGCCTGGAACTATTTTTTTTAATATCCGTTCTTAATAATTATAAAAGCTAAAGCACTAGGAATTGTTAAACGGCGGGCGTTTTGGGAGACTGTCTTATGTTATTTATTTTCACGTCAAAAAGTGCTGATTCTCAGCCTTATTTGAACAAATGAATTTTACCATTTTCTTTCTTTCTTCTTCTTCAACCCTTGGCCACCCAATGCTGAGTGTAGGTCTCTTCCAAGTCTCTCAATTTTACCTTACCTTACCTTTATTCACGCCTTAACCACTGAATAGATCGTTATTTTTAATAGATGCTAGTCTGGAACCTGTTAAAATACATACGCTACTTTTCATGCTGGATACATCATCAGCGTCGTTTCAGCCGTAAGACATCCACTGCAGGACATAGACCCCAACCAAGCCCCAAGCTTCGCCTCTTCGAGCAGTTTTGTGCTTCCCGCATCCAGCGTTTTCCGGTGGCCTTCACAAAGTCATCGGTCCACCTTGTGGTAGGATTTCCAACTCTGCGTCTTCCGGTTCATGATCGCCACTCTAGAATTTTTCGGCCCCTTCGGCCATCTGTTCTGCGAGCAATGTGCCCTGCTGTGACTTTAGTTTGGGAATTCTTCGGGTTTGTTACCTTGGTTCTCCTGCGGATTTCTTCGTTTCTGAATCGATCACTTAAGAAAACTCCAAGCATAGCCCTCTCCAACATTCTATCCTTATCCTGGATATAAGTATTTAAAAAAATGTTGAAATATAAAATACCCTCAGACAAAGTCGCGAGCATCAGCAAGTTACATATAAATGTTATCTACGAGGACCTATAATGGTCACGTTCTGTCGGGGGTAATTTGGTGACTATAAGGGTATTTTAAGTAAACCCTTATAGAACGTCCTTCAAGTGTGCTCTAGGCGCAGCGCACCAGTCTATTTCATCAGATATTCACTGGAAAACTCTAAGACGAAGGGAGAAATGTGTTCTTTATTGAGGATAACAACCGTTTGGTTTTAGACATAGAAGAGAGAAGTCCATATGATTTATAAATTATAAGTGGACTATTAAAGAAATCAGTAATTCGTCTATGGCATTAAGTCCGCCCCCTGTACATGTGTGTGTTTAAAGTATTAAATAAATCATTTGTAGGTATAATCAACCAAATTTTATGGCAGAACAACCGCAATTTTTATCCTCTAAGAGTGTAAATGCAATCCTGTAGTCATTTTTAATGACACAAGGAAACTCATAACGAAAACTTTAAACTACTAAAAATATGGCAATACATATCCTTTGCTAAGTTTAAATTCACATAAAATTCCCATCCTGTTCAATGAAACCGACATTTTACAACAATAAACGAGTGCGACTGTGAAACTATTCTGTGGGCATCGCGACTCGATAGTCAAGGGCGCTCGGAAAGGCAAATCTTTCTGCATGGAGTTGTATGGAGTCGCGGCAACAGTCAGCTGTATTGGTATTACGATTGTTGTGTTCTTTGAGACAATTTCAGTTGATTTTATTGATAGGTATTTGTGCAAAAATATTGAAAAATACTTGAGGAATAAAACGTTGGTAGGTTAGGAGAGTAATCGCCACGCCATCTTGAGCAAGCGTGGTGATCAATGTTTGTGCCTTCTGTATGAGGAGAGGATCTTTGTCTTGCAGTTGGACAATTATAGGCTGGTATTATTATAAAGGTGAGTAGAGTTCTAAAATAGTACGCTATGGGCTGATTTTTTAATAGTCAGATAATTTTTATCTGAAGAACAAATATTGCAGTTTGACAACTTTCGTATAGAAAATATGTCATACTGTCAGATTTATTCTTCAGATAAAAGTTATCTGCCTATTGAAATATCAGCCCTAAGTGACTAGGGCGCATGATTTTTTATCAAGGTTATGTTTAATCAGTAAATATAAGCAGAGGAGACGACAATTTTGTTTTGTGAGCATTGGGTGCTCACAAAATTTTTTGGCAGTATGTTAAACATGGCTAAATGACCCAGCCATAATCCCTTAGTTGACGGTTAATGATAATCAACAACAATCAACTTAAAAAAAAAACGACAGACTAAATAACTTTAATTTCGGAAGACGGTGACAAAAAAAATTATAAATACATATCCAAAGTCACCGACTTCCGAAATTAAAGTAATTTTTCACTTTGTAGTGTTTTTTGGAAGACGGTTGTTTTTTTTTTTTTTGATAAAAGTTTTTTTATTTTTCACTTTTTAGTTACAGTACTCTACACAATTCGAAATTTCATCATCCTTGGGGTCAAAACAATGCATATTTATACAATAGCAGCAATCCCGGTTTGTTTAAAACTATATGAAATTTTTATGGAACCATTTCGGAATAAGCCCCTTTCGAACAAAAAAAGAATTTTGCAAATCTGTCTATATATGACGGAGTTATGGCCGAACATACATAAAAAAAAATAGGTATATACACCGTGACATTTTAGTCGTCTTACAACGGCAGCCCACTTCATGTATCCAATGACTACTAATCATTTATATTAAAAAAATATATATTTTGGAACATTATGCAAAATTAAAAATATGAAAATATAATTCGCTAAGACGCATGACGTAATTTGAAATATCGTGTTATGGAGATGGAATTAATGATGGAATGTAATGGTAGGTAGCTAGATATGTTCTAGCGTTTGATACGTAAACATTATTAACAAGGAGGTTGTTTGTGTTGTTTAATCATTCTAAAACAATATTTATTTTTCTTTGTACCTATTATCTTAATAAATGGTAACAATGTTTTAATCGCGCCTAGAGGTATTTTATGACGGATACATTGAGTGGACTGCCTTTGTAAGACGACTAAAATGTCACGGTGTATATATAAACATTCGTATTGATAACCTCCTTCTTTTTGAAGTCAGTTAAAATAGAAGGTGAATACATACATAGCCTGTCAAAATCATAACCTTCATTTGCTCACCAGTAGTAGAGTGAAAAGAGGGCGATGATTTATTTCGCAAATCACACCATCAGTACCTTCCTGCCCCGAGGACAATGAATTAGAGGTCAACGCAGTATTGTTCTTCTTCCTTACGTTCTCAAATTACACCACCAAAATATATTCATACCAATGACGTATCTCTTACATGAACATGGTAATAAATACGCCATAAATACTACAGTACATATTGTGTGCCCCGGAACAATAATAAATTAAATAACCATTCATTACACAATCAGTGTCTCGGAACTATAACTGTTTATAACGAACTCTATAACTATAGTGATGGGAAGTTTACACGATTTGACGGAGTATCGTGACAAAATATTTGATTTTACTTTTTTTTTACGGATTGCCTAGGTCGGTTCTATGCTGACCTTAGTCCTTATTACTGTGTCAGTGAGCGGAGTTTGCGTGGAGCTGTTTTTTGGGATAAGCATATTTCAACTTTTTGCCGTTAATACGCTGAGTAATAGTTTTTAAAACATAGTGGTCACTCAAATATTTCAGATTTTTGTGTGAACTACCTATGTTTCGCAAATAAATTATTCTATTCTATTTCTAGAAGAAGTTCGTAATCCTTCTTCCGTCAAACCGATCATACCAGCACGACTAGTATTACACGACAAGTACTACAACTATTTAGGAATAGCTTAGCTAATCCCCATTTTTTGATCAACAAAATTACATAAGTTAGTACCTACCCCAAAACGCCCACCCTTCGAGCAGTAAGAAGTGGACCTAGTGGTTTTGCTGGAAAAAGGGACGCAACCATCTGGTCGCAACTTACCGAAGATGAACTGCTAGGGATCTCCCTAGCAGTTCATCTTCGGTAAGTTTATTCAGTCTCATACCAAATATAAATGGCAAAATAAGGGTGTACAGAGGCGAGCCCTTTGGAAAATACAAGCGTGATGTGATATTGGCCCGGCCATATTAGCCGTAGAATCAAAGACCGCTGTGGTAGACGTGTTCTTGAGTGGATACCGCGAATCGGCAAACGTAAGGTAGGACGCCCTCAGGCTAGGTGGAGCGACGATCTTCGCCAGGTGGCTGGTAGCAGCTGGATGAGTTGCCGAGAATCGAGCTGAATGGCGTGCAATTGGAGAGACCTATGTCCAGCAGTGCACTGCTGTAGGCTGATGGCCCATGACGTAAGAATTGCTGGGGCGTTTGTTGCACCACTTCTTCTTCCCAGCTAAAGCACTAGGAATTGGTGAAGGGTGGGCGACTGTCTTATGTAATTTTGATGTTCAAAAAGTGCTGACTCTCAGCTTAGTTAAAATAAATGACTTATGATTTGAATTTGATTTGTAATGTTAACTAAATGCTAATAAAATGAACCGCTTGGCTAATAAGTCGATAGTCACAGCACTTATTGTTTCGTGAGATAATAATATAAACACCAATAATTAAATAGCGATCCATCTTATGTGTGTGTCGCGGAACAGCGCTAACAAGAATTAATTAATGAACTGAAATAGTGATGGGACACGTTACTCATGCGAGTTGTGTTTCAACAACAAAAGTGAGATGAATGTTCAGACTTAGAGTCAGAATTGAATTAAACATAAAAAGGAGGTTCAAAAACCAAAACACGACTACATAAAATTCACACTCGAAAAAGTATGAAACAAGAAAATATTATCATCTTATAGCCGTGGTCGAATGCCACTTTGAACTAAAAATTATGCTCGTCTACTACTATTAGAATGTATTGTTTAGGTGGCATGAATGGTGACCACGGCTGTAGCTAGTCGAAAGACATCAAATAATAAGAACCAGTTTAGTTAAAATTATATCACAAACTTCATCATCATTAGTCTATAGCAGTCAACTTCTGAAAATAACTAACTAACTTAACCTAAAATCCCTAATATTAGTCATTCAGACTCGAATTTATATTTATTATTGATTTTACAAACCAACCCTGTCAAACATAATTATAATTTTAGGTTTTTTTTTAAATAAAAACTGGGTTTCCACCCGGTTTCTGTTTTGGATAAGGCGGGGGAAACGCTCGGGTGTTTCCATTGCGAAGATTGCCCTAAGGAAACGGTGGAGCACCACCGTGTCTTTGTGGAGGCGGAGGGGATCTCTCGTGTCCGGTCCTGGTCCAGGCCATCGTACGGAGCTAGAGTGCATTGGTAGCCGTCGCTTCCAGAAACGAAGCAGTGATGCTCGCGAAGAAGGGAGGCGGCGCACGTGAGCGAGAGGTAATATATGCGCCCTCACGGCACTAGCCTTCGCAGGAGTCGCCCTGGGCGTCGGGAATCCCAGGCTGATTCCCAGCCACCGTAGGCGCGGGCTTGCGGACGGCGAGTAATGGGTAGCTCGCTGTCCGGTAAGGACCAAGCCCGGGTCGACGGCGCGTTGTGTTCCACGCGCGCCTCAAAGAGATGTCATCAGCAACTGATGGGGCCCGCAAGGGCCGATGCCTGCCAGGGTGCAGGTTGTTCGAAAGAGATACCGCGGCCCCTGGCACACAGGCAACTGAGGTAACACGAGAAGTTATTCGATGATTTCCCACACCCACAAAAAAAAAAACCCTTGCAACATTAATTTGAATGAATCTTCAAACTGCAAGAATCCAAAAGAAACATCCCTACTTCTCAAGTTTGCAGAATGACTAGAAACTTTGTGGTATGTTACTCTCTGTAAACTTTTCTAATACACAAGGATTTTCCCCTACGAAGGATAGGTATTGAAAAACTTCACAAAACCCTCGAAGGTCCCTGGGACTCTCGCCTCGCTAAAAAGTGAGTCCCGACTTTAACACACGATCCTGTCGAAAGACTCCGATATCCAATCATTCAGTGACACCTGAGAACTTCAAGTGCCCTAGGCAGACGACGTCAACCTTTTTGTGCTCCACCTACAAATAGATGCTGGAATATTTAAGCTGCTAGTTTCCAGTTCTACGTTATTTTGTTTACTTTGAAAAACAGCGACACTTTCGTCATTTGTAGTCATTTAATTAACAACAAAACTAGTTTAAAGACTAAGTAATTTTTTATGCTAAAAATAATGATAAAAAATACGTTAAAACTAGAACACTGACTTCTTCTGAATGTAAGAATAAATTGGTATTTATGCAAGGATAATAATTTGCAGATTTCTTCAAAGCAGTGGTGGCCCAGGTAGGCACGTTACTTTGTCTATTTGATTTCGTCACCACCGCTCTCAAAACGGTGAAGGAAAACATCGTGAGCGAACCAGTATGTCAAAATCAAAAATCAAAATATTTTATTTCACATAAACCTGCAAGGGCACTTATGAAACGTCAGAAGCTAGGTGCACGGTTCCAATTTGTCGCTTCCTATGGAGAAGAGCCGGCAAGAAACTCCACAATGTCAGTTTGAAGACGTGTGACCTACCAACCTGCACTGGGACTCGTAGTAGATAACGGCTCACTCCCTCTCACAGAGAGGACGCAATGCAGTAGGGATATTATAGGCTGATTAAGATGTTATTGAATTTCCTTATAATCTAAGTGAAATGTCAAAAAAGCGCATATTTATATCGTTTTAAGTGTCTTTAAAAATTCATCTGCCCGCTTAGCTTTTCCGTTATTTTAGATTCATCGTCTTTGCACGTCACACATACATTTAAGTAATGGCCAGCAAACTATTCCCACCCTATTTGAGCACCTCTGGCCTATTTAGCGAGCGTGTTAAGTTGGTACACTTATCCTTCTGAGCTACTAACTGGCCTGTAAGCGGCGCTTTTTGCCTGTAGCTAATATAAAAGTACCTCTTGTAGGTTCTAATGTCGAATCGTGTTTACAAAGAGCTCTTCAACTGAATTGCCCTGTTTCATTAGACACTAGTGGTCTATGATAGTACTTACCAGCTTTTGTCAGCGGCTTAGCCCGCGTGGAGGTCGTAAATTATTTCAAGGGAACGTACTACCGGGATAAAAAGCATTCTATGTGTTAATCCAGACATAGATCCAGGTTATGTTTCTGTTTGTCAAAGTTCACTCAAATCTGTTCAGCCGTTTTAATGTGATAGAGTAAAAAACATTTATATATACAAAACACATTTATAATATAAGTACAAAATTGAGACCAGATTTCCATCTGGTCTCTACCTAACTTCCAGGACCATAACCATAATGGTCATTCCTGACCATTATGGTCATGGCCCTGGAAGTTAGGCTGGCCTTTGGTGAGGGACGCAACATGCGTCGACATCCTTGCGCCATCCCATCTTCCTACTGCGACAGGGTGTGCTGGGGCGGCTGCTGCAGGTGCGGAAAACCTCAAACGGCGAAAATATTAAAATTTTATGGGGAGTTATATATTCGAGCCCTTTGGGGTTGAAACACTTGGGCCATGAGGTCCATGTGCCCACTTGGTTTTTCGAGACATCGCCAAGCGGTTAGTGGACTCTTCATGTGACTAGGGCCTATTCTTTGGCCAAAGAATGAGCATCGCCATACAAAGTGGCAGTGCTGCCAGCCTTTTGGGCACTTTTCCCATTGACAGCGATGCAGACAAATTTTTTGATGCCCTGCAATCCTTTTTCTCTGATTTTATTATATAGGTAAATGTACTATTAAGATTATTTTTTGTCTAGGAAATAGGATGTATTCGTTTGAAAGGCTACGCATGAAATTTTGAAAGTTTAAATTGACACAAAATAAAAAAGCAGCCCAGAGGACAGTGACCTTATTGATTATGTTTTTTGGAAAGGTCAGGTGGTTGTGTTCGTAGTACTCGCAACGGGCGGAACATTAAGACCTATATGCACGTAACAAAACCAAAAGGAGTATGTATAAGGATCGTAGCAGGTGACGTTTTTTTTTTTCTAAAACCCACCCGTGTTCCCTCAGTTGCCTGTGTGCCAGGGGCCGTGGTATCTCTTTCGAACAACCCGCACCCCTGGCAGACATCGGGCCTTGGGAGCCCCATCAGTTTAGCAGATGACGTTCAGTAGAAGTTTTTCATGTACTGTGTCCAGTTTTAATAATTTATTTTTTACTATTTTAGTGATATTTATTATTGGTTAGTATGTCATAAAAAACTCAAGGCATACATATAAGGTACAGCTCCAAATAAAAAACTTTAGAGGGATTGTCATTTTAATCACACGTGCTGATTGTATCGGAAGTACCCCGGAATTACTGCAACAGATGCAGCAGATGCGCCGAATCGAGTAAAATGGCAGCAGCCGTTGCGGGAACATACAAAGATAAAACAATCACCCTGTTTATGCTGTCGCAGTCGGGTTAATATCTACGCAAGGATACTCTTGGGTAAGCAGGTCCCATCCCTACTTGTTTACGCGCTGGTGATCTCAGCGTGCAGTAAATAGTAATAATATTAACTGCGCTGTGACAGACGAGATCCCGCTTAATTTGCCACACAGATTCAAATTAATGCTCATATTCGATGCAATAAATTGTTGTTTTTGTTACAGTATTTTGTTTATAAGATATTTGGTTGTTTTGTGTTGTAGTGTGTTTTTTAACCCACGGGAAGGAGGCGTGAGTTTATTTATGTGTTAAGTATAACTTATTTTGCACCCCTACCTCACCGTGGCTTTGACCGCTACCGTAGCCAAGGGTAGGTGGGCAGCCGGGCACTAGGGGCCATTTATTTCTGGTGGCCATAATCGCCACGCTTGACAGGCGGGTGGCGATCGCAGTATAGTTCTAAAAATGTATAGAGAACGCTGGTGCCCAGTATGGTCTCTTGTAGCTCCCTTACTTGCCTTGTACGACACCCACGGGAAGAAATGAGGTGGTGTTATTTTTTTAGTCCTACACTATACGGACCGGCTAGAAGTTATTTAAGGTTAGCTATTAGACCGACGATATACAAGATGGGATGTGGTCCCTGCTATCGTTTAAGACAAAATCAAGAGTTACTAGTAGTTGCGGTGCCGATCTAAATCTGTTGACCTCGTGCTCCTGTAACACTACTGTTGTTATCCATTATTTTAAAAGTTTGCCGCTTGATGGAGTTGCTGAGTACATCAATACTGACGAAGGTGGCAAAAATAGTTACCCATTAACTGGCTTGTGGAGGTCAGATAGGCAGTCGCTCCAAGTAAAATACCGGTATTCAGATGCATCCGGTTAGACTGGAAGCCGACCTTAACATAGTTGGGAAAACGCTAGGAAGGTGATGATGATCTTTACAAAAAAACACATGCACTACTTTAAAGAACGTAGTGAAGTCCTAACTAGACAAAAAAGGGCTAAGTTTCACAACCTACTGTAGTATCAACCACCCTGTCATAAAGATATGTATAAGAAAAATGTGTATAATGTGTGTTTTAGTTTATAATAAGTTGCCAAATGACTTAAAAGTATTACAGGGTAATGTAAGACAAAATTGACAGAATGGCTTCTAAAGTATTGTTTTTATAGTATTAAGGATTACATGGAACATACAAATTTAAAGTTAGTGTAATAAAATGATTATTAAATGAACAATATAAATTTAAAATTAAACAGGAATAGAAATTGTGATAATTATAGATAGTGTAAGCTTAAATAAAATTTGCACGCTTGCTTGCAGGCAGAATACAATTACACTTAGGTTATATATTTCTTGCAAATAAACAGTTGATTTGATTTGATTTGATTTGATAGTGGAAAAAATAGGTAAACGTAAGTGTTTTATCAATTTTAGATGCTTAATCTAAACAATGGTTTTGGGTACCTGCATTGTGATCGAATAGCAAAAAATTGTAATGGCGCATTGAAAGGTTCATGCTTTTGTGTGTTTATAAATCCCGGACCTACAAACAAATAAGGATTCAGTAAATAATAATGAATCTTAGTTAAGTTGATCTCTTGAATAATTGTGTAAGATTAATGTCAGTCGTGAGCAAGAAACTGCTTCGTTTTCCTTCATTATTCAATTAGCAACAGGTTTTTAATCTAAGCAAATTAGTTTGGTGTAGCATGAGGGAAGCGTGTTCTTTGTATTTTATTTTTTAAGGTAATAGAACAGGAACAGATCATCCTAGCCTTTTGCCAACTATGTTGGGGTCAGCTTCCAGTCTAACCGGATGCAGCTGAGTACCAGTATTTTACATGGAACGACTGCGTATCTGTCCTCCACAAGCCAGTAACTGGGTAATACGATGAGCTTTTGACGCATGGAGGGTAGTCGTGGTATGTAAAGATATATGCAAGCGTACCTTAACCTGATATATCGACCCATGCAGCTGTTATTACTTAGCCACAAACACCTCAGAAAAGAAACAGATGTCCAATTATAATGTATGACCAGCTGTTTACTCTCACATAGTTTGGCCAAAATCTTCGAGATTTAAAATCGTTAATTAAATAACTAGTTGACTCGACATGTCGTGTCCTTTCAACTCAATCACAAAGAAAAAAGGACATTAAATTTTTCACCAATTTTAACATTTTCCGATTTTTCTTTCCATAAAAAGCTAATTCGGCAAAAAATCGCCAAATCGGTAACGTTCTCAAGCGATGCGCCACCAACGAATAACATCTCATTTTTAACCGACTTCCAAAAGGAGGAGGTTCTCAATTCGTCGGAACCTTTTTTTTTTTTTTTTATGTATGTTCCCCGATTAGGTACTCGAAGATGGTTGGACCGATTTGGATATTTTTTTTTTTGATCGAAAGGGTATACTTCCCAGGTGGTCCCATGATCATCAAGTCAGGATCTGATGATGGGATCCTGGAGAAATAGAGAGAACTCTTCAAATTTTATAGGCACACTTGAAGCAATTTGTGTAGTTTTTGGAAGAGTACTTTCTCGGAGTGATTCCATTTCAATTTGGTGAAGATCTGATGAAGAACTTCGGAGATCGGCAACGGAACTCCTCAATAAATGATAGCAAATGGACAGGGATTGCTGAAATCTCATGTCTGTCAATTGTTTACACCAGTTAATAACATAACATCACGCCGGTACGCTGTGAAGGGGTAAGCACATGTGAACCACTAAAAAGTGAAAAATAAAAAACTTTAAAAAAAAAAATAAACAACCGACTTCCAAAAAAACACTAAAAAGTGAAAAATAACTTTAATTTCGGAAGGCGGTGACAAAAAATTAAAATACATATCCAAAGTCACCGCCTTCCGAAATTAAAGTTATTTTTCACTTTTTAGTGTTTTTTTGGAAGTCGGTTGTTTATTTTTTTGAAAAAAGTTTTTTATTTTTAATTTATACAGAATATAATAGATTATGCAGATTTTCGAAGATCATTCGGTCTATTAAAAGTACGTTTTCAGAATGACTGAGTGCTGCGACGGTTAGCACAACGACACAAGTTTTCCGAAAATGAGAACCGGATTTTAGTGAGTACATATTTAAGTAGCTAGCAGGTCTGCCGAAAGAAATTTCTTAAGAAATGAGCTATACGTACATAACTTTGAGTACAAAGTGACTCCTTTGTACTGAAAGTTATGTGTCAAATCTTTATACCTATTAATATATGTATTTTACTGTGTGTACATGAAAAATAAAATAAATAAATAAGCATGAAATAAAATAAATCGCGGCAACGAACGCGGTCAACTTTATTGGACTTTTAACATTAATACCCTTTCTGTTATTGAAGGCAGTTCTGTATTATATAAAGACCTAATACGTTAAATTCTAGTATCAACAAAGTAACATAATACTTAAACAAATATTGAATAACTTACAGAGCGATCGTTATGATGGTGCTTATTTAGCCACAGTATGTTAAGTGATTGACCACGAGATGGCGTTGTTAGGCAATCAATAGGGTGATGTTTTAATAATATAGATACAACACTTTAGGTATTGGTTTTTTAAGCCAGTTAGCATAGAATTTGTAGACTTAACAAAGTGCCCGGTGGCAATAGACTGGCCTCAATTTCATGGGACTTTATCATTACTGGTGGAATGTGAGATACTATAGTACACCTTTGCCTAACTCTTCCGGGTTTACAGGCGTGATGGTATGCTATGATAAAAGCTGCTGGTAAAATTTCTGGCTCGTACTTCTGCATTACCTTCTCATTCAATATTCAAAAATGATCACATGCAACGAAGGGATTTGCCTGCTGGAGACTAAGTTGAAAATAATGCCTAAGGTAGATGTTCTGCCAGGGGTGCGGGTTGTTCTGCCAGGGGTGCGGGTTGTTCGAAAGAGATACCGCGGCCTCTGGCACACAGGCAACTCCTCAGTTGCCTGTGTGCCAGGGGCCGCCAACCCACCCGTGTTCCCTCGAACGCGGGTGGGTTTTGATCAGTAAAAGTCTGACACGCCCTCCCGCTCCACCCAGAGTGGGAGAAGTTATTTGATGATTTCCCACCCAAAAAAGAAAAAAAAAAGGTAGATGTTAATATTGATGTTATTTGGAATATTTGTCGCAATTGATTGAAATCTAGTTTTTGATTTTATTTCATTTTTGTTTTAAATTATTTGTAATCGACTCATTCTGTAGGCAACACCAAAATGATTCGATTTGTGTGATTCTCTTTGGAAAAGCTGCCAAGGAACGGTAATGGCGGGCAAGCGCATTTTGAAAATCTTCTTGCTCGGTTGTCACGACGCTCAATTCTTCTTTTTCATTTTTGGTGTCCATTTGCATTAATATAATAAAAACCTAAACTGGAGTTAAGCAGGTTTCGCTATTGCACTTATTATATTATATTATAATACTAACACTGTCCAAATCAAAACAAAACAATGTTTCTCAGCAACAGAAATACGAAAATCTCAATGTCAATGTGAACAAAGCATTATACACACAAGCATGTGATCGGCAAACTATACTAACAAATTAAATAGGAGCAATTTGAACGTTGAAGAGGACTTTATTAGCACCTTCGCTTTGCCGTAAAAACGTTTGTTGATATTAGATTATGTATTTCTGTTGTACACCGTGACATTTTAGTCGTCTTACAACGGCAGCCCACTTCATGTATCCAATGACTACTAATCATTTATTTAAAAAAAAAATGTTACTTTTGAACATTTGCGTAGTTAAAAAATGAAAATATCATTCATTAAGACGTATGACGTATTTTGAAACACCCTGTTAAGGAGGTGGAATTAATGATGGAATGTAATGGTAGGTAGGTAGATATCTTCTACCGTTTGATACGTAAACATTATTAACAGGGAGGGTGTTTCATAGTTCTAAAGCATTATTTATTTTTCTTTGTACCTATTATCTCAATTAATGGTAGCAATGTTTTAATCGCGCCTAGAGGTATTTTATGACGAATACATTGAGTGGACTGCCTTTGTAAGACGACTAAAATGTCACGGTGTATTGTAATGTATTCAATCCATATTCAAGATTTATGATTTAAAGGTCCGAAAACGTTACGAGACACCAGTACACGCCATCATAAACATGATTTATATTTTAATCAACGATGCCAATGAGGTGCGTTTAAAACATATTATTGAAGCTTACTCATAAACTACTCAAGCTAAGTTTTTTCTACTGAATGAATGAATAACGTAAGTCGGCCCAGTAATCACGGAAAATAGGTGTACAATATGTACATACTGCATGACAAACAACTCGCATAAATACATAACCTTCTCTTTTTTGGGATTCGGTTACTGTTACGTATGTTAAATGCAATGACGTAGTTTAGGTACTTACTTGCTTTGACGCAGCAACAATTGTGTAGGTATCCTGTTGATTTCACTGCTACGACTGTTAGTGTTTACTAACTAATAAGTCGAGAAGTGCGTTGGTGTAATGCCACGTGCCCACCTTCATAGTGCCATTCAAGAAGCCACGCTATTTGTGGTATGATATTTAGCAGGTACGGTATGTCTCCTAAAGGTTGACAATAATATCAGTATAAACATTTTATAATGAATCCGAATTTAATTTGAATTCTAATCGAAATCTTTTTAGTGGGTAAGTAATAGATGATATAACAACAAAATCTCTAATATTAACAACATATAACAACGGAACCTATATTTTTATTTAATATAGCGATTAGTTAACATAATGAACGATTGATATAATTTTAAAATAACAAATTTTTATAAGCATAACATGCATTAAATATAACATCGTTTGACATAACATACATTAAATATATTATCGTTTGACGTACCACTCAAAAGATATAAAATTTATTTGGTCTAATATGATGAAAACGCCTAGTTAAAAACACAAAGCAAAATTGGTAGTTATAGGTAATAGTAAGCTAAGTAGATATTAAACATACTTAACAGCTTCGCGGGGCTCCTATTTCTGGGTGGTTTAAAAAAAATAACCACGAGGGCTAAGGCCTCTAACCTAACCTATCCGAGTCGGGGTACTCTGAGTCGGGATGTTAACCATAATGACGTTTTTTATATACATTAAACGTTAGACCTAATGATTTTCGATTAAATAAACAATATACATGTTAAACGTTAGACCAAATGATTTTCGATTACATAAACGTTATGTCAAACAACGTTATACTAATTAAGTTTTAGAATAAATAAATGTTATATGCAAAGAAATTATATCAACAGTTGGTATATCTCACGTTGATTATATCTTATGAACGATAATAAAATGAAATTAGACCAAATGAGTTTATACGTTATGAGACGCACCCCTTTTTAGTGCTGGCTGTACCCGAGAAGTTTACAACGCAAAAAGCCTAGTTACAAATAACTTTACCTATCTATACGACATAGGTACCTTCTTAGGCTTTCATGATGTCTCGCAACTTGTCAAACTTTCTCAATTTATTCAAAAGAAAACTTTTTTCATGTATACGGACATTTCGGAGTAAGTTTTAATAAGATTTCCTGTTAAATTATATTCAATAACGAAAAGGACACTTCAAGTAGATATCGACAAAAACCTTTAGATACACAAGGAGCTCATCCCGGATAGTATTTAACACCGTATCTATTAGGAGCTCGCCCGGGGCAATACTAACACCGTACCCAAAAGGAGCTCGCCCGGGGCAGTACTAACACCGTATCTATTAGGAGCTCTCCCGGGGCAGTACTAACACCGTATCCATTAGGAGCTCGCCCGGGGCAGTACTAACACCGTATCCATTAGGAGCTCGCCCGGGGCAGTACTAACACCGTATCCATTAGGAGCTCGCCCGGGGCAATACTAACACCGTACCTATTAGGAGCTCGCCCGGGGCAGTACTAACACCGTATCCATTAGGAGCTCGCCCGGGGCAATACTAACATCGTACCTATTAGGAGCTCGTCCGGGGCAGTACCAATACTGTAACCATTAGGAGCTCGCCCGGGGTAATACTAACACCGTACCTATAAGGAGCTCGCTCGGGGCAATACTAACACCGTACCTATTAGGAGCTCGCTCGGGGCAATACTAACACCGTACCTACCTATATAGAGCTTGTCCGGGGCAGTACTGATACCATACCTATTTGGAGCTCATCCAGGGCAGTCTAATAGGCCATTAAGACATTTCGCGACGCCGCCGTTGTTAATGCAAATATCCCTAAACGGCGGGGGACCAGAACATCAGGTGGACCACCTGCTTGTTTACTACGTAATAAATCCTACTAATATTATAAATGTGAAAGTTTGTATGTTAAGATGTTTGTTACTCAGTCACGCAACAACGGCTAAACGGATTAACACTTAGGTTACTTTTTATCACGGGAATACATTCCTGTGGGATAATTTCCGACCTCCACACCGGCGAAGCCGCGGGCTAAAGCTAGTATTAAATATTATTGGTAGGCCTACACTAGGTAGCTACGTGAATATATAGCTTGAATTTATCCGCTACGAGAATTCGTAGAGCACTAAGATCGAGATTCGGCTACCGCTACGAGGCGTAGCTAACGTGTTGATAATGGCGCAGCTACGCCGCTACGCTGTCATCACCTAGGTATATTCTTTCTGCTAAGCATTGTACTGGGAGGATGTTAGTCAGGGTGGATATTTGAAGTAGGGGGGGAAGTACAGTTTTTTAAGGATATTTGAATGACATTTACAGGTTGTTGGTAAACATTTGCGAAATTGTGTAACCAAATTGTGTTGAAAAAACAATATGGCGGCGTTAGTCTGATTTTAGTCAAGCGCCATCCTTGTACCACTGTACCCTTAATGTTGATGGCAGCAATTTTTACATAAAGGAAATAAAATTTAAGTAAATCTGCTTTCAAAACATTCCATTAGGTGTTATCGAGATCACGAGCAGGCCCATTCTACAATAAAAAAATATACTAAAGTCACTTGCCCGAACCGTGACCCAACTCAAATGATATCATTCGAAAGGGATCGATTGGTTTCGATTGTCAGGTGAGAGCGAGATTTATTGTTTTGTTTTTTCTATTTTTGTGTGAAAATCTTAATTCGGTTCACAGAATACATCTGCTTACCAAGTTTCAACAGCATAGTTCTTATAGTTTCGGAAAAAAGTGGCTGTGCCATACGGACGGACAGACAGACAGACAGACATGACGAATCCATAAGGATTCCGTTTTTTGCCATTTGGCTACGGAACTCTAATATCTGTCTGCAGGGGAACCGGGGAAGCAACTCATTTGAGTGTTACAAATCTCTTTAGGTAGCGGTACCTAAAGAGATTTGTAACATCGATTGCGGAATCGATGTCAGCCTCAGGGAACTTCGAGTGTTTTGAAATATAGATGTTTGTACGTACTTAGGTATAGGTAAGGATTTGCGGCTAAATAACAACAGCCGAACGGGTGGATCGAACGTTAAGCTACGCTTCGGCAGCGGTCGGGTCTTGGATGGGAGACCATCCATTACATATCCCGATCCCGTGCCCCGAAATGCACGATAAACCGTTGGTCAGCAATTCTCGGTTTAAATAACTTTATTCCTATTGAGCCAATCGCCACTTACATGACAACAATAAATACTTAGTTATATTAACTAACCCAGTGCGGGTATAAAACAAATAAAATGGTTAGTTTACAAAATTAGTAAACAAGTTAGAAGCGAACACACTGCATTCTTGCAATAAGGCGGTGGCCCAAGTTAAAAGATGTTGATATCTAAAAAACTTTTTCCAAAAAAATAACATATAATTATATCCAAAGTCACCGACTTCCGAAATTAAAGTTATTTTTCACTTTGTAGTGATTTTTCGGAAGTCGCTTGGTGTTTTTTTTTGGAAAAAGTTTTTATTTTTCATTTTTTTGAATTTTTTAGTTATAGTACCTAGCCCACGGTAGGTACTATAACTAAAAAATTCGAAATTTCATCATGCTTGGGGTCAAAACAATGCATATTTATGCGATAGCAGCAATCGCGGTTGGTTTACTGTTATTTTTTTAAGAGTTCCGTTGTCTGTCTCCGAAACGCATCATCAGATCTATATTAAATTAAAATGAGACCACACTGGAAACACCAGCTTTCAAATAAAAAAAGAATCATCAAAATCGGTTCATCCAGTCGAAAGTTGTGAAGTAACAAACATAAAAAAACACACATTCGAATTGAGAACCTCCTCCTTTTTTTGAAGTCGGTTAAAAATAAAAACACTTCCTCAATCACTTACTTACAATACATTATATGACTAAGTAAACGAAAATCATTGTAGTGTTTCAAAATTGAAAATATAAGTAAATAAACTATTTATTAACTATTTATATTTAACAATTCTAAGGTCGACTATAGGTTCATCTAATCACTAAAGGCACATCGTACTCTCCGACACACGAATGTCGCTTTTCTCCCAAATCTACAAATGAATCAAAATCCATAAATAAACTTTATCCATATAAATGATTATAATTCATATCACAGTCAAACTTTCAGATCGAATGGGCAGACAAACAAAACTTTTCTCATTAAAATAATATTATCAGTCTCTATTAAACAGTATTATGAATATGATTATGATAACCATCCTATCATTTCCAACATCCCCCATCCCCAACTACCCCATTTCAAAAACTTTGTATCCCCATCATTCCTTTACGTTGAAAATGATAAAACTTACAGACAATAAATTAGTCTAATGTGTAAAATGAAAGCTTCAGGGAATTTCATGAATTAGATTTGGAAAAGGGTTATATTGGGTACTCGTGCGTGAAGGATTTTGTCCCCCATTAAATTGGAAATTATAAAACTGTTACAATGTTATTGTGATTAGATTTGAAGATAAAACTAGTTTTATTTATCTGCTTGTGTCGATTGAACTGGTTGATCGCACAGGTCCATTGTAGGTTAAGTTATGCTTGCCGCGATGGACTCGTGGATGGATCATCCGTCACATATTGAGTACCACCCCGTGCCTCGAAAAGCACGTTATACCTTTCGTAGTCAGAAATCCAAGAAGACAACCAGTCTCACCAAGAGTATCATGTGACCCAGTAACAAGGATGGGGAGGTGTTATTGCATTTCAAGATTACGACTACAAAGGGAGGGACTACCGAGATGACGACTAATAGAGAAGCGTGGAAGAACAAGACGTTGCGAAAACCTCAAATAAATTAGGATATACCTTCAAGTGTTCTTAATTAGTTGATAATTAACACAATTACTTTTCTCCTGTTATCAGACTCAATGAGTCTGCCTAACAGTTGAGGGGTTGAAGGCAAGAGATCTGGCGGCCACACTACGCTACACACTCGTTGCGTCTAGAACGCGTTCAAAAGCGATTTCTTTGGCACTTGGCGTTTTCTAGCGGCATTGCAAAGAAAATACGTTCGTACAGTAACAGACTGAGACACTTTAAAATGGTTTCGCTGGACAAACGCCGTCGCCTTAACGACGCAATGTTTGCGTGCAAAGTTCTGGCACATAAAATTGACTGCCCACAGATTTTGTACAATCTCAGTTTCCGTGCACCCTCAAGAATTCCTCGTCATCCAATAACGCCACTCCGCCCACCGATGAGAAGAACGATACTAGGCGCAAATTCTCCTTATGCGAGATTATGCAAGGTCATAAATAGTTGCAGTGACCAAATCGATCTTCACTTTGATTGTTTGGGAAAGTTGAAAGCCACTTTTCATAAGTATCTGCCCGATTGGATTTAGTTTTAGTCATCAACATACGAATAGTAGTGTATGATGTTTTCCAAGTTTTTAAGTACTAAGCCTTTTTTCAACCTAGTTTAGTTAAGTCACTTTAGTTTAGTTAAGTTACTTTAGTTTAGTTTATTTTGTACAACTTTCTTTATATGCACGCGGAGTTTACCTGTAAGTGATTGTTACGCTACTGTATTAACTTATCTTGCATGTTATCTTTAGCATAATACCAGTGTAAACAATTGTTGGTGAACCTAATAAATAAATAAATAAAGAGTATGGAAGATGATAATCATTTTAAGATGATACCCAGCATGTCCGCGGAGTTTCTAATTTAATTTTGATCCTATAGGTATTGTATGTATGTTTTGTTAATACTATTGTGCAGTAAAGATTCATATTTTGTGTAGCCCAAAAAGCATGTAAGTTGGAATATTACCTCCTTACCGAATAGAACCTTATAAATAGAATATTTTAATGAAGCCAGGTTAAAATCGAACAGATAAACTTTTTTTAATTAGTGTAAAAATAACAAGATTTTTTACTTAAAAAATTTATGAAATTGAATCAAGCGACTGACAAAGTATTTAGGTTAGGTTAGGTTAGGTTAGATTCACAGCGAGCGATGGCCGTCAGAGTCATTAGGGGGTATCGCACGATCTCCTACGAGGCGGCTTGTGTATTGGCCGGATCCCCGCCCTGGGACCTCGAGGCGAAGGTACTCGCGTCACTGTACCGGTGGCGCGAGGACTCGAGGGCGCGGGGCGAGTGGCTGACGCAGCGACATTTGGAGTTGCGTCGGTCACAGCTTCGCGCAGCCCTGGTGGTGGAATGGCGGGACAGGCTTTCACGCCCTACCGCCGGCCCCGCTACCATCGGGGCGGTCCGGCCAGTACTCGAGCGCTGGCTCGGGAGGAGGCACGGCTCCCTGTCGTTTCGGGTGACACAGGTGCTCCCGGGGCATGGTTGCTTCGGGAAGTACCTGTGTCGCATAAACAGGGAGCCGGACGCTCGGTGTCACCACTGCGTCGACTGTCGGGAGGACACGGCGTGGCACACGCTGGCAGAGTGTGCCGCTTGGGAGGAGCCGCGCCGTGCCCTCATCTCAGGAGTCGGCAGTGACCTGTCGCTGCCGGCCGTTGTCGACTCGATGGTCGGCAGCGAGGAGTCCTGGGACGCGGTGGTATCCTTCTGCGAAACAGTCATGTCGCAGAAGGAGGCTGCGGAAAGGGAGCGGGAGATTGCTTCCGCTAACCCGATCCGCAGCAGACGCACCGGGCGTCGGCGGAGGGCGGACAACGCCCTCTTCCAGCCCCCCTAAATGGGTCCAGGGGCGACAGATCCAGGGAAATCTGTCGCCCTCTACTTGTTAGGACCCGAGATGGCGGCGCGTAGTGTTCCACGCGCGCCTCTCTATGACGTAAGGGGGGAGTTTAACACCTCACTCCCCCCTATCGCGAGGTGGCCCGCAGAGGCGGGCCGGCACTAGCCGGGGATCGCGGAAGTCACACTAGTTCCCGTGATCCCCGGTGCAAGTGAGAGACGGAACACCGGGGTGGTTTTAGTCAGTAAGAGTCTGACAGACCCCTCCGCCCTCCCCAGGGCGGAGGACATCCATGAGGATTTCCCCCGTAATAAAAAAAAAAAAAAAGGTTAGGTTAGATTATTAGTAGCGAATACCTGTCTAAATTGCAGGCGACCGGCCTCCTACATATCCTTTAAAGTCGTACAGTATCAGTTGTTAGTTCAGTGGCTCGAAAAGCGACTGAATTTGGGTTTCTGAGGCATTTCTGCGAAACGAAAATATCGCTGTTTTTGCTGTGTATCGTTGAAAGTTAAACCTGGCGTTAATTCTTTTTTTTTTGTGTGCTTGAGCCAAATAAAGAGTGTTTTGTTGCTGTTATATGTATGATAATTAATAATGACCGTATACATGTCATAACCACCATGGTCGGTAAAATGTTCTGATCTTTACCATTGACTTAAAAAAACCCATATTTACAGAATATTATTTGACAAAAACAATGTTGATATTATTATTTTAAGATAGCAGATGGGTACTGTAGGAGAGGTACAATGAATGAAACAATATCTTTGAGATATAATAGGAAATCATTTTTCATTAACACATTTTTTTCAGTCAGCCAAATCTCACGCCTGCTCTTTTTATTTTCTATTCCATTTCTTTAGCTTGACTGTTTGTTTGAATTCAACTAGCGTTATTTTATCGCCAGTCTGTACAACATAAGGTTATTGGGAATATTATCCATCTTAAAACACACAAGCCTACCGACTTTCAATTTCACATTTATTTTGCCGCATATGCATAGACACAGTACACACAGTATTGACATATTTGATTCTTGTGTGGCTTTCAAAAGACATATACGTATTCTTTCCTTTTAATATCCGAACGCTTAAATACTATATTTTTTAAATAACGTAACTTTTTGACAAATATGTAATTTACCTGGCGTGTTTGTCGCCTACACATTCCTTGCCTAAGTAGAAGTAGAAGTGTGTCGGAAGGCAGACGCACAGACCTCGTAACTGTGTAACTTTTACTGTGGTTTTATCATCGTCATCATTATTGTTTTTGCTGGTCATGTTGTGCGATTAAGCTTTGGGTGATAATCAGGTCGAAACTTACAATGTTAACTTAGTGAAATAATGAGAGAGAGTTACCTGTTGTAGTTGCCTTATGAATAAATAAATAAATAAATAAGAGGGCTCAAAACAGACCTATCGCTATCTCATCTTGTGTCCCGTCAGTTTCTTCTGAAAGATTTTATAAATGATTTAAGAAATCAATTATTTTATATTGGTTTTGAATATATTTTATAAATGATTTAAGAAACCAATTTTTTTTAATTGGTTTTGAATATATTTTATTTTATAAATGATTTAAGAAATCAATTATTTTATATTGGTTTTGAATATATTTTATTTTATAAATGATTTAAGAAATCAATTATTTTATATTGGTTTTGAATATATTTTATTTTGGAAAAAAAGGCGGGATGAGCTGTTACGTATGAACTGTTTCATACCTAACAGCTCATCCCACAAATAACTGTTTATTTGAGAAGAAAGTTTCACGTACACATGTCAGAATATGACACGTGTACGGAACTCTTCGTGCGAGAGTCCGAGTTGAAGTTGGCCGCTTTCTATTACACGATAAGACGTTTTCAGAAGCTTCTAACAAAGTTAAATACGTCTAAACTTCGTCATTTCACAAAAGTAGCACATAACAATTTTGCTCTGTCAATTTGTTGCTCAACTAAGTCAACCCGGGTTGTATTACATGAACCTTTTTTCTCGTAAAAGTAACACTTATTTCTACCCTATTTACCCTCACTTGTAAATTGTTTACTAAGTTTCAGCGGGTAACAAGTTACAACTTTTTATATTATTTTCGGGCCAGTTCGGAAATAAGATTAGGTATTCGTTTAGCAAGCAGACGGGTACCTATATAGCAGGTAGATCAGCAGTAACTATGTGAACACAGAAATACACGATAACATCAGTCTGGAACTGTCTTATAGCGTTCATAAAAGAATGGGGATGTATGGACCCACCGAGATATGGCATACCTATGGATCCACCGAGATATGGCATACCTATGGACCCACCGAGATATGGCATACCTATGGACCCACCGAGATATGGCATACCTATGGACCCACCGACATATGGCATACCTGCACAGATAGACACGAGTGATTTCTTAAAAAATACACGTACAGTTCGACCACGTTTCACGGACGTGAATGGAATAAAAACTCTGGGTGTTGAACCAACCATTGAGAATGAGAGTGCATCCCAGCTCGTCGAAAAAACGCGCTATTGGATTTTCAACTCTCGGCGCTAAGCATTGCGGTGAAAATCCAGTGCGCGAAAAAATCCCGCCGCGATATTTTTTACGTCTGAACGTGGACTTCTTGGAACATAATATAGTCTGCTCCAAAGGTATTTGTTGAAACTGTAAACAAGACTTGTTTAGGGGATATTCTTACGCAATCAATCCCTTTACTAACTACGTAACGTCGTACGTTCAACGAAATCTCCAATAGGCTGGTTGACACTTTCCGTGACATTTCTATTTCATTTTTACTATTAGTATGTTACACAATTTCCGCGCTGGTCGTGTCGGATTGCCTAATATCGGCCTATGAGAGGGAGGGAGTGCACGTGTGTCTGCACGCACACTTCTGGTCAACGCCTAATATTGACTAGTCTCTGTTGAGACCGGCCGCCGTTAATGAAATTCAGTCGCGAGGATATCATTAAGTACTATCTTAACATTGGATTGCGAAGCATACCTGGCTCAGTAGCATTTCTCTATACCACAGAATTAGCTATTTTAAAATAGCCAGTGGTGTCCACAAACTATTATAAACCACTTGCTTTTTATTTTTCTAATTCTATTTATTAATGTATGATCATCTTATATTAAAATTGTGTTTTTTTAGATTATTATTTTTTATCCGTTGTTGCTAAATACAACTAATACTTTTTTGTAAACATGAGTCACGTTAAACTTTGTGGTTTTGTGTATATGTGTACCTACTACTAGATCTAATACTGGAGACAATAAACTTTATTCTAGTCTATTTTTGTTTGAAACAAGTAGCATCCTATAGGGCACTGGTCCATTTTGCCGTTACCACATAGCAATTTTTTCTACTGTTTTACATTATGTAAACAGGTGTAGTTAGAAGTAACTTTTTACATTAGCCGGAACCCAAGCAAACTGATTACATATTCGTTTAGCTGGAGAGTGAGAAATGAACTGTTAATGTTATTTAGTTCGTTTCGTGTTAGTTTAGTGTCGGTAGTTAACTTGGTTTTACTTTAACTTTTAGTGTTGTGAGCTTCGAGATGTGATCTTGTAGCCCAGTGGTAGTGGCTGCGATTTACGAGTTGTAGGTCGTAAGATTGAACCCCGGCAGGCGCTTTACTTAGTGTAAATAATTTCATCACCACTGCCCACAAAACGGTAAAGGAAAACATCGTGAGGAAAACGGCATGTCCTAGAACTCAAAAATTCGAAGACATGTGACATCTACTAACCTGCACTAGGCCCACGTGGTGGATTATGGCCCATTCCCTACAGAGAGGAGGCCTATGTCCCAGCAGTGGGAACATTATAGGCTGAGTATAATTATATAAAAAAATGTAACTTGTTTTATTTAACACACCAATACAGTTACTATAATGTCCTTCTAGAGCGTTCCCCTCCCAACATTTCACTCACATCTAACGCAGATGTGAGTGGAAACATTGGGAAAATATCTTTTGTTAGTCGCCTTTCATTCATCCTCTAAATGTGACCAAACCGTCTAAGCATACTCTTTTCAATTATTGTCACCAAATGGTCTTTTAAACTTCTGTTGATACTAATAATAAATCTGAAGAGTTCGTTTGTTTGAACGTGCTAATATCCGGAACTACCAGTCTGTTATGAAACAATACTTTAGCATTTGATAGCCCAATTATTGAGAAAAGCTATTTAACGTCTCGCTATGACGCTGAGAAGCAAAGGTAGAATGCTTATCTAAAATAAAGTTAAAGCGTGGGCAGATGAGGATTAGGAAACAAGATATACAACAAACAATTCTTCGCAAGGAACGCATTTCCACAGCATTTATTCTAATTTCATGCGTCTTTTGCCACACCCAACATTCACTTCCATATACTCTTATGTATGGAAGTTTAAAAAGGTTTTTAACCGGATTTTTAAATGACGTCGAATTCGCGCCCTTAACAAAATACAAAAGCCGTGATAGGACACTATTTTGCACTACAATATCAGTATGATTGCTAAGATTAGCAAAAATAGACAAGGTTCAACAGTGGCATTTTGTTAAATGATAAATTCCACATTTTAACCACCATAACTATCCTCAAGAAACGTTTTCCTTATTAACTTCGCAACCCTCAAGATCCAATAGCTTTTTAGTACCAACACAACCTTGTTTCGCTACTTCCGGTTCAAGCCGGAAAGTTACAGGCAGCCATTTTCATTATTTTTACCTTTCATGGATTTTTTACCTTTCCTGGCTGTCATTTGTGAAGCTTTGATATTCGTTATGGGTCATCAGAAGCCTGGACGTCTGCCAACCAGTCTTGCCATGGGTATCGTATTACCCAGTAACTGGGTTGTGGAGGTCAGATTGGCAGTTACTCCGTGTAAAATACTGGTATTCAGCTGCATCCGGTTAGACTGGAAGCAGACCCCAACATAGTTGGGACAAGGCTAGGCAGATGCTGATGGTTTCTTATGACATGCTCGCGAAATTTGTGAGCAGAAGCTAGTCACATAATAAAAACATTCCCACTTCCCAACATTTTATTTCTTTTCACACAAAGAAACTCAAGGAATCCAATGAAACTCCGCGAACTTGCAAAAAACAAATTTTATTCACAAATTCTCCCCTTGGAAGCTTACATCAGCACTCTAATAGGTATATGAACGCAAGAATGATGCCCAATAAGTGAAAACGTCATGAAAAACTTCTTCAGTCCTTTTATTATGTAAAGGCTTTTGTTTTCAAATTTTATTTTTATTTTTAAGAAAGAAAGCAACGTATTTCCACGGTCTAATTATTGCAAACGTGTGACTGCTGAAAGAGTTCCTGGGGTGCCAGACATATGTAAACCTTTCGTTCTTGGGATCCTAGACATACTTATACTGAAAGAGTTCCTGGGGTCCTAGACATACAGAAACCGAAAGAGTTTCTGGGGTCCTAGACATGCATAAACTGAAAGAGTTCGTGGGTTCCTACATATACATAAACTGGAGGAGTTCCTGGGGTCCTAGACATACATAAATGGAAAGAGTTCCTGGGGTCCTAGACATACAAAAACTGAAAGAGTTCCTGGGGTCCTAGACATACATAAACTGAAAGAGTTCCTGGGGTCCTAGACATACAAAAACTGAAAGAGTTCCTGGGGTCCTAGACATACGTAAACTGAAAGAGTTCCTGGAGTCCTAGACATACATAAGCTGATAGAGTTCCTGGGCTCCTCGACATACATAATCTGAAAGAGTTCCTGGGGTCCCAGAGATACATAATCTGAAAAAGTTCCTGGGGTCCTAGACATACGTAAACTGAAAGAGTTCCTGGGGTCCTAGACATACATAAGCTGATAGAGTTCCTGGGGTCCTCGACATACATAATCTGAAAGAGTTCCTGGGGTCCTAGACATACATAAACGGAAAGAGTTCCTGGAGTCCTAGACATACATAAACTCACGTCTTCTTTCCATGAGGGTAGGCAGAAACTACAGAACGCCACCTGCTATGACCCTTACATATAAGCTGCACCTTAATTTTATGGTTTGTATATCGGGCTGGTGTCTGCAACTACACGGTCCAAGCACTTACAATGGGACCTTTATGTACTGATGATAAATAATAATTATTTTATTGGTTTACAAAAACAGCTTTTTATATCAAAATTAAATTGTGTTTTAAAGATGAGTTCGGTGTTTCCAAACGGACTGCTCTGAGATGAAAGACAGAAAGAAATTCAGAGGTTAATCTCTATTACAATCTAGATATAATTTGTGGAGTTTCTTGCCGGCTCGTCTTCATAAACGACCAATCGGAACCGTAAATCTAGCTTCTGACGTTTTATAAGTGCATGTAGGGGTATGGGAAATAAAACATTTTGATTAAACAAGTCTGCCCATTACTGTCGGGGACTCAGCTGAGTATCAAATTGCGAGGCTGGTTCCAAAATTCACGAGGATTCACATTCGTCAGCATTTATTTTTAAACATGGTACATTTTTTGGACCCCAACATGAGATTTTAACAGAAAATAATTTGAAAATATACACCATTTCTCAAAGAACCCAATGAAACGCAAAACTCGGGAAATGTGAATTTGCTTGTAAATATTCTTGGGAGCTTACATTAGAAGTTTTGCATATACCTACATACGTAGTTACGTAGGTAAAGTATACAGAAATACAGCGGGTTCCTACTTCGTGAGTTCAATCATTTTAGTTCGTTTCCTTCACTTTCCTTTGATGGTGAAATCTCTTTGAAATATTCTGGTTGATTTGGTTTTAAAATTTAACAGATATTGGAGATTAAAACGAGCATATAATCCATTTCACTTAACACAGGAAACGAGCTAAGAACATCACTAATGAAGCTATAAAAAATTTATAAAACGAGAAATGGCTGCTCAGATAAACTTGGCTAAGTACCAATCTATACTGATATTGAAGATGTGCTGTTTTTTTTGTTTGATCGCGTTAATCTGTCTGATTTTAATAATGTTATTGCATTTGATAGCCCAATTTATAGAGGAAGGTTATAAGCTATTTTAATATCTCGCTTAGAACTCGAGCCAAAATGATAAAAGTCAAAAAGAATCGAAAACGAAGTTACAACGCCGGTACGCGATGTGATGCGACGGACGAACGAAGTCGCAGGCAGAACCTAGTAATATTATAATTGTTGTTATAATATTACTAGGTTCTGCCAGCCACTAGCTGAATTATAACTATATTTGACAACTTATTTTAACTAATTATAATTTTGCAATTGCAGCCTAAACCGCTGGGTCTAGAAGCATGACATTTTGCACAAGAGTTTCTTTTATAAGGAAGTTGAGTATTATAGAAGGATATTTGAAAATTCGTCCCGTAAAGAGGTTAAATAGAGGATGAAAGTTCGTATGGAAAATCGTCATTTTTGCGAAAGGAAATTCAATCAAACTTGTACTTCTATAAAGCTGTTAACCGCATGCAATTATCAAGCCACTGTGTTATTATTTTATAATGTCCGGATGAAAATTTGGTTTCGGTTTCGGCCATAAAATGAGGTTTCGGCTAAAAGTGACCAAGTCTTCGGCCTGACCAAAACTGGCGTTCGTGGGCGAACGATTTGATAGCAAAGATAGACAGAAATATTTTACAGATATATAGACAGCGTGGACGTAATGTGGTTCAGTTTTCACCTTTTTTGTACGAAACCCAAAAAAGAAGTGTTTACTTATAAATGGAAATCATCTAAGTCCTTAGGACGTATGCTGCTTTTAGTATCAGTAGGTAGGGTTCCAACAGATGCATCTTAGTGACTGCGTTCGATAACGATAGCAAAACCAGACATTTCGGCCATTACTTCGATGCTTCATCGCTTTTTAGCGACTCGGCTTAAATTATGCGGTGCTTAGTGCTTAGACCACAATTGCTGTTCTTATTGAGCTTCTGAAAAACGTCTTAGTTACTAATCTCAGGTGCTGCTAATAGCAAATCTGTTAAGGCCTTTATTTAACTTAGGCTTGAAGCTGACCACCATTTCAAAAAACCTCAGAAAATAATGCCATTTTCAGTTTTTTGTCAGTTTTCGATTTATTTTTCGGTTTCGGCTAAAACTAGAAGAGTCGTCGTCGTGTTTCGTCAACACTAGTCATCTAAAAGATATGAAGAGGTTCAACAATATTTTCTCTAAGCATATTGACCAAATACCATTTGCCAAAACACTACCTACCTTCGTCGTTGAGAAATATTCTACGGTACCCAGAAAGCATTCTGCCATTACCATGAGAGCTTTCAATTTCCAAGTTTGATCTAGAAACCTAGTTTCTTAGAGGGATAAGACCTTATTTTGAACCAGTCTCAAGTTACAACGTTTGTCGATGATACTACGTGTCCTGTTTACAGAAGAGCATATTTTCTACCTCAGTGTATCGTGGACTTGCTTTTATGCAGGTTACAAAAGACATCTCTTTTATCTGTTCTGTGCAAAAGACAGTTATGCGGGATGAGGAACGAACTCCTACTTTTTATCCTGCTCATCATCCTATCAGCCTACTCCTGGCGCCATCTTTTGTGGTCGGCGCATTTCATCTTTTATACAGTTCATCCATCGTTCTTGGTCTTTCTATCCTTCCTACATTATAAATGAGAAAGTTTGAATATTTTTCAACCAATCATTCTTTAACAGCTGAACAAATGTGGATGATATTTGGCACTCAGGTAGACAATAACCTGGACTAAAATATACGATACTAATAAGAAATATATTTTTCATCCTGTAAATAAAGCAGTTTTCCTAAGATGCGAATAAATCACTGGCAACAGCCCCAAATATATTTCAGGAGTTTTCCACTCGACTGAGAGCATTATTTTTAATATCGTTAGTTTGATTATAAAATCGATAACGTAATATTGAGCCTCGAGAGACAGGAGAGTAATGTATTACGTAAAAGGTTGGTTACAATGCCATCTATTTTCGATAGGAAGTAATAAGCGATGGGGTTTCGTCTTCCGTTTTGACGTACGAAAATTGTATCAGGAAATTTATTAAGGTGCCTCCTATAGATTTTTGTGTGTGTGTACTTATTTTAACTTTATGTTTGTTTTAATTGAAAAAGTATATTAGGTACTTGCATATTCTGTATCGTCATTGTCATAATAATTTCAGCTAAATGCCGTTCACAACTGTACATAGGCCTCCCCCAGGCACTGCTACTTCCACCAGTTCTGTTCTACAGGGTGTTTGGCAGAACGTTGAACATACGAAAATGGTGGGGTCATCTGCTACTTACTCAGCCCTAATTTTTGTGGCCCTGGCACCCTGTATATATATATTTTTATTTTCTTCTAGTTTCACCACTTTCTTAACTTTAAAGTGTAATTTTTATTAAAAATCGGTAAAACAGGCAATATTTTTGTTAGATGTTAGCTAGAAAAAAAGTAATGAGTCCTCAAACTTGCAGAAAGATGTAAAAAATACCTAAATCTTTCATATAATTTTTTGTTTTTATAAAAAAAAACCTTTAAGAGTTATTTAATTTTTTTTTGGCCAGGGCCCAATAAATTAGGGCTGAGTAAGTAGCAGATGACCCCACCTATCCATCATTTTCGTATGTTCAACGTTCTGCCAAACACCCTGTATATTCTGTAACATACCTATATAACAGGCAAAATATAGACTGTTCATTAGACCATCAGCGTTTATAGCCTATTTTTTCTGATAAATGTTTCTCATTCTTATTTAGACTTCATTCAAAAGAATGAAACGAAGGACAAAAATAGACTGATTTGTTGATCAATCTCAATGTTGACATATTGAGGCTCGTTCGAACTCTGGAGATTAAATTGATGTTCCTTGTTGCCAGACGAATATACTCTTTGACTGTGTTATGCTACGCTTGCAGAGGCAGGGCCATCTTTACATACTGACACCAGGGGCTCGGAAAGCACGATGAGATGTTGGCGTCGGCTGTTATTCGTGGCTATGTACTTGGTAGTTGCAGTCGTTACAGTCAGAAGGCCAAAAGTCTGACTAACAGACTTACAATCATGTAATGTTGACTTTCCTTATCTCTTAATCCATCCATAAGTTGTCTTTAAAAGCAATAACACCGCCCATTATGTCACCCTATATAAAATTTGTGTATGTAATTTTTATGGTGGACAAAGAATAAATATTATATTCAATTCTATTGTCGTGTTACCCAGTAACTGGGTTTTGGAGGTCAGATGGGCAGTCGCTTTATGTCATCATATCAGCCGAAAGACGTCCACTGCTGGACATAAGTCTGCTCCAAAAGGGGGGATTTGCCATAATCGCCACGCTTGGCAGGCGGGTTAGCGATCGCAGTATGGTGGTCAAATGCATAGAGAACGCTGCTGCCCATTCTCTAGTAATTCCCTTAGTCACCTTCTACGACACCCAAGGGAAGAAATGGGATGGTGGTATTCTTTTGCGTCAGGCACCACACGTCGCTTTATGTAATTGAATAGTATTTCGCTGCATCCAGTTACATTAGAAGTCTACCTCAACATAGTTGGGAAAAGATGCAGTTGATAAGTTCTTACGGTTAATCAGAAGACCAAAATTGTGACAGCAGGTTGAACCTCAAAATATCAGTAAGTATAAATAATAATATGATGTGTACCTGGGTATATCTGCGAGGCGTGGTGGACGCGAGCGACGGACGGGCGGCAGGACGCCCACCTGTGGACAAACAGACAGATTTTATAGCCATGTTACATAGTATTAGAACGCTTATGTGGTGAAGTAATTAAAAGTTTGCTATATGTTTAGTTTCCAATGGCGAAGCGAACTGACTGAAATGTTTAGTCCTACAGATAAATAAATATATATGTATAACTCAGTTAGCCTAAAACACTGGAATAAGGTACTAAGTGACAATACACTCGTTGTGGATTGAGAATTGCCGAAGGGTCGCTCTGAGAATATCCTAGGTCTAACGATATTCATAAAAGAATTCTGTGATGGCTCTTATATCAATAGCTCATAAGGAAGAGCATAGCATAAACAGAGTTATAAATTACCTTACAACCCTAGATATGAGTTTCGTCCTTACTACTTTATAAATCTAAAAACCTTTTATTATTTTTTCAGTAGCAACCCTATTTTGCACTTTCCTTTATTATCTACCATTTCACGTATTCCAACTACTGAAAGACGCATTTCACAGAACAACATATTTCAGTTTACACGAAAACGTTTACATAGCGTGACAAAGAGAATAAAGAGCTCGCTTTCGGCGCTAGCTCCGTGTCTACATGTGTTGTGCATGAGTGTCGCGGAATGTTCCCACGCTCCGTGACTATATTGTGAGTGGTAAATGTGTTTGAAGTGGAGTGGTGATGTTTGACGGGTCTTTTTGGGGTTACGACTGGATTCGACGTTATTGTCTTTTTTTTGTTTGTGGAAAAAGAAAAGAATGAAAAGTGTTTAGTGGGACTCGCACAGGAAGAACACAGACTACATAAGACATTAGAAACATTGAAAAATAAAAGAAATTAAACCATAAATTTAAATGTAAAAAACGAAATCCTGCAGGCTTAGTATGACGCTTTCTATTTCTACGAAGAATATACCCTGCTTTTTCTACACAAAGTCATATTTCGTTTCTCCATTTTTGCCATCGCACTGTAGATATCCTACTACAATCTGTCATTTTGTTTTTCGTTTCTATCGATCTTTGTCTAGGTCTTTTTATATGTAGACTATTTCAGAAGAATATTTCTTCCCAAACTGTCAAAATCACACAACAAACTTTCTACTCGACGGCCACAAAGTATAAACGATTATCTAAAAAAATCATGATTCGTTTAGAACGCATAACTGTGATAATTAATAGAATAACATAGCTATCTTCTCCTATTGTACATCATTTAGTTAATAGTCATGTCTATTGTTCCGTCGAGAAATCGGTGCTCGTGCTAAGCCTGCTGTACGTGATGACGCTGCAACATTTATCTTTAAATGCCGCAGCATTACTGCTGTAATCATGGCATAGTGGCTTCAATTCTTTTTTTTCTGATTCCAATTTCCCAAATTTTTTTTTTAGGAAAAGATCACCGGCCTTATTGCGTAGGTTTATATCTATACACGTAGGTTGACAATCCTTTTCATTTGAGAATTCAACAATATTAATTGTTGCTTTGTTTTTAGCGTGTGGCAGACAATGTTCCCAAACGATAATACGACAGGGATTGTCTTTCTGAGTGTCACAATGAGTTCGAATATTCTACAAATAAGAGACGTTTTTTAATGGTGTCACAAAGTCTGTAAACATCTTCTTTAAGATTTAAAACTGTCCGCAATAAACCTAGCTTTAAATAAAATAAATAACCAACAAGAATTATTGTCGGATAAGCTAATCCGCTTAAAGAAACACCCCTTAATCTTAAGTTCTGAAATGTAACGTAAGTAAAAAGGGCAGGAGTGCTCAACATTTTTTTATCCTAAAACATTTTGTCGATAAACTTGTCTTGTCCTACTCTCGCTAAAAGGTTTGTTGCATTACGACTAAGGTCTGAAATGTATTAGAGCTTAGCCTTCGCTAATACGAGACTTTATTTAGATAAAATATTGAATCAGATGGTTTAAGAGTAGATGCATTGGTAGGATAGCGGCTTAAATGCAATTTGTTACTTACATTTGTGTGTCTGTTAGTAGCTTGACAGGTAGGTAATGCAATTTTTATTTATAGATTTCTGTTAAATTTAAAAAAATCTAAATTTGGCATGTGATTGTTTTATGTACTAGAATAGTATAAAATAGAATAATTTATTTGTGAAATCAAATCAAATCAAAATATTTTATTTCACATAAACCTGCAAGGGCACTTATGAAATGTCAGAAGCTAGGTGCACGGTTCCAATTTGTCGCTTCCTATGGAGAAGAGCCGGCAAGAAACTCCACGGTTACTCTTTTAAAATAATTTGGTTTTACAATGTTTTCAAATTACAGTGATAATAGGTATGGGAGGACAGTGCAGGCCTGTCAATAAGTACCAGGTACTTAGAGGAATGAAAATAAAGAATAGAAAATCGTCTATAAAACAAACATAGGTCATTACATACGAAGATCTTAAAAATAAGGTAGTGCGCTATATTTTGCCAATATTGTAACTAGTAGTATAACAATATGAAATATCATCAGCAATTAGAGTGGCCTAATCCAGCTGTGGTCTGATATATCACCTGGATTAGGCCACATCTGGATAAGCCCTCTCTAATTGCACGCCATTCAGCTTGATTCTCAGCAACTCTCATCCAGCTGGTACCAGCCATCCTGCGAAGATCGTCGCTCTGCCTCGCCTGTTGGCGTCCTATCTAACGTTTGTCGATTCGCGGTTTGTAGTCAACAACACCAGCCCAACGGCCATCGGTTATACGAAATGAAATTGTTTATTCTGTAAATAGGATATTAGAATCACTTTAACACGTCTTATTGTTAAAAAAATAAGCCAGATGGAGTCGATATTTCCTATCTGACTACCTCTGAGAAGATTAGTAGGTAAGGCTGGTCCATTGCCACTTCAGCTTGCTTTAATAGAAGTTTATGCATTTTCATAATTTAAAAATCCACTTCAAGGCTGGAATTCAACCCGCTTCATCTGCTTTGTTCTTGTGTAATATATAAATCATAATTTATACTTTTCAATTAAGACAGTTTGAGTTCAAGCTCAAGTATCATCATCATCATCAACATTTCAGCCGAAAGACTTCCACTGCTGGACATAGGCGTCCCCCAAATTTCACGGCAGTCAAGAGTACTAGGCACCGTTTTGTTTTAGTGCTTGTTCTTGGGAGAGTTGCCATAATGGCCACGCCTGGCATTCGCTATCGCAGTATGTTGGTAAAATGCATAGAGAACGCTGCTGCCCATTCTCTAGTAAGTCCTTTAGTCGCCTTCTACGACACCCACGGGAAGAGATGGCAAGTACAAGTATAGCACGTACGTAAACTAGGTTTTAAAATGGCGCTACTCCTTTGCATCTTAATACTCTACCACCCGTTCTTCACAACAAAATCTCCCTACATAAACACGGCCTTATATTTTCTTTCATTCCTACGTTACATCGTTTTATCAACATGTCCCGCATTCCGGACATGTTCTCTCTCTTTATTACAACATGTCGCTAAGGCCGTGCTCACACGAGGACAGTGATGTTTTTAATGTGATTTAGGCAAGTTGAGGAAGACGCTGCCAAAGAAAATCGTATTATTTTAGCAATGTATAAACAGGAGGACCTTTTGTCTGTTGGGGTAAATTTACTTAGTTGTAATTGCATTTAAAATACTAATTAAATAATGAGACTAAAGTGGCTTTTTAATTGGGCTGATTATTACGAACAGAGGAGATCGATTTCCTTTCAAAAGATGTCGATATCTGGAGGCACAGTCGTGCCCCCGCCAAGACTAGCCAAGCGGTAAAACAAGAGTAAAATAAATCTCACCAAAAACATTTTCCTGTAAAATGTTGCCAAGACGAGAGCATATGTCAAAAAGTTATCAGATCTCATGTCGATCCAAGCTTCTAACTCTATACGCTCTAACTCTATCTACCTTCTAACTCTACAAGGCCTAACTTCACAAACTCTACACTTTGTTGGCTTACTGCGTGCTTTGGTGTTACTGTAAGTGCAGCAAGCAATAGTTATAAATAAATAAGTTAAATTAAACTAGTAGTTAAAATATGTGGCTTCTTACTACAAGACCTATTGTATAACAGAACAGTAATGAACAGTGGATACATTTTTCACCTTACGTTAAGGTGTAGAGTTTGAGAAGTTAGGCCTTATAGAGTTAGGGCGTGTAGAGTTAGAAGCTTGCTCTACATGAGATCTGATAACTTTTTGACAGTGCGAGTCATATGGTCTCGTCTTGGAAACATTTTACATAAAAATGTTTTTGGTAGGATTTATTTTACTCTTTCTTATTTAGTAGGATATCTAGGGGCACGGTAGTGCCCCCGCCAAGAAGAGTCAAGCGGAGTGCAAGGGCACTAGCTACCTTTTCTCGAAGCGGTTCGTCGTTTTTTTTCCTTGTCTGTAAGTTAACTATTTCGAGAATTTGTTGCGGCACTTACAACGCTATCTGCGAACTACGTATCAGACTGACCTCATAAAAAATCCTGCATCGTGCAAACAGAGCTTACCGCGCAACTAGCATAATTGTATACAACGTCCCGACATCAATCGTCGGGCAGTTGCACACTAGAAATGACACCCGTCTGGTCGGAGGATTCTTCAATTTCTATGGTGGGTGAATGAATTTTACACCCTGTTCATCATGCCTTTATAGATAAAATATTCTGACTAAAGTCCTCGTGTCACATTCTGGCTAGCCTTCGAGTCCAATAAAATTCTGTCGTTCTCAATAAAAATCTCCAGCAGCAAAATCCTTCTATCTACATCTGAACACATTATTATCTTGTTACGAAACTCCAACTCCCGCACTAACATATCACAAGAAATAAATTCCCACTAACTCCGTCTGAACAAGTCTTTATGTAGACAGCAAAATTATTAGGCACATAACAAATTGAACATTATCGCTGAAGAAAGGCCTTATTGATAACATCTTACTCCTATGCCAGTAGGGGTTGCTACCCTCGTCTGAAATAGCGTTTATTGCTTTTGAAGGAAATTGTTTGAGAAAGTTATTGATATTGTTCATGTATGATCAATAAGTGGGAGTAAATTGGTTTGTTTAAGGAATGTACTCAATCGATCCTCAAATACTCTCAGTTTACTTTCCTAACAATGTGGTTCTCAATGCTTGAGCAAGGCTACACGACATTATTTAAAAATTTTAATCAACAAAAAACTTCTCCCGCTCTGAGTAGAGCAGGAGGTCGTGTCAGACTTTTAATGACTAAAACCCACCCGTGTTCCTTCAATTGCCTGTGTGCCAGGGGCCACGGTAATTCTTTCGAACAACCTACACCCCTGGCAGGCATCAGCCCTTGCGAACCCCACCAAGTTGGTGCTGACATCTCTTTGAAGCGCGCGTGGAACACAACGCGCCGTCGACCCGAGCCTAGTCCTTACCGGACATCGAGCTACCCATTACTCGCTGTCCGCAAGCCCGCGCCTACGGTGGCCGGGAATCAGCCTGGGATTCCCAACGCCCAGGGCGTCTCCTGCGGCAACTAGGGCCGTGCAGGCGCATATACTGCCTCTCCCTCACGTGCGCCACCTCCCTCTTTGCGAGCATTACTGCTTCGTACAAGGAGGTAACGGCTACCCATGCACTCTCGCTCCGTACCATGGTCTGGACCAGGGCCGGACGCGAGAGATCGCCGCCGCCGATCGCCTCCACGAGGATACGGCGGTGTTTCGCCCAAGCCGGGAAGACCTTCATCGTATGCTACACCGTATCCTCGGGGCGATCTACGCAGTGGAAACACCCGGGCGTTTTCCCCCGCCTTATCCGAAATAGGAACCTCCCGAAACAACCGTATCCGGTGAGAACCTGCGTCAGGCGGAAGGTGAGGACGCCGTGGCGCCTCTCAATCCGATCCTCAAAGAGGTGACTAACCGCCGCAAACACCGTACGGTTTGGTATCTACTGCCTAGTTATTATCTATCAATGAGCACTATACGACGCTGGAACCGCGGGGGGTGCGGTGTCGCCGCGCGGTGACCATGTTTGTGTAGACAACCAGGTAACATAACAAGCTTATAACTTTGTGATTTTTCATGATACAGTTTTGAAAATTTGTACTTACTCGTACATAGATTTTTTACATAAAAATACTAGGACACGTGTTTCGGGTTTCGCATATACTAAAACTGTATACATTATATGGGAGCAAAAACAAAAAAAAAGGTCAGGAAGAATGCTAAGCGAAGCAAAGATATAGCGCGGGCATGCGATGCGATGTGATGTGGGGTGAGTAGGGGAATTAAGAAGCCGCGAGGAGAAGCTAGCTATATATTAAAATAAAGCTGAAGACTTTGTTTTTTGTTTGCACGCGCTAATCTCCGGAACTACCAGTTGGATATTAAAAAATCTATTTGCATTTGATAATCCAACAGGTTATTACACCCATTTTTGAAAAGTGTCTTCTACATTCTAAAATGCTAATAAACCACAAAAAAACTATTTTTTTTTATTTAATCGTATTTTTTTTAAGCTATTTGTTCTACCATGTTAAATTTCACTTCACTTAATTACATAATTATGTCAGTGTATGTGTCAGATCTGTCTATAAGAGTTAACCTGCTTGAACAAAACTCACGCCAACAAAATGTAGAAGTCAACGGAGTGCCGGAGAACAAATCTGAGAACCTAGTTAAAACTGTGATGCAACTTGGAAGGGCGGTCTCAAGCACCATAAAAGAGACGGATATCGTATCGGCTGTACGTGTCCAAAAATTAGATCCCCACAACAACAATCCTAGAACCGTGATTGTTAAGATGAATAGCATTCCTGCACGGGATGAAATGTTAACATCTGTGATGAATTTTAATAAAGAGCACCCCGAAGACAAGCTGAACTCGAGTCTGTTAGGTTATGGTGGCCCAAAAAAGCCAATATTTGTATCCGAGCACCTCTCTCCTCTTAACAAGGAAATTCACGCCGCAACCAGAAAAGCAGCACGAGACAAAGGTTACAAATATGTATGGGTGCGCGATGGACGTATCCTCATTCGGAAAGCAGATGGGATACCAGCTAAGCAAATACGCAGCCTTGAAGCGGTAGCACTGCTGTAATTAGAATTATAAAAAATAACTTACACAAAACCCTGTACTAAACTCTCACGTTCAATATTTACTATCAAAATTTTAGAGGAATGAAAACCAAACTAAACAACATTATGCTGAACGCGCAGAACAGTATGTACGACATTATTATAGGGACAGAAACATGGTTAGATGACAGCGTTAACGACGGCGAAATACTTGACTGTAGGTACAATATCTACCGCAGAGACAGAGCCTCAACAAATGCAAGGAAGAAGAAGGGTGGAGGTGTACTTATAGCTGTCCTGAAGTCTATCGGGTCCGTTCGCATGTCACAATTTGAGACGGAGTCCGAAAACATATGGGTAAGTCTAAAGATCACAAATGGGAAAAAGATCCAACGCCTCAACATCTGTGCTGTCTACCTACCACCCCCGGTTCAGCAATCAACTCTTGATTCGTTCCTAGATAAGGTTACCTCAGTTATCGACACAACCGGAAATCAAACCTTAATAGCTGGCGACTTCAATCTGGGATCCATTAATTGGATTTTGGACGAAACAGGAACTCAAAGCACATTTACGTCACCAAGCAACTACAATACCCCACTGGGTTACTCGTTAATAGACTGCTTGTCCCTAAATAATATTGGACAGTTAAACTGTGTCAAAAATCAACTTGGCAAATCCCTTGACCTGATTTTATCTAACTTTCCTGGCGGTTTTGTTCATGAATGCAAAATCCCCCTGTCGGTTGTAGACTCTCATCATCCACCATTGGAGATTGTTATAAGAAATATGTCACATACCACACTTAAATGTAAGCGCTCAGCAAAATATAATTACCGAAATGCGAACTATACACTGTTGAATGAGCGAATAAAACAGGTCAATTGGACTACATGCTTGTCCGATTGCGCAGATGTCAATGCAATGGTTGAAGTACTGTACAAACACCTCCATTCTATAACTGACGAGGTCGTTCCAAAAACGAAAGTTTCACATAATAGGTACCCCCCTTGGTTCCCAAGAGATCTTATTAGACTTTTAAACGAAAAGGAAAAGCTTAGGATACGGTTTAAAAAATATAAAAATCCCCGCGACAACTACGAATACAGATTGTTGAGTGAGAGAGCTAACATAATGATCAAAAGTAACTACAAAGACTACGTGGGGAGAATCGAGAAGGGCATATCACATAATCCCAAAGTTTTTTGGTCCTTTGTCAAAGCAAAAAAAGCGAACTCTAATGACATGCCATCTGAGATGAAATTAAATAATCAGATAGCCACTTCCGGGGACGAGGTCTGTAAACTCTTTGCTGCCCATTTTTCCTCAACATTCACCTCATCAGATGAAACAACGCATGCATCATTTCAGAAAAATCACAAGTATCCCCAAAATAGCTTAAGCCGGGTCACATTCTCTGAAAGAGAAGTAATTAAGGTCCTTAAAAAACTAAATGTATGCAAAGGTCCAGGACCGGATGGTTTTCCACCACTATTGGTTAAAAACTGTGCAAGTAGCTTGGCCCTACCGCTAAAAATCATTTTGAACCACTCTATCGAAACGGCACAATTCCCTTCTGAATGGAAAAACGCTAATGTAGTGCCCATCTTTAAAAAAGGTGAAGCAAACAATATAAAAAATTACCGGCCAATATCAATCTTATCTGTGTTTTCGAAGGTCTTTGAATCCCTCATGTGTCCAATTCTAACATCTCTTCTGAAAATAGAACTAGCATCCCAACAGCATGGATTCTGTGCACATAGATCAACCACGACGAACCTGACTCTCTATGTCAATGACCTAAACAAACTTATCGACTCTCGCTCACAAATTGACTCCATTTATACAGACTTTAGCAGCGCTTTCGATAAGGTCGACCACCAGATCCTACTGCAGAAACTTTCAAACCTCGGCATATTTGGCCAGCTTCTCCAATGGTTTGAGTCTTATCTGACTGATAGAAAGCAACGGGTCGTAGTAAAGGGGCATCAGTCTTCCTTTTATTACTCTACTTCTGGAGTTCCACAAGGCTCTCATATGGGTCCAATATTGTTCCTAGTATTCGTTAATGACATAGTGAACTGCATCAAGCACAGTGAATGTTCACTCTTTGCAGATGATGTCAAGTTTTATAGGGAAATAAATTCACTCAAAGATATATCCTTGCTGCAAGAGGACCTAAACTCAGTGCACAACTGGTGCATAAAGAATAGAATGACTCTTAACGCCGAAAAATGCCAACACATGACCTTTACTAAAAAACTAAATACCATTCCATCCTCGTATTCGTTGAATGGTCTAACACTGAAGAAGGTTAACACAATTCGCGATCTGGGAGTCTGCCTCGACAGTCAGCTCAATTTCATTCCACACATAGACAATATTGTCAAAAAGGCAACAAAAATGGTAGGATTTCTGAAGCGCGTCTGCCGCGACTTTAAGTCGATTCGCACCCTCAAACTCCTCTACTTCACCCTCGTCAGAAGTATACTCGATTATGCATCGCAGGTGTGGAATCCTACCTACCAGGTCCATATCAATCGAATCGAACGCGTCCAAAAAGGTTTTACTAGGTACCTACGACATAAATCTAACAGCTGCCCCATCACATCTAATTACTCTGAAAGATTGAGTCATTTCCACCTTACATCCCTCGAAAACCGCAGAAAAGTGATGGATCAAATTCTGCTCTTCAAAATTATTAATGGACTGATCCATGTTCCAAAACTTCTGGAAGACATTAATGTATCTGTTCCCCGTAGTAGTCAACCCAGGCCGGATCGCAAACTAGCTGTGTTCTCTCTACCTATAGCTCGAACCAACCTTGGGCGATCAGCGCCTTTGAGCCGTCTGATGAGGACGTATAACGAAAGTCACTCTCGCACCCATAGCATTGACATCTTCTCCAACACCCTGACTCAATTTCGCAAACATATTATACGACAACTTGCAGATTGCTGATAGTTGATTCTTGTTTGTATTCTGTCATTCATGTCTATTTCTGTATTTTTTGTTACAATTTCAACTTTCTAACTAATTATTTTTTATAATTTTTAAAATGTTAAATTCACCCATTTCATTGCATGTATTATTATTGATTTTCTTGATTTTATAATTGTTAATTTCTTACTAATTTAGTTGATTTTATCATTGTCATTTTATATTTATTAGTAACTTATTTGATTTTATAATTATTAACTAATTTTATTTTATTTTTATTTTCGCCACTTTCATTAACCGTGTTTAATTAGGCAAACCATGTAAGTGCTGTGCACACCTTTAAGTGATAAGTTCACTGTAGTACTAGATTAATTATGACTAAACTTTCTGTAATGTTTATGTGAACTAGTCGTTGGAGTGCCATAATAAATAAATAAATAAATAAATAAATAATTATCATTAAAATAGTAGGTTATATATAATAGTTACATTTATTATTTTAAAGTTTAATTTGGATTAAAGTATGGAAGGAACAAAATATTAATTAATCGATTAGTGCCATAAAAATATATTTAAATTTTACATTATCATATTACGCGCGTAATTTGAAGAAATCGGTGGACCCAGTGCACGCCATATTGGTCTGTGGGCATGACGTTGCCTGTGTAAACAAATGCGCTGATATTTAGTATGACAATTGTTTATAATTAAAAAAACCGACCAAGTGCGAGTCGTACTCGCGCACCGAGGGTTCCGTACAAACCTGTAGGTATATAAGTAAAAGTTATGAATTTCAATTTAATACCTCTACGCGTTCACGAGGAAAGGGGTAGTAAGTTTAAAATTATTAAAAATATTTTTATTACATGATGTAACTAAAAATTTATGCTTTTCGCAATTTTTCCTCTATCTGTGCTATAAGCACTTCGTACTAAGTTACTTCGTACCAAATTTCATGATTCTGAGTTCACGGGAAGTACCCTATAGGTTTTGATTCCCTTGCGAGTTATTACTCGCAAGGGAAATCTGTATTAAATCTGTATTTGTGAGAGACAGTGATTCGGCTTAGAATGTGATGCTATAAGTGTAGACTGTGTCGATCTACCTGAGAGATTAAAAGTAATAAAGTTAATTTAAGTATACATTTACGTGATGTGTGTGTGTTTGCGCGCGATCGTGTGTGTGCGTGTGCGTGTGTGTGGATATGTGCGTGTGTGCTGTGTATGGAGTGGGAAGTATGAAGGTAGTTAGGCGACGTACTTGAGTAAGGATTCTGTTTGTTGATAGTCCTGTTCCAGTAGCCATTCCGTTAATTTTGATTTTATTTCATATTTATGAAGATCGACAATGTTTAGGTTTTTGTGAATTTTTTGTAGACGTATGTACTTAATGTGTAGAATTGGTGTTGAGCGAAGGCGGTTTTGTGAGGGGTACTTATGGGTAATTTGTTCCTTTTTTGAGTGTCGAAAATTTGCCGCATAAACGGCTGTATCTTTTGATTGCGTTGGCTTAGAAGTTTGACAGCTGACGTTTTTCACAGCTCTAAGGGACAATAGACTTGTGTATTTGATATGAATTTCAGCTTGATACCTTCACGAGTTCCTGAGAAAAAGGGTCTTGACAGACAGACAGACGGACAACAAAGTAAACCTATAAGGGTTCCGTTTTTTCCTTTTGAGGTACGGAAGCCTAAAAACTAGTTATTATTCTACTTATCGTTGGTTTGCTGGTCCTGAATGTAAGATATTATTTCAATTAAAAAATATTTTGGCTACGAAAATAATAAAAGTACAGAATGGTTCAGTTGATCAGTTTATACAGCGGTATGATGTAAAAACATGGTGGCTACTAATTCAAGGTGTTGAAAAACAGATAAAAAATAATGAAATGTTTGAATTGAATTTTAAAATTTATTTTGTTATTTCATGAACTAAAACTAACATTTTCCGACTGCTTTTTGCATAAGCTATATCAATAATATATTTTTTTAATTTTTTCTCATATATTTAGAGTAAAATACCCTATTCTCGAGGAAGAGAAAGAACGCGAAAACGATGTAATAAGCACGGGCGGGTGGTACGATGCGACACGGTGGATAGAGGGAGGTTTATGTGAATGTGGTTCAGTTATGTTAGTAAGTATATTGTATCTTTGTGCAGTGGTGGCCCAGTGGATTCGGCCTCAACCTACGAGTTATAGGTCGTAGGTTTGAATATTGACAGGCGCCCTACTTTGTGTAAATAATTTCATCACCACGCCTCTCAAAACGGTGAAAGAAAATATCGTGAGGAAACTGGCATGTCCTAGGGCCAAACATTCAAAGACATGTGACATCTACCAACCCGTATTGGGCCTGCGTGGTGGCTTTTGGCCCACTCCCTCTCACAGAGAGGAGGCTTGTGTCCCAGCAGTGGGAACATTGTAGGCTGGTAATATGTAATGTAATATCGCAGGCAGATGTTATTTCTGAATTACCGTTCAGCAAGATCACTAAATAAATGAACAAGCAATGAATAAAGGAAAAATACTATCGTGAATCCCTACTATCCTTACTATATTTACAACCGAACCGTACCGAAGCGGCTGCGATTCCGCCTGGTCCGGGGTGAGTCAAGGCAGCAACGTGGGGCCTCTGGAATTTATAATGATGATAAACAATTTATCAGAAGTCGTCAAAAATGGATCTTGTTTGTTATTTGCAGATGACCTCAAGTTGTTGTTTGAGGTCTAGAAGGAGTCTGACGTTTGCAGGATGACATTGATAGGATAGTGGAATGGAGTCATGAGAACCAGCTCTACTTCAACTTGTACAAGTGCTCGGTGATAAGTTTCATCCGCGCACGTGCACTTCTACTCTACGAATACATAATGGATGCTGTACCGATGCAACGAATCACACAGGTAAGCGATTTAGGGGTTATTCTCACCCCTGACCTGTCGTTTCGCGAACATATGACGAAGATCTGCAAGAAGGCATTTAGAAACTTGAGGTTTGTTCTACGGCAGACGCGAGACTTTAACAGCATCATAGATATCAGAGTCCTGTATGACGCATTAGTCAGGAGTCATCTGGCACATAGTACTGTCAGATGGGCCCCACATGACGCTAAGTACTCAGTGATGTTGGAGCGAGTCCAGAACAAATTCACGCGCCACCTGTACAAAAACCTTTATGGGGTATACCCATTTTACCCTTTGATGTTCCCCACTCTATTCGTACTGGGTGTGGTGCGGTACAATCAACTCGGGGTGTGGCGCGAAATCACACTAGTATCGTAGTTGGTGAAACTGCTCCGAGGCATAGAACACAACCCGGGAGTGCTGCAGCGATTGCTTTGTACGTACCCGACCGTTATTTGTGGAGGCGACGGCCCCCGCCACTGCTAGTCGTACCATCAGCCAGGACCAACTTGCTGGATAAAACCCCTCTGACTCGAGCAATTCGCACTATCAATTACATTCAGGTCGAATTGGATATATTTATGTTACTGGAGTGAATTCGCAAAAGTACTATTGTTTGTATTATATTACAAACAATGATTTTAGTTGTATTTTTAATTTTGCGTGTGTGACTTTGCTATCGCATTAGGTTGAAGTATCTGTAAGGATAGTTTTTATAAATGCGAAAATAACTCTGTCTGTGTGTCTGTTACGCCGACCGCTGAACCGATCGTCATGAAATCAGAGATATAGCTTGGGATATAGAGAAGGGCATAGGCTACTTTTTACGAGATAACCAACATCCACGCGGGCGGAGTCGCGGACAAAAGCTAGTTATAAAATAAATTCTTCCACATAAAATATAAGATTGATCGAGTTTTTAGGCTCTCTCAAGGTCACAAGAGGGCTCCAACCCTTTTCTTAAATATGTATCAGATCAGTAATTTGATCGTGAAATGGTTTCACAAAGGGGAGCTATTATGTTTCAGAGTGGATTTGAAGTTGAGATAGCTTTGGGAGGGTTAAAATGCGAAGGATATTGTGATGAGCATTCAATTAAGATTGGGAAAGGCATTGGAACATACTTTAGGAGTAATAATGAACATACATACACAGCCTGTTGAAATCTTAAGCCTCCTTTGACTTTGTACTAGTCGGGTAAAAATTAAAAGTATAAGTGTGTTGTTTAATCTTTTTCTTAGCGTGTCGGTGGAAAAAATTACACTTTTTTTAAATTTGTTTGACGCAGCCATTAGGTTCTCACGTCTGCAGGTGACAGAGCATGCGGTGCAAGATGGGAGGTGAGCCATTGTCTGTGGACAGACACCTCATACACACCGGAGGTCTTAGCCATCCATTAACCCGTATTTGTGGAGGTTGTCTTTTAATTACCTACCTACTTAAATATATAGTATATTCAGCCTATAATGTTCCCACACGACCCTTGCTCGATGAAGTGCCAGCCCGTGCCGCAGCTAAGCGTGTATATTTTAACTCATTAATAATAAATAATAATGATGATTTGATCCAGCCTAATTCAACTTGCTGTCCCCCTACCAGTGACGCCCTAAGCAGAGGCCCGTACCCCACTGGGGGTGCCGTCATCGTGCAGTCACTTAGCAATTTATGTAGTTTTACGCCTCTGACTGGAGGTTATAAGTTTTCTTAAGGCAACCACAGGATAGTCCGATTAATCAATCACGGCCTCTTCAGGTCAACCGCGAGATGACATTCACAAAAACAAAATGTTCCCATAGCTGGGACACAGGCCTTCTCTCGGTGAGAGAGAGAGGGCCGTGATCCACCACGAGGGCCTAGGGCGGGTTGTTAGATATCTCAAATGTTTTCAAATGTTTGGATTTAGGTATGCCGGTTTCCTCACGATGTTTTCCTTCACTGTTTTGAGAACAGTGGTGTTAAAATTATTTACACAAAGTAAAGCGCCTGACTGAGTTTCATTCTACGAGCTACAAACTCGTAACTCGCAGACAAAGAAAATGTCTGTAAAAATACAGAATGATTCGACAAAATGCACTAAAATTGAGTAGTTTTATAATTAAAATACTTTATCAATACCTTTTTAACTTTTATTCTTACTTTTTGTGTAAATAAACGTATGTTTTCTTTGCACTTCTCTTAGCGACGATATTCTTGTGCAGCCACTGTTGAAGGAGCGGTGAAATTAATTACATTTTATATTTTCCCATTCCCAACGGTCATCCTCCATTCATTTCTATTCCATTCATTCTTTTCCTTTCGTCAATTCCTTTGTGAACGGGGGTGATTAATCACTCACAATTTTGTACAATTCTGCACACGTCTGCAGTACAAGATAAACCGCGCAATTACGTCACAATGTACCGTAATATCATTATTATCTTTCAATTGGCATTCATAGACCGGATTCATTATAAAACGGAATAGATTCTACTATTATTCACAAACTCAATCGAATGGTTATCGGAAAACTTTCCGTAGGAAATTGAATTATATTCCGAGTTCCAATCAAGCTTTTGTAGATGTGAGTTGAAAATGGTAGATTGGGTCCGCGGACAGTGTAATCAGAACGGAATTGAAACCGCCATTTTGATATTTTAAAACTGTTTAGGGCGGTTATGGCAGCTGTCCCACCGTCAGCGATTAACGAGAAGCGAGTGGAGCTAGCAACTAAACGATTCTGGATAGCACTGGTACTTACTGGGATACGAAAGCAAAATGTTTGAGTATCTCAGCTAGTATTCTGCAGCTAAGCGAGTTCCGCTGAGCGAGAACCTACTTTCTTAAAAAAAAAAGATTAAATAAAAAGACAGTCCATGGCGTTTCCAGCTCGTTTTTTTATTAGCTTCATATTTCTAGCTGGCCGATTTTTTGAAAATTTAAATGTACTACAATGACAATTAAAATTTAAATGACGGTAAATCGTTTAATCGAAATAAATGCTTTGAATGTGAGTTTGACACACTATTATCCATTTAGACAAGAGAATGCTTTCACACAGTACATCCATCGTTTCTTGGAGTAAGACCCAAGAAACGATGGATGTACTGTGCGGATATTTTGTCGCGTTTTTACTAGCTGCGACCAGCCAGTCGCATTAGCGGATCTTTTGTCTCGTTTTTTACTAGCTGCGACCAGCCAGTCGCATAATCGGATATTATTTCGCGATGTTTACTAGCTGCGACCAGCCAATCGCATAAGCGGATATTTTGTCGCGTTTTTTATCCATTTAGACAACAGAATAGAGTATCAACAGAATAGGCTATAAGGGTAGGGTATAAGCCCATTGATACTCAAAGTTTCCTCACGACAATTTCCTCATTCCTCCGTTATTTAATTTAGTAGTAGATGATACCTAAAACATGAAAAACAAATTGTTTTTTTAGGACAATAGTACAAGCTACCCTTCCTTCTGTCACAGCCCCAACCTGACGCATTTATATCTGTTTTTCAACCCACTTACGCCTAGTTACATATTGGGGCTGGATGTTTCACCCCCAATAAGTAAAGAAAGTTTTTGCCAAGTAATAAGGCTATGCTGTCTGGTTGAGGTCGTTCAACTTAGTATTTTACTTGTAGTATTGTATAATTTCGGCCTAAACTTTTACAGAGTTTCTGCAAGCTTATTGTTTTATTATTGTTGTCATAAATAATGTTAACTGGAATGAGGTAGAAAAAAAATGCTGTCTCAACGAAATATGTACTGTCTGCAAACTTGCGTCGCAAACTTAGTTACGATTACAGCCCTTGGGGATAACAGGATTCAGCAATTAATACCTATGTAGTTGTAATAGATATTATAAAGACTGATAAGTTAGGCAATTAATATTATTAGGAGTGTTATTTGACGGGAAGAGTAGGAACACATTATATTTAGGTACTGCTGAAAAGGCTCACAACTAATTGAGGTATTAAGTAGTCCTGCACCTTAATTGCATTACACATTATCAATCAGACTCTGAATATTTTTTAAAGATATATCTCCATTGCTTCATATGTTCGAAATATGTGTCAGCTGTTACAATGAATATTATTGAATTGACAAAATGTAGTGTTAATGTGTTACACAACTACTCCGCTGGGTCAAATTGCTGTCCACCACCGTTGTCAAATTGTTTCCGTTTTATGAAAGGAAAACAAGGAGATTAGCCTCTTGACCCAGGACTGTAGTAGGTCCTGGGTCAAGAGGCTAATCTCCTTGTTTTTCCTTTCATAAAACGGAAACAATTTGACAACGGTGGTAAAGTTTTATTAGCCACTAAAGTAGCGAAATTAAGGTTACCAGCCATAATTACAATGTCTCATTGTTATCTGTCTAGTGTCTACTGTCGTTGTTCTCCTTGTGATCTACTCGTCAAATCTTGAAAAAATAATGTTGTCTTATCGAGCTTTTTCCTCTTTAGTCATTATTGGGTGGTGTAAGTTGAGTACTAGTTAATTCGATCAGGTTAAGGAACGCTTGCCGCGGTTGGTCCGTGGATACGTGACCATCTTTAAATACCAAGACCCTTCCGTGCTTCGGAAAGCACGTGGGTCCGGCTGAATTTCGTTAACCATCGATATACTGTCGTCAGTATCATAACGGGTTGTCAGAAGCCTCAAAGTCTGACAGCCAGTCAAAGGGCTGTCGTTGGAGGTCAGCTGCTTCATGTTAAATACTGGTATTCAGTTGCATGCGATCAGACTGAAAGCCGACCTCAATATAGGTGGGAAAAGGGTAGGTAGATTGATGATAAGATTCAACTACAGCGAAATTATAATTAGGTACTAGAATTTAAAAAGATTAACTAAAAATATCGTAGTTGTGTTCCACATCAGCGATGCGACGTATTTAATAGAATTTTTATAACAGATTGGAGGGGAAAGGAATGACGTCCTTATATGAGCACTTTTAAAACATACAGGATAAGTTTTTACCCAGTGCGCAAACTGTAACCATGAATTCAGCATATCATTCTAGACCCCCAACGTAGAAATTTTTAGTCGGTTATACAAAAAAAAATCAGCTGTTCCATACATTTTGCCCGCGTAGGTAGGTATTGCACTTTTCTAAGAAACATTTGATTTTTTGCGCACTGGATAAAACGTGCAAGAGTATAAAGGTGGTAAGCATAACAAGCTCAAAGACTGCACAATTTTTTTTACAACTCAAAGACAGACAGACACATGTTACCCAAACGTGTTAATGTGTACACAGCCTAACAACTCATCAACGCAACAAATGAATGAATGAAAATAAAAGAATGCTTTTAATTGGTAGTCTGTATCGCACGCCGCCGGCCACACGTCGAGCCACAGATGAATTAAAAACAAATAAAAAGAAGTGTGAATGTGGGAAATAAGGAGCAATTGTTTATGAATGTATTTTTTATATGGCAAGTTGAACAAGAATCGGCATAATCTAATATATAAAATTCTCGTGTCACAGTTTTCGTTGCCATACTCCTCCGAAACGGCTTGAACGATTTTGATGATTTTTTTTGTGCTTATACGGTATCTATGAGAATCGGCCAACATCTATTTTTCATCCCCCTAAATGTTAGGGGTAGTCCACCCCTAAATAATTTATAAGGCAAAACAACGTTTGCTGGGTCAGCTAGTTCAGTTATAATCATAGATTAGGGATGGTTTGTGTATAAGCTTAGGTATTCGAATATTAAAATTGAACGATGACGTAGGTAAGTTTTTTTAGGGAGTTTGTTACTGAGAATTTTTTTGTCATTATTTTGATTCCTGTAGGAAACAAAACCGGCACAAATCTTGTCGAAGTTGAATAAGTAAATTTAGCTATACCTATAATAAATTATTCTTTCCTTTTTACTAACACGCTTTTATTAGTTTCACCTGTACGTTTGTAAGTATGTTTGTTTGTTTGTAACCGACTCCTCTCGACTTGATTTGACCCACTTTAAACGGTCAAATTTCATTTAAACGTTGTAGACTTATCGAGGACCGATGACAATTCAATAATTTCAAAAAAAAAGTAGAAAAAAAATACTTAAAAATCACGCTTTTGTTGTTAGTAGAACTAAAAAATAGAAAATAAATAATAGTTTAAAAAACAAAAAACAGGCTTTAAAAACCAAACGAAAACGTAGAAAATAATTTAATTCTATTATAAAGCGTGGGGTGCTTTTTGAGGTATTTTTATAATCAATTAATATCAAGCACCCCACGCTTTTTAATAGAATTAAATTATTTTCTACTTTTTTAGTTTGGTTTTTAAAGCGTGTTTTTTAACTTTTATTTTACTAAGGAATGGGATAAGAAAGAAGTTGAAAACTATTGGGTAAATACAATAAAAAATATAAGTCGATTTAGAAATATTGTAATTTACATGAGCGCAGTGTTCCTATTTATTTTCTATGTAGAAGAATACAAAAGAAACTATAAAGTTAGTCTTATTTATATTGAGTAGGAGTTTGTACGTTCTTACTTACTTAACAATTCTCATTAAGAATTTATTTTCTACATTTTTGAATTTATTTTCTACATTTCTGCTACACCCCCACAATTTTACTAGTTAATTTTCTGTAACGTAATACCTTGTGACCTTTCCGGATTTAATATATTAGTTCTCTGCCTTTTTTAAAGTTATTTCCCGAGATGCCGTAAAAGGTAAGAACTCACTTTTGCATTAATTTAAGTACACAAGGAAAACCTCCTACTTTCCGATCAGCATAATAAGTTTGCAGTAGCATCCTTGAATCTAAGTTTACTGTTTATAGGGCTCGCCTCCTCTAACAATATGTTCTTTACCTAGTAGACATAATATATAGTTAGGGAAATCAATTGTTGAGAAACTTGTCATTTTACGTCAATTTGAATTAGAGAGATGTATTATAGCCATTATCCCTACACAGCTGTCAAATAATGCAAGTTGTGATGTAAATATACGGACAATTTAAGTTGAGAGTTAATTTACTTAAGAAATATTTTTTTTTTTTTTTTTTGTGGTTGGGAAATCATCAAATGACTTCTCCCGCTCTGGTTAGGAGCAGGAGGGCGTGTCAGACTTTTACTGACTAAAACCCAGCCATGCTTCTTCAGCTGCCTGTATGCCAGGGACCGCGGTATCTCTTTCGAACAACCCGCACCCCTAGCAGGCATCGGCCCTTGCGGGCCCCACCAGCTGCTGACGTCCTCCTGCGACGGGTCAGCACAGTGGCCCCGCCGCCAACCACTTTTCGGCCGCAGGGGATAGGGAGAGCGGCCAACGCTATACCGACACTCCTCTTCCCCTGCGGCCCCACCGCGTCCGCCATCAAACGGTGGCGGCCCCGTCCAGGCTACGGAAGGGAAGAGCGCTACTCAGAAGTACCGGCACTCCTCCTCCGCCGCAGCCTGTAACCCTCAGCCGCGATGCCTCCCATTCGACATCTCGGCCCGCCTCAGTTGCGATGCACCTCACCGCAACCTACTTTTTGGCCGCTACGTCGTCGGCTTGGAGGCACAAGCCCTGACGAGCGGCCCCACCTTGGGGTTCCTCTTCGCTTCACCGTGGGAGGGTGACCACGGTTACTGAGCCCCCCCGCAACGACAATGCGGGAACTCCACTGGGGGCGATGCAAAAGGCTTTAGATTACTAAAACCGATTTTATTTTACTATGTCATCATCAAATAATTTTCCTGAGCTTACAAAAATGTAAGTGAACTACACGAATGCCCCACCCTTTTGGGAAATAAATGTATGGTGTAACATTGCTATCGAAGTAATTAAGGAGCATATCGTGAACTTTCACCGGCGACAATGTGTCTTCCATAAACCAACAGAGAAATTAATTGTTAAACAAATCGACACCCTGCGCCATTGCCGTGTTTATACCTAGCCAATCAAACAGCTTTAAAAGATGAAACTGACATTAAAAAAATAACAATATAAGTCGGAAGTAAGATTTTTGAAACAATTAAAATCCATGAATGATCCATCATCTTGCCATAATAATCTTGGATGAAAGACTTGGCCTACCACCCCTAACAAGCGGGCCTTGGCAAGGGGCCAAGCAGTCAAAGAAACTGATTTATATCTTGTAGTTTATAGGCTTGTGTGATCAAACTAGGAAGTATTAGGCTAGTCTATGTGCATTGAAACATTGCAGAACTAATTTCATTGTAGTTAAAACTAGATGTTTGTCGTTGTTTTGCTTACAATGAAGCTACCGAAGATTAAAATAACTGCGTAATTAATAAAAAATATGGCAAAGTAAGAAGAAATAAACAGACAGAAAGTTCTGCTTTGTTGAAATGTAAGTGAACTATGTAGAGTATTCTAATTAAGTAAACTAATATGATTTAAAAGAAAGTATTAGATTTTTGTAAATTTGTTTGTTACGCTATCACGCAGAAAGGAGCGTACGGATTTGGATAAAAATTGGCACATGGGTACCACCACAACATAGACTTTTTGTCTCGTGATTCTCACGGGATCACCTTGGCGTTGCTATTCATTCCGCCAAGAATTACTGCTGTTTCGGGCTTCTGACCCGTAACGACTGTCAAAGGTCCTCGAATGGTAGCCGGGACCAACGGCTTAACGTGCTTTCCATGACACGAACGGGCACTGGTATGTAAAGATGGTTACTAGGGTGGTCCAAATACTTTTTTTTTTTTCATTTGGCCACCCCGTGAATTTGTTAGATGTATTCATAGTAAAATTTCAGCGAGATACCTCAAGTAGAAAGGGGTGCTCAATCGAGTGTTGTTTTTGAATTTTTGTGTAAAATGACTAATTTTTATTTTTTGTCACGGGACAGTTTTGTTTGTTAAACTAGTAAATACATATTAGAATAAACTTTTAAAGAGTTTTATAGACAAATTTAAGCAGTTGCGATACTTATTTAGTAGACTGTGAAGTGAATCAGTGTAATAAAATGTGTTCATCTACTCGAAAAAGAGAAGATTTTTTCTACCTGGGGTTTGAGATGTTGAGCCCTTGATGAGGCTTAACCAATTCCCTACTCTTGGGCAAGTTTTACTCCGTTATCACAACATATTAAATGAATCCAAAAATGTGAAAGATTCCGCGCATGTACTTATCCAAGAACATTACCGAAGGAGCACTACGATTGTCTTGACCTCGATAAGAACGTAGAACAGTTAGCTGAAAACACTCTGGAGAGTCTTACAACCACTCCATCTGGAGAGAATTAAGTTCGTGATGATTACGAAGAGCTAATAAAGTTCACCATGTTTATTTTGAGCAAACCACCTGCGAAGTTACACTGGCGCGCTCCAGGTCCGATTCATCATGCTCGTTAGATGGCGAAATTGCTGTATGCTTTGAAGATTTTTCTGTTTTGTTAGTTTTGGTGTGCTCATCTACACCAAAATTTGAATCGAATCGCCTTTGCCAGCAGATGCAATGACTTACTACTTTGGATGATCTTAAAATTGTGCGTAGCCATTGATTCCGAAATCGGTACAGCAGCTAGAGGTGGCTGATGGTGAGAAATAGGCCATTGTTCAAAAAATAAATTCTGATGGCGGTAATCGTTCAATACGAGGTGATTCTGCTAAGCTTGCCTCAGAGGTTACATTAGAAGCTTTTGCAACACAAAGAACGTTGAAAACGCTCTCAGTTCTTGATATCAAGGACTCTTTCTTGCAATTACCTCCTGAGACTTGGAATGACAATGTTGATAACCTTCAAGGCAAAAGCTGCGTCAAAAATTTGCGTGTTATTGTTAATGATACAGTAGAGAGAGGTGTTAGGGACCTAATTAGGGACTAAACTCAAAGGCAGGTTAACTGTAATTTAAGATATATAATCCAGATAGGTACAGAATTTGAGTTGGTAAACTTATGGAGTGCGCGCGCGTGCCGTCGTTGGAGATCGGTAGCGAAGTGGCTCGACGGCCCGCACCCTGCACACCGCTCTTCTCGCCGCCGCCCGCCGCCTTCCGCTGTCTCGCGACAGCCACCGAAGATTGCCGAGTGGTCGGAGGCGCCCGAACAAGAGGTGTTAAACTATTTGAAGATGACAACACGAAGTATCGTGTATTTAAAAAATATTTTTTTTATTCCTCATTCTTAGTCAGTAGACTAAGAATGAGGAGGAAAATCAATGTTTGCTCCACATCGTTGAACAAAACAGAAAAATCGTTTCTACTGAAACATCCAAAAAGGAGTTAACAAAGATAGTTTTGAAAGATTATGACTAATATTATGTTAGTTATTGCTTTGTTACCAAATTTTGTGCACATTTAAATACTTTGTATATCTACTTATTTGATTAAAATACTTGTAATATTAATAAACCTTAATTTACGTGTTTTACTTAAAATCCTTAACTTTTTGAAAGAAAATTGTAATTCGATGAGCACCCCCTTGTAAGATAGGGGGCTGAAATTTTTCACACGTAATAGGAATGGTAGGTGTAACGAATAAAGAGGGTAGCGACACCTAAATTTGAATTTGAATTGTTACTATCTGGGTCTGGACCCTAATGGTTACTCATCCACGGACCAACGGCGGCAAGCGTAGCTTAATCTCATACCACCAAATTGCATACCTCAAAAAGAGAGTACGGTCGTTGCCCTGCAGTAAAGTTTTATACTACAATGTAAGAGACAAAATGAAAATAGACGTTACAGTTTTATATACAGACTGTTACTAACGACACAGATGTTCCAATACAATCGCGTGTTCGACATAGCGTGATTTGCCCCCATACATTACCATTTGTAGCTTATTTACGGCTAAGTATCGGCGTGCCAGTTACTGCCACGTTTTAAACTGGCAATGTATTGCAGGCTCATAATTTACACTGTTGCAGCGTGATTGCAGCAGTGAATATAGGATTGCATGTGTTCGATTGCATATCTCAGGCAAATAGGGTATTTTACTCCATATGAGAAAAGATCTAAAAATATATTATTGAGATAGCTTAGGCAAATGCAGTCGGAAAATGTTAGTTTTAGTTCACGAAATAACAAAATAAATTTTAAAATTCAATTGAAAAAATTCAGTTTTTTTTTTTTAAATCTGTTTTTGAACAACATGAAATAGTAGCCGCCATGTTATTACGTCATACGGCGTGGCAATTGAACAACTTTGTACTTTTATTATTTTCGTGACCAAAGTAATTTTCATTTAAATAATATTTTGCATTCAGGAACAGCAAACCAACTACATATAAGTAGAAAAATAACTCATTTTTTAAATTATAAACAATTATCATATAAAAAATCAGCGCATTTAGCGCATATAGCAAACTGACGTCATACCCACAGAGCAATATAGCATCATGCATATGAAAACATGAAAATGTTAAATTTTAATACATTTTTACAGCACTAATCGATTACATTAAAATGTTGTTTTCAAAATTGGGTATAATACCCTATTGTGTGATTTGTGGGGTGTTAAGGTGCTATTACACCGGTAGGCGATACTAATATGGCTGTTAATACTCCTTACGATGGTTTTTAAGCTTAACATAACATCAAGCCTGTAATTCCCGAGGGGTAGGGCAGATGTATATCTATAATATAGTGTAGGTACACCCACGTTTCGCTAGCTGTAATATTTATGTCGTATGTATCAGGGACGAGCCTATAGCCATCAATCGGGAGCAAATCTGGACTCCGGGTTGCTACTGTGAAATTGCTGATGACAGAGCCCAATAACACTTTGCCTGAACTGGGAATCGACCCCAGGAACTCATAGTGAACAGTAGCGCTTACGACCACTAGACCAACGACACGACACACACACACATACGTCTCACACACACACACACATTACATATTACATTGCAATGTTGGCAACCACGTAGGAATGCAAGCATGATTGATGCAGCTACAAACTGGAACCGTGCACCTAGCTTCTGACGTTTCGTAAGTGTCCTTGCAGGTTTATGTGAAATAAAACATTTTGATTTATCAACACTTACTTTGGAACTCACTTACTTCGGAAACTGACGTCACTTACTTTGGAAATACAGGAAATCATCAAACAAAGAATTTAAAGATTCATACAAAGTGTATAATAGAAGATTAAAAACAATAATTAAGTTAACTCAAAAGTCTCAAAACGATTACTACATTAAAACCTCAGTAAATAAAGCGAAAGCTACGTGGAAGGTTATAAATAATTATAAAACTAGTGTAAACCAGCAGTTTAGAAGAAATGACAAAATAAATGTAAACGGTAGTCCAATCACAGATCCAATTGATATAGCTAATGAATTCAACAAATGTTTTTCAACTCAAGTACCAAATAAAAACTTTGTTAACCAAAGCCCGCCCTATGGAGCTACATGTAATAATTCAAACTCAATCTTCATGAGCCCGTGTACCCCCGAGGATATCGTTCAAATGATAAACTCCCATAAAAATACAAATAGCGCGGGATATGATGGAATATATATTAAAGTGATTAAGGTAGTGGCGGAAATAATAGCGCCAGTATTGTGTCATATAATTAACAAATGTATTGAAGGTGGGGTCTTTCCAACAAAATTGAAATCATCTGCTGTCATTCCAGTATTCAAAAAACAAAATAGAGAAGATATGAATTGTTATCGAGCAGTACCTCTAATACCTATCTTATCAAAAGTTTTTGAAAAGTTATCTATAATAATTTATGTAGCTATATGGAAAAAAAATACTTGCGGAGGAACAAATGGGTTTCAGGCAAAATAAAACTATCAATAACGCATTTTACTCTTTCTTCAAAACTGTACTAAAAGGCATGGATAGTAAAAAACACGTCTCAGCGCTTTACATGGATATGACAAAGGCCTTCGACTGCGTTAATTATGAAGTTTTATTAAATCTTATCTAAGTAACAGAGAACAACAAACTGAAATATCTAGCATTTCACATACTACAAAAGTCGAAAAGAAGTACTTATCGACACGTATAATAGTCTGAATATTATCAGTTACAGTCTTGTATCTCCTCCATTTATCAATAGTATAATTAACAACAACTAAAACAGGTTTATAATCATTATAAATTCCAACAATCCAATTTTATCTATCATTAAAAGTCTAGTCTCACTAAGTTGTACCTAAATTAAGATCTCTCACATACTTATTTGAGATCATACGAATCAAATCAGTCTCCGTAATACCTAATTATAACAAACAATGTTTGTCTTAAAAGCATAGTCACATTTGGTAGACAACGTCTAAAGTCTTACAAATAATATGTTTTATTAAAAAAACAACCGACTTCCAAAAAAAAGACTAAAAAGTGAAAAATAACTTAAATTTTGACTTTGGATATGTATTTTAATTTTTTGTCACCGCCTTCCGAAATTAAAGTTATTTTTCAGTTTTTAGTCTATTTTTGGAAGTCAGTTGTTTTTTTTTTTAAGTTTTTATTTTTCACTTTTTAGTGGTTCACATGTGCTTACCCCATCACAGCATCCCGGCGTGATGTTATATTACGAAGTGGTGTAACCAATAGACAGACATGAGATTTCAGCAATCCCAGTCCATTTGCTATCATTTATTGAGGAGTTCCGTGGCCTATCTCTGAAGTTCTTAATCAGATCTTCACCAAATTGAAATAGAACCACTCCTAGAAAGTACTCTTCCAAAAACTATCCAAATCGCTTCAAGTGTACCTATAAAATTTGAAGAGTTCTCTCTATTTCTCTAGGATCCCATCATCAGATCCTGACTTGATGATCATGGGACCACCTGGGAAGTATACCCTTTCAAACAAAAAAAATATAATCCAAATCGGTCCAGCCATCTTCGAGTAATCGGGGAACATACATAAAGAAAAAAAAAAGGTTCCGACGAATTGAGAACTTCCTCCTTTTGGAAGTCTGTTAAAAATGAGAAAAAACCGCATAAAAATATGGTAAAAATAAAATTAAAACAATCTTTTTTAATCTTCAAGATCAGAAGGATTAGAAGTTGGTATATTCAACCAAACTGCTCGTCTATTTTCTGGCATCAATGGGACCAGCTTTTCCATCTTCATTTCATCTCTTTCATCTTTTCATCTCTTTCTTCTTTTCCTCTGTTATATATACCTCGTGGAGCAACTTTTGGCCTAAGTTCAGGAAATGTTTTATTTTTTAAGACTTTACTTTGTAAAAAGTCCAAAGTTTGAAAGTCTTCGTCATCTTGATCATCGTTCGTCTTCTTCCTCCCTACCGCACCACCCGCGCATGCTCATATATTTGCGAGGACCATAAACATATTTACAGTAACTATCGATTTTACTGTTAGATTGATAAAAATAGTTTGATTTTCACCGATTATATTTATTTAGCATACATAGTAAATAGTCTTACTTTGTTATAAAAAAAAATGTATTCGACTATGGTTACGCTTTTCTTAGCATTGTTACAGTAAATATAACTGCTCACTCACTTACTTGATGTATGCTTACGGATTGGTTTTACTTTTTGTAAATTACACAAGCTATAAATAGAGTAACTACACTTAATGTGAATATGTGTAGCGAAAACACCATATTTAAAGAATGTCAATCTACCGGGACATTAGTTACTGTAAATATGATAGTGAAAATATTAAATAAAACATAATTTTAATACAGTAACTCTACTTACTGTCATTATTTTAAAGAACGGTTGAATTTTCTCAACATTTACTGTGATTGTGCTTATCGTAACTTTGTTAATAATTTAGATATAAAAAAAGAAAAATGTTCCATAGAGGACTTGATTTAAGGATCACAGTACTGTAAAATAAGTCATAACAACAGTAACACGACTTACTGTAATTATGACATCGGGGGCAGAACTGACTTCCGAAAAAACACTACAAGTGAAAAATGGCTTTAATTTCGGAAGGCGGTGACAAAATATTTAATACATATCCAAAGACACTTCCGAAATTAAAGTTATTTTTCACTTTGTAGTGTTTTTCCGGAAGTTGGTTATAATTTTTTTTTTTTTTGTTTCAGAGAAAAAATCTATTCTTTCCGGAAAACATTAGAAACAGAACAAAATGTGTTCACAGTGAACTCCAGGCTTCCGCAGGTAATATAATGAAAGGGTAAGGGTCAGACTATCCTGTGAAGCCTGTCGGTCAAGGTGAAGCGGTGCTTCCGGGAGAAACACGCGTGGGTAACTGTCATCAGTAGGTTATATGTTATGTTTATTATTACTTAAGGCTTACATCGGGATCTATTTATTTTCTCTAAGCTGTAGAGCCAGAAGTTCTTGTTCTTAGCGCGTCGATTGCAATCTGCATGGACTCAGCTCAGAAATCGGCTACGAGTTTGGCGCCATCTTTGCTTAGCGTTCATGATTTGCTGTACCGTGCAGACGACAAGACAAGCAGGACATGATTAAGTGTCCCATCGTTTATATTCCTGTTCATTTCACAACGAATACAAAATAATAATCCTAGCATCCCTTTAACATCCAAAGTCCAAGCAAAAGATCAAACTCCTGAATGTTCAACAAATTTCCAAGTAAACTCACTTTCAGAGGGTTATCCGTCTACTTACAAGGCGGGCGGCTGGCGTAGGGCGGACATTATATTACCGCGTACCGGATGTGAGCACGGCAAGGTCAGGGCGCCGCCGTACTTCTTGGGCAGAGGGAACGCGGTCCAAGTTTAAAGCGGAAGGGGGTTTTAGGTTTTTTTTGGAAATGTACAATGATTTTTTTTTCTAGGTGATATTTGAATAATTTTCATTCTCCTGCCCTTATATTTATTTGTAGGCCCCCCTTTCTAACCATATCATCATTCACACAGTCCACTTATCGTTTCTTTGGTCTTCGCCTACTCTTATAGCCATCGACGTTCATACTCCAAAGTTTCCTCACGGCTAAGTGATATTTCAATGAGCCAAAAAAAAAAGTAAATAGTGAAAAGTTTTGTCTTTCGTACTGTTTTAATAAGAAATTGGAAGACGGATTGAAGATGCTGAGAATGATTTCTATAGGAACAGCAACAAACAGTGATCGTCAATTTTCCTGACATGTTTGTCAGGAAAATAGACGATGTTTGAAAGGTTAATTAATATACGGTAAATTAAACTAGTGCACATTGCTGTGAATTATTAACATTAAATACTCTTCCAAAGCGGATTTTAATTTGCACCCGATAAATTTAAAAGTTTGGCTAGTCAGTAAACAAAGAGGAACTATATAAACAGTTAGTTACCACATCATGCACTGTGTGTGTACAACTTTTGATTTGTTTTTGGTGGGCGAACCACCGTGTGTATTAAAAGGTGGAAGTAAGTTTACCGTGCAGTACAATATCCATTGGCAAAAAGGCAACACACACATTCTATGCTCAGAAATAAGATCCCTCCGCATCTCTGAAGTCCCAGCCGTCATTCGTGGATCTTTGATAGTCGTTACTTGTCGTCAGAAGCGCAAAAGTCTGACAACTTTTATTACTCAGCTACGCAACAACTTTACGCAGTAACTGAGTTATGGAGGTCAGATAGGCAGTCGCTCCATGTAAAATACTGGTAATCAGATGCATCTGTTTTGTCTGGAAGCCAACCCCAACATAGACGAAAAAGGCTAGGCCAGACGATGATGACATAGTAAAATAAAATCGGTTATAATAATCTAAAGCCTTTTGCATGACAAATACGTAGGTACGTAACTGGTGTGTATAATTAACAAAACTAAATTTAACTTGAATCAACTTAGTGTTATTTTAAGTTGAAATCACGTGTGTGATTAGCAACTTTGAACTTAATTACATTACATTACTGATCTAGTTACACTTCGGGAGCGAAATACCTGTGTAGGTAGGTGTAACCTAATTAGTTATAAACACGAAGCTATGTGCCAGTTAATTGCCTGTAGGTTACACATGGCACTTTTTAACTAACTTAAGTACCTACTTATTTTGTTGTGACACCACTTAATTAAAGGTGTGTTTGACTTGACGGTCATCATCATTTCAGTCGAAAAACGTTCACTGATGGCCTTCCCCAAACAACGCCACTTCGACCGGTTCTGTGGCCATCGCATCCAGCGGATTACTGCGGCCTTGATCAGGGCATTGGTCCACCTTGTGGGAGGCCTCGGCAGTGCTCAAAGCTTATAAGGATAAAAAAGAAATTTATTTCATGTACATATTTAAAAAAAACACAGCGACAATAGTCGAACTGTGTTTGTGAATAAAAGTTCGAGCTAGTGTATGTACGACTTGAGTTCGTATTACAAAATCAATCAAAATCTAAAGTCATTTATCCAAACTAGGCTGAGAGTTAGCACTTTTTGAACGACAAAATTACATAAGACAGTCCCCCAAAACGCCCGTCCTTCACCACTTCCTAGTGCTTTAGCTGGGAAGAAGAAGTGGCGCAACAAACTCCCCAGCAGCACAGCTGTCTGTTAAGTTAGAATAACAAGAAAAATTAAGCTGGATAGTTCAGGAATACTTACTAGACAGTAGCACCCCGCTTTACTTATCATCATCATTTACTTATCAAACGTGTCCTTATCAAAAAAGCATATTATAAGATAAAAGACTACGTTGAAGACAAGGAAGTTTGGCGTTAATTCCTTCTGCACATGTGGCTTCCCTGGTAACTCATTAGCACCATAACTATGTGAGCGTCTATTAACTTCTTCCAAATGACAATGTTAATTTTATTAATTTTATTTTTTACACTTTTTGACATATTCTCGTCATTATTTGACATTATACAACACTTGTAATATCGAGTATTTATTAGTGATTCTAATGGAAATCATATCACTTGGTTTAAATAGGTTGATTTTACTTATGTAGATTCTTTTACATATTGTGAATGAGAGAACGTTGTAGGCCTACAGTTTCTATTTTTTATTTTCATTCCTGTAAGTACCTGGTACATAGTGACAAGCCTGCACTGTCCTCCCATGCCTAATATCACTGTCATTTGAAAACATTGTAAAACCCAATTATTTTTAAAAGAGTAACCGTGGAGTTTCTTGCCGGCTCTTCTCCATAGGAAGCGACAAATTGGAACCGTGCACCTAGCTTCTGACGTTTCATAAGTGCCCTTGCAGGTTTATGTGAAATAAAATATTTTGATTTTGATTTTGATTTTGACTTGTACAGTCAACAAAATTAATTATTAAGCAAATAAATACCCTACGTAAATTTTCCGTGTTATAGCCATAATCATACTACTTACTGTTAAAGAATAACAGCTGTGATTTGAATATACGGACAATTTAAGATGGTACTAAAATTGGGAAACAATGAATATGCCTACACTTTTTGTAAATCGCCCCGCTAAAGCTTGTAACATGACCCGTCCCTTATCAGCAAGGGTTTTGGTGGCAGATTAGACAAGCGTGGACATGGAGCCAGCACGTCCGGCTACTGCCAACGATACGGTAACCACTAGATAACCACGTTAATGGGTAGTTCCATGTTCGCAGGGCTTTGTGGGATTATAAGATCAGGGTGAAAGATACGGGGTATACCTACTAGCTGTTAACCCTGAGTTAGTTCGCTTTATATGGTCTCACAATGAGAATAGCGTTTTGAGGAGTGTAAAAGTTATGGCATTTCTATTTGATTTGGCAAAGTTGCAGTTCGTAATAAACATCGCCGTGTTGGATGACCACAGCACTCACATCAAATCATCAATCATCGATTTTCATCAATAAATAAAACTTTTGGTTTAGGAAAATGTAATTATTTTTTTATTAAATTTTCTTCTAAATCTGCTTTAGTCACATTAAAAAAAATACTGACACTGAATGGGAATTCGAGTCCTGTTTTGTAGTTGTAATTTTAGGTTTTCACAAATTTTGTCAATATGTAATTTTTTTTAGAAATTTGCGAGCTTAAAAATCTTATTGGGTTATACTATGTCACATTCATTCACAGGAGCTCGTAGGAAAATGATAATAGCCGCACCGGTTAACGTTAAAGGCGCTAGTGCAGTAGTGCTTGCCGAGGTCGGTCCGTAGATGGGTGACCAGCCACAACAAACCGTAACCCCTCACTAGGAGATACTGACCTCGGAAAGCACTGTAAGCAGTTTTATTTAAGTACCACTCCACTCTTTAAGGCTATTTAACGCTCCCCAAATAAAGTTATATGTTCACAGTATGCCTAGACGAGACTATTCCAAGCTTAGCGCCAGTGAGCCTAATTAGTGCCAGTCGGCTGGGCAGAGCAAACAACGCCGCTTTTAAACAGGCTATATCCAGCTCCGAATTATAGACGGGTATTATTTTTAAATAGCTTCATTTACTGCTCGTTGGTCTAGTGGGCAAAGCGCTATTGCTGAGGATGAGGTCCTGGGTTAGATTCCCGGGTCAGGCATAGTTTTATTGAGTGGGCCCCACCAGTTGGTGCTGACATCTCTTTGAGGCGCGCGTGGAACACAACGCGCCGTCGACCCGGGCTTGGTCCTTACTGGACAGCAAGCTACACATTACTCACCGTCCGCAAGCCCGCGCCTACGGTGGCCGGGAATCAGCCTGGGATTCCCGACGCCCAGGGCGTCTCCTGCGAAGGCTACGGCCGTGAGGGCGCATGTACTGCCTCTCCCTCACGTGCGCCGCCTCCCTCTTTGTGAGCATCACTGCTTCGTTGAAGGAGGTGACGGCGATGCTTCGCCCAAGTCGGGCAGACCTCCACCGTATGCTCCACCGTGTCATCAGGGCGATTTTCGCAGTGGAAACACCCGGGCGGTTCCTCCCGCCTTATCCGAAACGGCGTGACTAGGTTATGTATGTCATGTTGTTTTTCAGCAAGGCATATTTTTAAAAAAATCTTTGAACCAGGAATTATGCACACTAGCAGTACCAATTTCCTTATGAAATAAATTCATTAAAAAGTATCTTGATAAATAAAAATGCTCAAATTACCATTTATTTTTATTTTTCAAAAACGTTTTACAGAATGCCTTGTAGATAAATGTTATTATTCTGTGCAGGATTTCTTTAATTATGATTTTTTGTTTTATCTTTATCCTCTACTTCGTATTAAATTTGCATGCTATATTAAGGCATTCTGCCTTAATATGGTACATGGATCCTATTATATAATTTAACAACTTATTTTTATGTATCTACATTCTAAGTAAATAAAGACCATTATTCTATTCTAATTATCCAAATAAAATAATGTTTAATAAAAATAACAATAAACAATAAATAATAATAAATAAAAAAAACAATCAATAATATTTTTAATTATTCTAAATGGAACCTGATTTCCGAAATAAACGATTATATTATATATATTATTATATTATCCAAAATAGAACGTGATGGTGGGTAAATTTAAACAGATTTCCATCTATCTAATTATAAACAACAAAACAACTCCAAACAGATGAACTCTTTGCAATCAATCAAATTATAACCCTCTAAATCTACAGTATCGTTGTACAACTAATTTTGATATTAATCATTAATTTTGGCCGCCATTTTCACGTGAACGCGGAACTTTGACTAGCTCGTAGAGTTATAGCTAAAGTTGTGGCGGGGAGGCCAGGTATAGGTTTTTTAATTTATGGTTTTAATATTAGGCTTGTAATTAGGTTGGTCGTTTGAAGGCTTTAAAGGGTAAGCAGGGCTTGATGAATTTCGGAATTGACAGCTTTGTCAGTAGCCTAACAATTTATGGAGCAGCCCTGTGTTTAATTTATTAATTTTGGAAACTCTTTACCTTTTATAGTTTATTTTAGAAGATTTTCTTTCCATTATGATCTTATTTTTATTTCAATTTATATTGCGTATGTCGTAGACTTAAGACTAAAATAAGACAAATTTAAAAATTGGTATTTTGCCATAAATTTTAAATTCTACAGTCTATTGCTGGCTATCCTGTAGTTGGTGACTGTGTAATTCGGAAGCTAGATATACTGTAATTAATAAATCACAGATATTTAGTACTCGAGATCGACTTTATTTCTAAACGTTGCTTAAAGTTATGAGCAGTTTAAACAACTAAAATGTATGGTTTAAGCAACGTTTATAAATAAACCCCATTATGTACAGAAGCTGCTGGTGTAACTTTATAAATAAATAAATAAGTTATTTCTTAGTACCTATTATTATTATTTTGAATTTATTTTGAAGGATATAATAGTGACCTTATTGGTGTTCTTCAGAAAGGTCAGGTGATTAGTACGACTAGATGTATGAACGCAAAAAAGTAACCAAGGATCGTAGCAGGTGGCGTTCTGTAGTATCTGCCTACCCCCGTCGGAAGAAAGCGTGATTTTGTGTTTTTTAAGTTGATACAGCCAACAGTCAATGAGCATCGGGAATATTCGTTAGTTTCAAAGGCACGGTTTCTTTTTATTTTCCGTGACGTTGCAATAACAACAGATAACAATAAAAAAAGAAAACCTTAATGTTACCAGTACACAAAAATAAATGAGGTAAGCAGAACATTCAGTCTAGTAAACGAAAAAACGTGACCCGTATTTAAAGAGCCAACTAATTTGAAGATGGCGTTGTAACCGTAGACAAGAAAATAAGATGTCTTTGGAGAAAGACGTCAATAAATTAACGTTTAATGAAGGTTCTAAGTCCAAGAACTCGTTTTGAATACTAATTTTATCATTTTTTGTTGGTAAATTCCTTTTAAATTGAGATAAGAAAATTTTACCTGAAAAGATGAAAAGCGGCCAAGTGCGATTAGGACTCACACACTCGAGAGCTCTGTACCACCTTACAATATTTAACACTATATTTTTTCTTATTAACTAGAAATTTCTGAAAAAACACGTTTGTTGTACTTACCTTTAATTTTAAACTTTATTTTATTTTTATTGTTTTGTTGTTATAGTGGTAAGTAGGCCAGTAGTACTTACATACACCCTTTGAAATAATTTCAAGTGATACTTGAAAATACGGTATGGTACGGTGTTGGTATTACGTTTCAAAAGATACAGCCCTGTGTCAGACGGATGGACGGACAGCGAGGCTTTGGAATAAAGTGTACTATGATTATAACATTCATATTGAAGTTAATAAGTACGAGTGACCGTTTGTAAATTACCTACTAATAAAGATCGGTAAGTTATAAGAATCAAAATTAGCCATTAAAATAAATGAATAATTCAGATATCATTCAGATTGCCATGACAAAAGAAGCTATTCACTTTTTTTAATGTCAGCAAAGTTACTAAAGTTTTTCTTCACGCTTGTATTCCCCGAGGGCGCAAGCTTATTAGTTATTACTATCAACCGGGCGCAAATCTAGACTACGGGCTGCTACGGCAAAATTCCTCATAAAAAAACCCAAAAACACTATGCCCGAACTGAAAATCAAAAGCAAGACCTCACGCTCAGCCGTAGCGCTTGCGACCAGCACACCAACGAGGCAGTAACTTATTATAATATTATAATTAATCCTTTTCTTAAACCCGCTGCATAACATTCACCGCACTTCTTAAGGTGAACCTAGTCCAGATTTTTCCCATACAAACTTCGGGAGTGTATTACTCCACTTTTGGACAATGTACATCAAAAATTAAACATGGTATGGTTTTGTCTCATTATTAATATTGTCTGTACGGAAACAGAATACTAAAATAAAAAGCCATTCAAAAGTTAGGAGCTAAGAAAGATTCGTTTTTCTTGCGAATTTAACCTAACTTTGGGAGTGTTTTAGTAATAAAAGAAGTGTAAAATATGAAAAACTAAATCAGTACCGACAAAGCTCAAATATCTAAAAGTTCAATAAACGTTATTGCTTATTGATTTATGCAGTGGTTTTTTCATAAAACCCAATCTTCCGAAGGGCTGTTCTTAATTTTTTACGCGCTTGTTGTACTATAAATGATCCTGCATCTCACACAATAATGTTGTGCATGTAGACTAGCGTTTAACTGCTCATCACTGATACTACCTCTGTCGGACACGATGCCTGGTGAGACAGCGTGCTTTTTAGCCAGGCCCATCAGTGAGTTCGAGCCCGCGACTAGGTTCCCCTTAATAACATTCATTGAGAAAGACGTTTCAATCCCGCTAAGTTGAACATTTAGCAGCTGCATCGCGGCGGAGCGTCTATATAGGATTAATCTATCAAGCGCTGCAGCGGCTGACGGATTTAGTGATTTGTTCTAATTGCTATGAACGCGAACTGTAAACGGTATTATGTTCCTGGGCGCCTACTCCCTAAGCACGAAGTCCGTCGTTTCGGTCGAAGTAACGGGCGTTTCCAACTCCGTATCAATTAAGGACAGAAGATTAGTTTGGAGCTCGAACTAAGAATGAATGGCAACTCGAATTGACAGCTGTCCCTACTCTTAAATGTTTTTGCCCGTCCAAAAAAGTTGGTTAATTGGCTGTGGGATTCACTAAGAAGTTACGAACTACTTTCGGACGGGCCCGTATCTTTGTTGACGGAGTTAGGGTGTAGGTATTTGTTAACGTGATGGTTTTCGGTACTAAATTGGTAGAGATGTTTAGATGGTTTCTTAGTTTGTATGTGGTCACATGAGTGGATAATTCTACAGAGACCAAACTTCACACAATTGCGTTGTAAGTTCCTGTAGAGACTGAAATTTGTGACACACAAAATCAGCCTCGGAATTTATGAATGGCATCAGAAATTCAAACACTAGGTATTTAGTTAGTGTGCGGCTTGTGGTTAAGTAATAACAGCCGCACGGGCCGTTGGATCAGATTAAGCTACGCTTGGCACGGTTGGTCCGTAGATGGGTGACAATCTTTACAAGACCCCTCCGTGCCTCGAAAAGTTGTTGGTCCCCCTGTCATTCGTGGATCTTTGACAGTAGTAGCGGGTCGTCAAAAGCCCGAAAGTGACGACAAACCAGTTTTACCAAACGTTATCGTATTATTTACTTAACACTTTACGTAATTGGGTTGTGAAGGTCAGATAGGCAGCCACTCCATGTAAAATACTGGTATTCAGCTGCATCCGGTTAGACTGGAAGCTGAATCCAATATAGTTGGAAAAGGCAGGCAGATTGATTGTATAGTAGTTGGTTTGAAACCTAAAGCAATATCAGTTCAGCGCCTCACTTTGGCCTGTCTCGTCTAACAGAAGACGAGACAATAGCGTAGCATCCGAAACAGGATTCAAATTAGTTATTAAGCCTGTCAGAATATATCTAGGTCTCAACTGTATTTAAGTTCGTCTAGACATGTTTCATGTTTAATAAAACTACGAACGGGTAACGGACGGGCGGTCGAGTCCGGATCTGTCATGTAAAAGAGGTACCATGAATACTGTCAGTGTATAAAGAAGGGTTATATTTCGTTACTAAACGTGTTAAAAGAGTACAAGTCCAGTACCCAACTGGAACCTATTAATAAATCAAGCATAGATGTCTATCTATCTGTCTATTACAATAGGTTTTGCATAGCAAAAAGAAAACTGTATAACAGATTCGTTTTTGATTAGATATGTTCTATGTTATTTCTGTGGTCATCACAGACACATCGACCAATACGATCTCAGGAAGCTATATTGGTAGAGCAGTGCCGGTCGAGTAGTCAACGTCAACTTACAAGTTATCCGTCGCGGGTTCGAACCCACCAGGCGCGTTACTATGTGTAATTTATTTCACCACCGCTGCTCTCGAAATCGGTGAAGGAAAACATCGTGAGGATCAGCATGTCCTAGAACCAAAAATTCAAAGACATGTGACATCTACGAACCCGCAAAGGGCCCGCGTTGTGGATCACGGTCCACTCCCTCTCAAAATGAGTGAAGGCTTGTGTCTCAGCAGTTTAGCACATTTTAGGCTGATCATGCAAGCTCTACTGGTATTCTATTGCCGTTCCAGAAACAGCCTCATTGGTCATGAGCTTCTAAATACACCATTCAAACCGTACTAGAGCCACACTGCTGAGACCTGGGTGCTTACTCTGGAATATAATTCCGATAGATCGACATTGGTCAAACGTCAGTTGGTTGAATTAAGCGTCAGGGATTGGCTAGACTCAGTGAGTCCAGCCAATCCCTGACGTTTGGCTGACAATTCCAATGTCGATCTATCGGAATTATATTCGAGAGTAAGCACCATGAGAGGCAAAGATAAGGTATGGTGGCAGTTCAAACCCTGTTGAACTCCTTCACAAAGACTTCTACGGCAAAGGAAAATGACACAATCACAACTTTGACGTTCAAAAAGTGCTGACACCAGCCTAGTATGAATAAATGACTTTTGATTTTGAATATCACGAACACAACCCGAGCATACTCTCAATTTACTAATCTATTTTACAATACAGTTTCAAATTAGTCGTTGAAATAGCTCAAGGAACTTCAACGAAGAGGCTTTGAGTACGCTATCGGAGCTATATTGCCTAGCCTGTAGCCTGAGTAAGCATAACTAGAGCAAACTTACTAAAACTATGTTAAGTAACGTGCGATCTTAAGTGTGAGTTAAGCTGAGTTTACATATTGTAATAAGTTACTTAGATATGGGTGTGTACCCACATGTTGTTGGTGATAGGGATAGTTTGGGAGGTTCTTAGTAAATGGAACTTCGTGTGAGGCTATTATTTAGCGAATAAATTTTCACTGTTGATCGTGGGTCCCACAATGTATGTACGCGGTCATCAAAAGAGATAAATAACAAGGATCGTCGGTATGGTTCAAATTTTGTAAGAAACCGATGGATGATTTCGAATAAAATTTTATAAAATGGTCAGTTTATTTATCAAATTATATTTCATTCAAAATTATCCATATGTTTCGTACAAAACTTCAATCATATCCGACAACGATGGTTACTTATCTCTTTTGGTGACGCCCATCGACAAATGAAGTCAGCATATTCCCTAGCGTAAAAAAATTACATCGGTTCCGCGTCGATGTCCCTAATACAGGGGTTTGTGTTTATACATTCAGTAGGTACTTGTTTATTTTGGTTTATACCTCTACGAGGTTTAAAATATGGTCAACGATAATATTGTACAAAGAAAACATAATTAGCGTAACAATAAACTAGATTTAGATCTTCAAACGCCCTTTGTCAGTAAAATTTAACATCAGCACATCGCACTTAGTATTCCGTCGTCGCGGCATTCAACAAAATTAGACGGAATTCGTTTAACAAGCTCCTCTGAACCGTGGGCTTAACAAAGACGGATCTTGGATCTTGCCGGATCTTCCCGGAGCTATCCGGGATGCGAGACGCGAAACGAAGGATACTGGATGGATGGATCATTGAGAGCCTTATATTTAAAGGTGACAAAATTTACGTGGACGTTTGTCAACGGAAAAAGGATGTATAGAGTCATATAATAGATTGTATTTTCGGTTGGAAATTTGAAACCTAAGAAAGCGGTTAATGTAATAAGTTGGCAAACAGGCCGAATGTCCATTTGGTGGAAATTGGGTACGGCTGCCACATATCATGTTATTATGGAGACATTTGCGAAACTACGGTTCTGCCGCAAAGCCAACCAAGAAGCAAAAGAAGTTTTCTATGCATGTAATTTCGCATGAATATCTACCCTTATATACATTTAAAACCAGTATACAAAAATCTGATTAACGTATGTGTAAGTATAAGGTGGTATAGTGTAGGTAAATTTCCAGGAAAAGCTCTTAAAATCCTCTAGATTTCCAATCGAAATTCGATGCTGCTGGTCGAAAAATTTAATTGGTATGGTTTCATTAGTGCCCCGTATGTATTCCATAAAATAAATAATGACCATTCTTTTGTTTATCCCATAGACACTTTTAAGGCCACTCATAGGGCCACTTATAGTACTGTGTTTTGTATTAAATTACTTTCCGTATCACGTTATCTGCATACGTTACAAAAGTACATATGTTTGTACTCCGGATGTGTCGCAAATACTATGGGATATTACGTACATTTCGTTGTTTACTCAGAATGTATAATAAAGCCAAATTGTTTTGTAATGAACTGCGCTCGACAAACAGTAGGAGTTATTTATTTTGTTTGATTATGACTTTTGGGTGAAGTTAAACAGTCGTGACATATATTAGGCAAAAATAAGTCAAAATGTGACGTCACAAATTGTTAAAAGATGAGGCAGTTTTCGTGCTTTGGAAGGCATCATTTTATAGTTACCTTCTGCTATGATTTAGCACAGACTTTAATAACTGCATTAAAAAAATTGTTCCGTTTCCAGACATTTTTGCCAAGCCATTTTGCATAAATGTACGAAAATTGTTTAGCAAATTGGGATTCAATTTGATCCGAAACAAAACTGTCAGGCTTTTACATTTGAATGAAACGGAAAATTGGCGTAGAATTTGAATTTGATAAACATTTAATGATTCTAGCTGTACAATGTGGATTGCTAATTTCTAGTATTGCCTAATTGCTATCCAGATTAAAAATGCTTGTAATACGAGGTAAAGCCACTAGTGCAAGATTTTAAGTATTGTATGCCTTTTCCGAGAGCAGTGGTGGCCCAGTGATAACAGCTGCGACTTACAACTGTAGTTGTGTGAATTATTTAATAACTACTGCTCTTAAAACAGTGAAGTAAAATGTGGAAGACATCGACCAAACCGCACTGGGCCCGCGTGGGGCTCTTACAAAGAGAAGGCTTGTCTCCCCGCAGCAGGCACGTTATTACTGATTATGCGTCTTTTCCTAAATCAACGTTAGGGTCGACTTCGAATCAATCCAGATACGGCTGAAAAACTGAGCAATTACCGTCTGAACCCTACAATCCTATATAAATTAAACCCACATCGATCTCCTAAAATTCGATTGATAGTCCACGTATACGACGATGAACACGTAAAGCTATATTTATTTATCACATCACGTATATTTCTGGCCGACGAAGATATACATTATTGTAGGTTCAGTAAACCGATACCGTTCACACAATTTGTGAGAATAAATACCAAATCTCGAGTGTTTATTTTGAAAAGTGGTTTCAGTTGAAGTTGACTGATCCTTAACAAATTGAGTAGTCTTGGGGCATACTTAGTTTTGATTAACAATAACATGAAGTATTTTTGGTTAACAGTGGCTATTCATAAATACAAAAGTCTAAATAAAGGGTAGATAAACCCAATTTTCAATCGTTGTATAAATCTTCGATAAATCTATGAATTAACAGCGAATATACAAATATATTAACCGAGCAAAACAAGCTGCTTGCTGGACTAGAGACATTATTCCATGACCCGGTCTGGATCTCACGCTCAAAAGTCGTCAGACCAATGCAATGTCAGTTAAGTACAATTTATATTTTGGCTTACACCAACGGAAAATTTAATGATAACTGAAAGGTAAGTGAATTTCTGAAACCACTATCAAAAACTACAACCGACTTCCAAAAAGGAAAAAAAATACTAAGTGCTGAAATTCAGTGGCAACTGGCAACTAAATGAACAAGAAGACAGTTAAATGACATCAGGAACTGTCGAAAAGTTTTTAACAGAAAAAAACCTTTGTTTACTTATCACGATAAAGTTATTCAGAACTAATCCTTCTATCGCGGTGATTGAGAAAATCATTTCCCCGACGTCTCTAGATCCATGTTTATCACTGAAGTGTTATTTACAATACGGACTACTCGCCTCGGTAAACACTTGGGATTTGTTTATCTACACAAATTGTGTAAATAACGTCTGTTTTGGGATCTACGCCTTCCGCCGGCTAGTAAGAATTATCGGCTGCTAGATATTCATAGCTTTTAAGTTTTAGGAATATATTTTTGGGTAAAACTGCCTCGTTGGTGTAGTGGTCGAAAGCGCTACTGCGGAGCATGAGGTTGTGGGTTTAATTCCTAGATCGGGCGAATTGATACTGGGTTTTTACTATCAGGAATTTCTCTGTAACTTAAACTCAAAGCATTTATTTCAATTAAACCATTTACAGGCACTTTTGAACTGTCAAAAAGTCGATCAGTTGGATAGTTGAAGCTAGTTGCCCATTCCAAAACGTAGATCTCTATGGAGAAGAATGGGCAAGAAACTCCACGGACACTCTTTTAAAATCAAGTTGGATATTACAAAATCTTGGGAACATTACTCTTGTTGCTTCTATATGTGAGAGCAATGTAAAAAAAAAATGTAAACAATTCTAAATATAAGATTAAAAATAAGCCCTGGAAGTTAGGAGATGACCAGTCTCAAACGACGGCGCCCGTTCACGAACTTGACGCGTGGATCAGCACCATCCAGCTCAACCATTTTGTAGGGAACCGAATGATCCAACACACGCGCCACCATCAGTGAGACATTTTCACATTCAAGTGAGCATGACATAATTATTCTCGACTGCCACGCTTTTTCAAGTCAACGTACATCAAAACAACATAATAAACGGGTGCATGGTACTCACATTTACAAAATTTAAACAAAATTCTTTTAAATTATACAAAACTATAGTTTGCAATGTATTTGAGATATTAATAAAGTTTTGTTTCCAAAAAGAAAGAAAAATCATTTAATATCAATTGAAATTTTATTAAATAACACTTGGTTTAGTAAAGTCCGGAGTCTGGAAATGTTACCGGTCGAAAGACTCGCCCTGTATTACTTGAGTCTTAAATATAACGTGTGGACTGTGGGTGTACTAAAGGTTCACCTTTGCCTAACCCTTTGGGAATTACAGTCGTAATGTTAAGTTATAGATACCGATACAGTGATTTAAAGATGAGGTATATTGCTATTTAAAGATGCGTCTGATTCGAGTACCTTGTTCCGTTGATATACCTCATTTGCATAGATTTTGTAGGACGTAACCAATTCATAAAGGAATGTACTTTATCGATTTTATACTATGTCATTATCCAGCAACAACAAACACCTTTTCAGGATATAAAAGGCAACCGTAATGTCAAGAGTCAAGAGAACACGCATTTCAGTCTGCTAGTAACAACTAACTGCAACTGCGGCAGTACCTAACTTGGTTTCCGTACATCATTTTCGGGGGGCCTCTGAACATAAGTGCTGTGCTGTGGGTCCCCCTATAGCGCAGCATCTTGTGAAAGCCTTCTTGTGACAGTCGTGACGTGCACATGTCAACTATTTTATTCTGAGCTAATTATTATTTATCTATGTTTCTTGTTCTTTCTGTGACAAAGAAATCTTTTTTTTACACGCTTTATATTAGCTTCACTTGTATGTTTGTTTGTTTGTTTGTTTGTATGTAACCGACTCCTTTGGACGCTATTTTGACCCACTTTAAACGGTCAGATTTCATTTAAACTTTGTAGACTTATCGAGGACCTATGACAAGTCCATGGAGTTTCTTGCCCGTTCTTCTCCATAGGTACCTACGCTTTGGAATGGGCAATTAGCTTCATCTTTCTAACTCACCGACCTTGAAAATTCAAAAGTGCCTGTAATTGGTTTATTTGAAATAAATGCTTTGAGTTTGAGTCAATAATAATAATTAAAAAAAACACGCTTTTGTAGTTAGCAAAACTAAAAAATAGAAGGTGCTTTTTAAGGTATTTTTATAATCAATTAATATCAAGCACCCCACGCTTTTTAATAAAATTAAATTATTTTCTACTTTTTAGTTTGGTTTTTAAAGCGTGTTTTTTAGTTTTTTTTTAAACTATTATTTATTTTATTGTTTCTTTCTTTCAATCACTGAACCATTCTAACAGGTGTAATAATTAATTACTATATCAGTTATTAGGTTGGCCATGTTCAACAGTGGTTGAATTATGTGAAGATATATCTAACTGGGTCAAGCTAGCACTTCACAATGACAGATTTATTGCAACGAAGCTTAAAGCTGACTCGGTTTCGGCGATACTTCGGCGACGATTAACAGCAACACTAATGCGAATGTTGACCTTAGTTCGCCGAAACATAATTAGATAAATTGCTTTAATTTTCTAGTTACAATATTGGATTACAATCATCAAAAATCAAAATCAAAAGTCATTTAGTCAAACTAGGCTGGTGTCAGTATTTTTTGAACGTCAAACTTACATAAGTCAGTCCCCCGAAACGCCCTTCACCACTTCTTAGTGCTTTAGCTGGGAAGAAGAAGTGGCGCAACAAACTCCCCAGCAGCACAGCTGTCTGTTATGTTAGAAGAACTTGATTCTATAAAATGGTAGCTACGTAATTGTCGTTACGAAACATAAAATTAAAATATATTCCATAGGTATATCAGCTAGCACACGCCAATATACCAAAAAAAATCATTAAAAGTTTACTCAAGCAGAAATAAATATAAAAACAAAAACATAAACAGAAAAACCTAAATTAAGCCTCCAGGCATACAGGGCGTGCCGCTTACGTATGCAATGCGGCATTATGTTCACATAGTTGTAGCTAGAAATGATAAATGAATAATAATACCAGCTTATTATAGTCCCACTGCAAAACAAAGCCTTCTTCCTATACAGAAGGCGCGAGTATTGATCACCACGCTTGCTCAAGACGGGTTGGTGATTTTAGACTTATGTTGACTACTTTTGCACGGAGCTCTAGTTCTGTTTCAAAAATATCTGACAGTGAAAGTAAAACTATGATGGGATCGGCTTCTCGGCTTGAAATATAACCAGATGCAGCCGAGAACCAGTATTTTACTTGTAGCGACTGTATAGCTGACCTCCACAACCCAGTTACTGGGTAACAAGATACCCTTTAGTAAAACTGGTTGTCTGACTTTCGGGCTTGTGACGACCTGTACCGACTGTACGACCAATAGTTTAACATGCGTTTCGAAGCACGGAGGAGTCTTGGTATGTAAAGATTATCACCATCCACGGACGAACCGCAGCAAGCGTAGGTGATAAAAATAAACTTCCTTCTACTACTGCACTTTCCTAATTTTTTCACATAAAAACACTACAATTTCCATCCCAACTAGTAATCAAGGAACTTAGTTTATTCGTGTGCACAGCAGTGGCCCTAATACCGCAACATAATTACGATTGATCAATCAAATTGGGTCGCTCGCCGTCCGCCGGGCGGATTGATTGCACCAAATTCTGAACGTTATTACAGCAAAACATTCGATTTAAGCCTTCGGATTACATAGGCATAAAATCACGCCTATATTCGCCGAAGGGTTAGGCAGAGGTGCACATTGAGTACACCTACATTTGGCCAGTTATATTTCAGCCGCATGTCATTAACCGGGGCGCAAATTTAAATCCCGGGCTGTTACTAGGAAATTCCAGATGAACAAACCTAATCATCCTTTGCCCGATTTAGAAACTGAACCCAGGACTTGAGCTCAGCAGTAGCGCTTGTGTCCACTAGCCCAACAGGCTGTAACAACTGCAGCCTATGGATTAAGTGTGCTTTTACTTAAGGGGAACCTAGTCGCGGGCTCGAACTCACTAATGGGCCTGGCTAAAAAGCACGCTGTCTCACCAGGCGTCATGTCCGACAGAGGTAGTATCAGTGATGAGCAGTTAGACGCTAGTCTACACGTACAACATTATTGAGTGAGATGCAGGATCATTTATAGTACAACAGGCGCATAAAAAATTAAAAAAAATCCTGCGGAAGATCGGGTTTTATGAAAAAACCACTGCATAAATCAATGACCAACAATACATTTAATTGAACTTTTCGATATTTGATCTTTGTCGGTACCGACTTGGTTTTTCAGATTTTACATTTCTTTTATTACTTAAACACGCCCAAAGTAAGGTTAAAGTAGCAAGAAAAACGAACCTTTGTTGGCTCCTAACTTGTTAATGGCTTTTTATTTTAGTATTCTGTTTCCGTACAGACAATATTAATAACGAGACTAAACCATACCATGTTTAATTTTGGATATACATTGTCGAACAGTGGAGTAATACACTCCCGAAGTTTGTATGGGAAAAATGTGGACTAGATTCACTTTAAGAATGGATAATAGTAATATACGGTTTTTGGTTTCGATGACAACTCGGTTTCGGCTTTTGTTGTTTGCGCCTTTGACGTTAATTATATTTTGAAGTACTACTCATTTCGGCTTAGGTAAAAACCGGTTTCGGCACTATGTAAAATCGCAGGTTCATCTTAAACTTTTTCCTAAAAAGGTTTCGTAACTGACGAAAGTTTGGGTACACCTCTGCTTTACCCATCGAGGTTTACTAGTATGATGTTATGATATTGGTTTCCTGGAACTGAACCGTTTGCTTTTCCGAGCTGAAAATAACTAAGTCTAGTTGGTACCTATTTGGTCGAAATTGTGACGAAAGCTTTAATTACTGATGAAAGGATTTACCTTCACATTAATGTTTACAATTTAACCAGATTTACTGAAAATTGTTCATCTTAAAATATGCCCGAATAATTATATAAATTTGACTAAAGTTGTTTGTGAAAACAATGCGCCAGTTATGTCGTAAATAATTATGTTGAGTTCGTTGTAAAGTAAGTAATAAGAAGGTCAAGCAGCACACTTACAAACTCATTGTTCCAAGGAGAAAGAACGCGGTTCCAGCAGAAAAACGTGGTTTCGGCTTTAATGATAAGTTTGATTACACAATCTGTTTAATTGTTGAGGAGTTTGATGTAATGATGCAATTTCATTAATAAAATATATCTACATATACATTGTAAATAGATAAAGTTTGTAAGTTATAGTGTAGCAGATCATCTGCGGAGCGGAGCTACTATCAGATTTCAAAAATTCTATTACTGAAAGACTTACTTTTTAGTTTAAAAACGAAAACTCGGCTACTGAAAAATCACGCTCGAAAAAGTAAGCAGATAATCTGCGGAGCGGAGCTACTATCAGATTTCAAAAATTCTATCACTGAAAGACTTACTTTTTAGTTTAAAAACGTAAACTCGGCTACTGAAAAATCACGCTCGAAAAAGTATGACACAATAAAATATTCTCATTTGAAATTGTAATGTACACACGGCTACACACCAAGCTATATATTTCCAGTTTACGCTGATTGCTGATCTCGCAACGGAACGGAAATTCTATACAATTTGAAATCAGCTTATACTGGAAATGTATAGCTTGATGTGTAGCCGTGTGTACAAAACATTCAAATTTTTACCGAATAATATTAATTAAATAAACAACTTACACGTAACATATTTTTATGTATTTAATATATATTCAAAGTGATGTTTAGAGGATGATTGCTTACTACTGTTCGAATGAATTGTTTTGATAGGGTAGGTGGCATACTTACGACTTTCCTGGCTATCATTAAACATAGATATATATATTAAATGTCAGCAAACTGTTTAGGTTTGGCATTTCAACAGTTATTTATTGCTTGTAAATAGAAGAAAAGCACGTAGAAAAAGTAAAAAAAATAGGGATGTACACTGGAGGTTCTTACAAAGAAAAATTAGATTTGAGATTAGATAGGGTCATCGAACGAAAACTACCATAATCGGCCTATAAGGTCCCACCGCTGGGGCACTGGCCTCCTCTCTTTGAGTGGGAGTGGGCTCTAATCTACGACGCGGGCCCAGTGCGGGTTGGTAGATGTCACATGTCTTCGAACTTTTGGTTGTAAGACATATCGGTTTTCTCACAATTTTTCCCTTCACCGATTCAACGAAATACTTGGTTAGCTTACAAACAAGGACATCGCTTCTCTCTGTACCACAATTATAATACTGTTCAAGTTAATTTGCCAGCGGACGTCACTCTGGGAGAATTTATCGCAGCCACGACTTTAGCGACGCCCTTCATCAATTTATTTTGAGTTTCGGAAATGAATGTTATAATATTCGGCACTTCGGCTGAATTGGAGGTACCAGTCACTGATGAACGTAATAACATCTCTTTTATAGGTACATTGGCAAAAACTGGTTGTAAAACAAAATTGTCTGTCCACCATTTTTGGAAATCTGGCCTTTCAATGTTTAACACAGGACAACGATAAAGTTACCATGACAAAAGACTCTGCACTTTACCGACACCGAAAGGAAGTCTGTAAAATACACCGGTGAATGAAAAGTTGTGTGAAAGCGGTTGTCATGGTATGAGCATGTGATGCAAAGGAGTGAGAAAGTGTCGTGAGGAAAGTTTTTTGTAAGAATGTGGATGGCTAGAAGAGAAGGGAAGACCGAAGGAACGATGGATGGACAGTGTGAAAAATGATATAGCAAGAAAGGGGGTCACCATCATGATGATGAATAATAATAGAGAAATACGGATGAAAAGTCATGTTGCGCCAATCAGAAATAAATTGGTAAACGGGAAAGAGAACGATAATGACGATGATCTTACCGACACTCCCAAAATAAATAGTAGTAATATCTAGCGTGAACATTATAAAAACTAAAATTACGAAGAATAAAAACAAAACAATACCTACTTAGCAGTCAAAATATATTTCGCAAAGCAAAAGCTTATACAAAATCGCATGTTTCAAAGAGTTCACTTACAGCTTCTCTCTTATTTTCGTTTTTGCCGCATTTCACTTGTTAAAGCTTAAAACCACGTTACCTACAATGAAAATATGTATTTCTACTGTAATTGATTAATTTCAAAAGATAACTCAATTAAAAATAGCATTTTCTGATCAAAAGTGATTTCTTAGCATAACATCTACACAAAGTTTTCTCATTCGTACCTAGCACTCGAAGAAGGATCGACTGTTTATCAATTAAAAGTGGGCAGAACTACGACACTAGATTATAAAAAATCCAAAGCTGATCATCTACAAACTTATTGAACTTCTAATGATGCAAACTTTCTTTAATAATCGAGTCTTTATTAAACATTCTGGTTTAGTTCTCTGAACCAGTGGTCTGATTCAGTGGTCTGATTCAGTTCTCACAGTTGGTCGCAGTAAGTAAGCAAGGGTATGCGCGCGAGTCGAGCGAGCCCTACATCTAAATTGGTCATAGTTACTTGGCCATTCAGTACTTTTAGGACCCCAAAATAGAAACTATTTGAGGTACAAAAAGGAGGCGCTTTTATTATATTAGAGTGTTCAATAATATTTTTGGAGGGCAAAATGGGAATTATTGATTTTTTATTAACCTCTCCATGCCTTTAAAAGCTCGTTAAACTGTCTGTCATAGATCTTTAATAGTCGTTACGAGTAGTCAGAAACCCAAAAAGTCTGACAGTCTTACCAAGGGGTATCATGTTACCTATAAGTAACTGGGTGTTGGAGGTCAGCCTTCGGGTTAGACTGGAAATCGAAACCAACTACATAAGTAGGGAAAATGCTAGTTAGATTGTCTGTACTTTGTATGATCCAGGTACAGTTAATAGTTGCTCCTCTTGTGACAACTCTGTCACATCCCGAGGGACATAAAGTTGCCCTCCGTTCAATGTGGTACACCGTCATAAGTACGTGAGGAACAGCGACGTGCTGTCTCCCCAGGGTTACTTCACACGAGCTTAAAGAAACATGCAAGACACTCTTCGACCCTGAAGGTACGCCACTTGGGGTTATGGTCTTGTGGTGACAGGAATGGCTCTAGGTAGTCGACTTTGTCTCAAAAATGGTGAAGGAACACATTATAAAGAAACCCGCGTGTCCTAGAACAACAAATTTGAAGACATGTGACCTCTAACAACCTCACTGGGCCCGCTTGGTGGATACAGGTCACTACCTCTTACAGAGAGGGGACCTGTACTTTCTGAACATTACTGACATCGGTGAAGGAAAATCTGTGCGAAATATGCAAGCGTCTGAAATCGCCAACCCGTATTGAGCAAGCGTGGTGATCAATGCTCGAGCCTTCTGTATATGAGAAGAGGCTTTGCCCGGAAGTGGGATAGTAATAGCCTGGTATCATTATAACCATTCCTCTTTTAAGTAGATTATCCTTGAGGTCAGTCCTGTCTTGGTTTCATTCGCTGTTTCCTATAAAATCTAGTTTTCCCTGAATGCTTACAGTCTAACCATAATTATATGAACCAGGCACTTCTGAATTGTCAAGGAATTGGTTAGTCGGGAAGATAAAGCTAGCTACCTATTCCAGAGCCGAGGAGGTACCAATGGAGAAGAACGGGCAAGAAACTCGAAGATATAACCACATATTAGCGCCGTCAAACTCATCATCATCTGCCTAGCCTTTTATGTGGTTATACGTCCGTAACTTGAGGTCCGGATACCATTATTATACATGGAGCAGCTGCCTATCTGACCTCCACAACCCAGTTACTGGGTAATATGATACCCCTTGGTATGACTGTATGTCAATCTATAGTACTATAATAAGTTACCCTGTATTATCCAGACTTATAACACACATTATCAAACACTACAGTTAATCTAAGTTAGCCCCAAGTGAAACCTAGTCATTAACAAACACAAACATTTCCATCAGCCGGGAATTGAATACCGGACTTCGACCGAAACTTAAATTACGTGTTATGAACTCCGAATCCATCAATGTACATTTGAACTAAGTTCTAAGTTAGGACTAAGTTAGGGTAAGTTAGGTATATATAAGTAATTCTGTTTGAACAAAGAATCAAGTAAGACTGTTATTAGGAGTTTGAAACTACGTTACTTGACTGTCAAAAAATAAACGTATTTATTTATTTATACAGGGTAAGTTATCCAGTACGCAAACTGTAACCATGAATTCAGCATATCATTCTAGACCCCCAGTGCAGAAATTTTTCGTCGGTAATACAAAAAAAATCAGCTGTTCCATACATTTTTTTTTTGTAAAACCGACGTAAAACTTCTGTGCTAGGGGTCTAGAGTGATAATTATGCTGAATCCATGGTTACAGTTCGCGCACCGAATAAAAACGTATCCTGTATATACTAAAATGTACACCACAAAAAACGTAGTTGGGAGGTATATGATTTCAGGAGACTTTAAATTCAAAGTAATAAAGTTTCGCAGTTTCGTTGCTCTCCCCGATGGATCTAATTATACTAAAAGTGTCTCCAGGTACAACGAAATGTAATTTAACTATCATGGAAGATGTAGCAAGTCTAAAATCATAAAAGTAAATAAATATGAATTGATTTAATGTAAAAGTTTCAATCGTTTTTTTTTTTTTTTGGGTGGGAAATCATCAAATAACTTCTCCCGCTCTGGGCGGAGCGGGAGGGTGTGTCAGACTTTTACTGACTAAAACCCACACGTGTTCCCTCAGTTGCCTATGTGCCACGGGCCGCGGTATCTCTTTCGAACAACCCGCACCCCTGGCAGGCATCGGCCCTTGCGGGCCCCATCAGTTGCTGATGACATCTCTTTGAGGCGCGCGTGGAACACAACGCGCCGTCGACCCGGGCTTGGTCCTTACCGGACAGCGAGCTACCCATTACTCGCCGTCCGCAAGCCCGTGCCTACGGTGGCCGGGAATCAGCCTGGGATTCCCGACGCCCAGGGCGTCTCCTGCGAAGGCCACGGCTGTGAGGGCGCATGTACTGCATCTCCCTCACGTGCGCCGCCTCCCTCTTTGCGAGCATAACTGCTTCGCTGAAGGAGGCGACTGCCAGTCATGCACTCTCGCTCCGTACCATGGCCTGGACCATGGTCGGACGCGAGAGATCGCCGCCGCCGATCACCTCCACGAGGACACGGCGATGCTCCGCCCAAGCCGGGCAGACCTCCACCGTATGCTCCACTGTGTCCTAAAGTTTCAATCCTTGGTTATGCTTTTTAAATGTTGATTTTACAAATAAATAAATGTATGTGCTGATAGGCAATACCTACATAGATTATTGGGATAGACAACAGAGTACTTTTACTATTTGGGATAGACCGAGTAAGAAAGAAAAAAAATATTGTCTTTCTTTCTTACTTGGTTCTTACAGGTTAAGCAACATATGTACATATATATGTCGTGGCCATATCGTAGATTTTGCTCACTTCCTGAAATGCTCAAGAATTTCAAGAAAACGTCGCATTTTCATAAAAATTATTGTTTTCTTCTGGTTCTTATATTACAGAAGAAGATGGTCGACGTCAGGTTGACGGAGCCCCACTGCGTGGGGCTCCTATTTCTGTGTGCAGGGTTTAAAGGAACCTAACCAAACCGAACCTCGGGGTGCCCCTGACGTCGACCGTCTTCTCGAGAGAAAATTCTCGAGCATTTCATGAAGTGAGCAAATCTACGATATGGCCACGACTTATACACACATTATACACCCTTAAAAAAAATCTATATTATAACAAGTATTGTTTGCCTCACGGTCCAAGCTGCGTCAAGGTTCAGTTCAGCATTCATGCCAGACTACTAGTGCCTGACACTGGTTTTCAAGGAGGACCACCTGCTTTCAGTAGTCACTGGGTTGAATTCCCGGTCGAGACATAGCTGTGGGACCGATAGGAACTAAGCGATACTAGTAAGCCAAACTGTGAGGACGTTCCTACACCTCTGTCTACTCACTTGCCAACATCATGGCGTAATAATAAGACAGTCAATCAACCAATCTGCTTGGTTTTTCCCAACTATGTTAAGATCGACTTCCAGACTAAAAAAAATCAACTGAATACCAGTATTTTACAAGGAGCGACTGCCTATCTGACTTCCACAACCCAGTTACTGGGTAATACGATACCCCTTGGTAAGACTGGTAGTCAGACTTTCGTGCTTCTGACTAACCGTAACGACTGTTAAAGATGTATAAATGTCAGCCGAGACCAACGGATTAACGTGCTGTCCGAAGCACGGAGGGGTCTTATAATGTTATGGATGGTCACCGATCCACGAGTCGACCGGAGCAAGCGTAGCTTAACCTTCGATCGACCTGTGTGAGTTATTATTTAGCCACTAGCTCCTCTATTGAAATCGACAGTAACACCAAAAATATTAATGACAAACGACTACTTCAAACCAATACTCTCACAAAGTATGTAAGCCTCGGTTCACACGATCTAATTGGCAGTCAGCACCGCGCACGCCGCCTGGCGTGGGAAAGTGGCAACTTGCCTCAAAGCTTTCCGCCCATTGTTACCGAGAACTAAAAACTTGCCGAGTTCCATAGAATTATAGTACGTTATGACTAGGGCTGGCAGGAAATAAAATGGAGGAAAGTGGCCGGAGGGAGTCAAAAGAAAATGTGAAAATGAAATGTGTGGAAAATTGAAATGTGTTTGCAATGAAGTCGTCTGGTGTTTGTAGAAAGGTAGTAATGTGGTGTGTGTGGTTGTGGATGGCTGACGTTTGTCCTAATAAGGTGCTGTAATATAAAGAAAACAAGAACATGGCTCTTATGATACAGTAATTAATTAATAGAAGGGTCAGGGCTGCACATGTATTTGTACCTTTGAGTGTAAACAGATAGAATAAAATAGAATTTATTTGCAATTAAGGGTACAAAAGTAGATGCAGGTATCACAATACAGAGTTCTGCCACATTTAGAAAGAAAGAAAAGAAAGAAAAATAGATTTATTTGTCACAGAAACACGTGCATATAAAAGATGACATACTTAACATTAAAGAGAAAAAACATGATACACACACAGATATTTATACATAGGCATAAAGAAGCTTTTCACTATTCGGCATGCAAATATTTTCATTATATAAAATTATTAAAATTTGAATTCTCATTAAAAAATTAACTTAATTATTACACTCTAATTAAATAAAATTAAATAAATAAACAATAACAATAATAATAAATTAATATTTTTAATAATTAATTAGATAAATTAATATTGCCTTTATTCATTATTTTACATATATGTTACATTTTTAAGTATTTGTATGTATTGAAAAATTAAGAAATAAAAAAGATTGTCGTACAAAAAATTCGCAATCTATGCAAACCGTCTTAATAAAAAAATGATTCTATTGCGAGATCCATGGGTGAACAGGTAGAGTTATTTCCACTCTCTTACTTTATAAAACAACGTGCGATATATACATAATTAGGAAACTTCTTTACTACATAATCTATCTATCTACATACACATGTCATATTATAAATTAAAAGTCGCTTTTCGTCTCTGTCCGTGTGACCTCGTTGTTTTTCCGAACTACTTATACGTACCGTTTCGTGTTACGGTTTTCATCATCATTTAGGGAATTTATTCCGGGAGGTTTATTTGTACAACACATTAATATTAACCCTCACATTATAAAGCATTCTCAATGTTTTATTAAGTCTTTAAAACCTGACGAAACAGGGGTGGTCGCACATTAAACTATGTAGGTACGAGTATACACACAAAAACCAGACAACGGTCCATCCATCACGACGACATCTATCCAAAATTACACAAGCCAAAAAAAAACTTTATTATTTTTTCTCGACAACCCTAATTAGTAAACCTGAGAGTGAAACGTCGGTCGACAAGGGTAGCGTGACGAGTGACGAGCTCAGATAACATTGTGTGAACATCCCTTTATAAGGGCGCGCGCCCAACCGATAGTTTGAAGGAGCAAGCGCTTCTTGTGAGGATTGTCACGTCCTTACAGAAATGATACGGGCTAGGGTTTTGAAATTATGTTCTGTTATTTGATAAGTTAAAATAATTTTAATTTAATCACCTTTTTAGAAGTTAGTAGAAAGACTATTAAGTTCTAGAAGAAGCCAACTTTTAGGATTCGCCCTCTAGTCAGTACTTACGCAATGTCCATACTTGATTTTGACTTTGAATTGTCGTTTCGCTCCACAAATGAATGAAATAAAAATTGAAACAGGCAAATCGACATTTTTGTATATTATATAGAAAATAATGCCTTGCCTCGAAAACCACTTTAAGCCGTTGGTCCCAGCTGTCATACATGGATCTTTGACAGTCGTTACGGGTCGTCAGAAGCCAGAAAGTCTGCCAACCAGTCTTACCAAGGGGTATCGTTTTACCCAGTAACTAGGTTGTAGAGGTCAGATAGGCAGTCGCTCCATGTAAAATACTGGTAATCAAGTGCTTCGGTCAGACTTGAAGCCAACCTCAAAATGGTTGGAAAAGGCTAGACAAATGATATAGAAAATAATACCTACATTATTTAGAAATGTCTATTCACCAGATTCGTGCTAGTAAATTGGTGCAAATCGCCAAATAATCCAGACAGCTGTTAAACGCGTCTGTAACTCAAAAATTACAATAAATAGTACCAGCTTAGATATTACCAGTCCCCAGTGATGGCGCCTATGCACAAACATGACGATGACAATAAAGTTTATATTTACTTACTTATTTTCCTGAAGCAGTATGACCTAACTGACCCGGCTCTGACCTCCTTCCATAGTGCAGTGTAATCTTATCAATGTACGAGATACTCTGGTCTGTGATTAAAAAGCAATCTTGGTAGTCTTCATCTTTTTAAATTGCCCGGGGCCTGTTATCAATGCGGGCCGAAGATTTTCTTATGTTTTTAAGTTTGTATTTTGATTTTCATTATTTAGCTGTGGCTAATTAATAACACGGGGTGATTCGAGGTTAAGCTATGCTTGTCGCGGTCGGGCCGTGGAAGTATGATCCATTACATATCGAGCAAAACCCCTCCGTGCCTCGGAAAGCACGGTAATCGGTTGGTCCCGGCTGTCATTCGTAGATCTTTTTTGACGCTCGGATATCCTTCGCACTACTCAGTAACTGGATTGTGGAGGTTATATCTGAACTCGCTTCATGTAAAATACAGTATTCAGCTGCATTAGGTTAGACTAGAAGCTGACTCCAACATATTGAGCAGTTGGGAAAAGGCTGGGCAGGTTGATTGGATCGACTTATCAGCGTCCAATTTGATGCCAGTTGATTAAAAAAAATTGTTTTCGATTTTCAACTTTTTATACCTAATTACGTTAGAAAATTCTACTTTTTTCTAAACAGCCGTTTAAGATCAAATGTACCCGTAAGAAACTGTTTTCATAATAATCGAAACTCATCCGTAGTACCTACATTAATGTATAGTTTACTAAACTGAAAACAAAACTCATATTTTCAGTCAAAAGACTAACAGTGAACGTCACTGTGTCACTTCTATGCTTCTCCCAACCATTCTATGCATGCTTTAGAGATGTATACATATATCTACGTCTGGGCATAGTCCATAATCCAGTAAAACAGATCAATACGCACCAAAGGGATGAGGAAACTCCCAAACGCACACAATATCTCAAGTACTTGTAATAAAGTAGTGAATAGTCCTCCGTCCCTCAGAAGGAACCCTTCCAATCCACCGGCCCTCACTCGCCAATATCTAACCCTCTAATTTCTTACATAAAACGGGCTTTTAGGCGCAATTCACTGTGAAATCGGTTCAATGTTCGTACCAGCTTTTTTAGTAAGTAGGTTAATAATTTATACGAGACAGTATTTGGTCTATAAATATGCCTATTTTAAGTGACAAAACTTATATATAAGTGACTTTTTAGCAAGGTTAGGTGTGTTCCGTGTGGTGCCGGACGTAAAAGAATAGCACTATCCCATTTCTTCCTGTGAGTGTCGTAGAAGGCGACTAAGGGACTTACTAGCGGCAGCAGCGTTCTATGAATACTGCGATCGCCAACCCGCCTGTCAAGCGTGGCGGTTATGGCAAAACCCCCCTTTTGGGAGAGGCCTATGTCCAGCAGTGGACGTCTTTCGGCTGAAATGATGATGAATGATGAATGATGAGGTGCGTAGTACTCACAGCCGGCGTGCGTGTACTAATGACCATATATGATTGTAAAACTTTTTCTACCTGAATACGGGGCTTTTGGCTACTTTATTATGTGTGCATCTTATGTATCTTTTTTTGTAACGTGCTGTTTGTTTGTGCAGAATAAACAATTTTTCTTTTTTTATATATTCAGATGTATGAACGAAAACGAAGCAAAAGGAGTATGTAAGGATCGTAGCAGGTGACGTTCTGTAGTTTCTACCTACCCCCAAGGGATAAAACCGTGAGTTTATGCATGTATGTATGATTTTAGCAATTATGTATTATATTATTGATATTGATGGATTGTGTTAAGGACGATACTGGGTTACAAAGTCGTATTCACATTGACCAATTGAAGTAAGCCTTTCAGACATACACTATAATTTACTATGATCTAATTGGTCAAGGGGCGTGGCTAAGCTGGGTGACAACAATGACTCACTATTTTCTTAACGCGAATAGACTATAGTAAGGAAGATAATATTAAAACTGACCAATAAGCACGGTAAAAATGTATATTACCATATAGGAAGACCTCATGGATTTTAACATCGATGCTATAAAGAATGAAAGAAAAAACAAACGTGAAAATGAAAGAAAAATAAAACACAACCGTCCGAGTTTGAAGCACACCTAAAAAGTTGAAGAGCGAATGGTTTTAAATATTGGGTGGATAACATCACTGCCCTTGAGTCGAGGTCATACGCTGACGCGATGACCTTCACCTAATTAGTGACCTTCGATCCGAGGGTCGGTTTCAGATGCGATGGTGTTGATTAAGCACGAATGGTGTGGTAATATTATAGGTAGATATATGTAATGCTTTGTTCCCTGGGGTGAAGTTTTTGATTGGTTGCTATGTCCGTGTTTTAAAATGGGCTATCTAGAAGTACAGGGTGATATGCTATCAGCATTCAAGTATTGTCATATTCGTCATGCTTGATTGACAGATAACTACAAAATGCCATACGTTTCAGTTCTTTTCTTAATTATTTTTTATTAATTAGTCACTTTATGCACCGCACCACACACCACCGCATTTCCTTATGTAGCAATCTTTAGATTAGAAAGAAAGTTGCTGCTGTTGATAAGGTTTTATGAAATCATATGTTAGGACTCATAATCTGCCTAGACTTTTGCCGGCTATGTTGGGTCAGCTTCCAGTCTAACCGGATAATTTAAACTTGTTTTAACATGAAAAATATCCATATAGCTTCACAGTGCCCACCGTGCTAACCTCGTTACTCTTAGCGTCTTTCTGGATTTTTTTTTCTATCTTACTTGGCTCCTAAGGGTCGCAGCGTGATGTTAAAGTTAGCTTATAACCTTCCTCAAGAATCATCATCATCTACCTCTAGCCTTTTCCCAACCATGTTGGGGGTCGGCTTCCAATCTAACCGGATGCAGCTGAATACTAGTATTTTACATGGAGCGACTGCCTATCTGACCTCCACAACCCAGTAACTGGGTAATACAATACCCCGTGGTTAGACTGGTTGTCAGAATTTCGGGCTTCTGACGACACGTAACGACTGTCAAAGATTCACAAATGACAGCCGCGACCAACGACTTAACGTGCTTTCCGAGGCACGGAGGGGGCTTGGTATGTAAAGATGGTCACCCATCCACGGACCAACTGCGGCAAGCGTAGCTTAACCTGATCGACCCGCGCGACTAATATTACTTAGCCACAACCTTCCTCAAGGATACGGCTATCAAATGCAAAAATATAATTGCTCAAATCTGGCTAGTAGTCGTTCCAGAGATAGAAACGTACAAACAGATTGCAAACTATAGTTTTGTTTAATTTAGAAGTATTTTGTTTAAATTTTTGTAAATGTGAGTACCATGCATCCGTTTATTGTGTTGTTTTGATGTACGTTGACTTGAAAAAGCATGGCAGTTGAGAGTATGTCATGCTCACATAAATGTCTCACTGATGGTGGCGCGTGTGTTGGATCATTCGGTTCCCTACAAAATGGTTGAGCTGGATGGTGCTGATCCACGCGTCAAGTTCGTGAACGGGCGCTGTCGGTTGAGACTGGTCATCTCCTAACTTCCAGGGCTTATTTTTATCTTTTAATTAGAATTGTTTATAATTACATGTTTTACAATGTTCTCACATACAGAAGCAACAAGAATAATGTTCCCAAGATTTTGTAATATTTCAACTTGATTTTAAAAGAGTGTCCGTGGAGCTTCTTGCCCGTTTTTCTCCATAGAGATCTACATTTTGGAATGGGTAACTAGCTTCAACTTTCCAACTGATCGACGTTTTGACAGTTTAAAAGTGCCTGTAAATTGTTTAATTCAAATAAATGCTTTAAGTTTGAATTTTTTTTTCAAATCTGTCTAGTAGTTCTAGAGATAGAAACTTACAAACAACTTTGACCTCATATGAGAAAAACCACATTCACACTTAAATTTTCTTTCTCACACATTTCCATAGTCTATCACCGCCATCAACAAACACGTGTTTACATTAGCAATGCCGCCATGTCTGGGGCATCCATAGCATGCAATGGTCGTGTAAACAAGTATTTGTATGCGTTATAAACGATGCTAAGTCACGCACACGTTATGCTAGGAAGTATCGTGGGTAAAGACTTACCCAGTGACGGGGTTGAAGGTCAGGGTCGAGGGGTAAGGAGGGTAACGGTTTGTTGTGAGCTGAAGGGTTATTATAGGTAATTTACTAGTTGTTTTGTGTGATAGGCCTTGTAGAGTCCTGACTCTTAGATGTTTCGATTTATAGGCCATTTCCTAGTAACTGGTACGTGACGACAGGCTTACTGTGCCTCCATACCTATTAACAATGTCATTTGAAAACATTGTGAAAGCCAAATGTTTTAAAAAGAGGAACAGTGGTGTATTTGTCGATTCTTCTCCTTAGGTAACGAGCAATCGTTACCGTGCACCTGGCTCCTGACGTTTCATAAGTGCCCGTGTTTATGTGAAATAAAATAATTTGAATTCGATGCAATGCAATGATTGTACAATAACCCTGTATTAAGGGACATGAGTGTAGAGATCAGCTTTGAGTGTCGAATGGCAATCCCGCTTTTGTTCATTTTCTTTACATCGTCAACTAAGCCTTGCCTTGTCTTGCCTTATTTCATGCTGAGCACTATTGACATTTCTGCTTGAAACACACACAAAGGTATTAGCTTCAGACTACATAAAACCTTACTAATAAACATAGGAAGGTACCTGCTGAAAAACGCTCAAACTTTTCTTCTCCGGAGTAAAAAGACGAAGTTTAAAAAAAATAAATGAAAATATTAACGCTGCCTCTTGCAGTAGGGGTAAACACATGGTCTCCAATCGTAAATTACCCTCCAAGAGTAATAAGTGTCCTGGGAACGACCGGGATGGAATGAACGAAATCGAACGAACTTAAGTTATTGCACCAGTTGCTACTTCTTTGTTTCGGAGGAGAATAAATGAAGGTAGTGTAATGGCCCAATTTCCGTTGGACGCTGACAAAATTTTAACTGAATGAACAATTGAACTGAATTGAAAGTATTGCCATATAAGTAGCAACAAGAGTTTTTTTAAATGCCATAATTATTTTGTAGTTAGGTCTAGATTTGTGCCACACTTACTCACATACACATTCACCACCAGTCACACCTCCACACCATCTCCACCCACACATAACACACATTCCAGCGTGCTTTTTGATGTTTTCTTTTCATCCTTTTGTTTTTACACGCTTTATATTAGCTTCACTTGTATGTTTGTATGTTTGTTTGTATGTAACCGACTCCTTTGGACGCTATTTTGACCCACTTTAAACGGTCAGATTTCATTTAAACTTTGTAGACTTATCGAGGACCTATGACAATTCAATAATTAAAAAAAAATAGAAAAAATACGCTTTTGTAGTTAGCAAAACGAAGAAATAGAAAATAAATAATAGTTTAAAAAAACTAAAAAACACGCTTTCAAAACCAAACTAAAAAGTAGAAAATAATTTAATTTTATTAAAAAGCGTGGGGTGCTTGATATTAATTGATTTTAAAAATACCTCAAATAGCACCCTGATTTTGTACAGACTCAATAACTTAATAGAAATTAAATCTCCTGGGGAAGGGCGGAGCATACAAAAAAACTATTTGCTTTACAGGATTCTCCCCATTGTTACTAGAATAAGTTATTTAAGTTGGTGCAATAATCTTTTTCTTTTCTTTTAAATTTCTGCACTAATTTCGTCCATAGACGAAAGTTACATATTATAAACATCACGCCTTGTTTTCCCGAAGGATTCGGCAGAGTACCTATAGTACACCTCCATTTCGCCAGGTATGTTTTCATTCCATGTAAGAGGGGGTGGTGAGCCTATGACCATCAAACGGACACAAATCTAGACTTTACTGAGAAATTCCAGATAGAAAACCCTACTTATAAAACTTTGCCGACGTGGGAATCGAACCCAGGACCTCACGATCAGCAGTAGCGCTTTAGATCACTAGGCCAACGAGGCAGTCAAAAAAGGACAAAGTAAAGTAAGCAGCATAAGTTTGTTTTAAAAATTACGAGGAATAAAGACATGGTGATATGTTAAAATTGTGTAGAACTAAGTTGAAAGTTATTACTTCTAAAAAATGACAGAAAATCTTTTGATTTAAGAAGCCGTCATTTAAGGAATTGACTAAAGCAATTATTGTAGATTACCGGCAGTATTACCTCCTTCTCCCTTAACCCATCCAAACAGCTTTCAGGGATAAGACCGCCTTTGAAAATATTTACATTTCCCGATAATATTATAAACGTGAAAGTTTGTGAGGATGGACGGATGTTTGTTATTCTTTTACGCAAAAACTACTAAACAGATTTTGTGGCACACAGATAGTTTATAGAATAGAATAGAATAGAATAGAATAGAATAGAATAGAATTTTATTTGCTAAGAATGTAGGTATTTACAATAAGGTGGTTACAATAATATTAAAGAATCCTTGTACATTCTACCTTTTTATAACCTGGATTAACATATAACGTACTTTAAATCCCGGTAGTACGTTCCCACGGGATAATTTCCGATCTCCACGCGGGCGAAACTGCTGGCAAAAGTTAGTATATTTATCATTTTAATGGTATGGGTAAATGGGTACCTACTCAATAAGGAGTATTCTACATAATATTATTTAATCATCGAAATAAAAGTTGAAAGCACCGATTACTTAGGTACCGTATCGGTTTAATAGCTAGGAATAAGAGTAACATTTAAACTGAATAAAAATCATTACAAGAGTAACAGTAAAAATAATGGCCTCTTTTAGTTACCCTGACCATCTAGGGTAACTTCGTCCAATGACGGGGTAATTATTGCCGAAATTTTGGGTAATTACCACCAAAGTTAAACGACAAGGGTCAATTAAGTCTCGACTTGACATCGACTTAGTTTTACTGGATTACTGAGTTAAATCCGGGCTTCTTGATTAACCCAACGATTAATATCTTGAGGAATGTTATTAATTGTTTTGATGGTTATATCGGTAATAAAACAATATAAGTTAGTTTTCAAATGAAATAATATTCAAAAACAAATCAATGATTAAAATACTGAATTTTATTAGATTGAAGAGACTAAATGCTGTGTTATCTAGATTTCTTAATCTGCGTGTATAAGTAAGTAGGGACAAATATCTTCCTCGTTACGTGCAAATCTCTTCCGGCATTTTTAATCGTTGGATTAATCAAGAAGCCTGGATTTAACCTGTATACCATCTAATACTGACCTTTTCTCCCACATTACTACGATTAACAGTCGTGAGGGCCTATTCACACATTCCCACGTTAATCCAGAGAATTTGTCGTCTACCCTGTTAACACAATCCCTTATAAGCCTTCCAAGACAGTGGAAAAGAGGTACTTACCTAGCAGTTAATTTGGGGCACGTGTCGATGTAAGTACACTGCTTAAGATATATTTATATTCCAAAAATACTTTCCGAAGGGGTAAACTAAGCTGTATAGTACTCCCACATTCCACTAGATATGATAAAAGTCCCACCCAATAAAAGGCGAGCCAAATATAGTACAATTCTAAACTCCGAGAAATTCCGAATGGAAAACCCCGAATGAGGAACCATTCGCGATTCTGACCGCACTAGTCTAAAAAGTGACTCAAATAAAACGAATAAACTCTAAAAAGTTTGAAATAGGAATGGAATTTCAAATTGTAATCGAACCCTCTCCCGCTGGCTTTGAAAACAAATGCGACGCGTGAGCTCGGACCAAGGTCGACGGCCGTCCCTTCCCCGGACGGCGTAGTTTCACGTTCACTTAACTGTCACTCACTTTTACTACTTGTATTATTTGTTTTTCTACTATTGTCGGGTAGATTGACTTTCTAACGTATTCTGACCGAAAATAACTGAGGATTCTTTTGTTTTTCCAAGCTTTTATTACCCTTTTGCTGTCTTGTAAAAAGGTAGAAGTCATTTATTTTAAACGATACAATCTATCTCGGCTTATCTCTGTCTCATTATTAAGAGAAAACATAAAATATCTCAAGATACAGAGGCAATTGTAATTTCTAGGTAATTAATCTGGTACTACAACTAATCAGGCTTAAATAATGTCTATCAGTCTGAAACGACTTACACACAATAGGCCCATAACAAGTTGTATCTAAGTTTCATATATTATTTGCACACAATAAAGCTTCATGGCAAAGCTTTTGTTCCAATGCGGTGTGTATTCGTATGTAAATCTACCTACTGCACCAATAAATACTTATTGCAAAAACATTCGTCGGAAAACTTCAAGCAGGTTTTATCGAAAGTTTTCTTTTGAATAAATTCCGATAAAAAAAAGTTATGCTCCCATAAAATGAGATGTATTACCATAGCTAAGGGTTTGTTTGTGACCTTGAGCTTTGAGTAAAGGTCACAGTTTGACCTTATAGATGTCTGATAGCTGTGGACTTTCATGGTCAGTTGAGGGGTGAGCACACGAAGGGTTAAAAGTTAAACGAAATAAACTTTCTTTGAAGCACCTACTTAATTATTTAGTTCGCGTGCTTGGTAGGCCGATTAGTGTTTTGTTGTTTAAACTAATTAACTTTACTTTAGTTCTGATAAAATAATAAGTAAAGGCACTTTTGTAATAAAATACAGGGTGACATCGTCGCGCAACCTTTTATCATAGATTCAGAAACTAACATTGAACTAAATTGTAGTCAGTTGTTTAAGGCCGTGGTAACTTTAAATATTGTCATTATGAGCAATAATAGTTCTTATTGCAATCTGCTACGGGTTAAAATCTGTTGTAACAAATTCGAATAACAAATGGGCAAACGTATGTCGTAAAAATGCAAATAAAATCGTATAAATTTAGATATTAACTATTTAATAATACATAATCCATCACTGGATGCAGTTTGGCATTTGAAATTTTATGGCATATTTTTAATTATGTTTATAACTGTTATTGAAGGGATACACCGATTTTAAAGATAATTAAGAGGTGACTTTGATGATTTTTTTGATTCATTAAAGTATGTTTAAATATGTTTTGAGTTCGATCACTGTATGCAAAAAAGACTTGAATATATCATATATTTTTTGCTACCAAAATTATTTACGGTTAAAGAGATACACAGCTTTAAAAAACCACCTTTTTTGAGCGTTTTCCAGAAATCTCCGCCATAAGTAAGTATTGTTTTTATAATCGCCGAAAAAAATCTAGATAGTTTGGAATCATATGCTGCAGGCTTAACACGAGCACCGATTTGCCGACGGAAGAACAGACATGATTAACTAAATGAGTACAATAGGAGAAGATAGCTATATTTTTCTATTAATTATCACAGTTATGCGTTCTAAACGAATCATAATTTTGTTGACAATCGTATAAACTTTGTGGCCGTCGAGTAGAAAGTTTGTTGTCAGTGTGCTTTTGACAGTTTGAGAAGAAATATTCTTCTGAAATAGTCTACATTTATAAGGACCTAGACAAAGATCGTTACAAACGAAAGACAAAATGACAGATTGTAGAAGGATATCTACGGTACGATGTCAAAAATGGAGAAACGAAATGTCACTTTGTATTAAAAAAAGCACTGTATATTCTTCGTAGGAATAGAAAACGTCTTGCTAAGCCTGCTGCATTCCTGGTCCTGCCACCCATCATGTATCATAAAGATCATACCTATCTTTTCCGCCAAGTAGAGATGCTGCGTTCTTGTTTAAAGAGTGTGTGTGGAACAATAAAAGTGCGGGCACATAAGATATGCTTTCTGTGCTCTGTTGCTAGGATGCCATCACTCCCGGGAAGCGTGTGGTATGCAATTGGCGTGTTGGTTCACGATCATACTATTTGCCACCTAATCTATACTCTATACCCTGGCACACAGGCAACTGAGGGAACACGGGTGGGTTTTAGTCAGTAAAAGTCTGACACGCCCTCCCGCTGCACCCAGAGCGGGAGAAGTTATTTGATGATTTCCCACCCAAAAAATTAAATTTATACTCTATACGTACACACATAATCCATACAAATAAGTCTTAAGTGTTTGTTTGTAATGTCGAAATAACAGCTTTTTACTGATTGCATGAGAAAGTATAAATTATACTTATATGTGCCTACAACAACAAAAAGCTTATATTTTTTGTTTGTGTCTGTTTGTTCCAGCTAATCTCCGAAACGGCTGGGCCGATTTTGACGGGACTTTCACTGGCAGATAGCTCTATTAGTCCCTGTAGCACCTTCTCGTGGGATAATTTTCAACGTCCACAAGGGTGAAGCCACGGGCACAGATAGTGATATATAAATATAAAACGTATTATTTTCATAAAAGCTTTGTACTATAGCAGCTATCATTTGCCTGGGATGTCATCACGTACGTTTTGAGCTTTTGCTTTAAAATCCAACGTTTAAAATGTTAAAAGGAATCTTCCACATTGTAAAATAAACTCAACGTTCTTACATGCATAAAATCACACTTAAGATTTTTGAAAGAGTTAAGTTAAGAGTGAATTGCTACTTTAAATATTACCACCGACTTAAATGGGTATTAAAGATCTTGAAAATGTCTGTGTTTATCGTGATGAAGACCAACAATTTACCATTTAAAAGAGTTTTACTTTTAATTTACGGACCAATATAGGTTGAGTTATGACTTTATTTATGCTATAGAGTAGTACAGGACAATTTACTTAATACGTCTGCTACTATTGTGAAGCGTACGCGCCTGCTGGCTGCGGGTAAGTGGGAGTCGGGTCTGTGGCATCATGCACGACATAACACTTTGTTCCAGGACACTACTTTCCGCCTCGCTGGTTCCTATAGGAGCTCCTTGCTGTTCCCCTCATTGCTGTAAGTTTGGGGAAGTTGTCAACAGTCTCGGACACCATAGCCTGTCTTGCAGCCGTAGTGCGAACACGACATCATCCGACGAGCTCGTGTCACCCTCGGCATCCCAGCTAGATTAGAACCCAATGGCTTGGCAAGCGATGATGGCAAGAGACCGGTTGGCATGTCTTTATTTCCATAGAAGTTGGGTAGGCCTTAAGTGTGGGATGCAACTTGTGTCGAGACTCTTGTACCGTCCCATCTTTCGGGACCGGCGTGCTGTGCTGGCGCTGTCGCTGCGTTTGCGGAAAACCTGAAGTGGTGTGAATAAAACAACCCTATTGGTAATTATTAAACTTGTTTGAAAGTATATAATATAACAGTATGCCTTGTTTTCGCAAATGGTTGGGCAGAATATGGAAAGGAAATGTTTTATGTTAAAAAAATAAGTTTCACGCGAATGTAGTCGCGAGCAGACGCCAAGTACCTAATAAGAAAGCGTTCGCTCACTCACCCGTCATACTACGATGGTAAAGTATTTTGTTTCGATGCAGGTCTCACCAGGGTTGAAACCTGGTTTTAAACAAGCCTGGTATAAAGTAAAGGCTTGAGGAATAACAGCTTCAGGAATTGCATTTGTAATACTTTAACTGTGCTGTTACAGAATAACGCTAGGGTTTCTTCGTATTACGAAAAGGACAAGCATTTCACCATGCTTGTCAGGAGCTAGTTTGAGACTATTACAAGTCTCAGAATCTGAACCGTTTTGAAGGATAGGTATTGCTAATTCATTGCTTCGTAATTCGAAAATTTTGCCTGCTGACCGACGTAAATAACGTAATGAATGTTGTTGAACTTTCAAAATAAAAGCCATTGCTACTGTTAGTGTGTTACAAAATTTCCCCGCAGACTTCCTAACAATGTTTTCCTTCACCGTCAATCAGAACGCAACAATCAAGGATGAAATATAAAAACCAGTTTTCCTTTCATCTTTTACATTTTCTCGCGTTAATCATGTCGAAAAAAAAAGAAACATTAAACAAAAGAATTCTTGAACAAACAAATGAAATCTATCTTGTTACTTTTTATGTCGCGACGCACAGTTGTTGCTACAAAATTCACTTATCTTTTTAATTCCAAGTGAACTGCATTAATTATATTGGCGAGGTTCCAACGGACCCCCAGTCGGGAGAGCTTACGTTCCTCGGTAGGACTGAGTTCCTTTTTAGGAGTCCGTAATCAAAAGATGCCAACGGGACCCTCTTACTAAGGCTTCGTTGTCCGTTCGTCCTTTTGTCCGTTTAGTAAGTAATAGGAAGACACTTGATTTTTTTACAGAATGTGTATACTAACAAATCACATCAATCTGCCTAGTGTTTTTCAAAACTATGTTGGAGTCAGCTTCCAGCCTAACCGGATGCAGCTGAATGCCAGTCATTTACATGGAGAGACTGCCTTTCTGCCCTCCACAACCCAGTTATTGGGTAAGACTGGTTGTCAGAGTTTTAGTCATCTGATTAAAAATAAGTTAAAAATTAAAAGGCGAAAAACACGTTTCTTAAAATAGGGAGATCCCATACAAGAAACGTTTTTTTCGGGTTTTTACACATAATATAGCATCTCTCTTCTTTTTTTAATAAAGTTTTTTTTTTGTATTGTAAGATGATGCGGAATCCTTCGTCTGCTAGTTCGACTCGCCCTTAGTCTCTTTTCATTACACCTTTGTTACGTTTTAAAGGCCGAAAGACCTGATGTTTTGTAGTTGCAGTATTTACTTGGTGGGAGATACTCTTAGTTATGTTGCTTCGTACGTTTGTTCTGCTGTTGTAGGCACTAAGTTCGTGTACCTCTCATTATGATAATTAAAATTTAAACTTGTTTCTCGTGTGTGGATTTAAGTGTAGCATTGTGTGTGCTTTTGTTTTCGTAGAACTAAGGTGCAATGTAACAACGAACATTTTCAAAGTTTTAAAGTTTTCCGTTCGTTTTTTATAAAAAAATACTAGCGATTAACCCACTGCTGGGCAAAAGCCTTCCCAGCCACCTCATTCTGTCCGGAACTGCTAAGGACTCGTCTTTATTAAAGGAGTCCACAGCTCATCCCGTCATTTCCGTCTGGGCCTGCCGCGATGTTGTTTGCCATTAAACGGGACTCACTGGGTCGTAAGCTTAGCCCATTGATCGTCTGACGAAGTGTTTGTCATTCCAAATCATTCACAAGGCATAAGTGAATCAATCCGACGCTCCCTGGGAAATTAGCCCCGCTATAAAACATGCGAACTTCCCAATTATTTACCACAGCCTGCTCTATTCTCGCACAAACGCGCCTACAAGAGACAGCCTTTCTCCAGTCTCCCAAGAAATTAGATGCCTGTCTCCCACATGCATCTGAGCTCATATTAAATTAGTTCCTCGCAAACACGCCTCAATGGATATCGAAGTTTTATTGGAGATTTCTATTGGTTTATAAGCGGGACTTTAGAAGAAACCATGACCTTCGAGTTTATTTCGGCATTTCTTTTCGGGAATCAGTCAGCTAGGCGCTTTTTTTATGACATCTTGCAGGTCAACCTATGAGGTTGTCGGCTACTTAACCGGACTTGCCTGTGATAAAATTCTTTCATCTTGAGACACTGCGGTATGTAGGACGAGAAGTTATTGCGTAGCATTACCGCATCAGAAATGAAGAGATCCGTAGGAGAACCAAGGTAAGCGACATATTCTGAAGAATTGCCGAACTTAATGATGGTTCGGAACTAGAAAAAAAAAATGTTAGGTAGTGACCCGCGCGGTCTAGGTTTATTCAAACATATGTTTAAATTGACTTTTAAAACTGTCTTCGAAGATCACTTTGAAGAAAGAAACATTTCATTTCGATAACCTAAATTATACAGAGTAAAATTTTATTTAAATAAATATTTAAATATATATTTTCACCGCGTAGGTATTTCACTTTTCTATGAAACAGCTGATTTTTTTTTTGTATAACCGACGAAAAACTTCTACGCTAAGGGGTCTAGAATGATATGCTGAATTCATCATGGTTACAGTTTGCGCACTGGGTAAAAAATTATCCTGTAGACGGCGCGGTGCGGTGTGGTGCGGTGGTCGCTCGAAGGAAACTTTTTGGTGAAATTAAATCTTTGTTTGAAGAGAAAATTAAGTGTTGGTTTGAAAATCAAGATTTAATTAAGGGTGAGAATAATATCTGAATTTTAATTGGCAGCTTTACGCAGCTGCTTTATGTTGTTGATCGAAAGTCTTTTAAGACAAGTTAACTTCAAACGGTGTACTAAATAGCCTAAAACTAAACAACAAGGGGTTTTTATTAAAAACGTTGTTTAAAGTTAAGTATGATTATCGACGAATAAATGAGTTAGAGATGTTTAAAACGTCTCCGGAAGAAGTGGAGGGAGATCTTTGCCCAGGGGTGAGTCTGAGCAGGCTAGAAAAAAAATTACGTCTCTAACACTCAGCTGTGCTCAACTATTGAGACAGCATAAGATAAGCTAATAATTATAAAACACTAGCTGATGCCTGCGGCTTCGCCTGCTTGTATGTCGGAAATTATTTCATAGGCAAGAAGAAGTAACCTATGTTTCTCCTTACAACATCAGCTATCTGCCAGCGAAGTCCCGTCAAAATCAGTCCAGATATTCCGTAGAATAGCCGGCACAAGCAAACTAGCAAACCAAAACTAAAAAATATATGTTTTTTGGTTTAAGTACCGTAGTTATTTACTTTCATACACATTTAATAAAAAGCTTTTATTTTGACACTTACAATTGGACAATTCAATTTTATTTATTAAAAAATTTAATTTGTAATAATAACAATAAGTTATCACGTTAAGCCGTTGGTCCCGGCTGTCATTTGTGGATCTTTGGCAGTCGTAACGGGTCGTCAGAAGCCCGAAAGTCTGACAACCAGTCTTACCAAGGGGTATCGTGTTACCAAGTTACTGGGTTGTGGAGGTCAGATAGGCAGTCGCTCCATGTAAAATACTGGTATTCAGCTGCATCCGGTTAGACTGGAAGCCGACCCCAACATGGTAGGGAAAAGGCTAGGCAGATAATGATGATGAACAATAAGTTATGTCCAAAGTAAGTAAATGTATTGCTATCGAAACGGAATGATGACTTATGTTTCAACTGGATAGGTCTTAAGAAATATTCAACAAAATGCATCTCAACATTATAGCTAGCGAATTTCAATAAAAGCTTATAACAAAGAAGTATTTTCTCTGTTCAATGTTATTCTACGTCTACTATTCCTCGTGCTCGTAAGATGACAGTTCACGAGAAATTAAATCGCTGTTTGAACAAAAGAAATTAAGATTCGAGTTGGAACGAGGTACTTAATAAAGTTTTATGGCGCTTCTGATTGCTGTATAAATATATTATAACTATAAGGTTTGATAATATACTTTATGAAAGACTATTTAGCAGTGGTGGCCAAGTGGTAACAGCCGTAAGTTACGAGTTGTAGGTCATAGGTCGTACTTTACGAGTTGTAGGCCATAGTTCGTAACTTACGAATTATAGGTCATAGGTCGTAACTTACGAGTTATAGGTCATAGGTCGTAACTTACGAGTTGTAGGCCATAGGTCGTAACTTACGAGTTGTAGGTCATAGGTCGTAACTTACGAGTTATAGGTCATAGGTCGTAACTTACAAGTTGTAGGTCATAGGTCGTAACTTACGAGTTATAGGTCATAGGTCGTAACTTAAGAGTTGTAGATCATAGGTCGTAACTTACGAGTTGTAGGTCATAGGTCGTAACTTACGAGTTGTAGGTCATAGGTCGTAACTTACGAGTTGTAGGTCATAGGTCGTAACTTACGAGTTGTAGGTCATAGGTCGTTACTTACGAGTTGTAGGTCATAGGTCGTAACTTACGAGTTGTAGGTCGTAGGTCGTAACTTACGAGTTGTAGGTCGTAGGTCGTAACTTACGAGTTGTAGGTCATAGGTCGTAACTTACGAATTATGTGTCATAAGGTCGTAACTTACGAGATGTAGGTCATAGGTGGTAACTTACGAGTTATAGGTCATAGGTCGTAACCTAATGATATAATAAACCGGCATGTCCTAGAACCAAAAATTCGAAGACATGCGACATCTGTCAAACTACACTAGTCCTGGGTGGTAGATTACGGCCCACTCCCTCTCACTGACACGACAGGTGGCCATGCAATTTCCCAGCAGTGGGAACATTATAGTCTGGATGATGATTTACTCTGAGTTTGTTTCGGTCTTTCTTCTCAGAGTAGTCGGTTAGGTACACTAAACGCATCTAGATTTAAAACATAATAACTTCAAACGGGCGGTCGGCTGGCATGCCCCATTGCCGTCCACGTCACGGAGAGACATTCTATAGTTATTCACATACACTGTACACCCGTGCAAAGCCGGGGCAGGTCGCTAGTATTCTTATAATCCTAACAGACCCCACACATTTTCATAAAAATCTATCTTGCAGATTGACCGTCCAATTTTCATTTATGTAAGCTATATTTTTAACAATCATTACCTTTCCAGCTATGTAAAGCCCACTCGAGGATCAATTGACAGTGTCAAGTCCTCCACGAAGAGGCTGGAAGGCAGCCAACCCGCAATATGGATTACTGAAGCCTACAAGTGCTTGAGTTGCGCTGAATCAGAACTGAAAGAAAACCATTCCAGCTTTAGAAGGCTACTTAACCTTAATGAGAATTTTGTTGATCTACTTTCGTCTTGTGGCAAGGAATACGGAAGAAGCAAAGTAAAGGCCGTCTAATAAAAACTACACGCCCCTCCACAAAAAATCGATTCTATACAAACTCGGTACGATATTTATAATGTTAGTAGGGATGTGTCGGTACTTTATTTTATCCAAACTCATAAAACTGTTTTTGGGCTAATCATAGATCCGAAAAAAACGGATAAAAATCTAAAAACTATATTTTCGGCATCAGACTCTTGTGGCTAAGTAACAATAGCTGCACAGGTCGATCCATCAGGTTAAGCTACGCTTACCGCGGTTGGACCGTGGATGGGTGACCATTTTTACATACCAAGACCCCTCCGTGCCTCGGAAAGCACGTTAAGCCGTTGGTCCCGGCTGTCATTTGTGGATCTTTGACAGTCGTTACGGGTCTGATAACCAGTCTTACCAAGGGGTATCGTATTACCCCAGTTACTGGGTTGTGTAGGTCAGATAGGCAGTCGCTACATGTAAAATACCGGTATTCAGCTGCATCCGGTTAGACTGGAAACAGACCCCAACATAGTTGGGAAAAGGCTAGGCAGATGCTCGTTCCCACGCTACGTAGTAATTCGTTTTTCCAAAAATATTCAATGCATAGTTTTGATTTTGTTACTATTTTATTGTATGCAACAAGCAGTGGGAGGCATGCAATTTTGAAACAGTTGAACGACGGTTCGTCTGGAAATCTACTACAACCATTGTTATGTCTGGTGCCAAAAAGAATATCTGAAATTGGCACCCTGATCTAATACGAGGAATCAATAGGCATCAGAACAGGGCAAAAGAGAATCAGTACTTTTCAACATTCAATAATTATTCGAAAAAACTCACACACTGACTTATTACTTGTTGTACTTACTTTTACGATGTTTGTAAATACGTGAGCACTATGTATCTATCATAAATTTAATTTATCTGTCATTGCTTCATTTTTATTCTTTTTACCTATTTTGGTAAGGTAATTTTATTATGGGTGCATCGTTTTCACACATAATATAATGAATGTATGTTAAATATTGTACCTACTTAAAACATTTTAAAAGAGTAACGGTGGAGTTTCTTGCCCATTCTTCTCCATACGAAACTACATTTTGGAAGGGGCGACTAGAATCAATTCTATTTTAATGTAAATGTTGACGGTCACAAGTGCCTTTTAAGTACCTATTTCAAATAAATGCTTTGACTTTGACTTTGAATGTGGTTCGCGGATGCAATTTAACAAATAAAAGAATATGACATTACTTGAAGCTTTGCATTTGCGGATGCAGAACTATAAGAGTCAATAACCAATCACATTTCCTCGAATTTCCTAATTGTATTGTCAATATTTCCACTTAATTCAATCAATCAATCAATCGTCTTTATTCGTAAACATAGGTTATAACTTATCAGTGTGCAAGACAATTGTTATATTACAATTTCTCTATGTTTTACCATTTGGCGTACAAATATACAATTATGGTAGGAAACTATTATTCGGATATAATTTAATGTCAGAAAAACAATTTGTAATTGACAGGACTATGCACCACAGGAGTGTGAATCATAGAGGCGCCAAGCAATCAATTATCTCAGCCAAACGCACTGCTAGACAAAACCCTGCCTGGAATATTCTCTAACGAAAAGTAGTATTCTGTTCGAAAGAAATACCCCGGCCCCTGGCACACAGGCAACTGAGGGAACACGGGTGGGTTTTAGTCAGTAAAAGTCTGACACGCCCTGCTGCTCCACCCAGCGCGGGAGAAGTTATTTGATGATTTCCCACCCAAAAAAAAGAAGACAATAGTAACACTATTACAATTACAGATGTCACACAGGCCATCTTAGCGGAGGCGAAGGCGGAGGTAGAGGTCGAAAAATAAACAAAAATAGATTAATCACTTCTTAATATTATAAATGCGCAAGTAACTCTGTCTGTCTGTCTCTTATGTTTTCACGCATAAACCGCTGAACCGATCGTCATGAAGTTTGGCAGAGACAGCTTGGGATATGGAGAAGGACACTACTTTTTTACTCAATAACCGACATCCACGTGGGCGGAGTCGCGCGCATAACTAGTTAAAGATAAAATCGACCTTCTGGTAATCAAAGAAGGAGGCAAACTATATGTTAAAGAAAACAGTATTGCGGACTTGACACCTTCTAGGCGATTTTTTTGTGGTTCAGAAATGTAAACTGGTTCCAGTAAACAGTTGCTTGTTACTGAACCTGATGGTGGCGGTGACATCAGAGCCAAAACTTGAACCGAGTTATATCTCCATCAGTTTCTCAGGGGTCTTCGCTTGGTTTTGGAACCAATTTTCATAATTAGACCTCCGTTATAACTCCGTTAAAAACTTGCGGAGACCGAGTCAAGATTTCTTGAGGAAGTTCCTCATTTGCGGAGGCGGTGGCGAAGTTCCGTCACAACACACAATGCAAAATCTCTCTCGCTAAGCAATATCAACTATTCTATACGCTCGGGAGCTTACCAATAATTGGGTTTGAAGCCGGAGCGATGCTAATTCGATTAGAAATTGATTTATCAATGGATTGTTCTGTACCTGACGGCTTACCGCTTACGGTAGACTACGTCTTAGATCGGTGCAAAGATGGAAGGGAATTGGATAGACGATGTAAATTGGTTTCCCTGTCTGGTTATATTAGTGGCCAATCATTTAAGGAAGATCTATAGAATATTGTTATTGTTTAGATGCCTGTTTTCCTGGAGTTTTATGTTATGCCGTAAGCTTGGAAAATTATTTCATTCTGTTTCTCATGAAAAAGATAGCTTAGTCTAAGATAGATTTACTTTTTCTAGATTTTTGCTGATCAATAGTCAAAAGATATGAAGCTTTGATTCCTATTGAGAAATAAATTAAGAATAACGTTTATAAAGACACAGAACGTGAAACACAAAATACAAATAAAAGTGAAAAATAAGGCATCTCTGGTTAATAAATATTGTGATTGTGTTCTTGGAAGGACTTGTGGGAGGCTTTTACCCAGATGTGAGACCGTAATTTAAGGAGCTAATAAGTAAATGCAGAGGTCTTAGTATTGACTCCAGCTGTAAAAATAAGCATTCAATTAGCTTTTACATGTCAAGGTATTTTCGTTTGCCTGAACACTTAACGGGTGCTAAGTTAACGGTCCAGCTAGCCCTGAACCTCAACTGAACTTGTCGTGGAATAGATAACTAGTTTTTTTCTTAATTAAAAGTGCTATAATCGTCCAGCACGGTCGAAGATGGCAAACAAATCAAGGATAATAACATAATATTACGCCTGTATTCCTCGAAGGTTTAGGCAGTGGTGTACCTATAGTATGCCCACATTTGGTCAGTCATGTTTATGAGATAGTGCATATTAGGGTATGGCATCAGACTTAAAATAAAGTCTCCATTTTAAAACAAACATTAATAAGCCTCATAGATCAGTTCTCCAATCCCTAGGGAAAAGATACATTACATCGAGTTTAACACTAGAATGTCACAATGCACTAGAAAAAGTAACAACTTCTAACCGCAACACTGTGACACTGCAATGGATAAAAGGACACAGTGGATCACTAGGCAACGATGCTGCCGACGAACTGGCCAGGAGGGCATCCAGCGCGTCAGTATGTGGTCCCGAACCCATCGTGCCCATCCCTTTCAACCAACTACGCAGGTGGCTTCAGGAATACACCCACACACAAGCGGAGAGCTGGTGGACCCAGACACCAGGCTGCAGGCAGTCTAGGGAGGCAATGCCATCCTTGGATGGCAGGCTGACCAGACGTCTGTTACGCCTGGACAGAAAAGATCTGCGTCTGGTGACTGGTACCATCACAGGACACTGCCCGCTAAACAAGCACTTCTACACAATAGGCATAACGGACAGCCCCTTGTGCAGGGCTTGCTTGGAGGCTGAGGAAACCGTTAAGCATGTGCTTTTCGAATGCACAGGCGTAGCCCAGATTAGAACAGAGACCCTCGGGGCACCCAAATGTTACACGGATATTCTCAACAGACCAGGAGTCATAGCCAACTTCTGGAGGGAGGTGGGCTGGCTGGAATAAAAACCGAAGGCCACCATGGCTCACGCACAATGGTCCACTTGAAGGACTAAGTGCGGAAACCAAACCCATAACATAGAACATAGAACATAGAAGCCTCATAGATATTTTTGTAGCACAGAATTCTAACACTTCCGTCACTCTACATATTAGAAATATCGCCATTTGTAAAAACCAATCCTCATTTGTTTCCACTTTTGACTAATAATTCAGGTAGAAATAGACGGGAGAAGCACAGACTTTGGGTGCAATCACTCTCTGTCAAAACAGCATTCCTAAGAAAAAGTGTGATATGCATGGCCCCATTAATATACAATAAAATTCCTAATGCCCTTAGGATAATTAATGTTGATTCCTTTAAGAGAGAACTAAAACAAATTATAATTATTAAGGGATACTATAATGTTACGGAGTTCTTGAATGGCAAATTTTGAATCTAGATAATTTAATAAGTATTTTAGTTTTAGTCATTTTGTTGTTTAATTTTTTTTTTGCTATATTTTTGTATTGACTGATTATGTATTTGAAATTATTGAATTTTGACTATTATTAAAAACATTCACATTTTTAATTTTACACTAAAATATTATAAACTATTTTGTACGCCGAATATGGCAAAACATGTTGAACCAGCAATTTTAAACGACTTTCTAACCATATGTGCATATTTTAAATGTATCATGTTACACATGTTTATACAAATAAATGCATCTTTATCTTTATTTTTATCTTTTATCCATTCCCATTAGTCATTAAGAAGCTACCAATGGTACTTCAACATTGAAAGAAAACTAAACACCGAAGAATTTCAAGCAAAAACTAGTTAAGTAAGTCGACAGTCTACTAAAAATGACTTAATTCCGCCCGCCCGCAGGATCCATCTTTATTTTTCAATCTCAAACGTTTCACGTAGAAGTTCTCTTTACTTAAGTTCCTACTTTCGTTCTGAACTTATTCCAATTTAAACCTAGTTATTTTTAATATTCTACATTTTTCAATGTTGACTTTTATTGAAAGGATTTTCCTTTAATCATTTGTTATTAATGGACTGGTGACCCAAAGAAAAATCATCTCGACATTAGTCCGCACCACCTTGTTCTCTATCTTGAGCAAGGTGGTGCGGACTAATGTCGAGATGATTTGGCGAGGTGATCATGTCCAGCAGTTAATGTTATTTTAATTTCTGAATTGTTATTTTATTTTTGTTTTAATTACGGACGCTTTAATGTGCACGTCTTTTTACATCGTTCTCACATTGTTAATTTCAACATAATGATGTAACCAACTTTTTGTAACAATACCATGATTTTAAAAGAGTGTCCATGGAGTTTCTTGCCCGTTCTTCTCCATAGGTACCTACGCTTTGGAATGGGCAACTAGCTTCATCTTTCTAACTCACTGACCTTGACAATTCAAAAGTGCCTGTAATTGGTTTATTTGAAATAAATAGTTTTAGTTTGAGTTTGAATGACAGCCAGCGGGAAGCCTGCAATTTCCTCTGCGTCAACTTGGGATAGTGGGATCTACAGCCAGGTGAACATGAGTGTAATTGAGCAAACTATCAGGAGCCTGAATTGGAACCTGTTTTATAATAAAATACCCTGTGAAATAAAACAGACAAAAAATGGGTGCTTCATTTGTTTTCCTTTCGAGGAATGCCTACAGTCTATGTCCCCTTTTTGTCACTCCCCGATACGTGTGACTGACGGCATCAGACATCGATCCCTAGACCGCCCAGTTGTCAGCACCACTCGTTTGACTGACGACTGACACGCACACAATTTATGACGACACCGCGCCGCTCAGATTGATTTACGAGGATCGTTCTGGAATTTATGGTGAAAGATTTTTGTTCTGACTTTTTAACATAGGATTGATATGATAGTGAGTGTTGAGAAATAAAACGTAGTGCCCTGATAGCTTAACAGCCGTTTCGATTGTAGTATTGCTTCGTAACATTATAAATGGGACTACATGTACCATTAAGAAGGTTAAGTAAAATTAATATTCTGAATGATCAGAAATTCTGAAATAATTATCAGTCATAGTCAAATCACTTATTTTAAGAAAGCCATTACAAGTCACTTTTCGTATGGAGAAGAATGAGTAAGAAACTCCATAAAACTCTCCACTCTTTAAAAATGTTTTTCAATATTTAAAAAAGATGCAATATTTGTAAAAGATTTTGATGATTTGATATGACGATGTGGAAAAAAAATAGGTACGAACTTGAATAAATGAAAACATGGTTGTAAAACGAATAAAGTAAACAAATCTAATAGAAAAGAAGCGAACTTATTACCAATAAATGATGCACAAGCAAGGAGCCGAGAGCCAGAGACAACCGCACGCTTATAATAACAAGGGAAGATTGATTCTCTCCCTCACCGCTGTTCACAGTCAAGCTGTTCTACAAAGTCTACGGTAAATATTCATTAAAACCAGCAGTATCTACTTAATAGGCGAGCGGAAAATTTTCTTCACAATTTCTCGTAAAAGAACGTTGTTTTAGAGTTCCTTTAAAACTGCCATCAATAGTGAAATATTTAATTTTTTATTTTAAGTAATTCTAATATTAGATAACTATTAGCTTCCACCCGCCGCGGCTTTGCCCGCGTCGTATGGCGATAATAATAAAGTAGCCTATGTCCTTTCCCAGGGTTCAAAGTATTCTTTTACCAAATTTCATCATAATTGGTCAAGCCGTTTCGGAGATTAGCCGGAACAAACAGACAATCAGACAGTTAATTTTTTTTTCTCAAATTGTGTTTTTTTGTTTTAAGTAGGTACTGTACCTATTAGTAAAAATCTCTTATGTTCAAATTACAAACACACTTCAATTGTGTTTATTTGTATAAGTTACACTTACAGTAATCTTTCAACATAAATTCTCTAAATAATTGTAAAAACCGTATCAAAATTCAATGAGTAGTTGAAAAGATCTAAGCGATAGACAGACATGACAAGCGACGTGGTTTTGTACTATGTAGATGATGAAGGATGAAACACGACGCGGTCTCATTTCGCTTTCCAATGCCCTTTATATGCTGTTATTGAAAAGTCAGTCAAGTGTGTAAGCGGCAATAGTGTGGGCAGATAGCGATTGCATTGAATGGATGCGGGCGAAAGAGGGTGGGTTCCACGATGTTTTAGCGAGAATGTTATGATGTGCAGTTCAACGCCTTGTTGTAAGATTTTTGTCTATTTATAATATACTTTATTTGGACGGAAAAATGGTTGAAAATTGTTTGCTATTATGTAATTTCTCTCTATAATATATGAACTAGAGAAAAGGTTGCTTTTTTGCACAGATTTTTGCGTAAAGAAATCACATCAGGCTCAATAGTAAGTCATATTTCACCAAATCTAAGTCAGTCACAAATGTTTTCTACGTTTCATAACAGACGATGAATATTCAACATTGTGCAATCTACAGATCTGAAATCTTTGCTGCACTAAATCTTAGAAAAGATTTAAATTCACAACTTAAAATCAACTTTCGCACGTCCTTGTCCCCAAATAATTTACCACCCCTTAAACGAAACAGTTAGCGTAAATACTTACAAAACTTAAAACAAAAAGAGACTCTTTACAAAATTAAATGATACCGCTTGACATAAATACTGGTTTCCTCCAAATAACAAACCCATTACGTAGACAAAGATTACGACTTCTTTTAAATTTCTTGCGACTTCTCCCGGCTCCTCCGGAGAGAATGAATGTCAATCTCGCTCTGGTTTGATTTTTAAATTATTTTAAGTGTTTTATTTTCCACTGCGGTTGGAACACAGACTATAAAATTAATAGGAGCGTCATTCTTTTGTTCATTTTCTCTCTGAGGTTAGTTCAAGGAAACTGCTGTTAGCTTAGACTTTTTTGGTCGCTATAAAATATTTGAATAGACTCGGTGAAGATTCTAGTTTTTACATTTTTCCGGCTTGTTTTTCGCAATAAACAAAGAAATGACAGTCTTCAACTTTACCTATAAAATTCAAGTCTTCGATTTTTAATGAGATAAAAAAGTTGAGAGATGTCGTGGGACACTCTGTTGGAACGCAGTTCCGCTTGCTGTATTCTTCTTCTTCATTCTTCAGCCACATTTTTGGCGCAAATTGCGAAGTCCAATGTAGCAACAAGTAATTACAACTAATCATTTCAGCCGACTGATGTCCACTGCTGGTCATAGGTATTGAATAACAACTAGACATGTATTAAATTAGAGCCACAACATATATTTTTAACAACGTTTAAGAGTAACTAAATGAAAAAAACAAACATAAACATGCAAAATGGTCGTGTCGGTTAAAATATTACACTATTTTCGTGGTGGTTCTAATTCGCTAAGTGTGCAGAATATAACGTCAGATAAGAAAAACGTGCCAAAAATTAACCAATTAGCTAGAAGGTATAGTGACACAGATTGACAGGTAGATTTCACTAATTTTGTTTCCACCACAAGTAGAATTCAAGATATGAAATTACTAATAATGAATTATAATATTGATTAAATTATGTGTACTACTTTATTGGAAGACTATACACACACACACACATAATATGTATATAAGTTGACAGACTTAAAATAAATAAGATTAATAATATGTACATGTTATATAAAAAACGAAGATAAAGTATCACAAGGCATCAAAAACTTCGTCATCATCGCTGTCAACAGGAAAAGTGCCCAAAATGCTGGCAGCATTGCCACGATGTATAGCGATACTGATTCTTTGACCAAAAAATAAGCCAGGCATCTGGTCACGTATATTGATGATACTTGATTAAACGATCCTAAAATACCTAAAAGGTACTATAATGATAACAAGGATCTCTATTCGAAGCCTCACAAATGTGGGGTATAATTCGGGTTGGCTTTGTCATTTAAATTGTACGAGTTAGGGAAAGGGGGGATTAAATTAATTATTTCTGAAACGGTGACAATGATGTCAATTAGTCACACATTTCCCATTTCCTTTTCTATTGGATTTCATTTGTTCGTTCATTAAATCGTTTTTTGTCGTGTTGTATTCATGTCTACGAGGTTTAAATACTATTTATTTTATCGTTAATGGTGAAGCCTTTATTAGTGTAGTAATAAAATTGTATATTCTGGACAAGATGCCTCCGGCGCTCTTTGATATAGATAGACAAAAAACTAAAAAAAAACAACCGACTTCCAAAAACACTACAAAGTGAAAAATAACTTTAATTTCGGAAGGTGGTAACAAAAAGTTTTTATTTTTCACTTTTTAGTGGTTCACATATGTTATGCTTACCCCTTCACAGCATTCCAGCGTGATGTTATGTTATGAACTAGTGTAAACAATAGACAGACATGAGATTTCACCAATTCCTGTCCATTTGGTATGATTTATTGAGGAGTTTCGTTGCCTATCTCCGAAGTTCTTCATCAGATCTTCACCAAATTTAAATGGGACTCCGAGAAAGTACTCTTCCAAAAACTACCAAAATCGCTTAAAGTGTGCCTATAAAATTTGAAGAGTTCTTTCTATTTCTCCAGGATCCCATCATCAGATCCTGACTTGATGATCATGGGACCACCTGGTAAGTATACACTTTCAAACAAAAAAAAAAATCCAAATCGGTCCAGCCATCTCGGTGTACATACATAAAAAAAATATAAATGTAATTGAGAACCTTCTCCTTTTTGAAGTCGGTTAAATACTCTTTATCAAATGATAAAGAGTATTTAACCGATTTATATGTCTACACTTATATCTGCAATTTTCATGGTGTAAATACACCATGAAAATTGCAGATATAAGTGTAGACATTTTACACAGTGTGACACAATGGGCAGTCTTATCACTAAAAGCGATCATTTACAGACAACCTTTGTATGGAATAAAGGGAGAAGGAGAGACAATACTGCAGGTAGCCAGTGGTGTGTCATTTACATACACGTACCTACTTACAGGGTCCGACAGGGCCGGAAGGGCCCGGGATGCTCACCAGAAGCCTGGGGCCCGAGACTAGATAATAGTAGATGGGATACTATCGTAGAATAATTAAATATACAAATTATTAATTTTATCAACGATATATATTATTAAGTACTTATGTACAGACGCCAGCACATCAAGCTACCCCAAACTGTCAAATTTTTCCAATTGAACATGAACCTTAAGTTAATGAGATAAAGTTGAAAATCTATCAAAGAAATTTGACAGATTGGGGTAGCTTGATGTGCTGGCGTCTGTACAGTTCCAATTATTCCAATAATATAACAAATGTGAAGCTACACAATCAAAATTTTTTTCAAAAGAAGAAATTTTCCAGCTGACCTGCTAATAACTCGATCGTAAAAGCTGCTGATCTCGTCATCCTTGATTAGATCCGATTCTGTGATTTATATTCAACGAATCTAACAATTCTTGCCTCAGTAGAGGTGCGCGTCAACGCTGAAAATCGTCTATCACAATTCATTTGCGTGAACGTAATTGTGAGAATTACACAATATGCAACAAATCATGTGGTGTACGTGCTAATATGCATATTATATTGTGATAAAAGTTTACAAACTCAAACACAAAGCATTTATTTCAAATAAACCAAATTACAGGCACTTTTGAATTGTCAAGGTCGGTGAGTTAGAAAGATGTAGCTACTCGTATATCACATTCGATGCCAAGCAAGAAAAATAAAAATAATTAGTTCGTGTGCCCACAACTCGCATCCGAGTCGTCGCTATAAGTAGTCTCGCTAGTCGGGTCCTGGGCATGAACAGAATCATCAATAGCTACTTATTGCGACGACTCGGATGCAAGTTGTGGGCACACGAATCAACTATTTTTCGACCCATATGCCTATGACTATGACGACCCATATGCTTGGCATGGAATGTGATATGGTATGCAAGTTTGACAGACGTTCAAACCACTTCTGGAAAAACACACGGCGTGCTTTGCTGTTTGGTCTAAGACATCTTCGTTGTCTTCTTCTTCACTCTGAGCATCTGAGTTATTCACGTCTTGCTTATGCTGTATAGATGAAACGTGCTCACCCCGAAGAGTTTTGGACAGTTCATTAAATATTGGCCCTGCTTTTTACTTTTTGTCAGGGTCATGCTTATATGCCGAGTGACATGATCAAAACAATAGAGATGCCTATTGTCAAAAATAAGACTGGAGACATGGGTGGGCGATAAAAACAATTACAGGCGAATATTTCTTGCCGTAATCATGTCGAACGTGTTTGACAATGTGTTTAGCGCACAACTTAGCAGTCATGTACATACAGCGGCATTAAGCGTTTACCCCTCCAAAAGACATGTGCGTTCAAATCCGTGCTAGGCTCAAGTTAATTTTTGTATTTTTCAAAAACATTTTATTATAATTACTGTTTTTTTTAGTGAATATCGTTAACATTTAAGAAGAATCATTCAACGTCTAATTAGGCCGGAGGTTGCAAGACCGCTTGTGGTGCATAAGATTGGAGGTTCGAATGCTGGGCACGAAATGTGCTTTATGAATGTAAATGCAAGCAATGTTTTTATTGAATGTAAAGTATTTCTTTTTTGTTTTAGTATTATTTATAAAGAATAAAAAAACAAGAAAATTTCAATACTTTCATAATCTTTCATAATATTTATTATTGCTGTTATTTAACAAAACTTTGATCTTATTTTACTACAAAGATTTTACAATTTTATTTCATAATTTATAGATAACTTATTATACATATTTTACAAACTGAAGTTAACGGGTTAGTAGTCAAATGACATCCTTTTAACGCAAACGATTAAATAGCAAGCGCTAGAAATATTTTAGATTGACATAAACTAACGAAATGTCACGTGATCTCTAATGTCATCTCTGTATGCAGACGTTGCAAGTGAACATATACATCAAAAGTTGTAGTTATAACTTGACGGTAGTGATTACTTTTATAAAGAAAACGTAATAAGTTAAATTAATGGATACCCTCAAATAACATAGTGCATCGATTAGACAGAGACCTAAAGATGAAGTGACTCGGACGATAGTCGATAACAATTTCATCGAAATTCATATGGGCTCGCTGGGTAGTTCGTCAAACTGCCGGTATGAGTATGCCGACGTTCGGTGATGCAATGGTTTGAATTCATGTCGAAACTTTAAATTCTTTTTGAAAGATTTAGCACAGACTAAGAAGGCACACAATATTCAGCAAAAAAACCAACTTAAATAAAAAAAAAATCAATAAAAGTGTAAAGTGTGTCAGAAACTAGCATTAAAGTGTGCGGCGATCTCTCGCGTCCGACCCTGGTCCAGGCCATGGTACGGAGCGAGAGGGCATGGCTGGCAGTCGCCTCCTTCAGCGAAGCAGTTATGCTCGCAAAGAGGGAGGCGGCGCACGTGAGGGAGATGCAGTACATGCGCCCTCACAGCCGTGGCCTTCGCAAGAGACGCCCTGGGCGTCGGGAATCCCAGGCTGATTCCCGGCCACCGTAGGCACGGGCTTGCGGACGGCGAGTAATGGGTAGCTCGCTGTCCGGTAAGGACCAAGCCCGGGTCGACGGCGCGTTGTGTTCCACGCGCGCCGTCCGCAAAGAGATGTCAGCAGCAACAGATGGGGCCCGCAAGGGCCGATGCCTGCCAGGGGTGCGGGTTGTTCGAAAGAGATACCGCCGCCCCTGGCACACAGGCAACTGAGGGAACACGGGTGGGTTTTAGTCAGTAAAAGTCTGACACGCCCTCCCGCTCCACCCAGAGCGGGAGAAGTTATTTGATGATTTCCCACCCAAAAAAAAAAAAAAAACAAAAAAAAAAAAATGGCTGCGCTAAAAAGGCCCACTTCAGCAAAAATGTCAGACAACCAGTGTCTGATGCTGGTTTTCAACTTAACCTGGCGTGTGAGGTGACGGATGTAAACCAGCTTTTATACTAATACTGCAAGACTGCAACGTGTATGCATACTTAAAATGGCTGGCTGGTAAATGAATAGATGAACGGCCGCATGATAGACCTGCGCTAAAAATGTAAACAACGAAAGGAATGCTTTGAAAGGAGTCACAGCAAAACACCTGTTTTCAACAATGCGACGGCACTTTGACGATCCAAACACATTTAACAATTTATTTATCCATGCACTTCATCGTACATACGCTGCAAGCAACCGAGCGCGACGGACTATTGACGGACAGTTTTCAACTTTTTTGTATTTTTAACTTGTCTAAGCTATGGTTTGCGTTTAAGTTGACCTAATGTGCCAAAGGTTATAATTTATAAGTTAGCTAAAATTTTTTGGTGAAGGTGGAAAGATAGACTAAGAAGACAACGATGAAAGTATTCTGTAGATTATATGTAACGAATTCAATGTTGTAGGAGTGTAGCATTTAAAAAATTGAGGTGTTAGCACATACTGACGCTGTGTGTACGTATTCGAGTTAACCAATTTGGTTTCCGTTCAGGGTTATCCACTAACAGTGCTATATTGAGTGTAACGCACACTGTGAAATACTACATGGAGCTTACGCCTGTCTCCTTGATTTGAGCAAGACTTTTCACTTGGTTTCCTACGACATTTTATGGAGGAAGATGGAAGAGGTGAATTGCCGCCAGAGGTGACAAATACTCTAAAATACTGGTATGGAAACCAAGTCAATAGTGTGAGGTGGGTGGGTGCCTTGTCTCGGCCGTTTGGGTTGGAGTGCGGGGTGAGGCAGGGGGTTTATGCTCGCCTACGCTATTCAACCTATACGTGAATGATGTGATTGGAGCGCTTAGCATTGATATTGATGGCATGTGTGTTAATAACGTAAGCTACGCCGATGCCATAGTGCTGCTGAGTGCATCAATCTGCGGGCTTAGGACACTCCTGGCCACTTGCGAGCAAAATGCCAGACTGCATGGTCTGGCACATAATGTTAAGAAGAGTGTGGTCTTGGTCTTTTGAGCCAGGGGTAGGTACCCAGAATGCCCCTTGTGAGGGTGGATCAATTTTAATATCTGGGACACTTATTGACCACTGGCCTCAAAGATGATGAGGATATTGACAGGAAGCGGAGGGCGCCTCGTGTGAGACCTAACATGATTGCCTGCAGATTCAGGCGTGCCTCTAAGGAGGTCAGGCGCACTATATTTAGTGCTTATTGCACGTCTTTTTGCTCTTGCAGTCTGTGGGCTCATTATACTCGGAAATCATACGGCACCCTTCGCGTTCAGTACAATAACGCATTCAGGATGCTGATGGGGTATGCTCGATACTGCAGCGCGTCACGGATGTTTACTGAAGCGTGCGTTGACTGCTTCTACACTGTGATGCGGAAGCGGTGCACATCCCTGGTTAGTAGAGTGCGGGGCAACAGCATCCTATCTATCGTAGCAAGCAGGCTAGATTGTGCTTTTGTGAGCCACTGCTGCAAGGTATCGGTTGGGCCTGTCACCTTGCAGAAGTGATACCACAGATTGCTATATTCTGTGTTAATGTTTTACTAACATATTTTGTAAGTTTTTGTTACTAATACTATAAGTCTTGTTGCTTGAAGTTAAATAAATAATAATTAAAACTATTTACAAAAGATTCCAGTTCTTTTGACAGTAATTCTCGATCGACATTTGCAATGAATGCGAGAGACTTTAGTGCGTTATTAGGAATCCTATTGTTGTTGATTTCATTGAAGGTTTTTGGGTCCAAAAAAGTGGCATACTTCATTAAATCTTCGTTGCAGATGAATTTTTCATTAATTTTAACTAAAGCTATGTTAATAATGACTTTGTAGACAGAAATACAATAGAATCTCTTTGGGTCTGCAGCCAATTATTGTGTCACTTCGTCTTGGTATAACTCGTCGTGTTTTTTCGGTTTTTTAGAAATTCTTCGTAACGGCAACATGGTTTGTATGTCGATATTTATGTTTTCGGCGTGCATTAAATCTTGAACATAGGATGCAAATAAACTTGCAGCTGTGAAAACATCTTCAAAAGTATCTAAATGTCTTCGTGAAATCATATCTAAAGTTTTTATAAGTCTCCAAGCTTTAAGATAATCTTATGTAGGTATTTGGAGATATTGGCTTACTGGAGTTGATAGGTCAAATAGTTTCATGAATGTGAAGGCTTACAGAATAGTTTCAAATTTCAAAAAGGAATCCAACAATGCCTTCGCTTGGAACGAAACCTTCGGCTCGAACTCTGTGCTCGAAGAAAAAAGTTTTCATCAACGCGACGAGATCGCAAGAGCTGGGACCTGGCTGCGCGGGCGCCCTATCTTACCTACGACCTTGCGGTAAGCCCTGCAAATAAGGCCCGTGGGGGGCCCGCGCATGCTGGGCCCCGGCTGGCAAACGCCACCCCAACTATATGGCCAGTCTGACACTGCCTGCTGTACTTTAGTCTTTGCGGTATCAGATTAAAGCTTCTAATTGACCAGCAGTAGTTCTGTTCTGCATGACAGCCTTCGAATTATTCATTAAGCGATCGTATAACATAAAAATCTGTCTGTTTATCATTAATATTCACGCATTCAGATGACCTCACAAACCATGAACCGTAAAGTAACCCAGCAATATATTTACTAGAATAGTACGCGGTAGTAAAGTGTAAGTATGTATGTAGTAAAATCCTAGCAGATATAAAAACGTTCGAGTAAGGTGGGCTCATATTTTGCTCATGTGTGGAGTGGGCGAAAGTAGGTTGGCCACTATTTATGAGTCGCTCGCGGGGAGCAGTAGGTTAAGTTGTGACTGTGAAAATAAGATCTGTATCTTTTTATAAGAATGTTGTTTGAAGATATGTTCTCTAAAATATTTTATCTTAAATTGTTTGGAATTACAAAGGTTTTTAAAACTGAAGAACATCATTTTTCTTAGTGACATTAGAAAGAAGATTCTACTGAAGCATATGATTGTGTTAAGCACGTAATACTTAAAGGAAACTATACCTAATTAAAGGTTCATGAACCTAATTTGCCAGTTTAATTCTTCTTGTTGTAACTACTAACTAATAAACCTAAAAAATGTTTTAAAAAAATCTGTCTTCACATTTTTCTAATAAATTCACAATGGTGTTATGCATGACTCCATCTTTGGTCCATTTTTATTCAAATTACTTTTGGAATGTCCTCCAATCAGGATCAGGTATAAAGTTTTTTTATAGAACACGTTAATTAAAAATCAACTAATATTACTTCTGATTCCGTCGTTACAAGAAGTAGGGCAAAAAGAGTCTTTTAACGAGTTCTGAAGTATTCTTCTCAGTATATTTTTAAAACTAAGTTCTCATCAACCTATACAATCTCAGTAGCTATAAAAATCTCGGGAATTATGAAAGCGAAAACATTTTACAAAATATTTCAACAGTCAATAAGTCCTATGTATATGAGTATTAAATGTTTACAAGTACCTGAAGGTACCTTTGATGTGGTGATTTTCGGATTATGTGCCTATTATAGGTTTACAACGTTTGTGAGAATGCTTTCTAGCTGGTATTTTAGGAAACCATACGTTTCTTGGAAAAATGTTTACAAAGGCTGACACTATGGTAACATTTTGAAGTCGGAAAACATGCAACAGAACTAAAGACAAAGACACCAAATTTTGAAACTAGTGTTATTTTTACTGTGTAGTAGTTTAAGTCGTTTGTACGTTGCCTACGTATTCGAAAAAAAAAACGCTATCACGTCGTTTGCAAATATTATAATTACATGACGGAAAAGCTCCCGCAGACAGGCACAAAGCAGCAGCGCCACGCGACTGTAGTAGAACAATTTTCATGAAGTTTTCATAGAAATGGTTTTACTAGATTCGCATCGCTCCGTCGCGTCGCACCTTTCTGCGGGGAGCCTGAACCCCCTTTTCATGAAAATTATCACTAATGTAATCTATAAATCAGGTTCACAAGTTAAGCCTTTGGGGCTTCAACGGGTAAGTATCGTATATCTTCTACGGGTGCATCAAGAAAGTCTGTTAATATAAAACTGAAGATTCTAATCCAACCTCCTCGAATTTTGTTTGTTTGTTATTGGTATAATTTATGGAATTAGACACTATTTAAATTTAGAAGAATAGAATAGAGTCGATGTTCGACGGCTGCCTGTGGCAGATTAGAATATTATAAAGTGATTTAATCCATAATTATAATTTCTCATTTATGTAATATTATAAATGTGAATGTTTGTATGTTTGGATATGATGATAAATGTTTAGATATTTGGATGTTTGTTACTCAATTTGGATGGAATTTGCACTCAGATAGTTTGTAACCTGGAAAAACATATAGGATACCTTTTATCCCGATAGTAGGTACGTTTACGTGGGCCTACTTATGGTGGTGACCTCCACGCGGGTGAAGCCGCTGGCAAAAGCTCCTTAATTATTATGGAATTGCAACCATTCTGAAGATGTTATGGACAAAAACATGCCGATAATGAATTACTTCATGCAGGTGTTGGTTAGGCAGGAGTTATTCATTTCGTCAGTTAATGTATTTAAATATGGCTTTTCTGTAAGTTGGTACTTTGTTATAATAACACACTAACATAGTATTTAAGTTTTTTACTACTTACTTACATAATAGGTACAATGGATGGCTTAGCAAGCAAATAAATGAATTAAATTTTTGCACAACTGAATCCAAAAACAAGCACAAAATAATAGTTTAAAAAACTAAAAAACACGTTTAAAAAACCAAACTAAAAAAGTAGAAAATAATTTAATACTTTCCAAAAGCGTGAGGTGCTTTTTGAGGTATTTTTATAATGAATTAATATCAAGCACTCCACGCTTTTTAGTATTTTTTTTTCAAATATTATTTCTTTTCAATTTTTTAGTTCTGCTAACTACAAAAGCGTGTTAAATTTTTTACTAGTTATATTTTGAAATTATTGAATTGTCATCGGTCCTCGATAAGTCTACAAAGTTTAAATGAAATCTGACTTTTTGAAGTGAATCAAAAACAGTCCAAAAAGGAGTCGGTTACAAACAAACAAACATGCTTATAAACATACAGGTGAAGCTAATAAAAGCATGTTAAAAAATACGTGACAGTTTTAGGCTTTTGAACTAGTAAAAGCTTATTCCTGAAAACAAAGAACAATTATTTAACAGATCTGCAAAAGCCGCCAATTCAAATAAATAAAACCAAACCACGACTAATTATTTTAACTGGCCCGACTGGACTGACGTAGCCTAAATTATACAGATCGAAATAGCTACGTATATCGATTATAGTAGGTATAAATAGTGGACTAAGGCTGTGGATAGACTGAGTCAATACTATCTATCAGATATAATATCACTCAATGAAAACAATGGCGCGCACACTTCCAATAAAACAGTTTTAAAAATTATCGGTTCTTTTTCCAATGATAGAAACAAATAAAAATCTACTGATCTACGATAGTTAACAACATTTAACGAAGCAAAATTAATACAATTTTATGGCATCATCGAACTAAAACTGAGACTCAAAGCATTTATTTCTAATAAACCAATTACAGGCACTTTGACAAGGGGTTGGTCAGTCCGAAAGATGAAGCTGGTTGCGCAATTTCAAAGCACAGTAGGTTCCTGTAGTGTATCTATGTAAAAGTTAAGTAAACACTGCCTCATTCACACAAGAGGAGGTAACAGCTGTCACTAATTTGATCTGTCATGTTACGAGGAGTAGCGGGAAACGGATAAAATGAGGCAGGTCTACACGGTAGCGCTTGGTGTGGTAGTGTGCCAGTGGAGTGGGAATGGGAATGACATCTCGCGGGTCAACCTAGGAGGTTATTGTCGTTGCAGGGGGGCTCAGTAGCCGTGGCTGCCCACCCACGGTGAAGCGAATAGGAAATCGCGGTGAGGTCGCTCGTCATGGCTTTTGCTGCCAAGCCAACGACTTAGCGGCCAAAAAGTAGGTTACGGTGAGGTGCATCGCAACTGAGGCAGGCCGCGATGTCGTATGGGGCATCGCGGCTGAGGGCTACAGGCTGCGGCGGAGAGCTCGAAGAGCGCTGCTCACAAAACACTGGCACTCCTCGTGCTAGTGTTTTGTGATCAGCGCTCTTCCCTTCCGTGGCCTGGGCGGGGCTGCCACCGTTTGATGGCGGACACGGTGAGTCCGCAGGGGAAGAGGAGTGTCGGTATAGCGTTGGCCACTCTCCCTATCCCCTTCGGCCGAAAAGTGGTAGATGGCCGGGCCACTATGTTAACACGTCGCAGGGGGACCAAGGGTGCCATGCACGGGGTCGTCCGGCGCCCTTGTGCTATTTGATCCCTGGGGTGGCACAGCGTGCCATGTGTTCTAGTGCGCCCTTGATGGGGGTTACCCCCCCGAGGAGGGTCCAGTGACAGACGGCCGCGGCGGATTCGCGGATGGCTTGCACGTTCGTTCCCGTGTTTCCGCCACAAGTGGCACTGGAGGACACCCTGGAGTTTTAGTGGGCTAGAGTCCCACATAACTGCGCTATCTTCCCGTGGTAGCGCAGTATGCATGAGCATTTCTCTACTTAAAAAAACTTGAAAAATAAAAACTTTATTAAAAAAAAACAACCGACTTCCGAAAAAACAGTACAAAGTGAAAAATAACTTTAATTTCGGAAGGCGGTGACAAAAAATTTAAATACATATCCAAAGTCACCGCCATCCGAAATTAAAGTAATTTTTCACTTTGTACTGTTTTTTTGGAAGTCGGTTGTTTTTTTTGAATAAAAGTTTTTATTTTTCACATTTTAGTTATAGTACCTACCCCACTAATTCGAAATTTCTTCATCCTTGGGGTCACAACAATGCATATTTATGCGATAGCAGCAATCGCGGTTTATTTACTGTTATTTTTTGAAGAGTTCCGTTGTCTGTCTCCGAAACGCATCATCAGATCTATATGCAATTGAAATGGGACCACACGGGAAGCACGAGCTTTTTTCAAATAAATAAATAATCATCAAAATCGGTTCACCCAGTCGAAAGTTATCAGGTAACAAACATAAAAAAAACATACAGTCGAATTGAGAACCTCCTCCTTTTTTTGAAGTCGGTTAAAAAAAGAGGAGCTTGTCGGCTGTTTAACCGGACTTGCTTGTGGCTACATTAATAAACTAAGGCCCGGCTGGCCAGGCCTTAAGAAAACGTAAAAAGTACTGTGGGGTACGGACCTCGGGTTAGGGCGTCGCCGGAAGGTGACAGCAAGGGACGGGCTGGATCGAAATGATTATTAATTAGGGACGAATTTAAACCAAGAGGCTCAGCGGTGCAGGCTGGCTCGAGCAACGGTCGGGGCGGAAAAAGATTGGGGCGTAGATCGCGGCGGGCCTCGGCAGCGGGAACGGAAGGACGGCTGACTGCGACGGGCTACTTTGATTAACTTAAATACGGAATCAAACGGTATTCTTCAGTACCTATGGACAAGAAGGGCAAGGAACGCCGGACACTCTTTGAAATGAAAACATTGCATCGCAAGGGGTTCCTCTACCAAAAGAAAATTGAATCACTTTTTTTAAGTCGGTTATAAACTGTTATATCTATTTATTTATTATTAAAACTTTGACTTGGGAAAAATAAATAATTGTTTCAAAAACACGCTTTAAAAACCAAACTAAAAAAGTAGAAAATAATTTAATTCTATTAGAAAGCGTGAGGTGCTTGATATTAATTGATTATAAAAATACCTCAAAAAGCACCCCACGCTTTCTAATAGAATTAAATTATTTTCTACTTTTTTAGTTTGGTTTTTAAAGCGTGTTTTTGAAACAATTATTTATTTTTCCCAAGTCAAAATTTTTTAGTTTTTTAAACAATTATTTATATAAAATTTTTTAGTTCTGCTTGCTTGAAAAGCGTGATTTTTAAGTTTTTTTTGTTTTTTTGTGTTTTTTTTTTTTTATTTTTGAATTGTCATTGGTCCCCGATAAGTCTACAGTTTCAATGAAATCTGACCGTTTGAAGTGAGTCAAAATAGCGTCCAAAGGAGTCGGTTATATACAAACATACAAACAAACAAACATACAAGTGAAGCTAATATAAAGCGTGTAAAAATACTGTGCATAGACGACTCGTAATGCCTAAGGCCTGATGTTTCTAGTGTGAGCACCGCCTAAACCTAGTGTGACAGTTGGCACAAATCTTGTCGATAACCAGCTGAATTATCTAGTGATCCACGACTGAGGAATACTTCCTTTTGTGTCATTGATTGCTTTACTATTACGTGGATTGGAGAAAAGGATTTTTGGGAGTTGTCGTATGGGATTACAGAATTGCTTTGTTATAGATTTGTATTCATGTGTTTTATGATTGATTGTATTATTAGAGTAATTAGTGAAGAAATTAGATATAAGTAGAAACTTAAAGTGGTAATGACAGAATTAAGAGAGAGAATTAGGGCAGATTTCACCAATGAAACTGAACCCAACCAGCACATCTGAACCACATTCAAGAACTGTCAGTGTCATTACTGGGAATACAGCACAGTTTAGATTAGTGATCACGTCCAGTTGCATTGATGAAATTGGCACTTAGACCATTACAATAAAAGTAAGTTCAAATCAGAAAGTACCGAGTTATGTACTAAGAATATTGGCGACAGTATTAGTAATAACTAAACTTTATGAGCATTGAAATTGATACGACACAGCAATCGTTATATATAGCTTTACTTTTAACGTGTCTGCCTCATTAATGATGTCGACTTCTAGGTTTTAGGCTAATTGGCTTAATATTTTCATCTACTTACCATGAATTTTGAATTGAATTCTTGATAGGTGACCTATATTAGTGGTGCTGTGATTGTTGGACATCGATCCATCTATTTTTAACCAAATCCGTCGAGTTCTAATGTCATTCCAATTTCAACGAACACGTGTAGTTTACTGACTTCTTGGTTGTGATAACCAGACATTTCCATTATTCACGAACCGATAGGTACTTTATACCTGCATTACCCCCTCAATTATCACTCAAGCTTGAAACTGCAGGTTTCGCACACAAACTCCCAATCTTCAGAACATCAGCTGCTTAATGATCGTAACTGTAGGGAGCTGGCACGCTGCTTAGCTCCTCAGCGATGTAGGCACCTGTTCTACCGCCAGCGATGAGCGAGAAGCGAGTTGGCGAGCAACGTGCAGCGCGTGCGCGACGCCGACGAGTGATTACTCTACTGTAGTATGTACTGTAGCGGCAGCTACACCGCCACATGCGAACAACGCATCACGCAAGATTCTGCATCGTGCAAGCACAACGTCACGACATCAATCCTAGGGCAGTTGCTGACCAGACACTACACTCGTCTGGTCGGGGTCTCCTCCTTTTTCAATGGAGGTTGAATGAACTTTACACCTTGTTCCTTACGACGTACCGTACCAAGCGGGAGTCTCTCGGCGAGTATTCTTCTCGCAAACCGAGTGAAACCTCTCTTTGATAGCTGTTATAGCTGCGTCAAACGAGTACTCGCCGGCGGTGTGAGCAGTCAGCGATCAACTATTAACATATAAATCTCTTTTACTTACACACCTACAATCTTTTGTAAGAGTGAGTTTCTTGTTCGGTAATATAGTTGATAGCTAGTCGCTTCTCCGTCGGCGGTGGGGCAGGTGCCCCATTTACGCCCAACTTGTGTGCTAGATATAAATTACGGTAGTTTTCTCTTTGCTACCTTTGTTTTAAACTAGTGTTTGGAAATCGAGAAACGTAAAGCAGTACCTAAAACAATAATAATAAAACTACCATTCTGTTATAGTCTCACTGCAGAGCAAAGGCTTCTTCTCATACAGAGAAGGCACGAGCATGCTTGCTCAAGACGAGTTGGCGATTTCAGACTTATTTTAACAGTGCATGTCAGCGCGTTGCAAAAGCACACTGTTCGATACCCAGCTCTCGGCGCTACACAGTGCGTTGGAGATCCAGTGCGAGAGAAACCTCACGATATTATTACGTCCGTATGAACGTCAAACTTTAGCATGAGCAGCATACGCAGAGCATGGAAAGAACTGTTTAAGCCATGACATCCATCATCATTATCAACCAATAGCAGTTCACGGCTGAACATATGCGTCGCCATTCCATGCTCGGCAATCGTTAGTTACTTATGAAAAGTCAGCGTTAGCGACCACTGACCTAATTTATCCCTATATTCAAATCACAACTGTAATTCTTGGACTTTTGTGCGCAATGGCTTTATCACGGCAAATTGAGTTAAGGTGTCAATATGCTCAACAATTAACTTTGCTGACTTTACCTAGTTTAGGGAAAGCCGTATTTTCGAATGAGGTCACGGTAATAAATAAATAACGGTCTGCTCTGTCAACTACAGGTGAGCAACGTGATAGTTAGGGCATTGAAAGTATTATAGGTTATTTGCTGAACAATTTCAATATAAATTGGATTTTAGTAGCTACCCGGAGACTAGGTTTGTGCCCGTTATAATGGCAATAGGGTCGCCACCTATGACATGGGAATTAAGCATAACTGGCGAAATATCTCTTTTTCTACAACCCTTTGCAATCTATACGTGAATAAAACCAGCAAAACTGATGGAATACTCGCAAGAGTGCTGAAAAGCTGTGCTCCAGAGTTGTCTCGCTTCTCTCTAAAAACCGAGTAGTACCGGACTCCTGTTATTTTGCTTTTATAATGCCAGTGCCCAAAAAGCCTCTGTGTAAAGTGATGGAAAGGATACTTAACAATAGCTTACCTGGAACCGACCCTGATACGGCTAGAGCTTCACCGTGGCTCTCAACGGCCCCAGCAATGCGTTACATACACAATTAGATCACCAGTTGACCGACCACGACGGAAGCCAAACTGGTGGGTATCTTAAATAAGGTGAAGCGGTACTTGACATCTGGACAGCTGTTATGTCTATACAAACTTCAAATCCGATCCTGTATGGAGATACAGGAACGGACCTGGGCACAAGTAGATAAATGTTTAGTACTCCTATTACAGTCACTTATGGGATGGCTCAGCTAAATACCAGCTTGCTGCAATTGACACGGTGGAACGCAGAGCAAAACTTAACAGCCTGGCTCATCGGCGTAATGTTGCTTGCCCGTCGATCTTCTACTGGCTGTAAATCAGACAGTGCGCGCAAGTGCTCCACGACCTGATTCCACCATCACCCTTCTACCGGACTACCAGACGCACTGCAGGGTACCATCCACACTCGGTTGATATCCCAACCAGTCGTACTCAGAGCTCCTCCTCCACTTTTATTATGTGCAAAGCATAATTGTGGCACACTCTGCCTGCGTCTGTGTTCCCTTCCACATCTAACTCGTCTACTTTCAAATCAAGAGTAAACAGGCATCTTATTTATTTATTTATTTAGGTTAGCCAACAATTGTTTACACAATACATTAAAATAATTTAAATAATGGTACCTGCGTTCATAAGTGCAACAATTAATTAAAGGCTAACACAACATGCACAATTTGTGGTTTTACATAATAAAATATAGCGAAAAAGGATATTTCATTTTTAGTTATCATGCGTAACAATAATAATTTACATTAAATAATTGAGAAAAAAACAGAACTGGTAACAATAACAAATAAAAATAACAATAAAATTCTCCCTAAGCAATTCAAATTTATCTTATGGGCGCGCTCGTCCCATCAGGCGTGATCGAAGCCAAGAGCAGGCAAAAACCTCTGCCTAAACTTCGGGGATAACAAATTGATGATGAGTGATGTTACGTTGATGTCGTGTTGTTGTAACATTTGCTTCTATTTACACATTCAAGAACGCAACGAGCTTGACTTTATGCTATATTATTGAATTTCAAACCAACCAGCAGTCGCTAAATATTTCTCTACAAAATACACTGCTAGGTATAGGTACCTACATAGCTGAATATGAAAATACTTTTATACAAGTTGAAAACTAGGTCAGCCCGGAAAAATTATTGCTCGTACCAGAATCTGCGAATTTTATTAAAAAAAATAAACTTTCATGATTATAATCGTGAAACAATTTCGTTAAAATTCTTTCGAGGACAGCCATGAAATTATTTTGTGTGATTATGTCATACATAATGTAGAAGTGAAGTGAAGTGAGATTTGAAAATGTCTTTAAAATATGCGATCATGTTATGGTTTAAAAATACCTACTTGTGAGCGAGGTTATAAGTATGCAATTAACATTATCATCTGCGCCCTTTATGCTTGGAGGCTTTAATTTAGCTATTCAATCAATCAATAAATAGTAAGTTCTGTTTACGTTTTTATTAATTATTTCAGCTAGAGTATAGTTCTGCTATAAGTTTCCTGCTGTAGGTATATTGTCATGTACTAGCTGACATACTTATGGCAAATAATTATTTTTTTTGTTTCGTAATGATATTTAGGTACTCACAATTGTATAGAATCAATCTCTTCTAACTGAACAGCCAGCTGTGCTACTGGGGAGTTTTTTGCGCCACTTTTTCTTCCCAGCTAAAACACTAGGAAGCGGTGAAGGTGTGAAGGCGGACGTTTTGGGGGACGGTCTTGAGTAATTTTGACGTTCAAAATTGATGACTCTGAGCCAAGTTTGAATAAATGACTTTTGTGTACGACGTAAACACGATATACGTTCCCAATCGCAGGTAAATTAGCTCGATACACCAGTATGAATTATACTGCCGAACTTACCCTGACTGCCCCCTTGGTTGCAAGCGCGACGTCTAAGCGTGGGATCCTGGGTTCGATTGACAGGTCGGGCAAAGTGTAGTTGGGCTTTTCCTTTCAATAACATCCCGGAATTTGGAAGTTTGATACTCCCCTGCATCGGAAAGCTTGTTAAGCCATCGGTCTTGCGCTTTATCTAACCCTCCCATTAGACTAAGAGAGTGAGGAGAGAGTGCACGTGTATCTGCTGAGTGTACGACTATTAATTACCCAAACTCAAACTCAAAGCATTTATTTCAATTAAACCATTTACAGGCACTTTTGAATTGTCAAAAAGTCGATCAGTTGGAAAGTTGAAGCTAGTTGCCCATTCCAAAACGTAGATCTCTATGGAGAAGAACGGGCAAGAAACTCCACGGACACTCTTTTAAAATCAAGTTGAAATATTACAAAATCTTGGGAACATTATTCTTGTTGCTTCTGCATGTTAGAACAATGTAAAAAAATGTAATTATAAACAATTCTAAATACAAGATAAAAATAAGCCCTGGAAGTTAGGAGATGACCAGTTTCAACCGACAGCGCCCGTTCCCGAACTTGACGCGTGGATCAGCACCATCCAGCTCAACCATTTTGTAGGGAACCGAATGATCCAACACACGCGCCACCATCAGTGAGACATTCATGTGAGCATGACATACTCTCAACTGCCATGCTTTTTCAAGTCAACGTACATCATAACAATACAATAAACGGATGCATGGTACTCACATTTACAAAATTCAAACAAAATGCTTCTAAATTATATAAAACTATAGTTTGCAATCTATTTGAAATATTAATAAAATTTGATTTCCTAAAAGAAAGAAAAAACATTTAATATACCTACCCTACCAAAACAATGAATCAATACACTTATAGAACAAAAAAAGGAAAGCCAAAACAAATATTATTATAAGTTTTTCAGTCAAAACTATAAGGCCCAACATTTTCTACCTTTCCTTTCTTTTCTTTCTTTCTTTCTACACGGTAGAAAGTGATTATGCTCGCCGAGCCGGCTTTCTGTAAACCTTTTTAGTTTAATCTGTTGTGAAATCACCTGTTAGTTTAAGCGATTGGCTGCTAATTTGGACAAGAAAAAATATAGTAACAAGTTGTTACCGTGTTTTGTGTTTTGGCAGCCGAATTTAATTGCTTTCAGGTACTGGGAATTGATCCAGCCAAACAATTATTCAGGAGCAATGCAATCCAAATAACATTCAATCTTTCTTCTTTCTTAATATTTGTGTCCGTATGAATTGAGGAGCCATGTCTCAGATTTAAACGAGGGTACTACCAATATTTAGTAGAAAATTTGCCAAATTTGTAGCCCCGATCCTAGAATTTGTAGTAAAACCCTTCAAAAGTTACAGAACGTTGAAGGTGGCCCCTCAATTCAGACGTCTGGATTGAGGAGCCACCTCAGAACTCGAAAACTAGCCAATGGATATTGCTAAAACTTTGGTAGGAATTAGTAGTGTTTATGCTTAATTTGTACAAAAAAAATGGGGTTTGTACGGCTGAATTTCAGGTAGCTACAATGCTTTGATTTATCTGAAAAATCCATAAATTTCCTCGCGCTGTTTCTCGGAAACTGATGAAGCAATTAAAATAGATTTTTGGTATTATTTAGTAGTAAATTAGCCAAATTTGTAGCCGCGATCCTGGAATTTGTAGTAAAACCCTTCAAAAGTTACAGGACGTTGAAGGTGGCTCCTCAATCCTGACGGTCTGTATAAAACAAATGTACGTAGCTACTAAAGTAATTGATCAAATCGAAGTTTGATTATGCCAATATTTAGTAGAAATTTCTACTAAATATTGGCGTAATCAAAATTCCTCTACATTCAGTGTTTCAAAAGATATTAATAATTTTAAAATTCCTAAAGAATTTTCTGTGTAGGGTGACCATAAATAATTCAAACTGCGTTCATAAACAGAACTTTATTTACACATGATTCATTCTTCACCAAATCAGTACCTACTTCAAAAAAGAAACAAAATATATTAAACACAAAGAATAAAAAAGACAAATAAACTAAAAGCGGATTATCCCAAACTAGCTTTTATAAAATCTCTAATCTCTAAACATCATCTCTATATTCCCCCTTATTCTATCATTAATTACTAGCCTTCTCTAATATTTATTTTAAAATACCACCAGTTTTCACCATCATTTATAGAATTTGTTTTGGAAGTTTTTTGTATGTAATACATTTAATACACATTTACGTAAACGTATCAGAAATCTTGCCGTTTTCTTATGTCATAAAAAATACGGTTTTTAGTTGTGTCGTAATGAATGATTGTAATGAGTCTTACTCTTTTATTACCTACTATAAAAATTGATACCGGGCAGAAATCCACAAAACGTGAGATCATTAAAATTTGAAAGTAGGCAAAGACACTCAATGTACTAATTTTAAATCTCTATTATCTATACCTACATGTTTTAAAACAAAATTGTTTTTGTGTCTGTCTGTGTGACCGCTTAGATCTTCTAAACGACAGATGGAGTTTCATGTGGTTTCCACCATTATTTAGAGCAAATTTATTGATTTATTGTTTATTTTAATTTTAATCAGAATCGAAATGTACATAAATATCAGCTTAAGCGATTTAAACAATGCAAATAGAAATCACATGCTAACTTAACTAGAACTACTAACAAAATAAAACATAATTGTGCGTTTAATACATTAATATTTAACTAAGATTTAGCTAAAAAATCTCGGTAGAGATAATGCTTAGAGATTTTGTAAAAGCTAATTTGGGATAATCCGCTTTTAGTTTATTTGTCTTTTTTTATTCTTTGTGTTTAATATATTGTGTTTCTTTATTTATGTACTGATTTGGTGAAGAATGAATCATGTGTAAATAAAGTTCTGTTTATGAACGCAGTTTGAATTATTTATGGTCACCCTACACAGAAAATTCTTTAGGAATTTTAAAATTATTAATATCTTTTGAAATACTGAATGTAGAGGAATTTTGATTACGCCAATATTTAGTAGAAATTTCTACTAAATATTGGCATAATCAAACTTCGATTTGATCAATTACTTTAGTAGCTACGTACATTTGTTTTTTACAGACCGTCAGGATTGAGGAGCCACCTTCAACGTCCTGTAACTTTTGAAGGGTTTTACTACAAATTCCAGGATCGCGGCTACAAATTTGGCTAATTTACTACTAAATAATACCAAAAATCTATTTTAATTGCTTCATCAGTTTCCGAGAAACAGCGGGAGGAAATTTATGGATTTTTCAGATAAATCAAAGCATTGTAGCTACCTGAAATTCAGCCGTACAAACCCCATTTTTTTTGTACAAATTAAGCATAAACACTACTAATTCTTACCAAAGTTTTAGCAATATCCATTGGCTAGTTTTCGAGTTCTGAGGTGGCTCCTCAATCCAGACGTCTGAATTGAGGGGCCACCTTCAACGTTCTGTAACTTTTGAAGGGTTTTACTACAAATTCCAGGATCGGGGCTACAAATTTGGCAAATTTACTACTAAATATTGGTAGTACCCTCGTTTAAATCTGAGACATGGCTCCTCAATCCATACGGACACTAATATTTTCATATGATATTGCACCTAATGATGTTACGTAGAAATCCCAACTGTTTATATTTTAAAATAATGTCGCTTTTCGCATCTACCTATGTGACCACGTTGTTCGTCTAAACTATGCAACGGCCTTTGATGCGGTGTTCACCATCGTATACAAGATTTATTCCAGAAGATTCATTTAAATAATTAGAAAAAAAAAACCCGACTGCGTAAAAAAGTGAACTTTAAAAAAGATGGAAACAAGAAACTTTTGTTTTAAGGTGTGGACTATTAAACTGAATGCTTTATGCAATGTCATGCAGTCGGAGGCTTCTACTTAAAATTAGCAATAAAGATGTATAGCCCGCTCCAGTCCAATATTCTGTGCCATGAACACAGGTAGGTACCTACTATAGCTTCAGACACAAGCGTATTTTCAAATTCATCGGACAGCGCGCAGAACGTTGACTGAATTTGAATCGAAAATGGCGCCCGTCAAATATTTGACGATGGAAACGAGTTGGAAACACAGGCAGAGGTGTGTTATGCCAATAGAATTTATGTTGGTTTATTGGTTAGTCGAGCTGTTACATCATCAGCCTGTAACCTATAACAAAGATCTGACCAAGATTATATCTGAACTTTAAAAGAGACAGTGACCTCTGAGTTTGTTTTGGCCTTTCTTCTTAGATTAGTCAGATAGGAAACGCTGACCTCATCTAATTTTAAAAATATGATTGACGTGTAAAAGTGTTTATACAAACCTAATTACAGAAATAAAATCATTTATCAAAGCTCTTTTAAAACCTGCAAATACACGAACCGTTTTTAATAGATGGGTTGCCTTGTCGCTTCGGTCTACTGGTCGCAAGTGGTACTGTTGAGCATAAGATCCTGGGTTCTATTCTCTGATCGGGCAAAGTATTATTGCGTTTTCACAAGGAATTTTGCAGTTGCTGCCCGGAGGGCCGGAGTCTGAATTGGTGCTCGGTTAAAGCAATAGGCTGGCCCCTTTTACATGGGACTTAAACTTAACCGGTGGAATGTGTTTGTAGGGATGCCTATAGGGATGAAATGAAATTATTTATTCTGTACATAGGATATCGGTATCCTCCCCGGTAAACCTCTGAGTAACCCTAGGGAAAAAGGCGTGATGACGAACTCCTGAGTTTTTGCTCGTCACCGGAAGATTTGTAATAGAGAAACTGTGAGGTGGAAGCAATACACTTATATTATTTGAATTATCTATTTTATCGGCATATCAAAAGTACTTACTGTGAGTGGAATTTATGACAGTGTTGTTAAATTTTTACCTGAACTTGATAATTTTATATTATTTTCTCTTTTTTGTGCATGTGTTTATACAAACTGTGTCTTTAATTTTAGTAACTGGTTTCAAACCGTGTAAAAAAAGAAACAATCTATGCACAAGGGATTACAGTTATTTAAGACGTTTCTGTAGACAAAATCTTGTAGCACCTATGTACTGTTTTACTTAAGTGTGTCTGTCAGTCATGATTTTTTATCAGAGTTTATCAGATACAATCTTTACTATAAGTAACTACGTTTGTACAGCGATAAAAGTCAATCAAACACTGCTACTTTTACATAATCTAGATTTTTACACTATTAATCATTTTAATTCTGCGTCGATGTTACTGACGAAACTGCAAAAATCCAGATGGAAAAAGCTAATAACCACTTGGCCTGAACTGGGAACCGAACCTAAGACCTTAGCAGTAACGTTTTCGACCACTAGGCCCACGAGGCAGTTAAAATATTAAGCTCAATAATTCGTACAATAAGAAACTGAAAAACTAAAAGTTTAAATGAGAAATTCGTGCCAGAGAACACACTAACATTTTCATCGTATGTACTCGTAGGTATTCCATTTACTGGTGACACACGGAGCAAACAGAAGGTTGCTGCTAGTTTTCAAATAATACGTTGTCTTGTAGTCCACCCGTGGGAAATTCCAGAAACTGTGTATTTTCCTTCATTCGTAGCAGCCACATTCTTTCTGCACTATAATATAAATGTAGGGGATACAATTCGCTTTGAATTCAACAGGCGAAAGGGACGCTGGGTGAATCTGAATTTTAAATGTCCACTTCTCTACATTTGCATTGGTGTCTGCTTGCTTGCTTTTTTGGATGAAAATCGAAATTGTTTATTTGAAGTGTTTGATATTTTGTACAAATTTAGAAAGAAAATGGTATTTTGTCAACTGTTACTGTTACCTAGTAATTGGGTTGTGGAGGTCAGATAGGCATTCTCTCCATGTAAAATCCTGGAATCCAGCTATATCTGCTTATACTGGAAGTGGACTACAGTACAGGCTGACTTTTAGTCACCGTCCAAATTTTTCAGGGTGATAGTACCCGTGAAATTTAACAACTTTCTCGAAGGAACATGGGTCGAAATATGAAAAAAAAAATCGGACCTCCCATACAAAATCAATAGTCAGCTGATCGATTTTGTATGGGAGGTCGGATTTTTTTTTAATATTTCGACCCATGTTCCTTGGAGAAAGTTGTTCAATTTCACGGGTACTATCACCCTGAAAAATTTGGACGGTGACTAAAAAAATAACCTTGTATAGTTGAGGAAAGGCTTGGTAGATTGAATGGCATGTGATCCATGGAAACGATACAACTTACGTTTTTGGAAGTAAAGTTGTATAATGATGAGAGAACGTGTTGACTGTAACACATTTATCATATTTTGTTAACATCATCCCTTCTGATCACAATACTTTATTATTTTAAGCCAATATCTTCCCACTGCAGGTCAAAGGGTTCCCGTTCTCCTTTCTACAAGAATATAGAATGGAATACGAAAATAAATACTTTTTATTGTCTACCATGATAAAATATGAACACACATATAAATCCTTACAAATATTATTAATGCAAAAGTAAGTTTGTTTGTGTGTTACGCTTTCATACTACGGATTTTTGACACAGAGATAGACTGTAGAAAATTAGCTTATGTTTTTACCCAGGTCATAATCTAGGTAAAGACTAGCTACTTTTCATCCTGGATCGCAGCAGAAGTGGCGGACAACAGCGGGTGACGCAATAGGCGGGACTATCGCGACACAGACAGCTGCGCTGCTGGGGAGTTTGTTGCGCCACTTCTTCTTCCCAGCTAAAGCACTAGGAAGTGGTGAAGGGTGGGCGTTTGGGGGACGGTCTTGAGTAATTTTGACGTTCAAAATTGATGACTCTCAGCCTAGTTTGAATAAATTAATTTTGATTTTGATACAAACGCTACTATAAAGACGACTTTCTGAATGAACACCAATTTTACATTTAAATCTAAAATCAAGCTTTATTGTCATAACTGTATAGGTATACGTACAGTTTGTAGATAACTATATAGACAGCTGTTACAGTTACTTCAGCAAAAGTCGATAAAAACTGAAAACCCTATTGATATCTTCCACCACAACCACTTAACTAAATGTACTGTGTTCCAAACCATAAAAATCACGGTATCACGGATATTTCTAAATCCGTCGGTTAGAAACGAGAAATCGATAGCTCGCACATTTATCTTGCAGACGGTGCCCATACTATCGCAAAGCTTTTAAATAGAAGAGCTTTCATGCTGGGTTGATGGAATTTAGTGGTCCACTTCTTTCAATCAAAATTGTTGGTTTAGCGTGGGTTCTGCCCAACCCTGCGGGAATTACAGGCACGTCCTTTCATTTTCAGGTTATTCCAATTGCGTACACCAGGAAGGCGGAAGGAAGTGACTCACAATGCTGCCTAACACAGCACCACATCACCATGAAAGCCAATCAATCTGCCTAGCCTTTTCCCAAGTGTGGGGTTGTTGGGCTTGGCTTGCAGTCTAACCGGATGCAGCTAACTACCAGAATTTGACATGAAGCGACTGCCTATCTGACCTCCACAACTCAACAACAACTGGGTAATTTCAAACACTTAAATTGTTTAGGGATAAAAAAAAACAACCGCCTTCCGAAAAGACACTACTAAGTGAAAAATAACTTTAATTTCGCCGACTTCCGAAATTAAAGTTATTTTTCACTTTTTAGTTATAGTACCTACCCCACTAATTCGCAATTTCTTCATCCTTGGGGTCAAAACAATGCATATTTACGCGATAGCAGCAATCGCGGTTGATTTACTGTCATATTTTGAACAGTTCCGTTGTCTGTCTCCGAAACGCATCATCAGATCTAGATGAACTTGGACCACATGGGAAGCACCAGCTTTCAAATTTAAAAAAAAATCATCAAAATCGGTTCACCCGGTCGAAAGTTCTGAGGTAACAAACATAAAAAAAAACATACACACGAATTGAGAACCTCCTCCTTTTTTTGAAGTCGGTTAAAAATTGGTAAACGATACTCCTTGAACTGAAGACTGGTTGTCAGACATTTAGGCTTCTGACTATCCGTAACGACTGTCAAAGATCTACGAAGTTCTACGACCTGTCACATGGCTTCGAATTTTTGGTTAAAAAACGTGCCGGTTTCCTCACGATGTTTTCCATCACCATTTTGAGAGCCGTGGTGATGATTTAAATGCAATAAGTAAAGTGCCGGCCTGGGCTCGAACTCACGAGCTACAACTCGAAAGTCAGGGCCGCCGATACCATTGGGCCAGAGCGGCTCTCATCAATAACGTTACCTTTAATATCGCTTGGAGCTGTAACAACACGAGTGACGTCACAGACTCACAGGAAATGGATACCACTGCCACCCTCCGGACAGGAAACAATAAATCAAACAAATTGATAGCCGTCCAATAAGTCTGCGCGAAAATGAAGTATCAATAACAACTGTTCGTGTATTATTTTGACAAGCGCTTTTGTGTTTGGTTTGCAATTACGATCGCTGTTGTTGTCTTAACATCACGCCTTGTTTCTTCGAAGGGTAGGGTGTACCCACATCCACATTTCACCAGTTATTTTTAAGTCCCATGTAATAGGGAACGAGCCTATTGCCATCCACCGAGCACAAATCCAGACATCAACTGCTGAGAAATTCCGCATAGGAAAACCCAACAACACTTTGAGCGACCTGGAAATCGAATCCAACCTCGTGCTCAGCAGTAGCGTTTGCGACCACTAGCCCAACGTTTGCGACCACTAGCCCAACGTTTGCGACCACTAGCACAACGAGGCTATATTTAAGTGCCTTCATATTACTACAAAATAAAATTAAATACGTTGAAATTGCATTTATTATTATAGTAACGTTATACGTTAAATAATTTCGTAGTCGATGCTAAAAATTATAATGAAGCCAAATCAAAAGCTCTCTCTCCGACCGAAATTTTTTCACACTTTACAGTATAAAGTAAGTACGTTTTCAATGGAGTTTTTATTTTAAAACTGACGAAATAACGGAGGAGGTTCTCAAGTCGACACGTATATTTTTTATGTATGACCACGCATAACTTTTTACAGAAAAGTCCGATTTTGATAGTTATTTTTTATTGGAAAGGGTTTACCCAGAAGTTAGTTCCATATAAATTTGAAACAATTATAAAATGAAAACATTTTAACCGCCGAAAAAACTGAAAAGCAAAAAATAATAAATCTTTTTTGGTTTAACCTTAATAACTAAGTTTGGAAGTCGGTGACTTTAGATATGTTTTATAATATTATGTCACAGCCTTCCGAACTTAGTTATTCAGGTTAAATAAAAAGGTTTTTTTTTTTGCTTTTCAGTTTTTTCTACAATATTTTATTTCTAAGTGAAGGGCATTTTTTGAGATGGAAAAAAACAATTGAACTCGCGACACCGTTACCGACACCTCTTTATAGAAGTTAGTTTTAGTTGAGAAAATTATAATATAACTTTTGTAGTAGGTAGTAGTTTATAATAATGAATAAAAACACTTAATTTAAGGGTATGTCCAGACCTGGCGAATGCACCGCCGTAGTCGAGTGGCGCAGGAGGTACGCGCGTGCCATCCGCGGTGCTTCTCCCTCGCCCCCAAATTGAGTTCAAATGCATCAAAAGCTATGTGCGCACGAGCAGCGTGCGCGCTGCACACGCGCCCCACTTAAGCCTTGCCGGAGTTGCAGTAGAGCGGCGCATCAAACGTAGGCTGTAACCGCACGCGAACAACACGCGCGCAGTTCGAAAGCGGTGCATTCGCCAGGTCTGGACGCACCCTACAAGTATTTTTTGCACAATAAAATATTTCCTGACGATTCAAAAAATACAAACGTAATTGTTCAAGTTTTCATTTCTGTCGGCATTCCGGAGTGCCAGTTTTTTGTCTCGTGTTTTGTAAAAGGAATCCAAATTATAATATCAGGAGAGTAACATTTTCATCAGCGATTGTTCTTGTTTAACAAGAACAATCATCACCAACCGACCTTTTAGACTTGGTGATTCACACACAAAAATAGTGCTAGAACATACCTACTATTAATATAAATGTAACTTTCTCATTCGCTGACAAAATATTGAAATGTTATGACATGCATGTCGCGGCGGTTCGGGAAGAATGCTTTAATAATATTACTTTAACAAGGTCGGTCGGGTTCACTACACTGATTCTCTTTCCTGAAAAACGAAGTTGCAAATAAGAAGTATCTTCAAGTGTCCCCAGCATGTTGCTTCAGTCTGATTGTGTTAGTTATGTTAGTCACTAAGTATTATAAAACATATATACAGAGTAGTAGGTTTAGGTGTATAATTTGTTAAGGTTTTGTGTAAATTGGTTACCGCGGGCGAAGCCGCTGGCAAAAGCTAATAGTAAATAAAAACAGTGATTAACGAATTCGAATACTAGAACTCCATCGGACTTGTGGTATCAACAGACCAGTTTTATAGTGGGTCGCAGACACATCAACGCACAAACTGGAACCATGAATTCAGTAATATTTTTCGTGTCTTATAAAAAAATCTGTTCCATGCATTTTGACGTGTCGGTATTGCCCTTTACTATGAAACAAATGTATTTTTTAGAGTTTTTAAAAGTTTGTGCGTCAATATGTCCCAACGACTATGCATGTCGTGTATCTCCAGCTAGCGTACTTAAGACACCGGGTCAGCAATACGCCTGTAGCATCAAATGAAGTGTGTAGTTTTAACCTTACAATCAGCTCAATACCGACTGAAAAGGTTAACATCGCGTAAGCAACAACGATAAATAACCATGAGGAGAACCACAAGAACGCCCTCTATTTACAAACCCCTTAGGTTATGTCAGTCTCACACGATGTTCCTTTTGATACCATGAAATCAAAAAACCACAACAATTAATATTTCTGCAGTAAAGCTACCTTTAAAATACCACTATCATCATCATTATTAGCCGAAAGACGGTGCTGGACATAACATAATGCTGACTCCTAATCTTTTGGTTCCGGTATTATAGTCTTCTGTATGTACGTACCTACTACTAGTAATACTGGAGACAATAAACGTTATTCTTTTATATTCTAAATACTACTTTATTCGCGACAAACTAATCTTTAATTGCCTACACCTTTCTTAAGCCCTCGGATCTCCGATGGCGCGTTTCAATTAAAACTCAACCCCTCTTTCAATTTCACCCCTCTGCAGGTTTAGTTTCTCCCTCATGATTTATTGATGGGGGCTAGCGTTGCATACCACATAATATAAAACCTAACTTTGTTGAACAGGTCATTTCAGCGAGGTGAATTAGTAAGTTTAAATCAAATCAAATCAAAAGTCAAATCAAACTAGGCTGAGGGTCAGCACTTTTTGAACGTCAGAATTACTTAAGATAGTCCTTCAAAACGCCCGAACCTTAAAATTTCCTAGTTAGTGCTTTAGCTGTGAAGAAGTGGTGTAACACAAGAACTTGATTCTATACAATAGTAAGTAAACATTACGAAACACTAAAAAATAAATAAAATCCTTTGCCATAGGTCGGTTAGCACACGGCAGTATAAAAAAAAACATTGAAAACTATACTCAAGCAGAAATAAATAATAAAAACGTAATATTATCCCCTAATATCATAAATGTGAAAGTTTAGATGTTTGGGTGTTTGTTTCTGAATCACGCAAAAACGGGGCAACGGATTTGAATGAAATTTGACACACAGATAGTTTGTAACTTGGAATAACACGTAGGATACTTTTCGTCCCGATAGTACGTTCCCATGGGATAACTTCCGAAGTCCACGCGGACGAAGCCGCTGGCTAATACTAGTACCTAATTAAAAGCCTCCAGGCATAATGGACGTGCCCATTGAAATATGTAATGCTGCATTATGTTCATAAAGCTGTAACTTGAAAAACTAGGACCTTTGGAGTAGAATAAATAAGTAGTTAATAACAAAAACAGTTTAGTGACGATATGAAGATTCGCAGAGCATAGCAGATATGACTGCTCGGTTTGTCTTGTAGTTGCAAATGCTAGTGCTGAGCATCAGGTCCTGTGTTCGATTCCCAGGATGGGCAAAGTCTTATTGGGATTATCCATCTGGAATTTCTCCGAAGCAGTTTGAAGTCTGTAATTTGGCCCGGTGGGTGGCAATCATGGGACTTATACATTACTGGCGAAAAATGTTTTTTGTTTGAGGATGAGAAGTCATCAAATAACTTCTCCCGCTCTGGGTGGAGCAGGAGGGCGTGTCAGACTTTTACTGACTAAAACCCACCTGTGTTGCCTCAGTTGCCTGTGTGTGGGCAACGGTAACTCTTTCTAACAACCTGCACCCCTGGTAGGCGAAAAATGGGGGTGTTCTTTCAAGTAGATTAAGATCAGGTGCTTACGCAGTAAGAAAAATAAGGCAGTTGACTGATGTAGCCACAGCTAGGTTAGTATACTTTGCTTATTTTCACAGTATTATGTCTTATGGCGTTCTGCTGTGGGGATCGGCAGCTGACGTACGATTCAGTTTTCATTATACAAAAGAGTTGCCCTCTTTTGTAAAATGAAAACTGAATAGATAAACCGATTTTCTGTCACTGCCTCTTTTAAATTTCCCTCATATAGGTATAATGTTACTACCTGACCTACTATCCGTCGTAAAACCCCACGACACCCACAGAAAATATTCCCACATGACTTATTTCCAATGAGTAATAAAACAAAACCGACTCCTCGACATTTGTTTATGAATATTCAACACCCTCCGACAATTTACCACCATAAACTCAATCCAGTGTTAAAGGTTAAACGTATGTTGCTGAGGACTGGAAATAGATTGGTGACATCGAGACTATTCTGCGGTTGAACGCTTTAGAAACTGGATAGTAACCAAAATTAGGGACATAGGATGTACCTATTTAAAATTGTGAGTAGTATTTGACTGGCTCGTTGATGTAGTGGTTGCAAGCGCTACTTCTGAGCTTTAGCATCTGGTTTTGATTCCCGGGTCGGCAAACTGTTAATGAGTTTTTGCAGTTGGAATTTTCCCGTAACAGCTCGGAGTCTGGAGTGGTGTCCGGTTGATGACAATAGGCTCACCCCCTGTTACATGGCTTAAACATAACTGGCAAAATACGGGTTTTCTATAAGAGCCTAAGTCTTCGGCTAATATAATCGGCGTAATTTTATGTTGATATGTTGAAGTAGGTAGAGTAATTGGGCTGTACCACTTCTAACAATTCGTGCGCCATTGTTACGTTATTAAATAATTCATGAATGACTTAATATTTATGTAGTTGCTAGTCATTGATTTATTCATGAAACACGATAATGAATTTTAAACTACTAGACTTATACATGACTAACAGCAGTAGTGGCGCAGTGGTATCGGCCCCTACCTACGAGCTGTAGGTCGTGAGTTCGAACCCCGGCAGGCACTTTTCTTTTGTGCATTTAATTTCATCACTATTGCTCTCAAAACGGTGAAGGAAAACATCTTGAGGAAACCGGCATGACCTTAAAACAACAAAATTTAAGACATGTGACATGAGCAACTGGGCCCGCGTGGTGCTCATGAGGCCTGTGTTCCAGCAGTGCGAACATTATAAGCTGATTATGCTCTTCAAGTTTCACACCTTGCTACCTAAACCAATCAAGTCTAATAATTAACAATAGAAGATCAAACAAATTCATCTCACACACTTCACCAACCCTGCTTACCCTCTTACACACAAGCCACAAGCTCTAAGCGACGGCTCTCGTAATTGGAACCACTAAACCATGCTGTCACTGACACATTTGTTGCCAACGAGAACGAATGCCGCCAATTTAACGTTATTAATGGTTTGTCCCATTACCACACGAGGACTGAACTTGGGAAGGTATGGGTAAGTACTCCATGAAAATATACTATGGGAATTTATATATTTCAAGAATTTTGTGATCTGTCATTCGTTTGTATATTATGTCGTTTTGAATGCTGAAAGAGCCTGCAGTGGTGTTCTGTGGAGTTTACTTTAGACCCATTCGAGTGCATATAGTTTATTTCATAATGGGCCAATGGCTCTGTTTGAGCCGACGATAAGACCGCTGGGTGACAATGGTGAGGTGTCTGACAATCCACTTACATTGGCCAGTACGGTCAGATCACACCGATCATCTGATGACGGCTCAGTTCTGCCTTACGACGGCTCGACGGTTCACAACTACTTGCTGGCTCACATTAAGCCTACCGAGGACTCGTTGTATATTGCGCCAACGATTCACATCGGCCAACTGCTCAGATTAAGTCAATACTGGCCTGCAGCAGCTCCGGAAAGCGGTTACTTACTTTTTGTGTATTTTCAAGAGTTTTATATTTTCATGTGTTTTTCCGTGTAAGACTTTTTAAAAGGAAGTGTGAAAGTGGCATCGGTAACTGAAAAATTATATGTGGAAATCGTTTCTCATGGTATGGGCCTGTTATACGGAGGTATCAGGAAAATGTCGTGAGAACAGTTTTGAGTATGAATGTCGATGGCTATAAGAGTAGGAGGAGACAAAAAAAAAACAATGGAGGGACTGTGTGAATGATGATGTGGTTAGAAAAGGGGTTTCTACCCAGATTACGACTAATAGAGAAGTAAAGAAGACAAAGACAAGTTACGCCGACCACAAATAAATAGAGATAGGGTTTTTTTTTAGTAACAAAAATACATTTGTGTCGAAATATAGGAATACAGCATGAACTTAATATTACTATCGTGATTACACTCAACCAAAAAAAACTACAGCGAGAATACTAAAATATCAAATTTTCTTAATTACATGTCAAAAATACTCGTATTATACACCGTGACATTTTAGTCGTCTTACAGGTTAAAGGTAGTCCACCCAATATATCCGTCATAAAATACGTCTAGGCGCGATTAAAACATTGCTACAATTAATTAAGATAATAGATACAAAGGAAACTAAATAATGCTTTAAAATTATAAAACACCCTCCCTGTTAATAATGTTTACGTATCAAACGGTAGAAGATATCTACCTACCATAACATCCCATCATTAATTCCATCTCCATAACAGCGTGTTTCAAACTACGTCATGCGTATTAGTGAATGATATTTTCATTTTTTTAATTATGCATATGTTCAAAAATATCATTTTTTTTAAATAAATGATTAGTAGTCATTGGATACATGAAGTGGGCTGCCGTTGTAAGACGACTTAAATGTCACGGTGTATAATTGAGTCTACTATTATCAAAAACAACAATGTCCACTTTTGTAAAATTAAATGTCACGGTGTATAATTATTTTGAAATTATTGCAATACATTCTAAAATTAATCATTTCATAAGGAGAATGATGCAGATGACTTTGGATAAATGATGACGAAGTTTTTGGCTTATTTCTTAAATGGTACCGAAAAAATCCCTTAATTTTTGCCACATTTCCGAATCTATCTCCCCATACACATAATTTCTTCAATATCGTCCTATAAGACGTATAGATAGGCCCAGAGCTTCCATTTTCTTTATCTTCAGTGGCAATAGATCCCGTTTATTATCCTTGGAATGGGGCGTTCTTTCTGGAGCGAATGTGCGCCGCTACAGTGTTATAGGTTGCAATTACTTAGGATACACTCCGGTGGATTGTGTCGTTTGAAAAGGATGTGAGCAGGAGTCTTGGTAATATATTGAAAGGAGGTGTAAGCTGCCGATTAACCTTATCTTTTACCCATAAACAGGATTCCAAACACTTAAGAAGACTTAAGTGTCTGGAATCCTCTGCGATGGGGACATAAAAAAAGAAAAAGATTGAAAACCATCAAAAAACCGGCTAAGGGCCTGTCGGATCCCGCACAATGAAGGGATCCGTAGTTGAGATGAATGTATCCGTTCCTGAGAAAAAGGGGGACAAATTGACAGACGAATGGACAACGAAGTGTTAAGGGTTCTATGTTTTACTTTCGAGGTACGGAACCCTAAAATCAATTTAAATAAGCCAAAAGTTCGTTAGCTCAGCGTAATGTCAGATGATAACACAAGTTATACAATCTGACACTGAATTTTCATAAAAGGTAAGATCTTACATTGTATTCATCGTCTAGCCACGATGGCTCGATGGCTACAATGTACGATCTTACCTCTACTCTACTTCATAATTGGATGAGGCTGATACTAAGTTTGGTGATTAGCACAAGAAAAGAGAGGCCTATGCAGTAGTGAGTGAAGTCGGGATGTGCACGATGATTTTTTTTTTTGGGTGGGAAATCATCAAATAACTTCTACCGCTCTGGGTGGAGCGGGACGGCGTGTTAGACTTTTACTGACTAAAACGTACCCGTGTTCCCTCAGTTGCCTGTATGCCAGGGGCCGCGGTATCTCTTTCGAACAACCCGTACCCCTGGCAGGCATCGGCCCTTGCGGGCCCCATCTGTTGCTGCTGACATCTCTTTGAGGCGCGCGTGGAACACAACGCGCCGTCGACCCGGGCTTGGTCCTTACCGGACAGCGAGCTACCCATTACTCGCCGTCCGTAAGCCCGTGCCTACGGTGGCCGGGAATCAGCCTGGGATTCCCGATGCCCAGGGCGTCTCCTACGAAGGCCACGGCTGGGAGGGCGCATGTACTGCATCTCCCTCACGTGCGCCGCCTCCCTCTTTGCAAGCATAACTGCTTCGCTGAAGGAGGCGACTGCTAGCCATGCACTCTCGCTCTGTACCATGGCCTGGACCAGGGTCGGACGCGAGAGATCGCCGCCGCCGATCACCTTCAGGAGGACACGGCGGTGCTCCACCCAAGCCGGGGAGACCTCCACCGTATGCTCCACCGTGTCCTCTGGGCGATCTTCGCAATGGAAACACCCGGGCATTTCCTCCCGCCCTATCCGAAACAGGAACCTCCCGAAACAGCCGTGTCCGGTGAGGACCTGTGGCAGGCGGAAGGTGAGGACGCCGGGCCGCCTCTCAAGCCACTCCTCAAAGAGGGGACTTACCGCCGCAATCGTGGCGTGCCCAATGTGCACGATGATGATGAGGTACTCTTGAAATTCTGCTGTAAAGTGTTATCTTAAGATTGTTTTATAAGTACCTAAGATTAGGTAATAGACCAACTCTCCCTTAGTCACATTTTACGAGTATGTGATAAATTTTAGTACCTACTTATATGAGAATGGGTTTATTGACGTAATAAACCAAACTATATGGCCAAAGGTTATTCTTAGTACTTCATCATTCTTGATAGCCAAAGGCTTTCAGACTTGCCTCATACTCTTTAAGAAGCAGGTTCGGGGATCAAATACGTGTTAAAATATATAGATTTTTAGTTCATTACGTTTCACAAATGTGTACCCACCGTTAGTGATCTGCTTTAGTTAGAAAACTTAAACATTGCCAAACTTGACAAGCGTTGTCTTGTAAAAGTGTGCATTTGGCAACAGTGGAATAGTATACACAAATATGTATATTATTAATTGTGTAACTAATTTATACTAAAGAAATCTTCACGTTTTGTCAAGTCGCGAAAACCATTCGAAGCAAGGGCGGGTCGCTAGTTCTAAATAAAACAAAGACTCCTAACTCCAATTCCAAACAGGAATTAAGCCTATCCAAACGTTGAATAGAACAGAGCTCATTCAATAATAGAATTAGTTCACAATAGAACTTTATTGAACACTTTGAACTTTCTATTGAGCTTATTAAACGGTCTGGGTCGGCTACTCTTTATTCCTGACTATCTGATTCGTTGGACGTCGTCCTATGCAAATAATAATTCATACAGAGATCCCATAGAAAAAATATCTTTAAGTTTATTCCGAGTATGAATTTCCGGGAAAGTTTTAATTTCAAGTAATTCCCATTTTGCTTTCCCAAAAAAGTATTACACTAATTTAAGTTCACAAAAAGAGGCTCAATAAGAGCCTCTTTTTGTTAACTTCTAATAAATTGTATTTTGGAATCCTAAACAAACGTGGGGTCCTAAAGAAACTTGAATGAAGCTGCTCTACATTCAATTTTCTTCGAATGAACGCATACTCGACAAAACGCGCGCGAGCCGAGCGAGCGGTACTGTAGCGCTCGCTCGGCTCACGCGCGGTTGTTCACAGTTCTAAGTCTTACCTAACCCATGTTATATGAGAAGTGAAGTGAAGTAAACATGATGTTGCTAAGTTAGTAACTGCGATCAACTGTGAGAAAACCTCAGAATATTAAAAAATGGCTTAATTATTGAAAAAAACGTGTGCATCATTAGAAACGTTAGGTACAGTATATAGAGGTTCATTAATTTAAAAAAGGTGGCCATCATTACAAGGTTAATAACTTTTTAGGGGATACATATTTCCCTAATAATAATTCATAAGTGGGGCGAAACTAATCGAAAACTGTAACTAGTTTAGATCCTTCGATTAGGAACATCTATGCAACCATAAGATACTGTATCCTCGTGTGTGCTAACTATATTAGTGTAATATGTCCGCAAACAGGCCGTCGACGTCGGTGTCCTGATGGAACGTGGTTGCCGCCTTCTATACACACAATTATACATAATGTATGGTAAACTAACGGGTTAATCGATCTGATAGCCATTTTAAAGCCAAAGTTATTGGTAATGTTACTTGGGCACTTGGGCTTGGAAGTGAGAGTTAAATTTTCGATTTTGCTAGACAAAAAGCTCTCATTTTCTTTTTAGTGTAGAATGAGTGATTATCAAGGTTACCTACTTACCTCCCCTGTTGGTTCACGGTTATCATCCGCTCTATCAAACGTGATGTATCCGGTGGTGTCTCCAAGCACATAATCTTCACAAGTTATCATCTGCCTAGCCTTTTCCAAACTACGAGTATGTTGAGGCGGCTTCCAGTCTAACCGGATGTAGCTGAATACCAGTATTTTACATGCAGCGACTGCCTATCTGACCTCTACAACCAAGTTACTGAGTTACATGATACTTCTTGGTAAGATTGATTGTCATACTTTCAGGCTTCTGACGACCGGTAACGACCGTCAAAAATCCACGATTGACAACGGGGACCAACCTCAACGTGCTTTCCGAGGCCTGCCTATTCGGCTGTAATTACTTAGTCACTAGCCCCTTTTAATCATTTTAGGAATAAATCGCAAGGATACCGGCATGTCTCAAAAAGAAAAAATGTAAGTGAATCCTGTGACAGCCACCACCCCGCACTTTGCCCGCTCGATGTATCCTGTATCCCGTCATTGTGAACATTATTTGCTGATTATGTATCCCAATGGTATGACAGTCTGATTTTCTAAGTTCTGTCTGCCTGTAACAACATACGGTCACCCTTTCACAGACAGACCACAACGGGCACAATCCTTCAATCCACAATCAATTTAAACTCAAGCCGTTATTCCTGGAATGTTTTCTAACAGCCATAAAATTGAATAAGAGCAGAGATCACGCACCGGATTCTACTCTCATATACATAGGTACTAAGGTACATAATCGCAGTGTCTGCCGGTGATCTCAAAATAAACGGTGTACAAGTTGTTTTTTTTTTAGGGTGGCAAATCATCAAATAACTTCTCCCGCTCTGGGTGGAGCACGAGGGCGTGTCAGACTTTTGTGAGCTCATCCTGGAAGTTGTTGAGGTGAAAAATCTAGTTCGGATTACATAATGGTTTTAGTAGTTTAAGAGTTGTCTAGAAAGGGGTGACTTATAGAGAAGTAAAGAAGTAGGGCAGGAGAATGATCTTTTTCGCGATTACGATATTGGCCCCGTACCCAAATATTAATGGGGTAATCATAGAAAGTAATTATTTATAGTCCTTCAGGCATTCTTAAAAAAGTAATTTGTTATTATCTACGGGAGCCAGCTCTTTAACCAAAATCACAGGGCTGTAGTCAGAGCGGAGATCTAACCAATCTTTTACCCAGTACGTCCTTTTATGTTTGTTCCTTTAATTTTTTTATAATAATTAAGTACTCTGAGACGTGCTAAATGCAGCCATTGTCTCCTTTGTTGAACGGACATGTTTTGGCTCGAACGGTTCCGTGGGTACTGAACGTCGCACATCGCTCGATAGATCAATATTAAATGTATGGACGAAAGTCCGTGCCGCCATTTTTACTCGAGGTAGCTCGATCGAGTAAAACCTTATGTGAGTACCTTACCTTACGTGTTGTTGGAAAGTTTATTCTTTCTAAGTTAAGTTCCTTAACTTAATCAGAAAGGAGCACTGAAGTGGGCGATCGTGGGTAGTATTTTGAAAGCCAAAATTAAATCAAATCAAATATTTATTGGAATAATAACGGAACATAAATTAATTTTAAAACTGTGTTGCAGCCTATAGCGCCCACCTCCAAGACAGAATCGTCGGCGGTCGGTCGTCGTCGTCGGAACATTTATAATCCATAAACAATAAAATTAAAATAAAATATACCTAGTTAAATTAGGACCTAAAGTAAAAGGTTTTTATATTTTATTTTAAGGAATCTGAATAAGTTATTATTAGTTATATTAAATTCCTACTATTTTTTATTAAAATTATTAGGTGTATGATGTACCTACGTCCAAAAATCCTCTCAATTTGGATCACCTGAAAGTGAAGTGTTTGTCTGTCTGTAAAGAATGTTCACAGCCCAACTAAAGGACCTGGTATTAGTCTGATATCAGTCTGATAAGAATATTTTACTGTATCACCAAAATATAAATAGCTTCCCTGGCAAAATCCTAGACGTAGAAATGTTAATACATAAATATCATATGGATGACCTATGTTTTTGTGAAACTTGGTTAAAACCAGATAGGATGTTGTTTAATGTAAATAATTTTTCAGTTGCCAGTGCGTACAACAGGTCTTCGATAGGGGGTAGTACTTTGATTTTATACAATAGTTGTTTTAGATATAAGGAGAGAAAGGATATCACTGCTTGCTCTGTTGATCGCTTATGTGAGGTAGCATGTGCAGAGGTTGAGGGCCATACTTTCTTATCTGTTTATAGACCACCAGCCTCAAACTTCTCATAATTTTTGATCATTATGGAAGATATATTAGGTAAACTTTTTAAAGATAATAAATTAGTTTTTGTGTGTGGTGACCTAAATATTGATCTATTAGTTAACTCACCAGAAAAATGTAAGTTTATCTCATTATTTAAATCATTCAATTTAAAATGTATATTTAATGAAGCGACTATAATAACAGCAACCACAGCTTCATGCATAGACAATGTATTTACTAATTGTAAAATAAAGGACTCTTCCTTAATTAGTGGCATCAGGTCAGACCATACTGGTCAGCTTGTATCGTTAAAAAGTTACAACTAGATAAAACCATTGAATTGAGACCTCTGACTAAAAATAAATTGAAAACGTTTAGAAATAATGTTCTTAGCAATCTCTCAACAGCAAGTTTTGATTCACAAGACCCCAATATAAACTGTGACACTTTTTTTTCTACAGTATGCCAAGAATTCAATAAAGCATGTCCTGTAAAAAGTTACAATCACTGCTAAACCAAAATTTAACGAATGGGCTACAGCTGGCATTCGAAAAAACAGAGATATCTTATATAATTGGTATCACGAAAAATCATTGACTTCTGATTAGGCCCTTCATAATTATGTAAGAAACTATTCTAAGATATTTAAAACAGTCTGCGCTCAAGCTAAATCTAAATTAATAAGTAACAAAATTAGTATTTCTAAAAATAAAATAAAAGCTGTGTGGCAGGTAATTAACAAAGAAACTGGAAACACACAACAGCGAGATCAAATTGAGTTAGCTCTAAAAATTGATAATGAAACCATTTAAGATAAGTTAAAAGTTGCTGAGACTTTAGAACATTTCTTTACCAACATCCCAATAGAGGTTACGAAATCTCTCCCGTTATCATCTGTATTAGCTGAATCTCTTCTTAAACAAAACTTCAGTAAGGACATTCCAAGTTTTGAATTCAAACCCATTTCTATTGCCACAATTAAAACAGCATTTAAAAGTCTTAACATAAAAAACACTGAAGACTTATGGGGCATTTCCGTTAAGGTTCTTGAAGATATCATTGACACAATTGCCCCTGTCCTAACAGGCATATTTAATCAATGTTTAGACACCGGTACGTTTCCTGACTTAATGAAACATAGTAAAGTAGTACCAATTTTCAAATCGAGTAGTAAGAGTGAACCTTCTAATTATAGACCTATCTGTGCTTCCAGCATTGAGCAAAATTTATGAAAAATCATGCTAGACCAGATGTTGTCACATTTTAACTCAAATGGGATTTTACATAGTCAACAGTTTGGTTTCACGAAAGGTAGGTCAACGACTGACGCGGGAGTACAACTCATTAATCACATTTTGTAATCCTGGGAGAAGTCCCAGGATGCAATTGGCATTTTCTGTGACCTCTCAAAAAAATGGGGCCTCGCGAGTCTCTTAAAAACAAATTCAACGAAGTTGACATACTAACTCTGCCTTCTTTTTATATCCTAGAAAATATCTTGTATGTTCGCAAAAATGTAGGTCTTTTCAAAAAAATATGCAACTTCCATAACCTAAATACACGTAGTAAAGATGAAATTGTGATTCCAAAATTTAGATTAACTAAAACTAGCAAGTCATTTCTAATAAACAGTATCCGCTTCTATAACAAGTTGCCAAAGTCAGTTACAGAACTTAGCGATGGTAAGTTTAAAACTCACATCAAACGTGTCCTTATCAAAAAAGCATATTATAAGATAAAAGACTACGTTGAAGACAAGGAAGTTTGGCATTAATTCCTTCTGCACATGTGGCTTCCCTGGTAACTCATTAGCAGCATAACTATGTGAACGTCTATTAACTGCTTCCAAATTACAATGTTAATTTTATTAATTTTGTTTTTTACACTTTCTAACATATTCTCGTCATTATTTGACATTATACAACACTTGTAATATCGAGTATTTATTAGTGATTCTCATGGAAATCATATCCCTTGGCTTAAATAGGTTGATTTTACTTATGTAGATTCTTTTACATATTGTGAATGAGAGAACGTTGTAGGCCTACAGTTTCTATTCTTTATTTTCATTCCTCTAAGTACCTGGTACTTATTGACAAGCCTGCACTGTCCTCCCATACCTAATATCACTGTAATTTGAAAACATTATAAAAGCCAATTATTTTTAAAAGAGTATCCGTGGAGTTTCTTGCCGGCTCTTCTCCATAGGAAGCGACAAATTGGAACCGTGCACCTAGCTTCTGACGTTTCATAAGTGCCCTTGCAGGTTTATGTGAAATAAAATATTTTGATTTTGATTATTTTGATTTTGACACGCCCTCCCGCTCCACCCAGAGCGGCCGAAGTTATTTGATGATCTCCCACCCAAAAAAAAAACAGCCCGAAAATTGAATAAAAGCAGAGATCACGAACCGGATTCTAGTCCCATATACATAGCTACTAAGGTACACAATCGCAGTGTCTGCCGGTGATCTCAAAATAAACAGTGTACAAGCGGGTCCGTTTATTTACTTCAAACTGTATTGTATAAACAGTTTGCTGAATTTTTCAGCGTGATTGTGTGAGCTCATCCTGGAAATTGTTGAGGTGTAAAATCTAGTTCGGATTACGATGTTGGTACATCGTAATCGCGAAAAAAATTCAGCTGTCCCATACAAAACTTCCAGACCCATTCGAGCCAAATGTATGGGACAGCTGAATTTTTTCGCGACTACAGTATTGAACTTGCAGAGAAAATAGTTAAGATTGATGGTCTGTACCACAACCCTCAAATAAGTCATATTTATACACATCTCTTTTACAGCTATATGTTTTATACAGGGGAATGAAGTCCAGTTGGTCTAGGACATATAATTTTCTTTGAATGTCGACAAAATAATATTTTCCGCTACCGTGTACCTACTACCTATGTATTATGGCAAACTTTTATAATCAAGCCTTATTATTTCCACGCGTTACTATCACAATAAATTCCGGGTGTTATCATTGTCAAAGGATTCGATACCGTTATCAGTTCACGTATTGCGACTATCGAGTGTTGATAAGCTTTTGCTTCATATCAAATGCATAATTTTACTCAAGTGCCAGCTGCTTATTAGCATAGTGGGCAAATTTTTCGATTTTTTGTATGTAAATACATACAACTCCGACCAGTAGCAGATGCTACTGGTCGGAGTTGGCACTGATGTTAATCTTCTAGGATACTTAGTTTTACAATAATTATAAATAAGGCTAAATGATTTTTTTTAAAGACAGATTTCTTATTATTGGTCTGGAGACTGGCCCATGCAATACCCACTCTCATGAAGAACGGAGACGCTACACTCAAAGTCGTGGATGAGTACGTTTACCTAGGAAAGTGTCCAATTAGGTAGGACCAATTTCGAGAAAGAAGCCATACGTCGAATCCTGGCTGAGCCTACTCGGCTGGGCAGTGTTCGAGAAGCTATGCAAAATCTTCATGTCCATGAAGATTTTGCATAGCTTCTCGAACACAAATACCGCAGTGTCTCAAAACGAACGTCTTTGACCAGTGCGTGTTGCTAGTGGTGACCTATGGTACTGAAACATGGTCGCTCACAATGGGCCTTATTAGAAGACTAAAAATCACCCAAAGGTCAATAGATGGCTTGGAGTCTATCTACGTGATCGAATCAGGAATGAAGAGATTCGCAGGCATAGCCCGAAGAATTGCCAAACTTAAGTGGGAGACACATTGCTCACAGAACAGATGGCCGATGGGGCCGAAAGGTTCTGGAGTAGCGACCGCGTACTAGACGGCGTAGAGTTGGAAGGCCTCCCACAAGGTGGACCGATGACCTTACGAAGTCCGCAGGAATCCGCTGGCTGCAGAAAACACAGAACTGGTCGAAGTGGCGAAGTTTCTTGGACTTATGTCCAGCAGAGAACGACTTCCGGCGGAAATGATGATGTTTTAATTATGTTAGGGTTGGAAATTATAATAAATATTCTAAACATTTCGTCGAGCCACACTGTATAGAATGTAAAATGTAGAATGTAGGGCCCTTTTTTTGGGTGAGAAATCATCAAATATCTTCATCCGCTCTGGGTGGAGCAGGAGGTCGTGTCAGACTTTTACTGACTAAAACCCACCCGTGTTACCTCGGTTGCCTGTGTGCCAGGGGCCACGATATCTGTTTTGAACAACCCGCACCCCTGGCAGGCATCGGCCCTTCTGGGCCTCATCAGTTGGTACTGACATCTTTGTGAGGCGCACGTGAAACACAACGCACCGTCGACCCGGGCTTGGTCCTTCTCGGACAGCGAGCTACCCATTACCCGCCGTCCGCCCGTCCCTACGGTGGCCGGGAATCAGCCTGGGATTCCCGACGCCCAGGGTGTCTCCTGCGAAGACTACGGCCGTGAGGGCGCATGTACTGCCTCTCCCTCACGTGCGCCGTCTCCCTCTTTGCGAGCATCACTGCTTTGCTGAAGGAAGCGACAGCTACCCATGCACTCGCGCTCCGTACCATGGCCTGGACTAGGGCCGGACGCGAGAGATCGCCGCCGCCGATCGCCTCCACGAGGACACGGCGGTGCTCCGCCCAAGCCGAGCAGACCGCCACCGTATGCTCCACCATGTCCTCAGGGCGATCTTCGCAATGGGAACACCCGGGCATTTCCTCCCACCTTATGCGAAACAGGAACCTCCCGAAGCAGCCATGTCCAGTGAGGACCTGTGTCAGGCGGAAGGTGAGGACGCCGTGCCGCCTCTCAAGCCACTCCACAAAGAGGGGACTTACCATCGCAATCGTGGCGTGCCCAATGTAGGGCCCTTAATGTAATGAATGTTTATTCATTTAAGAGGGAACTAACAAAACTGCTAATTAGTAAGGAGTATCCCTTACCAATTAGCAATTTTTATATATAATTTTACGCAGTTTTTGAATTACAAATTTTGAATTTAGATATTTTAATAAGTATTTTAATTTAGTAATTTTCTTGTTTCAATTATTATTATTTTTTATTACATTTTTGTATGTACTGATTACGTATTTGAATTGATTAAATTTTGACAATAATTAAAAAAACATTCTTGTTTATAGTTTTAAACTAAATATTATAAACTATTTTGTACGCCTTAAATTAATTTCCATCCATATGTGCATATTTATGTGTCATGTCACACATGTTTATACAAATAAATGCATCTTTATCGTTATCTTTATCTTGGTATAGACAGTCGACTAGATGGTCTCTATTTGGCTTTATGCCAGTGAAGATTTCAAGCCAATTGTATTAATTAAATATTACTAGCCAGTCATTGGTCTACTGTAGGGCAATGTACTGTTTTTATGCTGTGAGGGAACAAGCATCGATCATCACGCTCCCGTTGGCTCAAACCTGCACTCTAACACACTATTAATCATAATCTTGGTAAGACTGGTCGTCAGACATTCAGGTTAAGTAACGACTGGCAAAGATCTACGAGTGACAGCCGGGACCAAAGACTTAACGTGCTTTCCGAAGCACGGGCGCACGGAGGGTATTATACGAGTATGTAAGGATTTCTAAAAATCTAGAAGGATTCATGGACCAACAACGAAAAGCGTAGCTAAACCAAGCGATCGCAGCTTGCAGCTGTTATTACTTAGCCATAAGCCCCTAGATTATATTGTAAATGTACATACTTACATAAACCCATACCTACACCTACAGAACCTATGCATCACCTACTGAGCACTACCTGCTACGACCCTTGTGTACTGCCTCGTTTACGTCCATACATCTGAGGCCCTAGTGTGAGTTTCATTTAACCATCTACACCAAACGCAGTGATCGCGCTTGACGCTCCGATTGGTCCGTCACCAATTCAGGGCCAATCGGAACGCCAAACGCGCTCATTGCGTTCGGTGTAGATGGTTAAATGAAATTCACACTAAGGCCTCACAGGCCGTAGTGTGAGTTTCATTTTACCATCTGGATCAAACGCATCGAGTGCGTTTGGCGCTCCTATTGGCCCTGAATAGGTGACGGACCAATCGGAGCGCCGAACGCGCTCGAAGCGTTTGATCGAGATGGTTAAATGAAACTCGCACTAAGGCCTCTGGACATACTTGCACGCCAGTTGCGAGTACTATGCAACTGACCCTTCTGAAGAACCAATAAGGTCTCTATAATTATGTCCTCCTAGGGCATCCCCTTCCGGCGTTTCCAGTCCATCTCCCTCTCTTCCTGTCTCTCAACATGACCAAACCATAAAATTATTCTCTTTTCCAGCCAATTAGTAATATGGTAAATAGGGCAGACTAACCAGGGAGTGTCAGACTACCATACACTATGCATCAGCACTCAAAGAGGCTACTATATACATAATTAAAAATGTCTGTTCCTAAAATGACCTTTTCTAATTTACAGGATCCCGGTGAGCCCTAATTAGGTAGTACCCACTCTAGAATATTATATGAGTTGGTAATTATTCCCTGTGGACTTAAGAGCTACTTTGAACATCAGCAGTAGGAAGTTAATAATTAACTAAGGTTAATTATTAAACGAAGTCTTGGGCAATGACTTTACAAATAAACATATTAACGTACATGTCTGTGAGGTTTACTATTAAAAGATCCCATAAGGAAGAAAAAGGGATCACTTTGGGATTTAGAAGGAAGAAAAACGATGTCCACTTTAGTTTAGCCCATTATTTGGTCACATTATTCTTTCGTGGACCCTGAAGATAAGTTAACGTGTGGCATATTATCTGGGGTTACTTTTCTAGAATGTCTTTTGTTAATTTATACGTCATTAATGCCAAATGCCAAATGATTATAATTTTTTCGGTTATTTCAGTTTCCGGAAATTAATTTTGGAGACTTGTTTTCATTCTGCCCAGAATATCCGTGTTGCAAAACATCCAATAAGTTGTGCGTAGCACCACGTTAAAAATAATTTAGATAGCAAAAGCTTTGCAGAACTAGATATAAACAAAAACAAAGGCCTTTGTTTACATTCTGAATAATTTATGTACCGAGCCAAAAACTGGCAAAAGTGCTCCGAAATATGAATCATTCGTCTGCCTAACAATATAAACGAAAAACGTGTAGCTTACACATGTAATAAAAAACTTTGCACTAACTCACCGTGCCTCCCCCGCAGTTAACGTCCTCGGCCATAACCAATCACCTGTCACTACCATACCACTACACAAACACATACGTTCAAAAAAAGAACGAAAATCCAACTGTCATTATTCCAAAAACTCCAAAAACACTGACCTTGCAACGAATGTTTTGAATCACGATTCGAAAAATGAATGTTTATTTTCGAAATTGGAACCGACGCGTCCAGTCGGCGTCGGGGCGTCGAGGGGACTGGGTGCGCGCGCTGCTGCCGTTTCCATGGTAACGCAGGTTTGCGTACAGTACCTACATTGAGAAGATAATAAATGAGTTCCGTCTGATGGAAAGCTTTACTTGTAGGGGAAAGAGGGATGTTTATTATGTATGCTAAGTTCGGCGGAATGCATAAACTGATCTGTGGGGCCGATGTAAGGTTCCCGAATAATTTTATTCTGATTTCAGCAGCGGTAGCGGTGTTTGGCATTGGAAAGGCAATTTGTAGTTGTAAGCTAATGTAGCATCAAAGTTTTGTATAGCGCTAATATATGATAACACCATTGGCTTATCATTGCAAAGGCAGGCCTTCGCAATGATATCTGTTTTAATAGCAGGCTATTAAAACAGATGACTTGTGAATGGCTGAGGCTTCTTTACATAACATTTTCACTAATGACAGATCCCTGTCTTCTACTAGGTACTGGTTTCAACACTTTCGTATCTCAACCAACTTACCGTAATAAAAACACTTTTCATTGTCCTTTCACAAGGATAAAGCCCGCGGCCAGCTTAACGATCCGTTCCGCATAAAGACTTGGCATAACACTAGATGGACAAAGATTACTTTGTAAAGTATTATAGTACTATTATTTTAATGTTATTTCCTCAGTAATCATCAACACCTTCATTTCAGCTGAAGTACGTCCATGGATAGACATAGGCCACCCTAAGCACCGCCACTTCGATCGGTTGTGTGCTTCCCGCATCCAGCGGATTCCTGGGGCCTTCTTCTTTGTTAATTAGTTTAGGTGATAATCTGTTCCGTGTGGTGCCGGAGTTCCGTGTGGTGCCGGACGTAAAAGAGTACCACCATCCCATTTCTTCCCGTGGGTGTCGTAGAAGGCGACTAAGGGACTTACTAGAGAATGGGCAGTAGCGTTCTTTATGCATTTGACCACCATACTGCGATCGCCTACCCGCCTGCCAAGTTTGGCAATTATGGAAAATCCCCCCTTTTGGGGGAGGTTTATGTCCAGCAGTGGACGTCTTTCGGCTGATATGATATGATGATAATCTGGCAGTTTGAGTACTTCATGCAACGTACTCAAATGTTCTTTCATTGGTATTGTTCGTCATCGAGTCTTCGAGCTCCTTAAGTTAAGACCATGCAGATCTATGTATGGCCTGACCAGCACCCTAATTGTGTAACACACGATCAATCATAACCTGTTTCATTTCGACAGTTTAACAATATTCATTGCGTTAAATACGTTGTTGAGCAGACACAGTTTTCGAACATACGAAGGAATGGATTAGCAATCTCTTTCAAAACGATTCAGATTATGATTGATCGTGCGTTACGCAATTAGGGTGCCGATTATGTCTGAATTTCAAAAGAGACTGGGATCTCTGAGTTTCTTTCGGTCTTTCTTTTCGGTGTAGTCGGATTTGAAACACCGAAGTCTTAAACATAATCTGACAAAATGTTGGTGTACCTATTAGGTAAAAGTATAACACTGCCTATCCCTTCGGGGATTAAAGGTGTGATGTAATAAAACTTTTCAGCTCTTAGTTTAGGAAATCAGGTCAATAGTATTACTTTTGGTAGTACATACTTTCAACATTTGGGCCATTTGTTTCCACTTAAGTAGGTTTAATAACATTGTTGAAGATTTGACGACATTTAGTCTAGATTTCTTGGCGTCCAAAAACCTTTTTAGGACGTACAGCGAATCTAGATCCTTTCATCTGGCTAAACACCCATGAAATCTAACAAACAAATCAAATACTCAGACGAAGCAAAAATTCTGAAAGAATACTCCAATAAAATGGAAGTTGGGGCAACAATTCCGATTTATGTATAAAAAGAAGATCTATAAAAACTATCAGGAATAAGGTCAGCAAAAAAATAAACGGATCGTGTCTGTGTCGTGTTTGCGCTTACTTTGCTGATAGTACTACAAGGGAGGGGTGAATTGCGAAAGTTCTTAGTTTCCGGATTTTATGAGGGTTCTTTTTGTGTAATTGTGCCGAGGAAATATTTGCTGTCAAAGTATATTTGAACGTTATTTTGTAAGTGATTGTTGTTGTTCTACAATCACACAAAATCTCACCTACCCATAAGGGGTTGAGGGAGAGGCAGTAATATGCGCCCTCACGGCCCTAGCCTCCGCAGGAGTCGCCCTGGGCGTCGAGAATCCCAGGCTGATTCGCGGCCGCCGTAGGACGGCGAGTAATGGGTAGCTCGCTGTTCGGTAAAGAACAAGCCCGGGTCGACGGCGCGTTGTGTTCCACTCGAGCTTCAAAGATATGGCAGCACCAACTGATGGGGCTCTCAAGGGCCTGCCAGGGGTGCGGGTTGTTTGAAAGAGATACCGTCGCCCCTGGCACACAGGCAACTGACGGAACACGGATGGGTTTTAATCAGTAAAAGTCTGACACGCCCTCCTGCTCCACCCAGAGCTTGAGAAGTTCTTTGATGACTTCCTACCCTCAAAAAAAATGACATGTGATAGGCTTGTGGCCTGTCGCCACCAACCGAGCACACATTCACACCGGTTGCGACTGAGTAATTATCCATGGGCAAAATCAATAATCATCATCATTATTAGTTTACAGCAGTCCACTGTTGGACATAAGCCTCTCCAATTGTACGAAATTCATCCACATCTAGATTTTATCGAGCTGCTACCAGCCACCCTTGCGAAGATCGTCGTTCTACCAAGCCTAAGGGCGGTCCTACCTAACATTTGCTAATTTGCGGTCTCACAGGAAAATGGTTACCGGTTTCGGACGGTCATCGGTTCTACGGCTAAATATGGCCCGCCCATTGCTACTTCAGCTCGCTTATTCTGTGAGCTACATGTCGACGACTTTGGTTTAACTCAATCTCTTGGAATACTATCATCATGTGCCTAGCCTTTTCCCAACTATGTTGGGGTCGGCTTCCAGTCTAACCGGATGCAGCCGAATACCAGTATGTTACATGGAGTGACTGCCTATGTAACCTCCGCAACCCGGTTACTGGGTAACACGATACCCCTTGGTGTCTTACCAAGGTGGTTGCCAGAATTTTAGACTTTCTTTTAGACTGCCGAATAACAGCCGAGATCAACAGCTTACTTCCGAGGCACGGACGGGTCTTAGTATGTTACGATGTTCACCCATCCACGGACCAGCCGCGCCCAGCGTAACTTAACCTGGTCGATCGTAATGACAGCGCATGGGTATGCGCTGTCATTACTTAACTACGAGCCCAATATCGTGGAATACTGTATGAAACATAAATTATTGGTATTTTACATTTAAATTTATCATTTTTATTTCAATAATACTATGGCCGAACTGTGGAAGAAACTCAGACACAACACGCCCTTGCAAACAACGAAGCAATCCTATTGTTGTTTTCACATAATATTATCACTAACAAATTTATTTATATATACTCATTTTTTTTATAATTGTTTAGGTGTCACGCTCACCTTAAAAGTAAATATGGCTGCAAAACAGTCTATTAAAATAAAAACCGATCTGGAAAGGCAGTTGTATGACTGTTACATCCAGGAGAAAACGGACAGAGAAAACCTGCAACAAATGGTATGTCAACTGAACGGCCACATACAAAGCTTGCAGGAACAGGTACAAGACCTTCAAGGTCAATTAAAATGCTTAAAAGCACAAGAAAAAGGAGAACCCTCAGATAAACAGGTCAGTGAGGCCATAACACCTGATCATCCTACTAAAAGTGAAGTTGAGTACTGCACGGATGAGGATGAACTTGCCAAAGAGACTGGGTGGATTAGGGCTAAAAACAGGAAGAAAAGGAAGTTGAACACCACCCTTACTCCACCATCACTACAACAAGCTAAAACTAGCGCTCAGCAGCAGCAACCCAGCAGCAAAGAGAAGGCACCCACTAAAAAGATTCTACCGCCGCCTCCGATTGTGGTGGACGGTGTTAAGAATTACCAAACATTCTACGACTTTTTAACTGAATCTCAGCCAGTAGAAACATTTACCGCCAAAATGTTAAGCGGTAATAGTGTGAAAGTAAATGCCAAAACTGAAGAGTCCTACAGAGTGATTTCTCGACGCTTAACAGAAAATAACTGCTTATGGCACTCATACGAGGATAAGCAGAGTAGGCCAATAAGAGTTGTGGCGAAAAAATTGCATTCTTCCTGCTTACCGGATCGGATTAAAGATGACTTAACGTCGCAAGGATTCCAAATAGAAAATGCAATTAACAAGCTTAGCTGGAGAACAAAAGAACCGCTGAACATGTTTATCTTATCGTTCAAGAATGACGAAGAAGTCAATAAAATATACGGAATTAAACATATCCTAGGGTGTAAAGTAGAGATACACCCCCTTAAAACGTCAAAAATAATACCGCAGTGTAAGAGATGCCAATCCTATGGTCATACCCAAAAGTATTGCTCAAAAGAGCCAAGGTGTGTTAAATGTACAGGTAAACACCTCACAGCTGATTGTAAGAAACCTGCACAAGAAAAACCTAAGTGTGTCCACTGTGGCTTACCTCACCCAGCCAACTACAGAGGGTGTTTAGTTGCCAAGGAGATGCAAATGATGAAGAACAAACACGCAAAAAATAATCCAACTAACAACCCTGCCGTTAAGCAAATTGTTAGAAACACCGACAAACAGACAACAAAACAAAATGCGCAGTTTGCACAGATAACCGCAATAACTGCACATACATCCAAAAGTGCCTCATATGCACAAGCAGTAAAACCAAGCATACCATCCAGTCTAGACGACAAGCTCAACCAGATCTTGAAGTGCATATCCTCATTTGACAAGAGACTAGAGAAATTAGAATCAAGCACTCTACAAAATCACTAATGAATAACACACTCAAAATAATGGCGTGGAATTCCAACGGATTGCTGCAACACCAACATGAGTTGCTAGTAGTCCTAGACACAGAAAACATTGATGTGTGTTTGATCTCTGAAACGCACTTCACCAAACAGTCTTTTGTAAAGTTTAAAGGTTATAAGGTTTATCACTCGCTACACCCAAACAACACGGCCCGAGGAGGTAGCGCAGTTATTATTAGAGAAAATATCTGTCATTACGAACAGTGTAAATACGAGGAGCCAGACACGCAAGCTGTGGCGGTATCAATTAAAACAAAGAAATTTAATGTGACAGTAGCGGCCATATACTGTCCCCCAAGACATATGATAAACAAAGAACAATATGTACACTTCTTCAGACTCCTTGGACCGAGATTTATATTGGGCGGTGATTTTAACGCTAAGAACACTCATTGGGGATCGAGACTAACTTCAACTAAGGGAAGACAGCTTTTTAGTGCAGTGAATGATATGAGCTGTGAGGTCATAAGTACTGGAAAACCCACATACTGGCCGACTGACCCCCAGAAACTTCCAGACCTTATCGACTTTTTCATTGTCAAAAATATATCCAGCAATTATCTGAGTGTGGAAGAGGGGTATCACATGAACTCCGATCACTCTCCAATATTATTACAACTAAGTCACAAAATATTACTGAGAAAAAACCACCTGACATTGGGAAATAAGTTTACAGATTGGGAAAGTTTTAGCATAGACTTACAAAATATTATTGACCTAAAAACTGCATTAAAAAGCAAAGATCAGCTCGATTCTGAAGTAAACAAGTTTAGCAACAATATCCAACAATGTGCATGGAACAATACACCACAGTTTATTAAAAAATGTAAAGGAAATACCTACCCAAAGGAAATAATAGACCTATTACATGAAAAAAGGAATCAAAGAAAAATATGGCAGCAAACTAGATTTCCGAAAGATAAAACACTTTTGAATAACCTATCGAAAAGACTACAAAGAACAATACAAACATTTCAAGATGAGGCTCTAAATACTAACCTACGGCAGTTAAGCAGCGATCATACAACGCAATACTCTCTTTGGAAAGCAACAAAGTCACTGAAAAGGCCAATCACATCAATTCCCCCTATCAGAGATGATAATGGAAAGTGGGCCATAAGCAACGAGCAAAAAGCCCTTAGATTTGCACATCATTTAGAAGAAACCTTTCAGCCAAATGACGGGTATGTAGACAACCTGCAGTTTGACAATATTCTGCAAGATAAGAGAATTAAGCTTGTGACCCCGAATGAAGTTGCAAAGGAAATTCAAATCATAAGCTTAAAAAAGAAATCCCCAGGGTATGACCTTATTACGGGTGAAATCCTAAAACATATGCCACGTAAAGCCATCGTTAAGCTTACCAGGCTTATCAATGCTGCATTCGTGCTAAAGCATGTTCCTGAGCCATGGAAAGTTGCCGAAGTGATTATGATTGCAAAACCTGGTAAACCACCTCACGAAGCATCATCATACAGGCCCATTTCCCTGTTGCCAATACTATCAAAGCTATTTGAAAAATTATTTTTAAAACGCCTAAAACCGATTATAAACGAGAGTAACCTGATCCCTGACCACCAGTTTGGTTTCAGAGAGAAACATTCAACAATAGACCAAGTACATAGAATTACCAACATCATTGAGAGAACGCTTGAAGATAAAAAAGTCTGCTCCACCGTATTTTTAGATGTGGCACAAGCTTTTGATAGAGTTTGGCATGAGGGTTTGATATACAAACTAAGACTAATGCTGCCTAATGATTTTGCCGATATCTTGCAATCATACATTACAAATAGAATGTTTAGAGTAAGGCACGAGGATGCTTTTTCTGAGCTAAAAATTATTAAAGCTGGCGTGCCTCAAGGTAGTGTGCTGGGTCCAGTGCTCTATTTGTTGTACACGTATGATATACCAGAGCTAGAAAATAATACTATTGCAACCTTTGCGGACGACACTGCCATTATGGCTACTGGGTCATGCCATATGGAAGCAATCGAAAAGTTACAAATTGCTTTAAATAAAGTTCATGACTGGGCACAAAAATGGAGAATCAAATTGAATGAATCAAAGTCGTTTCACATTGATTTCACCAACAGGAATTTTGAATACCATCCAGTCTTCATAAATGGCCAACAAGTACCATACGCAAATACAGCCAAATACCTTGGCATAACGCTTGACGCGAAACTGCGCTGGAAAGCGCACGTCAAAAAGAAAAGACAGGAACTAGACATGCGTTTTAAAAACATGTATTGGTTGATTGGACGGGATTCCTGTCTATCGATACACAACAAAATTTTATTATATAAGCATATCCTTATGCCAATATGGACATATGGCATCCAACTGTGGGGCTGTACTAAACCGACCAACATCAAAATTATACAAACATTCCAGAATAAGGTACTCAGGAGTATTGTTAATGCTCCCTGGTACATAAGAAATGACGACCTCCATCGTGACCTAAAAATGGAACCAGTCACCAACATAATCCAAAAATCTGCTGAGGCCCATGAACAACGACTCCATCAACATGTGAACATCGAGGCGATTCAGCTATTAGACCAAACAAATATAGTGCGCAGACTAAAACGAACAAAACCTTTTGAGTTAGTGTAGTGTAAAAAGTGTAGAAATAATAGTGACAATGACACACATAATAACACATGAACAAAGTGTTTATAATTTCATCATATCAGACTCTAAGAAAGTGGAACGGACTTGTGTAAAGTACAAAGGACACTATTCTATGTTTTAAAATAATCATCATGTATAAAATTAAGTTAGATTAAAATTGCTTATTAGTCTTATAGACTAGATTGTAATGAATTACTAAGAACTGAGTTCTTTTTAATAAAGTATAAAAAAAAAAAAAACTAACAAATTGAACTGACTGCCTCGTTTGTCTAGTGGGGCAAGCGAACCCAGGCCCTCATGCTCAGCAATAGCTGACCATGAGGTCCTGGGTTCGCTTTCCAGGTCGGGCAAAGTGTTATTGTGTTTTTCGACCAGAAATTTCTTAGTAGCAGTCCGAAATTTAGATGTGTGCCCGGTTGTTGGCAATAGGCTCGCCCACTATAACATGAGCATCGGACGTAGTAATATATTATTTGTGGTATCGGTGAGGCTGTGCGGCATCCAGCGTGAAACTATCCTCCTCACGTGAAGGTGCACGTGTAGAATTTCGTGAAGGCTTCGCGATCCAACCTGCAGTAAGTACTGAATCTCTTGATACGTAACTCGCCTATTGTCAGGGATTAAATTGTTCACTGCTAGCACGTTTTTCTTCCAATAGCCGTCAAAGGGCGACCACTTATTTCTTCATCCCCCAAAGTTAGGCGACCGCGCTTGAATTCGTTATACCAACGATACACGGTTGCCTTAGAAGGGCCTTCATCCATGAATGTCATTCTCAATACTCGGCCCATTTTTGTTTTTAGTGTATATCAATGACCTACCATTCTATTCAAAGGGTATTTGTGATGTTGTACTGTTTGCAGATGATACTTCTCTTATTTTTAAAGTAGACCGGAATAGACAACATTTTGACGACGTAAACAGTGCTCTCTCAATGATTACGGACTGGTTTACGGCAAATAACCTAGTTCTCAATGCTAAGAAAACAAAATGTGCAAAGTTCGCATTACCGAATGATAGAAATCTAGGTCCCAACATCGTCTTAGATAAAGAGGTGCTTGAAATCATAGACTCGGCAATTTTTCTGGGCATAACAGTAGATGCTAAACTTCAGTGGGGATCACACATATCAAGCCTAGCGGAGCCCCCGCTAGGCTTGATATGTGTGATCCCCACTGAAGTTTGGCATCTACTGTTATGCCAAGAAAAACGGCCGATTCTACAGTTGCAAGCACCTCATCAGTTCAGCCGCCTACGCCGTCAGAAAAGTAAGATAATAGACTGACGTCGATACAGCTCAGTTAGTCTACTTTAGTTATTTTCACAGCGTTATATCCTACGGTATTCTGCTGTGGAGCAAAGCTGCTGATAATCAAAATTTACTTGTCCTTCAAAAACGTGCTGTTCGTGCAATTTACCAGCTAGGTGCCAGAGTTTCATTGAGGGACTTTTTTAAAGATGTTGGTATTCTCACGGTGGCATCACAATTCATATTCGCCAACATCTTATTTATTAGGCAAAATATACACCTGTACACTAAAAACAGTGATATTCACACCGTTAACACAAGAAATAAGGACAAACTACGTGCTGCCTTTCACCGGCTTCATAAGGTTCATAACTCATTTGTTGGGCTTGGTATAACTTTTTAGGCAAATCTGTCCAAAAAGCTGGTATCCTTGTCTGCACCGATACTGCTCCTACTCTGGTGGCAGCTGCCTGGGCAGCCGCGACTATTCCAGCTGTTGTTGGAGTAGCCATCCTAGTAGTTTCACTGGTTTTGAGACTATTCACTGTACTTGCACGCACGCGGTATTCTAACGCGCCCTTGCCACGTCGCCACTGAGTCGCTTACGGCGCAAAACGACAAAAAAAAAACTCGAAAACGATTGTCTGTAAACGTTCGGGGTCACCAATTGTTGTACGTGTTATTATTAGGGTCCAGGTAAATGATATGCGAATTTAGTTTATACTGAATTTGATAGATATTTAATAAAGGAACACAGGGGGCTCCTGTACCATATCAAAAATGCAATTCAGCAATCGCATCGCTAGGGTCGCTACACAAGTTTCCCTCTTTTTTGCTAGATTTGCCTTTTAATGCGTTTAAAGCTCAAGTAAAATCCATCCATTGTTTAAAGGCTTACTATTCCATCAACGACTATTTAAATGACAAGAATAGTTGGTCGCTGTGATTAACTCAAGACAATGTTTATGTTATTTCTCCAGAATTGGCGTATCTAGTGACAGGTTATATGGGTTCATATAATTATTTTATTATTTTTTATTGCCTGTCTAAGTATTTTTTATCATTATTATCTATTATGTCACATAAAGCATAATTAAGCAATTTTTTATGATGAGTTGTTTTATGCTTTATGTGGCCTCGACAGTTTTCATTTTATTTGTCGGTATATTGGTATGGCTAGCTGACATTTTGACTAACTATTTAATTAATATTCTGTGTCTCGTAATGTTTATTACTTTGCCTATATGTAGTATAGAATCAAGTCTATCCGACTAAACAGACAGCTGCGCAGCTGGCGAGTTTGTTGCGCCACTTCTAAAGCACTAGGAAGTGATGAAGGGTGGGCGTTTTGGGGGACTGTCTTATGTATTTTGACGTTCGAAAAGTGCTGATTCTCAGTCTAATTTGAATAAATGACTTTGGATTTTGATTTTGACTTTGAATGCCATTTGAAGTCTATCATACGATTCGTCCGGTTTCAGGCGACACTTGAAATCGTAAAAAATCATACCGCGAAATGTTCCCGGCGCAGTTCCATTTTTTAACGAGACACGATAATTTAAATTAGCTCGCAAACAATGTGGAGGGAAATTTTTTTTTTCAAAAAATCATATTTTCAAAATAGATTATAAACTGGCCAGTCTCACCTAAATAAAAACTTGTTTCCCAATACTTTCTGAGTGGCCTGGTAGTGGTGATACAAACAATCATAAAATTTGGATAAATTGTACAGAATTAGAAGTAATTAGAGAGAGAAAAAAGAGAGAGAGAGAGAGAGAGAGAGAGAGAGATAATAGGTTGGGGAAAAAGTTTCTTCACATTTATTAAAAAAATTCAAAACATTTTTTAATAAAGTTTATTTACATTCAACTAAAGTATGTAGGTACCATTTTGTTCGATAACTTTTTGCCATATTGTAGGTAGGGACATGATCCCATTGCTAAAGAAATTTTGGGACTTCTGGTCAAAATACCGCGACAAGTGGTTTTGGCAGTCCTCTCGTGATGTTAACCTGACACTGCCTAAAGAATTCTGAAGAGACCGAAACAGGTGGAAATCTGAAGGTGCAAGGTCAGGACTATACGGCGGATGCATTAACACCTCCCAGCCAAACTCTCTTAATTTTTGTTAGGTGGCTAAAGATGTGTGAGGTCTAGCGTTATCATGATGAAAAACCACACCCCTTCTGTTGATTAATTCCAGCCGCTTTCTCTCAACTTCTTGCTTTAATCTCATCAGTTGTTCCCAGTAGAGTTCAGAATCGATGGTCCTGCCTGGTGGTAACAGCTCATAATGAATAATGCCCTTCCAATCCCACCACACACACAGCATCACCTTGTTGCGAGTTAACCCGGGTTTCGCCACAGTCTGTGAAGCCTGACCGGCCTTTGACCACGACCTTTTTCGCACGTTCTTGTCATACGTGATCCACTTTTCATCACCAGTTATCAGCTACTCTCACAGACACTACACTAGGTCCATAAACATCGCAATTTTTTTTCGCGGCTTGCGTTGCATTTTTGCCTTTTTTGTAGTAAAATTTTAAAATGTATCGAATTTCTTCATTACATTCACTCATCTTGACGGTACGAAAAACAAATGAAAATCACACATTTTCCTAATTTGAATTTGGAATTATGTTCTTTAAAATTTAAACTTTCAATGATACCAAAACCAGCCAGATACAAATAGTAGGGGAAACCGGGGCAATGCGGGCCTCTTAAGGAAAGTCTTAAAGAAAACCTAAGAAAAACAAAATAATTAAAAAATTCGACAGCCATTTATTAGTCTCATTAATGTTCTTTAAAATAAACCTAAAATAATTATCTTAGTCTACCAGTGTTTGGTGCTAATCAAACTTTAAAAAAAAATAGAAACTGCGTGTTTTGCCCCGTGTCCGGGGTAAAATGGTCATATGCGGGGCATAATAGACATACACAGACATATTCACTTAAGTAAGCTTAAAATCGAGCACAAAATGTACAAATGTGATGGGACTCGTCATCATTATCCACGTCGCCGGCGCAAAAACAGTGGGCCTATCTGTGGCATGCACGGCAAGTGACCCAACCCTCAGTAGATTCAGAGTACCAACTAACTTCTATGTCTTTAATATATGAAGCTAACTCTTCTTCTTGAGCAGTTGAGAATACCGGTCTCTAGCTACCTAGTTTTGTTGGTTATAAATATTGTTTTTTTTTTTGTATTCTTTGAGTTTTTGTTGCAAAGTTGATCGTGGCAAAGTGTATTCAAGAGTGGCCCGTTTACAGCTTCACCTTCCGCTTGCCACATTCCTTACTGCTGCTTCCATCTCCTCCAAGCTCCGTTTGGCACGTTCTGTCATCCTTTGGTAGTGGTGTACCATAATTGTATCTGCAGAAAAAAACATAAACTCAATACAATTATCTGAGGCAAAACGGGCACCCTGCCCATTTTGTCCCGCTCAATATGCCCCCGAGGTCGAATAAAATAAATGTTAACCTAATCAAACGAATATCTGGTAGTTAGTTCACAACTCTTAATAACTAAGCATTTAACACATTCACGAATTAGCTACAATGCAGACTTAAAAATGAAAAATAATATTAAATTTATCAACTTACGTATTTTCGTTCTGTCGACAAATGACACGCAGGTACACACACACATTCACTTGTCTGGCTAGGGCAAGGTCTACTAGAACGCGATGCGACTAGTTTCTAGCGTCTCGATTTATTATCCCACGGGGGACAGGGGGTGCCCTTTTACCCCGGGGGCCCGCAATGCCCCGGCTTATAGCCAAAGAGATTTTATTACAAGTTCATACATACTATAATGCGAAAAGACTTTTTCCCCAACCTAATATCTTTATTAATTACATTAACCTTAATAAAATATACCAATTAGCGCTAAATAAATATATTATGTACAAGTATTTAAAGGAAAAAAGGGAAGAGCTCAGTGAGCATCAAAGAATTCGTCCGGATCTCTGTCAAGATTATATAAAATCAGTTAACATTTGATAGAATTAGAATAGAATGATTAATAACAAGAAAACAATTATATATTGACTCCAAGGAGATTGGCAATGGGCTCTAGTCCCTGACTCTTAGTATTCAGAGTATCGAGTACCAATAAGTGTTCGCAGTTCTCAGTTCAGTAGGTACTCACAAAGACATCTGAGGATTCAAGTAATAAAAGTATAATTTTGTGTGGAGATTTTAATATTAATATTTTAGATGTTACTCCAATACGTATTAGACTTCTTAATCTGTTTAGATCTTTTAATTTAACTAACTTGTTTTTAGAACCTACTAGGATCACGGCTTCTACGTCGACTTGTCTTGATAATATATTTAGTGATTGTGATGCCAAAAATAAATTAGTATTAACTGACTTGACATCTGACCATTGTGGATTATTGGCTAGCTTTCCTTTACCATTACATAAAAAACCACATAAAGTAGAATGCAGGCCTTATACTGCTAGTCGTTGCAACAAATTTAAAAATAACATAGCATATAGAATTACACCATCTATAGCAGAACACGAGAATCCTAATAAAATCTTTGGATCCCTTTTTGATGTTGTGCAAAAAGAATACCAATCTACTTTCAAGACCAAAACCATCAACATTAATGGCACCTCCGTTGGCTTCAACCAATGGGCCACTCCAGGTATTTATAAAAGTAGAGCGAGACTATACGAGTTATATGGTGAGAAAAAATACAGGTTTGATAGTCCTTTTCTAGAGTATGTCCAAAATTATTCAAAATTATTTAAAAAAATCTGTGTTTTTGCTAAATCAAAATTTTTAAGCGATACAATAAAAAATTCCAATAATAAAGTAGAAACCACTTGGAAAATTATTAATAATGAAACGGGTAAGTCGGTTAAACAGGAAGAACAACTAGAGATTATGGTCAACAACAAATTAGTTACTGAAGCTGCTGACGTAGCTGAGGCATTTAATGAGTTTTTTGCCGACATACCTTTAACTACAACTCGCAACTTAAATTCGTCCTCGTCTAAAGCGGAAAACCTACTGCATAGTAGTGTGCCCAAATGTAGTCGCTTATTTAGTTTCGAACATGTAACGCCTCGTGATGTAGTTAGTATTTTTAACACACTTAAGTCTAAAAACACTGGTGACTACTGGGGAATCTCTATTAAACTTTTAAGTAATATAATCGATATCGTAGCCCCCTATCTAGCTATTACTTTTAATAAATGTGTTGACTTAGGAACTTTTCCCGACCTCATGAAGAGTAGTAAAGTCATACCATTATTTAAATCAGGTAATAAAAATAACGTTGGAAATTTTAGGCCTATTTCTATCTTACCCGGCATTTAGTAAAATATTTGAAAAGTTAATACTCAAGCAGTTGCTAAGACATTTTAATTTAAATTGCCTCCTTCATGATGAACAATATGGCTTTACAAAAGGTCGTTCAACTACAGACGCGGGTGTTGCTCTGCTGAAACACATATTTAACGCATGGGAGAACTCACAAAATGCTATTGGAGTTTTCTGTGATCTTTCCAAAGCATTTGATTGCGTGCACCATGACACGCTATTGCGTAAACTACGTCATTACGGTGTTCAAAATGAAGCTCTCAACGTAATAAATTCTTATTTAAATAATAGGCACCAGTGTGTAGATATTAATGGTGTGAAATCGTCCGGGCTACCAGTTCAGTTAGGTGTACCTCAAGGCTCAATACTGGGTAGATTCTTATTCTTAGTGTACATTAATGATTTACCATTCTATTTAAAGGGTATCTGTGATGTTGTACTGTTTGCTGATGATACCTCTCTTATCTTTAAAGTAGACAGGAATATACAAGATTTTGACGACGTAAACAGTGCACTCTCAAGGGTTACGCATTGGTTTACCACGAATAATCTAGTTCTCAATGCCAAGAAAACTAAATGTATAAAGTTCGCTTTACCGAATGTAAGAAATCTGGGACCCAACATCGTCTTAGATGATGAGGTGCTTGCAACTGTAGAATCGGCCGTTTTTCTTGGCATAACAGTAGATGCCAAACTTCAGTGGGGATCACATATATCAAGCCTAGCGGGAAGGCTCAGTTCGGCTGCCTACGCCGTCAGAAAAGTAAGACAATACACTGACGTTGATACAGCTCGGTTAGTCTATTTTAGTTATTTTCATAGCGTTATGTCCTACGGCATTCTGCTGTGGGGTAAAGCGGCTGACATTCATAATATTTTTGTTCTTCAAAAACGAGCTGTTCGTGCAATTTACCAACTAGGTGCTAGAGTTTCTCTGAGAGAATTTTTTAAAGATATTGGTATTCTCACGGTGGCATCACAATTCATCTTCGCTAACATCTTATATATTAGGCAAAATATACACTTATACACTAAAAACAGTGATACTCATAATATTAATACTAGAAATAAGGACAAACTACGTGCTCCCTTTCACCGGCTTCATAGGGTTCATAACTCATTTGCTGGGCTTGGTATAACCTTCTATAACAAGCTTCCTTCTTCTTTGCTAGATTTACATTTTAATGCGTTTAAAGCGAAAGTAAAATCAAATCTTTGTTCGAAGGCATACTATTCTATCAACGACTACTTAAACGATAAGAATTGTTGGTCGCTGTGATTAACTCAAGACAACGTTTATGTTCTTTCACCAGAATTAGCTTAACTACTGACAGGTCATATGAATTACTTCATATCATTGTTTATTTAACTTGACTGCATAAACCATTTATTTTTTTTATTTTTTATTAATTAAATTTTCATTTATCGTTGAATGATGGTTATATGCAATTATTGTATAGAATCAAGTTCTTCCAACATAACAGACAGCTGTGCTGCTGGGGAGTTTGTTGCGCCACTTCTTCTTCCCAGCTAAAGCACTAGGAAGTGGTGAAGGGCGGGCTTTTTGGGGGGACTGTCTTATGTAATTTTGATGTTCAAAAAGTGCTGACTCTCAGCCTAGTTTGAATAAATGACTTTTGATTTTGATTTTGATTCGTCATTTAGTAAAATGTTGTTAATATTAAATGGGGTAGCGGCAAAGAGATAATGATGATAATAATATAGAATCAATAATTGTCAGGCAGTTTCTTAAACTTCAGTTTCCTTCAGATACGTAGGTTTAAATCGCGCGCTCACAATAAAACTTTAATATTTACCGGAACCCCTATATTCACAATACTCCACTACCCCAAATAAATAGCACCATATACCGACTCCACAATTAGTTACCAACAAAAACCTAAAAAATGAGGTTAACAATAATTGCGCGACAGTCGCGTGACGATCGCCATAACAATTTACATGGTCATGCTCCCTTCATTACATGTTTGACTAGCTTTTACCCGCGGCTTCACCCAACGGAAAATATCTCATGGGAACGTAGTTACTACTGGGATTTAAAGTACCCAATGTGTTAACAACATAAACTATGTATCTTTTTGTAAAATTTCATCCAAATCCGTTCTGCTAATTTTGCTGAAAAACGGATAAGAATTGTAAAACTATATTTTCGGCATCAGACTTACCTCGCAGAAATTATCTTTTTAACCGACTTCCATCCGTATGATAATAGATATAGGGATATGTGAAGTCCAAAGAACCTGGAGAAGGAGGACTCGATAATCCTCAAATCCGGTAACTTCTTATATTTCCGGGAGGGCCATCAGCAGTACCAAGGCGGTGTCGGGTTTATTGTCCATAAGTCCCTTGTGAGCAACGTGGTGAAGATCGAGAGTGTATCGCCCAGGGTGGCGTATCTTATACTCAGAATATCCGGAAGATATTCGTTGAAGGTCATACAGGTCTACGAGGTCGGGGAACCTCGTCACACCCCAACCATGAGGTGGAGACAATGTATGAGTGTATATCGAAAATCATGCTCTAAAACTCATTTCACCATTGTCACAGGGGACTTCAACGCGAAACTGGGCAAACGAAACGGTGATGAGCTGAGAGTGGCGCAATTTGAAGTTGGACGTTGGAACCACCGGGGTCACTTACTGGCCAGTTTTATTGGAAAAGGAAGGCCTCTTTATGAAGATCTACTTCTTCAGAAAGCGTGAACACAGAAAGTGGACGCCAGGTCCACTTTCTGTGTTCTTGTGTGTGAGACTTGATGGTGCAAATCAAAACGAGATTGACTTTATTATTATACACCGTGAAATTTAAATGGTTGTTTTCCCACGGCAGAACAACTTGCCATAAGGAGTACTTTTGAAGCGTAGAGTAAAAGTAAAGAAATAAGAATTTTTTGTTTTAAAATAGTTAAAAAAATATTCATCAACTCGATAAAACATTACTCCTTAGTAACACTTGAGGTAACTTGTAGGTACTACTGGAATCGCACGCACCTCGGACAAAGGGAACAGCGATGCATAAATGTTCAAAGCGAAATAAACTCTCGCACGTGGTGATTTTTCACAATGGTTAATCTGCCATTTTTTGTTTCTAATATTTTATTTGTTTATAAAACGATTGTATTACCAAGACAAAACCATTTCGCTGCGGGAAAACAACCATTTAAATTTCACGGTGTATACATACATTTGGAAATATTCAATGATATCTCTGTGATCATCGCATGGTAAGAGTTACATTGAATATCAATATCAAGCTAGAAACATCTCGGCGAATAATGGAGAATGTACATCATATCTTGATGGAGTGTGAGCGGGGCGAACGCCTCAGGAGAAGTTTGTTTGATTCCATAATTATATCTGGAATTGGTACTGTAAATAGTGTTTTAGCTAAGCCTATGTCGGAAGAGGCTAGAACTACATTAGTACAAAATATATTACAATCATATAAACGAATGTAAAATTCAAAATTTTGCTATGATCGAGCGACATAGTCAGTATTGTGACAAAGCTCTTTAATAAAGGATTAAAAAAAGATCTCTGCTGATGAAGTCTACGCTCCGTCCAGCACCGATCCAAATCTGAAACCCCGAGAGCTTTTAGCTCGAACTTCAGAATCGTTTCAAGTGCCTAGGGAGACCAGTGGATGATTTTCACGATTGGTTTGTCGAAATTGCCCATACGGTCGGGTCTAAGGTCTTCAAAACTCGTCGTACAAATGGTAAAAATAAACTCTTTGATCCTACTCGCCACCTCATGGAGGACAGGCGCAAAATGATCCTGCAGTCTTTACACGATACGCTAAAGTACCGACACCACAATAGACGGAACTCTAAGTCCTTGAAAAGCGACCTTTGCCGCTTTAATACAGACCGCATTAAGAACGCGATAAAGCGGAACATGGGCTCAAAGGGCTTTGCAAGAAATCATTTAAATAATTCAGCTTGTGAAACTAAAGACAGATGATGGCAGGATCGTAACCGCCAAACTTGATCTGTGGAAGGAGATCGAGACACTCTATGCACAGTTATACAAGTCAATAAGCGTTACGAATCTGGCAAAAGACCTAACCAGCCAGACCTAGCCAGATTATGCCGACACTTTACCGAAGACATCCCGGACGTCAGCTTTTATGAGATTAAGATGGCTCTGAAGTAGCTTTAAAAACAAGGCCGGGTAATGACGGAATTACGGCCGAACTCCTGAGTGCTCGCGGAAAACCCGTTTTTAAGGCCCTCTAGGAGCTGTTTGATTCCGTCATACTTGTGAGCAAAACGCCACAGGAGTGACATTACCCTTCTTAAAAATTATAGGCGCATCTCAGTTCTGAGCCATGTCTACCAGCTGTTTTTAAGAGTCATCACGAACCGTCTCGTGCGCAGGTTTGATTACTTCCGGCTTCCCGACCAAGCCGGATTCAGTAAAGGCTTTATCACCGTAGACCACACACATACGCTACGGCAGATTATTTAGAAGACCGAAGAGTACAACCTGCTTCTCTGCTTAGAGTTTGTGGTCTACAAAAAAGCCTTCGATTCGATCGAGACATGGGCAGTCTTTTTAATGGTGCCAGATTGATTATCGGTACATCTAGGTGCTGAAGTGTCTGTACGAAAACGCCACATTTCAGTCCGACTCCAGGACCAGACCACGAAACCTAATCTTCTGCAGCGAAGTGTGAGACAGGGAGAAGTTATTTCTCCGAAACTGTTCACCGCTGCACTGGAGGAAGTCTTCAAAGTTCCGGAGTACATCACTCAACGTCGGTTTTCCGATGATATAGTTGTCATGGCAGCGCCTATGGAGGACCTCAGTACAATGCCCTATAACCTCAGTAGAGTTTTCGAAAGAGTGGGTCTTAAAATGAACGTGGACAAGACAAAGGTCATATCAAAGCTCATGTAACACCCACTTTTATATCGATCGGAGACGCTACACTCGAAGTTGTGGTCGAGTACGTTTACCTAGGAAAACTGTCCATCTGTCACTGTGCTTCAAAACGTTTTGAAGCCCTGGTACGAGTAAGGAATTCCTCACAGGTACGATTTAAGCAGCGAGATATTCTAAGTTTAAAAAAAAACTGTTAAAACCTAAAAAAAAACTACTGTTTGAGTGTGCATAAATAACTGCCAGATTATCATTAAAATAGATGTGAACAACAAATTTTTCACTGTGTAGTGTTTTTTCGGAAGTCGGTTGTTTTTTTTGGAAAATGTTTTTATTTTTCACTTTTAAGTTATAGTACCTACCCCACTAAATTATTTTTGCTCCGCAAGGCCGGCCGGCCGTCCGATTGTTCTCACGTGCTCGCTCGACTATTTAGTTCAGATCAACGTCACCAGATGACACTTTTTATACAGCTGGGATATCATCGGGGTACGACTCAGGCGGTAGTACGACTTGAGTAACCTTCTCTCGATTCTAGAAAGTGCCTCTTCAATACCCTGCTGAGCAAAATAATGTCTTCAAACGTTTCGTAGGACAAAATGTTGCAGTATCTTTGAGTTAATTGGATTTCTAACAAAGTAATGGACATTCATGACATGGGTAAAAAAAAATATCGTGTGGAAACCTAGACTTACAGTTCATCACCAGCCTATGATGTTGCCACTGTTGGGATCCCCTCTCGGTAAGAGGGAGTAGGTTTTTTTTTTTGGTGGGAAATCATCAAATGACTTCTCCCGCTCTGGGTGGAGCAGGAGGGCGTGTCACACTTTTACTGACTAAAACCCACCCGTGTTCCCTCAGTTGCCTGTGTGCCAGTGGCCGCGGTATCTCTTTCGAAGAACCAGCACTCCCGGCAGGCCTGGCCCTTGCGGGCCCCATCAGTTCGGACAGCGAGCTACCCATTACTCGCTGTCCGCAAGCCCGTGCCTACGGTGGCCGGGAATCAGCCTGGGATTCCCGGAGCATCACTGCTTCGCTGAAGGAGGCGACTGCTAGCCATGCACTCTCACTCCGTACCATGGCCTGGACCAGGGTCTTAGTCTCAAGTCTTAAATCACCAACCAGTCTTGAGCAAGCGTGGTGATCAATGCTCGAGCCTTCTCTGTATGAGAAGAGGTCTATGCCGTGCAGTAGTAGGTACAATTATACATAAGCTGGTGTTATTAGCAAGTATTTTAATCGTGACGTTATAAGTTTTCCCGATAATTTGAACTGATGGTATGTGAAACAAGACTTCGCGAAAATTGACTCGTTGCATTATTGCTCTTTTTGTAAATAAGGCTTTCTTGGCTTATTTAAAGACACAATCAGACTGACTGACAACGCACATCCCAATCTAAACCACCCAAACTCAAAGTATTTATTTCAATTAAAATATTTATGGACACATTCGAATTTTCAAAGGAATCGGTGATTCAGAAAGATTTCCAAATTGTAATAGGCGAAGTAGGCATAAGGAGAAGAATGGGCAAGAAATTCTACGGACACTCAATACAAAAACACGAAAAGAAAATAAATATTTCCGAAGCTGCAAAGGTGCACTGAATTTTCGAAACTCCACATCTAAGGTTGGCTAAAAGTTTGTGTACGAACGAATTCGCAGCAACATTCAGCAAAAAATAAAAGAAATCGACAGTTCCTACGTCGCAGCATTCACGAAGCAAAGCTTTGGCGAAGGCGAAGTAAAATTGAGTTAGCAGGCGAGTTAGCGAAGTGTAGCGAACAAACTTTGTGCTAACTGGGTTACTGTGTGACTGACGCAGAGGTGGAGGTGGTGGCTGCGAGGAATGGAGCTCGGGAATGCAGGATCGAAACTAGGGATTGCAATCCCGCAAAACGGGATCACGCATTCCCGCGGGATCCCGCTGTTTTTATTAATCTGCTGGATCCCGCACCTTCAAAGCGCGGATCCGCGGATCCCACATCTTTGAAATTAAGTTAAAAAATCAAATTGAAACTACAGATTTTTGTGTAAAATCAACTTTTATTGAACATTTCTTACATTAAGCAACAGAAATTATTAATTTTCTATTAATTTAGTACCTATAAATAATTAGTAATTTACAACAGAAATTACTTATTTTCTATTAATTAAGTATAAGTAATTCGTAAATTACTAATTACTTATACTTAAGTAATAGAAAAGAAATAATTATTAGAGAATTAATCATTAATAAAGAAAAAAAATATTTATTTTCGATTATTTAATAGAAAATAAGTAATTTCTATTGTAAATTCCTAATGACTTATAGGTACTAAATTAATAGAACATAAATTATTTATTTTGATTAATGTAAGAAATGTTTAATAAAAGTTGATTTTTACACAGAATTCTGTAGTTTAAATTTGATTTTATAACGTAATTTCAAAGACGCGGGATCCCGCGTGATCCCGCGCGGGATTGAGTAATCCTGCATGTCAATCCCGCGGGATTGAATGAGCTGCGGGATTGCAATCCCTAATCGAAACTCTAGACTAAAAGTGGTTGGTAATTTAATTGAATATTTAATTGTATTTAGGACATCTATTCTACATTCTGTGATTAGGATTACTTAAACTGTCACAGTGATTTATTATTTGTATTATATATTAGGATAAATCATGTACGGTTTCATTATTTGTAAATAATGCCTATACGAGCACTGTATTCAAATTCACATAATTTATGCTATCCAAGATTGAATCATTTTTATTTTTTGAGTTTGAACCTATTGTCTCATAATAATTTTATTTCAGGTTGTATTACATGGTATTGACGTTATTATCTATGAGATTAAATTAACACTAAATTAGACTATGTCGGCGTAAATTTTGTACTTTATTATTCGAACCTTAACACCCCCTCCCCCCTTTAAACGGTAGTTTTGGAAAATTCATCATTACAATCTTTATTAGTTATCTGCATAAGTATTTGCGTTATTTGGGTTGTTAATTAATAATTATAATATCGGAAAGAGGCATTTTCCGTAGCCCATTGCTTGATCTACGGAAGCTATTGCATTTCTATTAAATAAATGAATCTCCAATCCTTCTATAGAAACACTCAGCTCTCAGCAAATTGTCCTGTAAAGAGAACAAAAAAGTCCAACTATTTAGTTCAGAGCGCCTTGCAGAAATATGATAGCAAATTCGACGTTATGAGTTTCGCTATATTACTTATTTAAGTTTTACGACCTTCTGTTGTTTTCGAAGTAATATACCTCTGCTGGGTTGTTTCTTTTAATGTTTTATTTAGGGCTCTTTTTCATTATTAAAATGGAAGCGGATTATGAATTCTCATTACGTTTTAAGTCCCAGATTCTTATTGTGTCCGGTTTTTGGAGTTTCTAATTTGTTTGGTATTTATCTACTAAGTCTTTTTTACTTAGAGAGTCCCTTGTTACAAAATAGAAAATATTATTCCCGAATTAATTTTAGTCGGACTACTGTCATCATAAATTATTTCTTTCTTGCTTGACACAGAGCAAGCTTGGCATTATGAGTTTCGCTATATTCCACGTTTTTGGTGTAAAATGTTTTGAAATCTAAAAGAAAACTCAGACTTGGTAACTCAATATAAAACCGTATGCAATTCGAAATATCTCGACCCCTAGCTCTATCACCCCGTCACGGGGTCAAGACCGCCCCATATCAAATACCTACGTGAAAAAAAAAAGTTGACCCAGACATATCATATTGGCCCATCACGGTATATAAACCAATTCGTGCATTATATAGCGGAACGACTGTGTTTACCTACTTATCTGGCACTTGGAGATGATAATAATCTCTTCTTTTGTGGGGTGAAATGGTAGTGTTGACTGGGGGTGCAATGTAGGAGATGTATTAGGTGCTAAATAGTACCTAATCAAAATATATATTTTTAATTTTGAAGGACGATTAAGGTATGAATTTTATTAAACCCCAAGTAATTCCCATTTTGTTATCCTAGAATACTAAATAACCAACTTAGATGAAGCGCTCGCCAGCCGCTGCTGTGGCACTGCCCGCTTCGCTCGCTCGGCTCGCATGTTGTTGGTCACAGTTCTAACTTAACTTAACCCACTTGTTTGGGGTGCCCTAGCTTAGTTACTGACACCATTTCGGCCCTTGGATACTCGTACCGATTTTCTTATATTTCTTAAATTGTGCGTTATGTTGTAGATTAAAAGGACTACCCGGTTATAATATATCTGAAGAATGAAACGAAGTAAATTATTACAAGTACTAATAAATAATTCGATAAATCCAAAGAATGTCTACGACCACATCATCATTGTGATACTGTTCAATATCAAGGTCTCAGGTGTCAGCGGTCAAAGACACTAGGTGGTTTAATTCAATCATTACTGTCGAATGTAATGAGTTAATGACGCTTTTAACACTATCATTACCACAGGAAGGATCGAATGATTCATAATTCAAAACTTTTCCTTCGATACTTATGTATAAAAGTTACGGATGTATGTACGGGTATTTATGTACGGTCACGATTTATTAAAATTATGATCGGTATCTATTAACTCGTGTGGTTGTGTGTCACAGCTTTACTGGTATTTGTCATGTGTTTCCGGCCTATTGTAATAGAACTGCTACATTTGTTTCTTATTCGAAGTAATAACAGGCGCACAGATCGATCTATCAGGTTAAGTCACGCTTGCCGCGGTTGGTCCATGAATGGGCAAAAACCATCTTTATATATTGAGACCCCCCTGCGTACCTTGAAAACCTTGGCTGTCATTCGTGGATCATTGACAGAATGATAGTCGTTACGGGTCTTCAGAAGCCCGAAAGTCTGACAACCAGTCTTACCAACGGTATCGTCTGCCAGGGGTGTGGGTTGTTCGAAAGAGATACCGCGGCCCCTGGCACACAGGCAACTGAGGGAACACGGGTGGGTTTTGGTCAGTAAAAGTCTGACACTCCCTCTTGCTCCGCACAGAGCGGAAGAAGTTATTTGATGATTGCCCACCCAAAAAATAAAACCAACGGTACCGTGTGTAACTGGGTCGTGGAGGTCAGATAGGAAGTCACTCCACGTTAAATGCTGGTAGTATTCAGCAGCATCCGGTTAAATTAGAAGCCGACCCTTAAAATAGCTGGGATAAAACTAGATAGATTATTTGATTGAACTTGTATAGCTGTATAAAGTGATGAGAAGCGTGTTAGAGTTTACGCTTCACAAACGCTGTGATCCCGTTGCGTCATCAGTAATCACTTATGAACTATATTTAACACGATCTCTAACTTTTGGATTTAGAAACAGTTCTTAGTAAAAGATAATAATATAAGTCATCAAATTCATGGAACCAAATATCCAAGACCCTGTTAAAAAGAAATAATTGACTTGAACAGTTCTTCATATTACCAGTTAAAGAAGAATGTGTTTTGTTTTAATCTTGCGCAATGTAAACGCCCTTTACAAAAAGAACATAAAATTCTAACATGCAAAGTAATTAAAAGCCTCTAATGAGTCATTGGACGTGCACTTTGTAACACACTGGACTACAAAACAGGCGAGTTTAAAACAGAGATCATCCTTCTTCAAAGCACACAATATAGCAATCAAAACGTGTCTATTTTAAAATAATTATGAGCTGCATGTCATCTCTACAAAACAGAGCGTTGTCGTACCAAACTTCTTCAGACATAATTAGACAGTGTGACAAAAGATGAGCCCGTTGTCATCACGGGTCGCATCTAAAATTTATACTCAATGTGTTTATGACTTCCACAATGTGAACTTAGGTGGTAGGTTTTACAAAAGTATGATAATTGTGGACCCTGTCGCCCTTGTCGGGCACATCAATAGTACGAAGAGGGCTTTTGCTTGACTAGCCAGTTTTAGCAGTTTGCCTGCCTAGTGCGTTATTTTACTGTTATCGAAGTAATCAGCTGACTGGTTAATTTAAGGAAAGAATGATTGAGGAAAAAAGTGGCTAACTTCGACATTTCTTTCAACAGCTATTAAACCTCTTCTTACAATGTCCTTTTCCGCGTAGTGAACAAACTGCAGACATACCTATATTGGAAAGATTTTGGTGAGAAACAACATTTAGAACAATACTTCAGAGAAGATCTCCGGTAGCAACAAGAGATCTTCCCTGAAGCTCTGAGGCCTTAACTGTTGTCAAAAGTCTAGATAACCCTTCGCATACTAGGTGGAGGGTTATTGTAGAATACCCTTAATGTGGATGAGTTGACCCTTCTAGCTTACCCCTGAAGCCTTCTGATAGAATCAATAGGTCTATGAGGTCATCCACACTGAAACAGAACAAAGGAACGAAATCAAATAATACAAATTAAAGGATTTCCCGGTTGCAGTCCCACGCTGTGAGTGATGCATTTTTTGTAGTAAAACTTAAAGTGTGGTTTGCATGTGTGCGACATACTCATTTACTAGTATTTGAAACGCTTGTTACGTTTTAGATTCTGATGAGTGGCGATCATTGCGATGATATCATAATCTTACAAAAGTAAGTACAGTTTTGAGCCGATTGGGGTCGAAACGCTAGGGTCATGGGGCCCAAGCTCGGGTCCCTTTTGTTAGAAAAATCTCGTCTACTATATTACTGGTCTACACTTCACGTGACCACAGGATTGACTCGTTCTTTGTCCGAAGATTTAGCTTTGCCATTACTGCACGTAGTTATGCTTCCAATCTTTTAGATACAACAGCGATGTGGACGATACTTCCGACGCATACATATGCGTCGGAAGTATCGTCCACATCGCTTTCGTTTGTATTTTTTTGTTAGTCATTTAGTTTTGTACCTAGTGTAAATAGTTAGATGGTTATGTAATCATTGTAAAGGTAACAGATGGAAGCATCTAGATTATATTATACTTCCCCTTTAAAATTATAGAGTTATAACGAACAACAAACCTCACCATTACCAAAATTAACAACACAGTTTTTATTCCAACAAAAACTTCAATGTAAGCAATGAAAAAACTGTTTCTTTTTACATCCGAATCAGTCAATGGATCAGCTTGTCTTTTTCAACGCTTTTTTCTGTAGTTCTGTGATTGATCGTCTTGACTTCCACCCTATCATTACTTAAACTATCTTTATCTTGTTCGAACGTAATCCTTAGTAAAATTAGGAGCTATCATTACAATCATTATTACAGTGTCAGTCAAATCAGTCAGTGTCATCTGGCTGATATATATTTTCTCATATACGACAAAATTTTGCGATTTTTCAGTCATGTGCCACGGAACCTATCTTTAACAGTTGCAAGCTATTTGACTCATGCTTGTCTCATGTCACAACTTATAAAAACTAAACGCGACCTCAGTCCTCGTTCCCTAGCTAAAGTGAAAAGTGAATTAGTATCAATTCAGAGATAACGCCCGCATTTTTTGTTGAAATCCATTTTATTGTGAGCGTATATTTAGTTTGTATCAGTTTAATTCGTTTGTTGGTCTTGTTAGTCGTCTGGTCTACATATAGTGCGTAGAAAATGTCTGCGCGATTATTTGTTTATTTGGTGAGTTTCTTTGAATTATTATCTGTCATTTAGTATTGGAAATGAAAAAGAATGACGAAATGTACCTACTTCTTTTAGATCGTCTTTGTATTAATATTAGGTAATTATAGATTCACCAATGAATAATGCTACTAATATTTTGTTTCAATATTATTAAAAAAAGTATGCAGGAGTTTCTTGTCCGTTTTTCTAAATAGGCGTTCTCCACTTTTGAATGGGCAAATAGATTTTTATTTCTGACTGACCGACTCCATGACATTTCAAAAGTGCCTGTTTATTTGGTTTAATTGAAATAATTGTTTTGATTTTAATTGCTAAATAGCTTTGGTTCTATTTCCCTAATACATTGCTAAAAAATAAATACTCGCAGTAGATACTTCTTCTTTCTTTGATCCTCCTGTTATATTTTGTGAATAAAAGTAAGCATAACTGTATATCCAATAAAATTCTAAGTAACTACAATAAGTTACTATAAATTATGAAGAAATTTAAAGACACAAACAAATACATATATGAAATATAAGATTCTAACTTTGTAACACTTCACCTGAGAAAACATGCTTCAAAAGTTATGATACCTCTTCAATGAACTCCTAATGTTATTCACCTTACTATCACTCGGATGTAGTCTTCCAAATATAAGTTTTTTTTTTGGGTGGGAAATCATCAAATAACTTCTCCCGCTCTGGGTGGAGCGGGAGGGCGTATCAGACTTTTACTGACTAAAACCCACCCGTGTTCCCTCAGTTGCCTGTGTGCCAGAGGCCACGGTATCTCTTTCGAACAACCCGCACCCCTGGCAGGCATCGGCCCTTGCGGGCCCCATCAGTTGCTGCTAACATCTCTTTGAGGAGCGCGTGGAACACAACGTGCCGTCGACCCGGACTTGGTCCTTACCGGACAGCAAGCTACCCATTACTCGCCGTCCTGAAGCCCGTGCCTGTGGCCGGGAATCAGCCTGGGATTCCCGACTCCCAGGGCGTCTCCTGCGAAGGCCACGGCTGTGAGGGCGCATGTACTGCATCTCCCTCACGTGCGCCGCCTCCCTCTTTGCGAGCATAACTGCTTCGCTGAAGGAGGCGACTGCTAGCCATGCAATCTCGCTCCGGTCGGACGCGAGAGATCGCCGCCGCCGATCACCTCCACGAGGACACAGCGGTGCTCCGCCCAAGCCGGGCAGACCTCCACCGTATGCTCCACCGTGTCCTCAGGGTGATCTTTGCAATGGAAACACCCGGGCGTTTCCTCCCGCCCTATCCGAAACAGGAACCTCCTGAAACAGCCATGTCCGGTGAGGACCTGTGTCAGGCGGAAGGTGAGGACGCCATGCTACCTCTCAATCCACTCCTCAAAGAGGGGACTTACCGCCGCAATCGTGGCGTGCCCAGCACTGGGTTGCGACAATCGCACTTTCCGCGTCGACATGAGATCCTGCCGGAGCTCTGTCCACCGTGCCGCGATTTCCGTTTACCGAGTTTCTCCGAGTTACGCCCCGGCGTTTGGCCTCCTCGCACCACTCCCAAGTGTGCGCGAGGACCTTTGCCTCCAGATCCCATGGCGGCAATCCGGCAAGACCCGCCGCCTCACCGGAGATCGTGCGGTATCCCCGGATCTCCAAATATAAGTTTAGATGTACATATTTCGTTTTTGGATCAATCTAGAGACGGATATACAATATTGTCACTAATTACAATAATAATTACTTGAGCAATGCCTCTTGCTCCATAATCTAGGTCATTAAGTATGGTATAACATGTATGTGACCAATCTATAGGTATACTAATATTACAAAGAGGTATTTGTGAGTTCGTATATAGGAAGTAATCTTCGGGACTATTGAACCGATTTGGAAAATTCTTTCACTAATGGGAAGCTAATGTAGCCAGTAAAAGCTACTTCTAGGATATATATTTCTTCTTTGACTTCCCATAGAATATATTTATGTTAAAATAAGAAAATTCAAGTGGACGAAGTCACAGATAGAACCTAGGAAAATAATAAAAAATAACCAAATGTTTATCATTCACAGGTTTTCATAACGAAAATCGTAGCAAGCTACCACCAGACTACCTCACAATATGAAACCTCATCAAAATACATACATTTTAATCAAAGAAACACCAGAAAACTCGTTGCAGATAGTTTAAATGAGCCTCCAGGTGGCGCAGCAATAAGTATGAATACTACAAAAAATAAAACAAATGCTACAAATATCACTGCAGTACCAATAATTAAGGAACAAGATAAAAATGGAACAGCAACTAAAGAACCCGTTACAGAAAAAGAAGGAATGAAAACACAAAATTCTCAAATAGTAAATTCATACCCACCGTACGCTACATATGAAGTAACTGAAAACGTTGTTGATATACCTGATGACAGAACACCAGCTGGACCTATAGTTACTAACTACACTCACAGACCACCTATTCTTAATCTTGCTAAACCTACCAATAAAACAGACACAGATAAAGTCACAGAAGCTAATAAAAAAACAAAAAAGAATTGTTTCAGCATACTACACATTAACGCAGAATTTGATGATAATAAACATGAAGTACATGAGAACAAAGTTGTTGGATTTTTAAAAGGGATAACGCAATATATCTGTAGTTTCAAAAGAGGTATCGCTAATGGTTTCCACAGCTTTTTCCATAAGCATCAAGATGTACACGCGCATGGGGAGAGATTTGAAAGGGATGTTGATCATGAGGGTCATAGCGTAAGGAATGGTGTTCAAAATGTAGATAAAACTATGTATAATGTACATCGTCGACACATTATTATGACGTGATTTGTTTTATTATTATATTGATTGTTTGTTGAAAGTTTTCTTTTGTTTTAATTATTGCCCATGAAAATAATCTTTTTGTTAGTAAGTAATACGCAAACTTTTACAGTTGTAGCAGTTTTTAAACTTTCCCCTTTGTCATAGCTGCATAAACAGGATACATTTTTAACCAGTGCGCAAACTGTAACCATTAATTCAGCATACCAATCTAGACAGCAGCAAAAATATTTTGGTTATATATTTAATTTTCTCTTCTACTCTTACTATGCTGTTTACATCTCATTTATAATCAATCCTCCCATCTCTTTTTATTTATTCTCCTATAGAAGAAATGCTGGAAGAGATTTCTTCAGAAACAAGCATCGCGAAAGCCTTTGTATGTTTTTTCCTGGCCTTTTCTTCTTGTCTCTTTCTGTGTCTGCTCAAACTGTAAGATAAATAAAAGGCTCTTAAAATGTGTTTGATAAGATTATTATAAATAATCTTATCATTCAAAGCTTATTATCTTAATCATCATTTCAGCCAATAGACATCCACTGCTGGATATAGGCCTCCCCCAAAAAATATGGGGGGGTTGCGGTAATCGCCACGCTTGGCAGGCGGGTTAGCGATCGCAGTATGGTGGCAAAATGCATAAAGAACGCTGCTGCCCATTCTCTAGTAAGTCCCTTAGTCGACTTCTACGACACCCACGGGTAGAAATAGATTATCTTAATACTGATGAAGAAAATTTACTCCAACTATCTTGAAAAAGTTAGTTATAATTAGCTGGCGTATGAATAATGATTTAAATTTCAAAGTTACAGAACAAATAATTTCAATTCAGAAGTTTGTAAAGTAGTTGCAAAAGTAGAATAAAGAACATTTTAAAATTAAATTCCGTGGACTAGTTCTTAAAGACTGGAATGAGTATTTAAATATGTATAATAGTACGCGGTATTTAAATGGAAGCATCGCTATTTTCCGAGGTACAGTCATTATAAACTTCTGTTGAAAATGTGAGTTAAATTAATCGAGGGTAAACAATGTACAAGAAATATTCAAATTATTGGCATTATTGTAGATGTAAACATATTTAGAGAATTCCACGTTATGAACGAGTTTTAGTGTCGCACACACAAAACAGCAAAAATACACCAACTATGTATTTAGAAAACTAGTTATATTGCTGCACACAAAAGAAAAAGCTTAACCTACAAAAACACACTAAAAAAAATGATAACAAATTAGGAGCATACAGAAAATGTTCCCCATTTGAATGTGAATTCGACCCCAAATCATCAGCACGAATTCTATTATCATTATACATAAATTTTAAGAAAGGAGTGAATTTCAATTGAAGTTGTAGTTTTTTTTTTCGATATTTCCATATTTGTCCTATAAGTTGTTTTACTTTCATCGGCATGTGCACCCCCCTATGGGAAGGATGCCATAGATTTGAACTTCCCACAGAAAAAATGCCTCCTTCTTCTAAAGCCTTTTTACTTTTCATGGTGCTTACATTAATACTTAATCACTTTTCGAGTCTGTTTATGTGATAGCGCTGTTCTTCTAAACTACATAGAGGGTTTATGAGTATAATATTAAACTTACATTATATAAAAGAATTCTCGATGTTTGTAAAGTTGTAAAACCTTGCAAAGCAGGGGCGAGTCGCTAGTTATAAATATAACGATAAACTGGCTAGACAGATAGTCGTCCCGTTGAATAAGTTCTAAACTAGAATTATAGAGCTCTGAACGCAAAACGTGCTTTCTAGACCCATTTGTTAGGCCTACCATATCTGATGTCTGTTGTACAGACTATCTCAGTGACGGTAAGCGATAGCTGAAATATTTACAGCTTCGGTGTTGTTCGTTGCCCGTATCTTGTTGTTCGTTACCCGTATCTTGTTGCTCGTTGCCCATATCTTTTTGTTCGTTGCCCGTATTTTGCCAAATACTTAGGCAGATGTTCCATATTGCTGTACAGTTGCATCCCGTTAGACTGGAAGCTGACCCCAAAATTTTTGGAAAAGGGGAGATTGATTTTTCCTCATTAGCCTGCTCGTTAGTGCCATTGTTGGGTTAGATCCCCAAGCTGGGTAAGGTTTTATTGGGTCTGCAGTCCTGACCGTTATCTGGATTTGTGCTCCAGTAATGGCTTAGATTAGCCTTTGGACAATACAGGCGTTACAGTACACTAACTTTGAGTTCCAGAAAATAATATATATAAATTGTATTTTTATATATATAGATTGTAACTGTATCGTAGCAGGTGGCGTTCTGCAGTTTCTAGCGATCACCATGGAAATAAAGGGTAAGTTTATATAGTGTAAGTGTATATAGGGTAAGTGTATGTGTACCAACAATCAATATTATCAACTACCGACTTTATCGACTAACGTTTATATGTTCTAAGAAACGTTTACGTATTTTTTTTCAAAGCAATTTCTTTGTCTCTGTCCTAGAAATGAAAGTAAATGTTATCGACCGCTGCGACAACTGTGCTATCCTCGTGTATGGGTATGTTCTAGAAATTACTTTAGTGTTAGCGAAGCAGTTGTATGTCTTTGGTGTACCCAGATGTTACATCAATTTGATAATGAGCCGTCATACTACGTTACTGCGATTTTCTATAGGCGACTCGCATGAAGTTAATTTATTTGTGGACGACCAGGGTCGTCAGATAGAGTTGAAGTTTAGTACGAAACCGATGGATGTATTGGAATAAAATTTAATTTGATAAATGAACTGTTTGTTTTATAACAATTAAATCGAATTTTATTCGAAAATATCCATCGGTTTCTTACTAAACTTTAACTATGTCCAACGACACTGGTTCCTTGTCTCTTTTGGTACTACATGCAATAAAGTGCGAGTCGCAAGTAGAAAATAACATAATTAATATTTAAAAGTGTCGTTCGTGCGAATCAATTAATAAGCCGGCTCAATAGATGACAAAATTCTGTCTCGATAACACAATAATAACCTCAGTGGTCATACAGGTGCGTGTAATTATAAACTTTCTAATTACATAGTGTTAGTCAAGTTTATCACGCGGGCTTGCGATCTCTGAGAGCGATCTTGAACTGAAAAGCCTGTGTGACTTCGTGGGTATCGTGTTACCCAGTAACTGGGTTGTGGAGGTTAGTTAGGCAGTTGTTCTATTTAAAATACTGGTATTTAGCTGACAACCCCAACAGAGTTGGGAAATAGCTAGGCTTGATTAAATTCAATCAAGTTTGGTCACACTAAATTCAAATAACATGAACATTGTACTAATATTCACAGTTTATAATCTAAGAACTCAAGTGGGTTAGTCACCAACTCGACACGAGAGACTGGACATGCGTGTGTCCAGTTGGTGAAATTCAAAATTAGTATATAACCAAGATCCTCAAGCGTGTCCACATAATGAAACTTAAATTAAATCATTTTAAGTTTTGGCCAACTGGATACACGGTCGCATTTTACCCTATTCATGACAAAGTACAGTCACGCAGAGAAACGTCCCTCTGCTGGGAATAGGTAATTTTGTATGTCATTGTAAAATTATTCACCATTTGTGAATTTATAAAGGTCAACTAGTTAGCTGACCCGAAATCCATCATCAGAATCAATAAATATTGTGTTAACCTATCAGCAAAACATCTTGAGTCATTGCGCATGATCTCCTACCAAGTTATGACAACCTAATACTTCGAAGGACTAAAGCGTTTTCTAGCTTACATACCTAGGTTACAAGGCTCCTACCACGTTATAACAACCTAGTACTTCTAAGGCATATAGCGTTTTCTAACTGACATACCAGGTGTACTCTTACCGAGTTATGACAACCTGGTACTTCTAAGGCATGTAGCGTTTTCTAACTGACATACCAGGAGTACTCTTACCGAGGTATGACAACCTGGTACTTCTAAGGCATATACAGTTTTCTAACTGACATACCAGGAGTACTCTTACCGAGGTATGACAACCTGGTACTTCTAAGGCATGTAGCGTTTTCTAACTGACATACTAGGAGTACTCTTACCGAGGTATGACAACCTGGTACTTCTAAGGCATATACAGTTTTCTAACTGACATACCAGGAGTACTCTTACCGAGTTGTGACAACCTGGTACTTCTAAGGCATATAGCGTTTTCTAACTGACATACCAGGAGTACTCTTACCGAGTTATGACAACCTGGTACTTCTAAGGCATATAGCGTTTTCTAACTGACATATCAGGAGTACTCTTACCGAGTTATGACAACCTGGTACTTCTAAGGCATATAGCGTTTTCTAACTGACATACCAGGTGTACTCTTACCGGCTTATGACAACCTGGTACTTCTAAGGCATACAGCGTTTTCTAACTGACATACCTATGTCAGGTTTACTCTTACCGAGTTATGATAACCTGGTACTTCGAAGGCATAAAGCGTTTTCTATCTGATGTAACAAATGGGTGAGAAAATTAATTGTCCTCATTTTTTTAAAGTGTATTTTTTCCCATGTTTTAATATTTAATCTGCTATGATTTTCACCAACTGGCCACACACGTGTTCTGTCTTTCGTGTCGAATTGGTGAATAACTCACTCAAGTACACTCTTTAATCATTTAGTAAGTCATTTTGTTAGGTAAATCTACATTTGAAAATTGAAAAGCTTTTGATTGTCTTCGGAATTTTATGATACAATTTACTCCACATGATATATAAGGTGTATCTATTCATACACGAAATATCTGAAGGGGTCATTGCACTCGTCATTATGAACAACTTTTACTACCGGACCAAACTTGAAATCGCGAAAAAATATCAGCTGTTCCCTACATTTTGACGAGATATGCGAACATAAATGTAGGGAACAGCTGATATTTTTTTCGCGATTTCAGGTTTGGGCCCATAGTAAAAGTTGTTCATAGTGATGAGTACAATGACCCTTTCAGATATTTCGTGTATGAATAGATACACCTTATATATAACCACATAGCCGATCACAGTGATATATATACCTGTTATTGGATGTGAGTGTGAGGCTCATCTTAGGTTGATATAACTTGTAAGTATCATTCTCCCCTGTCAACCATCACGTTATCATTCAGTCTCTTCTCTTTCATATAATTCCTCACACAGTCCATCCATCTCTTCTTTGGCTGTCCTCTCCCTCTCCATCCATTAACATTTATATTCATCACTCTTTATTTACTAGTACACACAATTTTAATAAATAAACATTACAGTTTCTAACTGACATCAAAATAAATAATACTTTAAAAAACTAAAAAACAAGCTTTAAAAACCAAACTAACAATAAAAAATATTTTTTTAAAAACGTGGGGTGTTTTTGAGAAAATCAATTAATATCAAGCACCCCACGCATTTTTTTTTAATTATTTTCAACTTTCTTAGTTTGGTTTTTAAAGCGTGTTTTTTAGTTTTTTGATCTATTATTTCTTTTTTAGTTCGGCTAACCACAAAAGCGTGGTTTTTCAGTTATGCTTGATTTCTTTTTTCTGCCCACATGGATCAAATTTATGAACTTATTGAATTGTCATTGGTCCTTGATAAGTGTGCAAAGTTTCAAATCAATCCGACGTTTTGGAGGGGGTGAAAATCACGTTCAAAGATTCTGTTACATAGATACATTCATATCAAGCTAATAAAAGCATTTAAAAAAGTAGGATTGTTTTTTCATTTGGTAGAGGAAGTGCGTGTGATCGATGGTATCATAAAATTGTATTAAGTTAGCTTCAGTAGTTTACGAGTAACAGTTTGTAAAAAATCGTAGATTTATGACATGTATTCATCCGTCCACATTTATCACTACTCCTCTTCATCATCACTGCATAATAATTTAATTCAATCAATCTGTCTAGCCTTCTCCCAACTACGATGGGGTCGGCTTCCAGTTTAACCGGATGCAACTGAATACCAGTATTTTTCATGAAGCGACTGCCTATCTGACCTCCACAACCCAGTTACTGGGTAACACGATACCCCTTGGTAAGACTGGTTGTCAGACTTTCGGGCTTCTGACGACCCGTAACGACTGTCAAAGATCTACGAATGACAGCCGGGACCAATGGCTTGAACGTGCTTTCCGAGGCACGGAGGGGTCTCGGTATATAAAGATGATCACCCATCCACAGATCAACCCCGGCAAGTGCAGCTTAACCTGATGGATGAACCCGGATGCCTGTTATTACTAAACTATTACGAGCCCCTCATAATAGTTTAATTAAGATACCAAATTGACGTACCACGACTACCAAGTTAAATACGTATTTATCAAACAAAGATGATTAAATATAGATTTAAAGTGTACCACCATTAAACTGCCTAATAACACAAGGTCTAGGACTTTGTGTTATTAAGGCTAATGGCAAATTAAACGATCCTCAGTTTTGATAAAGTTTCTAGGTTGTTATTGGTCGTAGGGATTACCGACTGTGTCAGGTTTATAACCTTTTATTTAATCTGGCTAGCCTTTTTCCTAACTATGTTTGGGTCGGCTTCCTCTCTGACCGGACGCAGCAGCATACCAGTATTTTAAATGAAGTGACTGCCTATTTTACCTCCACAACCCAGTAACTAGGAATAAACTTACTTACCTTACTTAGTACTTATTGACAGGCCTGCACTGTCCTCCCATACCTATTATCACTGTAATTTGAAAACATTGTAAAAGCCAATTATTTTATAAAGAGTAACCGTGGAGTTTCTTACCGGCTCTTCTCCATAGGATGCGACAAATTGGAACCGTGCACCTAGCTTCTGACGTTTCATAAGTGCTTGCAGGTTTATGTGAAATAAAATATTTTGATTAAATTTTTTTTTTTAAATAAACCAGGGTCGTCTTTTACCTATTGGAGGCCCTGGGAGCCCCATTATCTTAAAGTGCCCACACTTTAAGATAATGGGGCTCCTATTTGGAAGAGTATGTATGAGCAGCGAACTTGAAAATTTTTAGATACCACCTCGCATGGGTTTTTTTTTTGAGGGTGGGAAGTCATCAAATAACTTCTCCCGCTCTGAGTGGAGCAGGACTTGATGTGTCAGACTTTTACTGACTAAAACCCACCCGTGTTCCTTCAGTTGCCTGTGTGCCAGGGGCCGCGGTATTTCTTTCGATCAACCCGCACCCCTGGCAGGCATCGGCCCTTGCGGGCCCCATCAGTTGGTGCTGACATCTCTTCGAGGCGCGCGTGGAACACAACGCGCCGTCGACCCGGGCTTGGTCCTTACCGGACAGCGAGCTACCCATTACTTGCCGTCCGCAACCCCGCGCTTACTTACTACTTCGCTGGCAGGAATTAAGGTGCCTATAGATTCCGGGGCCCTGGGCACTTGCCCAGAGTCACCAATGGGAATGATGGCCCTGGCCTGGGTAACACTTATTTAACTACTCGTTGGTAAGACTGGTTGTCAGAATTTTGGGCGTCTAAGTACTAACGACTGTCAAAAGATCTACGCTTTCCTGGGCACGGAGGGGTCTCGATAGATAATGAACGGTCACCCATCCACGAAACGACCGCGGCTAGTGCAGCTTAACCTTTGATCGCCCCGTGTGGTTATTATTATTTAGTCACGAGCCCCACCTTCACATTTTTAACCTTACCTACCTACCCAATAAATACAACAAAAGATTGGTCAGTCTTAAGATATTTCTCGCTAATCTGTGAGCCTCTAAAGTGTAAGACGACTAAATTTTACCTGTATGCTAATACTTGGTCGATGAACTAACCAACTGTTTTTGCTTCATTGGTTATAGAGTGGTTAATACCACTGAAGGTTTTAATTTATTTTATTTTATTTGGAAAATTTACAGCTAATGTTGTTTACATTAGCTGTAAATTTTGTTATTGTATTTGAAACTGAAAGGCATTGAAAAGTTTCAACTGATAAACGTTTAACTTAAAAACAACAAAAATCAAGTCGCTACAAAAACCTATCACATATAACTTAGAAAATAAATAATACACAATGTTTTATTGTTGATGATGTTATTGTGGGAGTAACTTTTAAAATTGGGTTGTTCAAGTAATGTATTTGTGCTGGAGAACTATTTTGTGTAAGTTTCAATTGAATAATGGTGAATTCGTTTTTGTAACAATAGATCATCTTATTTATTGCTTGCTGCACCAACTTAACTGCTATATTTTTTATTTTCGAACTGAATATTCACTTCTGGACTATCTGCTACATAGTGCCATTCCCTGAAAAATATGAATTATCCTTATTTGATTTATTTATTTAGCCATTTATGAACACGCAAATAAACATACAAGAAGAAAGGAACAGAAAATACATACAAAGGTAGTAAGAATTATACCTTTGTACGTATTTTTTTGTTCCTTGTTCTACAGAAATCTCTTCCAGCACACTTGCGATAGGATAAAAGATAAAAAGAGATGTAGGCTATGTGCGTAATAATAGTAGAAGGAAAAACATAAAATCAAAATCACCTTGTAAGTTCTTAAAGAAGAACTTACAGCCAAACCAAGTAATCTACAAAAAAACACTTTGTAAACATAAAAACAGGTTGTGAATTATGCTCGACGTGATCGGTACCAGCAACTCTGTATACATATAGTGATCGGGGCGGGGTCAGTAGCCGGGGATGCTGCGCAGTGCGGAGCTGCGCCAGCGCAAGACGCACGCGCGCGAACCTTCCATTTTCGAAATTTTTGAGTGAATTTTGTGGTCAAAGGTTTGTATGCTTTTTTATAAATTTTATTTTTATTGAGCTTTTTGTTTTTAATATTCTAAAACGACAAATTGATAAGCGTTCTGCATTTATTGATTTATGCAAATTTTAAGCTAACGATCATAATTCATAAGTCTTTCTAATGTTAATAGAATATTATGAATCAATTTTTTGCATGATTCATCGCGTTTTTGTTTACGTTTTCATTTATGTGAGTCGTGTGAATTAAAATACCTAACGGTTTTACAATGACTGACAAGGATCGTGCTAATTTTATGTGTTTGTATATTTGGCGTAGCCATGCAGAGTTTTAAGGTATTTTAGCATTTTCTTTAGGCATCGAAAGATCTGAATTAGGCAATGCTGTGCCTAAGAACTTAGTACTTAGATTTAGAAAAGGTGTTTTAAAGAACCTTCGCATGTGAGTTCACTATACATATCATGATTCCAAGGGTATATGACATATATCATCACGCCTTGTTTCCCCGAAGGGATGAGCAGACGTGTAGCTATAGTACACGCAATTTCCCCAATTATGTTTAAGTCCCATGTAATAGGAGGCGAGCCTATTGGCAGCAACAGGGCACGAATCCAGGCTACGGGCTGCTACTGAGAAATTCCAAGTGGAAAATCCCAATAACACTTTGCCCGACATGGGAATTGAACCCAGGACCTGATGCTCAACACTAGCGCTTACGAGGCAGTCCTTGACACTAAAGTTATTTAAACATGGGTTTTAACTAACTGTTTTTAAGTACAGCCATACGACCATGCTAAGTAAGAGCTGATTGAAATTTGTTATTATAAGAATTATAAGAAGACAGGAGGACGGGACTAAATAAATAAATAAATAATAAAAATAAAACTTTGTAAGGCCATTTTTCTTATTTGGCAGCCGCCTCGTTGGTCTAGTGTTTCTCAGTAAGGTAGCGGCCTGTAGTCTGGATTTGTCGCGGTTAGTGGCAATGGGCTCACTCGCCCCCTATTACATCGGACTTAAACATGACTGGAAGATTGTGGATGTCCCTAACTATACGCCTACACCTACACCTCTGCTTTAGCTTTCGGGGAAACAAGGCGTGATGTTATATTACGTTCCAATTTTGGATTTACCTGATGAAAAAAGCACTAAGTACCTATTTCTTAAGCAGTCTACTTAAAAATTAAAACAACTTGGATGTCTGCTGATGTCATTAGTTACGGAAAGAAAGCGGGAATGTATGTAAATAAGTATTGTTCAACTAAACGTAATATTGGCAAAGAAGTAAAATTCTATTCTTTGCACATTCTTTTAAAATGCTGTACGAATTCTAATGAGACTTTCGCTTGTTGAGTCAGTACCTTCCTGATAAAACATCACGCCCGTTTTCTCTGCAGGGTACGGCAGAAGTGTACTTACCTACAGTAATTATTACCGTTATTGTTTTTTTTTGTTACCAATGTTATCCATCAATTCAGTTCAATGTTTTGTTGCTTCACTTTTAATCATATTTTCATTTATCGTAATGTCATCTCTATGTTGCCGATGTTAATATTTTTATATGAATTTACTTCTTGTTATTATTTGATCAGTAATTTATTATTTTGATTGCATTGTTATTTATTGAATTCTTTAAAAAATCTGAATTTCACGACCAAGAAAGTAGCATTTGACTTTTTCTGAATAATACTTAATTAATAAATTTTTGAACATTCTGTGACAAACGGTGAAAGAACCACAAGGAATAAAAAAAATCAGTTTAGCATTTTAGTAAGATTACTTACCATATCTTTTTATACGTAAGTCCCAGAACAAGCCTGGATAATTTTATTTGGGTTTGTGAATTGGTCAAAGAAAGTGCGATCAGAAATAATTGTCAAAAAGCCTTTCTAAAGAAAAAAATCTTATTGAACACTACGCTGTGAAGAATTCTGAGAAAGAAATATTCGAAGTAAAAGTACTTAATTATTCTAGCACTATTCATAAGCACGTTTTAGCACTAAACACTCTTTAAGTGCATACTAATTAAGAGTTCTAACTAAAAGTCATTAAAATACCAGCCTATTATAGTCCCAATGCATGGCAAAGGCCTCTTGTCGTACCGAGAAGGCAGGAAGGAGCATTGATCACCACGCTTGCTCAAGACGGGTTGGCGAGTCTGGACTTACATTACTTAAGTCATTATTAAATGCGAAAAAGTAACCTAAAACAAATGGATTAGGTACAAGCCAATTATTTTCCGCTAATTTGGCAAAGACTTTTAATCTCTGCTGGAGACCCTTTTTCAGATGGGAAGTCGTTAAGTTAGCCATCTAACCACACGAACCAAGGCGACTACCTCTAAATTAAACATTCAGTGGGGTAATTGTGTAACACACTAACAGTAGCAATGGCTTTTATTATGACAGTTCAACAACATTCATTGCGTTGTTTACGTTGTCGAGCAGACAATATTATTAGTTTGCAATAAGGTCAGTAATATCCAAGATAAAATCAGAAAGTGCGTATGAATTGAATAAGTCACTTACCTGGATTTCAATCCCTCAGTCTGCACTCAGCACGTCTTCTTCCATACAAAAGTATCTCTAATCTTTTTATGAAAACAAAGAAGTAAGAAGACCTGAAAGAAAAATACAAACACAATTTTTAACCAAAAATTCACAAGTCATTTTGGGGAAGCAACATATTATTTAATCAACATGTTGCTAAATTAGAAATAATTTTGCCTAAAGGCCTTAAAAGCTTCATTAAAAGCAAAATTAAATACATTTCCTACCGACAGTATTCCGCAAAACGAAATTATCAGTCCTGGCATAAAATTAATTATTAATCGGCAGTCCGCCATTAAGCCAACGAAATAAAAATAAATATTTATTCTTAATTGAAATTATTTGCGTTTTATTTTCAGACAGGCAAAAGGTATTCTTAATATGGCCGTCTGACGTCTGTAATTAGGGCTCCGTGGTCAATTAGTCTGCATTTGCCACCGCCATTTTGGTTTATAAAAAGCTGTAAGACTGTCAACGACCCAGCAATTAGTTTTGGTAATCTGTGGAGGGATCAAGGAAGAATTGAGGAGATTATGGTACCTACTTTTAAGTGAAGAGGGATCCATTCTGACTGTTAATTACTTGCATTTCAAATTTGTTTATCTTGCAATCAGATTTTAAAACTATGAGCAGATGAGTTGGAAGAAGGTCTGACAGGGAAAAGTTATTCCTCATCAGGAAAAAATCTCACATTAATAACGCAACTTTCTACAAGTTATCCAATTGTAGGATGTTGCGTCTTTTAAGTTTGCTGACACAAGCTGGTACTGTGCGTTCAGTGGCCAGTTTGTTGGGATGTCTCTCCAGTCTTGCTTTGTACTTTTGCGAGCATGAACTTATCTCATCCTTGACTGTTTTCATGTTCAAACGTTCGTGAACTTCAGCGTTCCTAATAAACCATGGTGAATTTGATATCTATTTTAAGACGTTGTTCTAAGTCTTCTGAAAGGATCAGTAATACATGCATGATCGTTTGCTGACATCATCTCATGAAAGCGATACCAGACGATCTCAAGTAATACCAGATGGAAAAACTTAATAAATCTTTGCCCGACCCGAGATTCGAACCCAGGGCCTCATGCTCACCTACCGTTTGCGACCACTAGGTATACGAACGAGGTAGCCTAGTATACCCAAATTAGTTACCATTTAAAATATTTACCAGCTCTTTCTATGAAAACATGATGGAAATAGATCTCAAGAGTCGCGTAGCACCTGGCTGCGGGAGCTATTAAATAACGAATATACAGCCATTTCTACTCGTTTAGATACCTATAGTATACCTATTATTCAGACTAATTAGCTTGATACAATAGAAGTAATATTCAGTGGTTTATGCCTCTTTTCTAGGCTAATTAGTCGTCGTTAAATCAATATTGCTTTAATTATATTAATTATAGCTTTTCTGATTGACTGGTTTTCTCAAAATATATTCATACTAGCTTTTGCCCACAGCTCCGCCCGCGTTTTTATCGGTCATTGCGTAAAAAAAGTAACTTAAATCCTTCTCCATATCCCAGGCTATATCTCTGCCAAATTTCATGACGATCGATTCAGCGGTTTAGACGTGAAAGCGTAACAGACAGAGTTACTTTCGCATTTATAATATTAAGTAAGGATATACTTAGTAGGGATAAAATTTAGTATTAGATAGGTATGTTGATTTAACAAAATAATTTAATAGGTCGGAAACTAAACATAATTTGGCAACTATTCAACCGCAACAATCAGTAACAAAAAACTTAAAAGTAAACTTCCAATATTTAATTTACATTTAACTCACCCTAAACAAGGATTAATTTAAAAAAAAACAGATTACCATAAACGTTATCGGAAATAAGCAACACTCTACAATAATGACATTTACAAGGACTGGCCCACTTCGCCGTAGAACCGGATCTAGCTAACGGTCCGCACAGGAATCGCTAGATACAGCCTTGTTTATATACAAACTTGTTTTAGAATATGACCCAGAATATGGCGGTACTTTGTGCGGAATTGCTCGCTGCTGATTTGAAATCGATAGGACATTCTTGGGTTTATTTATTGTTGTTTTGCTTAGTAATAAAATTCATGACTAAGGTAAAAGTGCATTACAAAATATTTTCCGGACATCTTCTTGAGTTTAAGTATTACCTACTACAGCACCCCTGCGGGGTATTTGCGTAGCACACTAAACGTTAGAATGGCTTTCATTTTAACAGTTTTGAACAGACGATTTTTTCGAATAAACTTAATAATTTGAAGCAATGGGCTAGCAATATCCTTCAAAATCATTCAGATTGCGATTGATAGTGTGTTACGTAGAGATGCGCAAAATGTGTCAGTAAAAAGAAATGAATGAAGTATATCTTTTCGCTTAACGAAGTAGTTCACTCATTTACTTCAGAGCTTCATTTAGTTCAGCAAATCAGTACGAGTCCTTATCATAAGCTAACGATAGTGATTGACAAGTTACGACAAATGATGCACTTCACTAGTTCAGTTTTATACGTATGTCGATTTTCAACCTAGAAACAGACTGTCAACCTAGAAATATGAATTGAAGCAAAACTATTTTTATAAACTAAGTAGTATAATTTGTTTTTTTTTACTGATAGTTAGAAATTTTTGTCTAACCTGGCGAATTTAAAATCGAAATAGCGAAAAGAAAGACTGAACTAAGTAAAGTGAAGAGACACATTTGAATGACTACTGATTGAATGATAAGTTTATTTTGTGATATGAAGTAGTTCATTTCCTTCAATCGTTCGCGAACCACCCAAGTCTAGTGTTACGCTATTTGGGCGCTATTTCGCACGGTTTTTAAAACTTGACAAAACATTGACATTTCTTTATCTTTAAGTGTATCTTCTTTATTCTTTATTATTCACATAACTTTCGGAGAAAATCAACGCGGTTACACAGACAGACAACACGACAAGCTATTTCTGACTGACATAAATGACAATTTTTTAAGTTCTGTGTCTCGTAATGTTGATTACTTTGCCTATGTATGTATAGAATCAAGTCTATCCGACTAAACAGACAGCTGTGCTGCTGGGGAGTTTGTTCCGCCACTTCTTCTTCCCAGCTAAAGCACTAGGAAGTGGTGAAGGGTGGGCGTTTTGGGGGACTGTCTCATGTACTTTGACGTTCGAAAAGTGCTGATTCTCAGCCTAATTTGAATAAATGACTTTTGATTTGATTTGATTTGATCTGTAAATAGGTTTGTACAAACAGTTTTATGTATACATAGGTACCAAATAGTTCTGTTTTTGACTGACAGACAGACAAAAAATCAAACAACGTAAACCTGAAAAACGAAAGGATATAAAGTTACCTGGGCGTGAGTACGACCTTCTAAGTAATCTATAACTGACTAATTACCTGGTAACTGGGTTGTGGAGGTCAAACGGACAGTCCCTCCATGTAAAATATACAGCTGCATCCGGTTAGACTGGAAGCTGACCCAACATAGTTGGGAAAAGGTTAGGCAGATCAAGATACAGTCGCCGTTCGCGCGGTAAAATACTGTAATTTAGTAGATACTTACATTATTTTTAGCATTTGAAACCTCCCCAGAGCAGGTCAAATGGTGTGGCGAAGCTTGTATAATTAAATGAGTCAACTAAATGGAAATAATTTGGCTAAGTTTTGATGTTTTTCGTTAGGCAAACAAGTCATTAAGATCTTGGCCTCCGGCAGACAGAACCTAAATATTCTCCGTGTTATGAGGCACTTACTGCGTAACAATATAAACATGAAAACTGAGTTTACTGCGTACAAATAAAGGGCAACATTAAATGTGTTCTGTTTCATCACATTAGGGTTGTTCGGAGCGGCGACGGACGATTGTGTCGACTCAGACGTGCTGGACAAGTAATACCTTTTTACACGCTTTATATTAGCTTCACTTGTATGTTTGTTTGTATGTTTGTATGTAACCGACTCCTTTGGATGCTATTTTGACCCACTTTTAACGGTCAGATTTCATTTAAACTTTGTGGACTTATCGAGGACCTATGACAATTCAATAATTTAAAAAAAAAAGCGTGGGGTGCTTGATATTAATTGATTATAAAAATACCTCAAAAAGCACCCCACGCTTTTTAATAGAATTAAATTATTTTCTACTTTTTAGTTTGGCTTTTAAAGCGTGTTTTTTTAGTTTTTTTAAACTATTATTTATTTAATAACTTGAAAGATAGGTACTGGCGAAAAGTGGGTGTACTATAGGTAACCGTACACCTGCCCATGTTATGTTATGAAAGAGTACTGGCTCGTTGGCCTATTGGTCGCAAGCGCTACTGCTGAGCAGGAGGTTTTGGGTTCGATTCCCAGGTCGGGTAAAGTGTTATTGGGGAGTCTAGATTTGTCCCCCATTGTTTGTGGGGCAGCACCACATTTACAGTCCATTTACGGTCCCAAGATAATTAGCGAGAGCATGGCCGATTCGACCTTTTTTTTATCTTTGCCATCTTTAGGGATTTCATAGATAATGTGAAAATAAATGAGGCGTATTGATAGACAATCGGTCCTTGTGTACCTGAATTTTTATGGGACTGGGGACGTCAAATTAAAATAAAATAGATTATTTTATTAATGAGGTTGTTGAGAACAAATACTAATTGCTCGAGTTCTACAAAACGTCACTTTAAAAAAAAATCGCACAGAGTTTATTTGATTCTCAATACATTGTTTTGATTACCTAAAATATATTCGTAAATGTACCTCCTATAAAATATCCGGAGAAATCGAGGCAGCTCTAAAAGGAGATGGAGCCTAGATGGGATTGGTCCACTCTAGCTCAAGACAGAGACGAGTGAAAAGTAAAAAGGGAAACCTTTGCCGAACAGTGGGAAAACATAGGCAAAAATAAAATGATGTATTCTGTATGAGAATAAACATTTTGAAAAATACAAAGATAAACCAAACACAGCTAAACATTAACAAAAACTGTATACCTATTTCGCAGACTCCCTAAACATAAACAAAACAACAAATGTGAGTCCTCCTTACTCTCACTTAGACATTGTCTGATTTTTACGTCCTTCTTTACGGGTTGTAAAGTTTACGGGCAAAGCTTTACGAGCTCCTAGTACAAGTACAATGTCGGCACAAGTACAGGTTAACTCTGCCAAGGAGAAAAATTAGGGTTCGGACTTGTCGGGAAGGAGTTTGTCTGGAGGAGTAGGTTAAAATAATGGTTTGTTTGTAGTAAAAGTGTTACCTTGTGAAACAGTAAATAGGCAGTACGTTAGTAGATACAGCAGTAAGGAGCATTAATGCTCCTAGGGCAGTGTTGGTTTAATTAAAGGCTCATTAATTTGGCTTTTCAACTTCGCCAAGCATCTGTAACTTCTTTGGTGATGTGCGCCCCAAGGTATTACGGACCTGTTTGAAAATTGAATAGCACTGGCCACATAGAAAATAAACAGACGATGAATAAAATACACTTTGAGTTTTTGGCGGGATCGCGTTGGAACATGTCGCACGAATTTTCATTTTCATGGAATTTAGTGAAATAGCGAATTAAATTGTATAATTTTGATAGTGAATTATTCAATTTAGTTACGTGTGAGTGCACAAGTGTAGTGAAGGTGAAAATAAGTGACTAACGTGGACTTTTCGTGTTCCCCCCAAAAACTCCTATTAGGTTGTTGTAAAGTTACTACCGCTTTACAATAACTCTGACTTGACTGACTAAAGACGACTATGACTGTTTTGTAACTTCGTGCCCGATATCGGGCCATTTACTTGATCTAAAAGAAAAATTACTTGACACTGGCTAAATGCACAAGCCGTGTGAAGCCAAAATCAAAAAAAAACAAAAAAAAAAAAAAAAAAAAATACACTTTTGACAGGACTACAATTGGCGGGAATAAAAAAAACATTTGGTCGTCTGTAACCTCCTTGCTGATGTAGGCGTCCCAAGCTGTTTGAAAATTAAATGGCACTGGCCACATACAAAATAAACAGATGATGAATGAAAAACACTTTTGGTGTTTTTGGCGGGATCGCGTTGGAACATGTCGCACGAATTTTCATTTTCATGAAATTTAGTGAAATAGCAAATTCAATTGTATAATTTTGGTAGTGAATTATTCAATTTAGTTACGTGTGAGTGCACAAGTGTAGTGAAGGTGAAACTGAGTGACTAACGTGGACTTTTCGTGTTCCCCCCAAAAACTCCTATTAGGTTGTTGTAAAGTTACTATCGCTTTACATTAACTTTAACTTTGACTTGACTGACTAAAGACGACTGTGACTGTTTTGTAACTTCGTGCCCGATATCGGGCCATTTACTTTATTGAAAAGAAAAATTACTTGACACTGGCTAAATGCACAAACCGTGAGAAGCCAAAACCCAAAAAAAAAACACTTTTGACAGGACGTAAATTGGCGGGAATAAAGAAAAACGTTTACGTTTTCAAATTTAATTGCAATAAGAGTGATATTGATTGAGATGTTTTGTTCCAGATAACAAAATGATTCGGCACGCGGTTATTCTGGTGCTTTCCTTATCTTTGCTGAGTCAGGTAAGTTGAATTTAAACAATTTTGTTGAAGCATGTCTGTTTAAAACTTATCTTTTTACTATTACGTAAGTATAAACATAATTATTTTTATTTAATGCGAAACCTGAATATAGTTTGTTCCGTATAAGTAACTAAATCGATTTCACTATTTTTTACACCACGTTTTATTAATTCCCAAAAAAGTTTTGTAAGTGTGATGGAAAATATTATCACCAGTTAACACTAGGGTTTCGCATATACTAAAACTACGGTATACTTTACGCTTAAGAAAATGCTAAGCAATATTTTTAAAGCTAGATAATATGGTTGTATTTATAGCCTGATCTAAAGTTGTTATTATTATTTAACAAAAGCTAGATTTTTGGCTTTAAAATTTAATTATGTTGCCATAAAAACTGTATTCAATAGAAGTAATGAATTATTCACTAAATGTCACTTTCGTTCATGTACCTATTGTGTTTTGCCATTGTTTTGCACACCGCAATGATTTCACTTTTACCGGTGACACACTTATTTTTACACGTAACTTAGTGTATTTAATTAGTGTTTGTAGTTCAAATATAGGATAGAATTATTGTACACTAGCTTTTGCTAGCGGTTTCGCCCGCGTGGAGGTCGGGAATTATACCACGGGAACCGGGATAAAAAGTAGCCTACGTGTTAATCCAGATTACAAACTATCCGTGTATTATTACTCTTATAATATAGGTCGCGGTACTTTAAGGATTTGTCAAAAATACGATTTATCAACGTCTGGTTTTATTTTAAGACGTAACTTATCATCATGCCTTGTTACCCCGGAGGGTTGGGCAGAGGTGTAGGTACTTATCTACCTATAGTTCCTACACCCACATTTCGCCAGTTATGTTTAAGTCCCATGTAATAGTGGCGAGCCTATTGCCATCAATTGGGCACAAATTTACATTCCGGGCTGCTACTAAGACATTTCAGATAGAAACACCCAATAACACTTTGCCCAACCCAGGAATCGAACCCATGACCCCATGCTCAGCCACCGCGATTACGACCACTAGGCCAACGCGGCAGTCTGTTTTATTTTAACTTGCCCCGAAATAACTTAGTTCTCTCCCATTTTTAAAACAGTCTTACATAATAGGAAATAAGTAATACGGGCTAGTGACCAAAATCCGCAACTCCACGTCAAAGCGCGCATGTTGCGTTTGGGTGGGGAAATCGGTCATTCGATCCGCCCCAGCTCCTCAAGGAAGGCAACGCCTTGGCCCTGACAATATCACTCAGGGTACCTGGGCTACCGAAATATTTGCCCTTTAAGTGGAATCCACCAGGTAGTTTAGAAGCACAAGAGCCGCTGTCTCGTCATCCTCCATGCATGCCCAGCAGATTGGTCTATGAGTCCTACGACAAAGAGTGGTTTATTAAATGCCCCAATGTTACTGTACACTCCCGTACAATATAACTCGTATGTACTTAGGTGACATAAAGTGGGTGGTGGCAGCACCCACCTGTATTCCAATAAATTTACGAGGATACCTGCAGATAAGCACTATCCTAAAATGATGTCATTCTGAACTGCAAAATATCTGGTACCACTTATCGTTTTTTGTAAAGGAATTATAAATCACGACAAAAATAGTTTCTAAAAACGGTGACAAGGTATATTCTGTTACAGGCAAAGAAAATAACACATTTTTTTCTCTTTGCAGGTAGATTCAGCAAAACAGCAGGTTCAATTGTCAGACTCGTACCTCCCCGTGGCTATGCAAGTGATAGCACACCTCACTGATCAGATGGCGTTCGAAGTCAGCAACGACGTCACACCGAGGCCTAAGCCCACCACTAAGCCTACGACGAAACCCACGACGAGGCCTACGACGAGGCCTACTACGTGGCCCACCACGAGGCCTACGACCAAGCCTACAAATTGGTTCACAACTTCGAGGCCGTATGTGACCTTCAAGCCAACTAATAGCTGGTGGACTGGGTTTACCACTAAGAGGTTACTGTTGCATTGTAAAAAGGCTTTATTTTTTACTGACTTTGAAAAGGACTATTTTATTTATAAAAACTATACTGAAAAAGATATAGGTACTTCGACCATATTTCTAACACTGACACTCACAGTTGCTGTGAATTCGTCGGCCATTGTAAGTTGAATATTCACACGAACGTAATAAAATCGTGGCAGGATATTTACGCTCACTGGATTTTCAACTCTCTGTGTTAAGCCGCGCATTGAGAATCCATCAGGGTGCAGAGGGTTGAGTCCCAGTGCGTCAAAAATCCAATGCGTGTCCGTGGAAACGTGAAATAGGAAGAAAATGATTTATGTAATGAAATTTTAACTCAGATTTTCTTTTTTGATAAACGGTTCTTTTCATAGTCAGTTTTGTACATAAATACAATTGTGTGATCGGTATATACAGGGTTAATTTTTAGTCATCGTCCAAATTTTTCAGGGTCCGGACCTCGCATACAAAATCCTATTGATTTCCAGCTGATCAATTTTGTATTGGAAGTTACAATTTTTTTTTTCATATATATCGACCCATATTCCTTGGAGAAAGTTGTTCTATTTCACGGGTACTATGACCCTGAAAAATTTGGACGGGTACTAAAAAATTACCCTGTATAAGATTATTTAGATTAACAACGGAATAGACAATGGGCACCTACTGGTAGGTTTTACAACGAATTTATAATTAATCGCAGGCAAATAATGTGGGTTCTCAGGTAATAAGGTGAAACTGTCTTCTCGATATCAAAAATATAAATTTAATCTGATTTTCAATCAGGATAGAAAATCATTTTAACTAAAATTATTAGAAAGAAACTCATCAGCAAAAGAAATCTGCGATAGACAGTTTCATCTTTCAAAAAGATAATCTTTTCTGTAACATAATACCTTTTTCAATTTAATTTATAATGTTAATTGGTTTCTGGCCTGGACTTTGCATGGAATAATGTAAAGAGTTCAAAATAATAAAGAGGGAAAATGGTATGTACACATTTCATCTATTTTCAGGGCAATGTAGGGCTAATAATCTAAACCTGTATTTTATTTTGAAAGGAAGCTATGAAATTTAGCTATTGTGATTTTAAAAAGTAAAATAAAGAATGACCCTCTCAACAGCAAAAAACATCAGGGGGTCTTTGTTTAGCAGGTGGAAAAACAAGAAGTTAATCTGGCTTAAGGAGGAAGCACCAGGGCCAAATTTTTGGGCAGGGCCGACCAGATTATATGAACTAGGATTAAATTAAATTAGATTATAATTCTTTAAATACAAACTTGTAACCGTTGCAAATTATATTTGTTCAACATAATAGCCTGATAATGACGTACAAATTGCAAAAAACGTAAGAATTAATGACGCGGGCTATCCTAGTACTTCACCTTAAGTGTCGTGGACCATATTCCACAGTGAGCATTTCAAATCGATGTCAATCTTAAGGTAATTTAATACCCAAATGGCCTTTGAGGCTGGTCAACTCACTTTTGTTGGTGCAGGCTGACTTATAATCAAATAAAGTAATTTTTAAACATGTGATGAATATTAAAACACAAGAATCGATAAAGAAAAGTTAGAAAAAAACAAAAGACAGACAACCTGATAATACGGTGCTTTACATTCAAATTCGCATCACGTATTGCCAATGATAACGGTGAACAGGTACCTATTATCTATCAAAGTAGATCGTGACGTAATTTTTTGTCATTTACATTTTACTATTCTTTTCCTTAGTGGTACCGGTTTACGGTGGTGTGTCTCAGATTAGAACTGTAAATACTCATAAATTTACTTTTATGCTTAGATTAATTTATAAGGGGAAGATACGTAACGCTCTAACATAACAATCTGTAACCCTGAGCTAGGTTCACAAATTCATGCAAAGAAACTTACACATTCGTGATCACAGTTGCATACTTATAGTTACCGATAGACAAGGGCAGATAGAGAACCCAACACCAAATATTTTTTATAAATAACATCCAGGAAGCGTTAGCGAGAGTCACGCGTCGCACCGTGTCTCTTTCGCCTGTTTTTTTATTATCTATCTCACTCTCTCAAAAATGCCGAAGGAAACAATAAATAAAATTTAAATTTTCAACAAATTCACATTTTTGGTTGTATTAACGGGTGAAATATAATCCCGTGTGTCTCTTCTTTTCTTGAGTGATTAGAAAACGTATTACAACAAGAAGCCATTTTGATAACAAAATGAAATGTAATTGAAAACAAAAACTGCAATTATCGAGCTATGTATCGACACGTGCTGTTTAGATGATGGTCGGCGTGTGACTGTGTGTCCATTGGACTTGTTTCAGTAGGACCGCGCGCTATGATCAAGTAACGTATCTTCCCCATTTAAGATAATCTAAGGTTTTACGTGTAAATAAGTTATGTGTAAATATTTAGTCTAAGTCTACTAATGTCTTTTTGTTCATATTACTTTTTTCTAAAGTTGATTCATCATTTCAGTCGAAAGACGTCCACTGCTGAACATAGGCCTTCCCCAAAAGGGGGGTTTTGCCATAATCGCCACGCTTGGCAGGCGGGTTGGCGATCGTAGTATGGTGGTAAAATGCATAGAGAACGCTGCTGCCCATTCTCTAGTACGTTCCTTAGTCGCCTTCTACGACACCCACGGAAAGAAATGGGATGATGCTATTCTTGTACGTCCGGTACCACACAGAAAGTTTATTATGAGAAAATTATTTATTTGTAATGCAAATAGGTATTTACCGATATAACTACCATGTTGACACATTTTTGCTTTGTTATTCATTTAGGTAAAAAGATAAATCTTCGAAACTATCTTAGAGAGCTAAAGCAATAGCGCCTAAAGAAAGTTGTCAATTTGCATAATTATTACATACTAGCTTCTGTCCGTGACTTCGCCCGCGTGGCGGTCGGAAATTATCCAACGGGAAGGTGTTACCGGGATGAAAAGTATGCTATGTGTTAATCCAGCTTATAAACTATCTGTTTGCCAAATTTCATATAAATCCGTCCAGCCGGTTCTACGTGATTGAGTAACAAACATTCAAACATCTTAATATCTATACATACAAACTTTCACACTTATAATATTACTCCTAAGTAGGCCTAGCTCCTGCCCGCGACTTCGTCCGCGTGTAATCACCCACCCGCGAATTTAATTGGTTTTCTCTTAGCGTTCTTTCTGCATTTCTTTTCCTCTGCTCTGAGTCTTGGGCGACTTAAGAGTCGTAGCGTGATGTTAAATAGCCTAAAACTTCCATCAAGAATAGCGCTATATTTGATTCCGACTGGAAGTTCTAGAGATAACCCCCTCTACATACAAACTTACATACGAAAAAAAAATCTTAAATGATAAATGATTTTATTTCTGTAAGTAGGTTTGTACAATCACTTTTACATTTCAATCAATTTTTTTTTAACTAGATGAGGTCAGCATTTCCTATTATATTTATAATGCTAGTATAGTTAATACGGAAGTTATATCGGTTTTCTAGAATTTCCAACAACAGCCCAGAGTCTGGATTTTTGCCCGGTAGAAAGTAAAAGTGATTTCGGCGAACCGTACCATCGGCGAAGATATTTATACCGTTCTGAACTCAAAGGCTCGCCTCCTATTACATGAGACTTAAATGTCGAAACTGTGGGTGTACCTCTGCCTAAGCCTTCGGAAAAAACAGGCGTGATGTAATGTTATTTGAAAACTAACTTTTACTTATTCAAATTCCAGGACAGAAATGACAACTCCCCACCACAAGCCAGGTCTCTACGCTCCATACTCCCCCCCGAAATCCACCAGCAGGTTCACGTGGCACCCACAACAGCACCGCTTCGTACTCCTACCAGTTGAGAACCACGCCCAATACACCATCCTACAACCACAGCAGACAAGGACGGAAGAACCCCTCCTCTCTGTTCAACACGAGCAGATCAAGCCTTTAGTAGAACCGAGTCCAGAATCAGCTCCGTACTTACCTCCGCACTATGACGTCAAAGTTAGCAGTCGGTCGGATGGTTACGTCATTGATGATATCAGTGAGGACAGTCTGCAGTACTTATCTGATGATGTGAGGGAGATGATAAAGATGGCGAAGGATCCTCATAATGATAAGGTGGTGGATGTCTGGGATGGCGTGAGGCAGGGGAGTCAGCCGGTGACGACGAAGGCAAAGCTGTCAGGGTCGAATTTGAGGCTGTTGCTGTTGTATGATCTGTTGTCGAGGGATGCGAAGAGGCAGAGGCTGTCAGATTATAGCGTGAGTAATTTGTTTAAATTATACATAAGTCCTGACGTGATTTTTCAGTTTTATCTCACAAGTGGATGTCTATAGCCGAAGGGGCTCATGGCTTAATAAAAACAGCAACACGGGTCGATTGAACAGTAAGCTTGCCGCGATTGGTTCGTAGATAGACGACCGCCCATAACATATCGAAACCCGTCTTTGTCTAGGAAACTGATTTCACAGATTTACGTGATTTATAGATGTGATATTACAGTTAATATACTGTATATTTCTATAAGTTTTAATGCACCATCTGAAAGATCATTTCTCGCCACCTGTTACGAACGTAAGATAGGTACTCTTTTTGCTTCGGTTACGTTCATCAAGCATACCAGTTAAAGCTCCTACACACTATGCCAGCGGCCCGGCCGCAACAAGGCCGGCGGCATACTCGCTTTCTGAGGCAAGTGCCAGCTTCTTAATAACACCTGCAGCATACCCGCTAGGCTAAAACCCGCCGGCATGTGTATAGGAGCCTTAACGTGTACCACGCACCTGACTTTTCTGAAGGCCATCACCAATAAGGTTACTTTATTACATCCTTTTAGGGCGTCTCCTCCCGGCATTTCATCTCACTTCTTTTTGAGCGTTATTAGGTTTTTCCATCAGGAATTTCTCAGTAGCACTCTGGAGTCTAGGTTTGTGGCCGGTCGTTGGCAATAAGCTCGTCATTGCATGAGTACAGTGTTCGTGTCACTATAAGTACACCCCACCCTTCGGAAGTTACAGCCGTGATGCTAAGTTATTTACTTCCTTTCAGATTGCGTGTTAACACGTGACCCTACCCTTCTCGCATCTAGTTCTAAACCTGTCCCCGGCTGTATTGCATTTGACACAGACGACTCAAGCTGTCGACGTCTGCGACAGGTGTGTCGATATTCTAAGGAATGATTATGCAACTCAGGAAACTATCGACTGTATCAAAGCCATTTGCTATGTACAACGTGTATCAGAAATGTGTGGTCATACTTTAGGATGTGGGACGTCTGTACCACACCCTTAAACATAACCACTCTGATTGATGGTCACGTTTCTAATTGATGATCACTTCAAACTGAACCACTTTTGTCATGGCAAAAAATGTCAGCTGTCCTACTGATTTTTGGTATCCACTCCAGAAACTCAAACTCAAACTCAAAGCATTTATTTCAAATAAACCAATTACAGGCACTTTTGAATTGTCAAGGTCGGTGAGTTAGAAAGATGAAGCTAATTGCCCATTCCAAAGCGTAGGTACCTATAGAGAAGAACGGGCAAGAACACGTCTACGCCAACGGACATCGGTTCTACAGCTAACGCGGCCTTGTCATTGCCACTTCTGGTTGTCGATTCTGTAAGCTTTGTCGACAACTTTGGTTCTGAGTAACGTCTAAAAAAGTAAGTGACGAGACAAGAATCAAATCAAATCAAATAATTTTTTTTATTATTTTACATAATCCTTATGAAATGTCAGAAGCTAGGTGCACGGTTCCAATTTGTCGCTTCCTATGGAGAAGAGCCGGCAAGAAACTCCACGGTTACTCTTTTAAAAATAATTGGATTATACAATGTTTTCAAATTACAGTGATAATAGGTATGGGAGGATAGTGCAAGAAATCTTAGGCCAGCGTTGGGAGTGGAGTTGGCAGGTGTTGCGAACTGCCTACCCCGATTTAAGGCATAAAATATCACAATCAGTAAACAAACTGCGGTCAACGTTCCATTTTTTTTTTGTAATTTATTAGTCCAATCACCGTATTATTTAAAAATATGCAAATGGCATGACGACCCACGACCATTTGAATGTGTAGATATTCAATTATGTAATACTAGCTAACTCCTGCGGTTTGGCTTGTGCAAAAAATAATTTATTATGACTGCTATTATAAATTAACAACCTTAATGATAAAAAAGTAAGTAGGCCGTCTCGTTGGTCTAAAGGTTGCAAGTTCGATTCCCATGTCGGGCAGTATTATTGGGTTCTCTATCGGCAATTTCCCCGTAGCAGTCCGGAATCTGGCTTTGTGCCCTTTTGACGGCAATACGTTCGCCCTCTTAGTGGGACGTTAATATAAATGGCGAATTTTGGGCCTACTAGAGGTTACACCTCTGCCCAACCATGGAGAACGGCAGAGTTTTATACATACGTTATTAAGTTCTAGTTTTCATTTGACAAGCAATAAATGGGTAACTTTCACACTTATTATAATTCCACGCGACTTACCCCAAACATTTCGGTTACCCGCACTCCGGACCCAGCGATTGATCGATTTTCTGTCACGCGTTAATTTCCCTAAGCGTCGCGTTACGCCACATTTGTGATCGATTGTGATATATTAAATTCTAGCATTTTCGTGACTTCATCTCTGCGGGTAAATTATATTTCATTAAAATATATTATATATTATATAAAATATGTTTTAAATTATATTACATTTCACGGTACGTGTGGAGGCTGTGACCCCCGCCCCTGCTTGCTGTGCCTGCAGCCAGAACCAACCTACTGGCGAGGACTCCTCACACTAGAGTCATGCGTGTGGTGAACAAGGTTCACGAGAGGGTTGATGAATTGTTGTACAACTTTTTTTTTTTTTTGGGTGGGAAACCATCAAATAACTTTTCCCGCTCTGGGCGGAGCGGGAGGGCGTGTCAGACTTTTACTGACTAAAACCCACCCGTGTTCCCTCAGTTGCCTGTGTGCCAGGGGCCGTGGTATCTCTTTCGAACAACCCGCACCCCTTGCAGGCATCGGCCCTTGCGGCCCATCAGTTGCTGCTGACATCTCTTTAAGGCGCGCGTGGAATACAACGCGCCGTCGACTCGGGCTTGTAAGGACCAAGCGAGCTACCCATTACTCGCCGTCCGCAAGCCCGTGCCTACGGTGGTCGGGAATCAGCCTGGGATTCCCGACGCCTAGGGCGTCTCCTGCGAAGGCCACGGCTGTGACTGCAGCTCCCTCACGTGCGCCGCGTCCCTCTTTGAGAGCATAACTGCTTCGCTGAAAGAGGCGACTGCTAGCCATGCACTCTCACTCCGTACCATGGCCTGGACCAGGGTCGGACGTGAGAGATCGCCGCCGCCGATCACCTCCACGAGAACACGGCGGTGCTCCGCCCAAGCCGGGCAGACCTCCACCGTATGCTCCACCGCGTCCTCAGGATGATCTTCGCAATAGAAACACCCGGGCGTTTCCTCCCGCCCTATCCGAAACAGGAACCTCCCGAAACAGTCATGTCCGGTGAGGATCTGTGTCAGGCGGAAGGTGAGGACGCCATGCCACCTCTCAAATCACTCCTCAAAGAGGGGACTTACCGCCGCAATCGTGGCGTGCCCAATTGTTGTACAACTTGAGTGAATTCGCAAAAGTTGCATTATATATAATATGTTATTTAGATGTAGGTTAAGATTTAGGATTTAGTATGTATTTTTATAGGATGTAGATTAAAGATTATATCGCATTGTATCGCAGATCTGTAATGGTAGTTGTAGGTAACATTTGCGTAAATAAATAAAAAGAAAACATAAGTTTTAGATCAATCATTCAAGTTAGTAAATTAGCCAATGTCCTTTTTTAAGTCCCAGGTTCCTAGCTATCTGTAAAATTTCATAACGTTTGTCATCTTTGCATGCCTAAAATACGTAACCCGATGTTCTGTGGTTTAGGCGTGAAATTATGACAAACAGATAGACAGAGTTACTTTCGCATTTATAATATTAGTAAATCTTTTTCGTGTAGCTGGCATGATTATCTCTTCTCTTCTTCTTGGCCTTCTGATCTTGTTGGCCCAAAACTTCGCGACTGCAGTGTTTAAAATCGCGCGTCAGATTTTCGATCTAAACCAAAGGACAGACAAACGTTGATTCTTTTGATTAAATTTGTAAAAGTTATAAAGTCATTCAAATATAATTTGTTTAGATGATGTTATTGACATCAAATATCTGTGTTAATGACATAAACATTTAAATCTCAACGCACACTATGACGCGATACTAGTATATACAAACTCAGCTATGCTCCAAAAACACTTTATTGGTTTGTGTGTGATATCTTTTTATTTACAGTAATAAAACCAATCGGCATAGCTTTTTCCCGAATACGGTCGGAGTCCAGTCTTACCTACTGGATGCAGCTACGTAGCAATATATTTATTTTCAAAATATTTTACATGGAGCGACTAACTATCTTACCTCCACCACCCAGTTACCATAATATCCCTTAGGACAGGCTGTCAGACTTGGGATTCTGACTACGCGTAACTGATTTACAGTAATAGGTGTGATAATAATTATTTCGTTATTCTTCACAGAACACCCTTCATTACTCTATTTGTACAGTCAATTTATAAAAATAAAACGTTGTTTAATATTAAATATTAGATTTGTGTAAAGCTGATTGCGACGATTTAATTTCTAGCTCATATCCGAGACTGAACAGAGGCATTCCAACGAACGGGCTACGTAAGCTTCGATTCGGTAGAACAACTTCCTCGAAGTTTTCATAGAAATTGTTCCACCAGAGACGCGTCACGCCAGTTTGCGGGAGCCTTAACGTAAATTCGAATGATTTTTGTAACGGCACTACAACTATCGATTATTAAAGTAAAAACTTCAGTCGCACTTTGGGCTCTTTCATAACAGTGAACGAAACTAAACCGTCACGCTCGGGTTGGTGACGCTGCAGCGGGTATTCTCAGCTCCAGTCGTAAGTTTTCAGTTCTATTGTGTAGTCATAAGCACACACCCTCTTTTTTATTTCCTTTGAAACGACTAGTTTTTGCCAGCGGCTTCGCCAGTGTAGATCTCGGAAATTATCCGGCGGGAACGTACAACAGGGATAAAAAGTAGCATAATATGTGTTAATTTAGGTTTTAAACTATATGTTTGACAAATTTCTTCTAAACCTGTTCAGCCGTTTTTGCGTGATTCAGTAACAAACATACTTTCACATTAATAATATTAATAGGATAGTAGGGTATAGTAGCAAGTAGCCCTAGAATTGTTTTCAATGTTCAAATCGAATTGACGCGCGTTCGTACTATCCCTTCTGGATTGACTGATCAGTTCTCGAAGTAGAGACTATTTTTCATTACAATACCTACCATTATAATATCCTTTTTGATTGCTTCTCTTATAATCTTCTTGTATTTATAGGCTTGAGATTAGGTTTCCTATAGAAAACCGGTCATCGGCCTAGACCACTGGATGTAGTGTACAAGCGGGATTGGTAACAGTTCTTACCTAACCTAACCCGTCTAGTCGTGTTATCCTAGCTTAGCTACTGCGTCCAACTGTGACAATAAGCCAGAAATTTGAAAAGAGGTTTTTAAAAAGAAGCTTATTTAATATACTTAGTAAGCAGTTTTAAAGGATTAGTTTAATATTTTCCTTAATATGTTGACTCATATTCCGTCTTGCAAGACATCCAGCCCACTCGCTACAATAATCATCCAGTGAAAAAAAAAACAACAAACTAAAAAAACTTAACTGAAAAGCTCTGATTAAAACATTACAACAAAGGCTTTTAACTCAAACTCCAAAGTTATGGAAGCCCAAGAAGGTAATAACTTTGAATTATCCTCCGGTCAATGGACAAGCCTTTTGCGACGCGATAAACTTTTTACAACAATATCGTTAAATATTTTATCTTTATTGGTCGCTTGTTATTGCGTGTTGAAGTTGTAGGTATACACCTCTTGAAGTGTTTCAGGGTTTTCTACAGCTACTTACTTTAGGATTTTTTTGGGAACTCAGTTTCTTTATCATGTCAATCCTGATGCGATTTTCTCTTTGTTTTCTTTTCTCTCTAAATCTATTACATAAACTTTCTAATCCAACGGGGTAATAGTTTAACACACTTACAGTAGGAATGAATTTCATTTTGATTGTTCAACAAAATTCATTGCGTTATTCACGTTGTTTCACGCAATTGATTAGCAACATTCTTCAAGATGATAAGGATATATTACTTACGCATTTAGGGCGCCAGTACCTCTATGGGTAAGGCTAGTGTCCTATCAAACCAAAACACAGACCTTAGAATATGATTTCATAATAGACTCCTTAATATCTTCATGAGATTTATTACAGGGTTTCTATTAGACGTCCCTGGCAAGGGTCCAGGGGCCCAAGTCTGCTATTTTTATAAATTCGTCATTCCAACACGATCCCATTGTCATTTTGCTAAAAGTTCGTAATCTGCTAAATTCATAGTGGTCGATCATTGGTCGGTCAATGGTGTCGTAATAGAATTGTGTCATTATGGCATTGTCGTATTGCCATTATTATAAAACCCGTTAGTAGAAATGATTTTCCAAAAACTACTAATAAATTTGAACATTTATTCATGCCCGATTTCATTGAAATATATATTTTTACATATTACTTATTATTATATATTAGTTTATTAGTGTTAAATTTTAGCAGATTACCGCCTAAGTCAGTCATTCATTTGTCATTATCTACGAGATTACCAATAAATGCCATTTCTTTCAATGGAGTGTCGGTGGCTGGTCATTGGAAAGTCATAATGACGCCATTATGTTAGTAGATTACCAAACTTGTCAAAATCAACAATTATGAAATCAATGATAGACCATTCTGACACTATTGTAATAGCAGACTTGAGGCCCAAGAAGGTCTTAAAAAGTCATTGACAATAACTTTGAAAATCTGGTCTCCAGTAGCACCAATACTTAAGAAGAAGGAAGTACATCATTGTTACTGCTAGAGACTAGAAGATTTTTTACCAGTTACTTCTTTCGATGATTGAATTATTCTTAAGTGGTTCTTAAGCGGCATGGTGCCACAGACAACTGGTCTCCAAAAGATATAAGGTCTTATTTTGGTAAAAACAAAATAATAAAATTATTGATGCCCCAAATTGCGAGCAAAAACAAGCCAATCTTTTACTTAGCCATAGTTGGGCCAATTTTATGCCTTTACGAGGTCTTAAATTATGCTCCCATTGTTACATGTAAACATGTTATTTATAGTGTTATCTTTATAACACTATAAATAACATGTTTTAGGACAGATCTGAGGAGCTTTTGATGCGAAATAAGAAGGTTCAGTGCGTCCAGACTTACGCAAAATTAGTTTTGTTGTGCCCAGTTATAGGGAGCTGTGAGAAAAAAGTTTACTTTCTAAAAAAAATAACACAACAGACTTCAAAAAAGCATATTTCAAACTGAAAAATAACTTTCTTTCTATTTTCGTTTCTTTTTTTTGGACACCGACTTCCAAAATTAAAGTTATTATTCACATTGCAGTGTTGTTTTTGGAAGTCGGTTGTTCTGTGTTTTAATGAACTTTTTAAATTTCACTTTTTAATTGTGTTGTGGTGTGGCAAGCAAATGATCAAAAATCACTAATCAGAACTTGACCAAATATGGTACAACTGTACATCTTTTTGCAAATGACGGGAGTTCTAGCGAGTCTCGAATCATGGGCTAGAGAATGCCTAAGGCATTAAGTCCGCCTTTGTACCTTTTTTGTGTCCCACCAGTTTAAAATAAATAAAGGTGCTAAATCCATGGTTACAGTTTGCGTGTCGATGGGCTGCTACCCTGTAAATCCAATTCCTCATAAGCTTACCTTCTGTTTGTACCTACTGCTCTGGGTTTTGAGGTCTTGTCACGATAAAAATGAGTCCTCAAACATATTTACGAACGATTTTTCCTGGTTATGGCACTAATAAAAGCCGTTTAGGTTGAAAGACCTTGTTCTAAACTAAAATATGGCCCTTTTAATAGCACTTTTATAACGTAATCTTCGTCTGAATTAATGGCATTTTAGGGACTTATTTATATTTTTGGTAGACAGAGATACTTTCATTGGATACACTTTTTTGAAAATGATAACGTTCGCATATTACCGGATCAAACACCAATGCAAATAAAATACATGAAGGATCAACGTGCGGAATTGTTACGACGAACGGAAAATGGTGAATCGGACCTCACTATAAGGTACATAAACGGTATACCTAAGATAATTAAAAATGCAGCAAAAAACTACCCTCAAAACAAATCCCTCGACAAAATAACTACGACACTTCGGAATTAGATAACGTAACCTATCAATATGTAGATACCTACCAGAATATAAGTACATCTCTAGCCTCGTTAAGAATGTTTTATGCTAATGTGCGTAGTTTGGTAAAACCAGGTAAGCTTGATGAGTTAAAATGTATCCTGCGAGGTTTTAATCATACTATACACATTGTGTTGTTAACTGAAACATGGATCAAATCTAAAACTGATGCCGATCTGCTGGATATACCCAACTACACACATATATTTAATTTAAGAAAAGATTGTATAGGCGGAGGTATTTCTATGTACATACACAAAAGTTTAAAATTTGATATAAAACAGGAGCGTTATGAATGCGGTAATAATTTTCTATGGATAAATTTATTAAAACACTCTCTGACTATTGGCTTAATTTATAAACCCCCAAATACGAATCTGACCGACTTTCTTAACATTTACACACAACGTTTAGAAAAGAACAAACGCCAGACAATTATATTTGGGGACTTTAATATCGACTTACTAAGTAGTGAGCGCAAAACAACCGACTACACAGATGCTATACAAGAATCAGGATACTATATAATAAACAATATGCACGAAAAATACTGTACTCGACAAACCAAGCACACAAAAAGCATAATAGACCATGCCTGTAGTAATATTTGGAACGCTAAGGTACACATGGCAATAATTGAATCAGCACTATCGGACCACAAACAAATCTACCTAGAACTCAAACAATATAAGCAGACCCTAAAACAAAAAGTTCAATACGTTGCGATTGACTACAAAGCTCTGTATGAGAACACACTACAAAACGACTCGATAGAAGTAGGAAACCGCTATGCCATTCTTGAACAATATTTAATAAAGAATATGAATGACTCGAAATTAATAAAATACAAAATACAAAATCTACCACAAAAGGACTGGATCAATAAAACGGTAATTAATTATATTAATGAACGAAATCAATTATGGCATGGTTTTCTGACAAATCCACAAAATGTACAACTGCAATCTAAGTATATAACTGCTAGAAAAAGAGTAGAATGTAAAATAAAAGAAGATAAAAAGAATTACTATTATGACGCATTTTCAAGATGTAGTAAGAACCCTAAAAAAATGTGGAAATTGATAAACACCCTAGCTAAAAATAAGATAAACGATGCCTGTACTCTTCCTAAACTCAAGCTTGATGGCAAAGAAATAACGAACGGTACAGAAATCTGTAACGCGTTTAATAACTATTTTGCTAGTATTGGGTCTTTGTTGGCCCAGAATATAATACAAACTAATCCAAACCCACAAATAACATTACATACACCAGCAGACCTTCAACTTACCATTTTAGAACATTGCACGGAGGATGAGATATCCAAAATAATTGACAATTTGGATAATGATACCAGCTGTGGAGTTGATGGAATAACAACAAAAGCGATAAAATGCATAAAGGGCTTAATTTTAACTAATCTAACAAATTGCATAAATAGTTGCTTTGACAGTGGCGTGTTTCCGGACAGCCTTAAAATTGCTAAAGTAACCCCTATACACAAGTCTGGAACTAGGACTGACCCCGGAAACTACCGACCAATTTCAGTGTTGCCTGTTCTTTCCAAAATTTATGAAAAAGTTTTATACACGCGCTTATCTAAACATTTAACCAATACCAACTTTCTTTACTCGCATCAATATGGCTTTCGTCCACACTCGAATACACTTTCTGCTACTGTTGATCTAATTACTAAAATAAAAGATAATATAGACAAAAAACAATTAGTTCTAGGTGTTTTTATTGACCTAAAAAAAGCATTCGATACTGTTAGCCATTCTATCCTTCTAAAAAAGCTTGAAATCATAGGAATTACTTCTACAGCTTACAAAATGTTTGAGTCTTATCTTACTAATCGGCAACAGATCGTCAAACTTGACAAATTTGCAAGTGCTCCGGCCAATATACAGTGTGGAGTACCTCAGGGATCGGTCCTGGGTCCATTGCTTTTCCTCATATATATCAACGACATTAGTACCGCTGGACTGACTGGACACATATCACTGTATGCAGATGACACATGTCTTTTTTATTTTGGCGATTCCATCACCGATATTATCTCAGAAGCGCAGAAAGACCTTAATGTTTTGAATATATGGCTTACTCAAAACCTTCTGACTATGAATGTTAGTAAAACTGCTTACATCATTTTCGCAGCTAAGAATAAAAAAATACCATCATTTCCAAATCTTACAATAAATAACCAACCGTTACGAAAATCGACGCATGAAAAGTATTTGGGCCTAATTGTGGACAGTAAGTTGACATTCAGAGCGCATATTGACTACGTAAGATCTCGCATACTCCCACTAACCGGAGCCATACGTAACATTGGCAAATGCGTTCCCTACAAGCTAAGACATACTATTTACAACACACTAATCAAGCCACATCTGGAATATCTGATCCAAGTATGGGGACAAGCTGCAAAAACAAACCAACAACACCTACAACGAACACAAAATAAAATCATCAAAGTCCTCTTCAATTACAACTACTATACCCCTACAGAATTACTCTACAAAAAAGCAAAATTATTTAACCTACAACAACTGTATACGTACCATACATGCATGACTATACGAAAGATCCTTAAAACCAACATACACACAAATATTTCATTTACACAAAAGACTCGTAGATATAATACTCGTAATCAAGATGACCTAGAAGTACCAAGAGTGAGAACCTTGTACGGCAGGAAAACTATACAGTGGGAGGGGGTTCGGCTATACAATAAATTACCTAAAAAACTCAGAGAGTGTACAAGCATACCAATATTTAAAAAAAGGACTTAGGAATTACATTTTAGACACATAACTTTAGTTTATTTTTTGGTTTTTATTTGTATTTACACCTAAGTTTAGCTTGTACTGTTTTTAATTTTATTTAGACTACAAATCTTCTATATTTTTTAATGAAATTAAGGTCTTCAGTTTCTCGAATGGCCTGAACGTCGTATGTAAACTACAACCTATTATTAATTTAGTTAAGTTTCTCTTTAAGTGAACTGTAATTTGTTCTTTGAGAAATAAATGTCTTTAAACCGAACTTAGAAATTCGTGCACTGACTAAACAGGTCCACTCAATCGGTGTGAATCTCTCCTCAAAATAACATTTCAGACACCAATCTACATTGTCTTCAAATGATCTGACCAAGATTATGTCTGGACTTTAAAGGAGACTGTGACCTCTGAGTTTATTTCGGCCTTTCTTCTCAGAGTAGTCAGATAGGAAACGCCGACCTCATCTAGTTTTAAAATATGATTGACGTGTAAAAGTGTTTGTACAAACCTGATTACAGAAATAAAATCATTTATCAGTACTTAGGTATGACTTACATATATATGGTTTAAATCGTGAGTCACAACTACATTGCAATAGAATGAGGATCTAGTGAGGTCTTGTCATGTATGTAAGTAGACAAGCATTTTCCTGAGAAATGAACATTTTGAGCGTGACACGTGGACACAGACACGCCCCACTTCTCCTATTTTGTTATATTTCTATGGGACTTGTAGTCAGGCACTCTCTCTTCATTTCATTGTATTTCTGCAATATAATCCATTTTGAAAGTTTTCTGAATATAAGTTTAACTAGAGACCTTTGTTATTTTGCATTAAAAATATAATTAATATTCTTCATGTTTCACTGTTGTAAGCAGACTTCTGTAAACAACCATTGTTCCCAGTGTTGTCAAAACAAGCTCACTGTAATTAGAGGGATATACAAACGAGATAAAACCTAATTCAATCAAGCAGATAGAAATCCTAAAGTTATGGCGTCGTAGAAACACGAACATTACACGAAACTTGTTTTTGTTTTGCCCCTCTTCGACCTCTGCTGCCAAAACAGTTTCTGAAGCCTTGGTTTTAATAAACACCTTGTTTGTACCTCATTTGTTTATATTTGATATTTATGATTATAGTTGTATTTTCTGATACCTGCCTTTCAAGTAACTATGCTTTGTTATTAAAAGCGGAAACGTGTCTATTCCGTTAGAATTATTCCTTTCTGTAGCGTCTTTTCGAAGCACATGAAGCGTGGGCTAATTCCGTAACCCACTAACAGTAGGAATCGTTTTCATTTTGACAGTTCAACAACATAGATTGCGTTATTCACGTTGTTGAGCAGACGAATTTTTCAAATATATGAAACAATGGATTAGTAATTTCCTTCAATATGATTCATATTCTGATTAATAGTGCGTTACACAATTAGGGTGCTGGTTGAAGTGGCGGTGCTTGTGAGGCCTATGTCCAGCAATGGACGTCTTTCGGCTATCATGATGTTGTTTAGAAACGAAAACGAATGTTGTGTCGTAATTTTATTATACAAAAATATTTGATGACTTTAACTTGATTGTCACACGCAACTTTTAGGGTAAGATACAAAGATCAAACTTACGCGTCAAAATAACGCCAAAATGCACTTTTGTTAGTAGATTGAAACGTAACTGTACGCCTAGTTTCTTCTCTTAGACCTTAGATCGTTTCCAATGTTGTAAAGGATATTCATCATAGTACTCTGTTTTCACAATTTCCAGGGATTCTCCCCAGACGTGATGAAAGCCATGGTGGTGTCGTCGAGTGGTGGAGCGCGCGCGCAACTCAAGCTGGCGCTAGCCAAGATGGTGGAGCGGCACGACTGCGGGCATGAGTACGCGAACAACAGAGCCAAGGAGATGGTGGAGGAGCTCTCTAAGGACGAGTCTAAGATGTCGGCTGAGCTGAGATATTTAGAGCCTCTTATATATAACTATTAAGTGGTGATGAAGAAGAAAAGTGCTGTCTTTGTTAAATAGTTCATAGTAATTATTTTCTACTTCCGAACAGATGTATCAACATTTTTTTTGGAAGGCAATGGAAAGGAGTTTCTCTGTTACATTTCTGTTCAACCTAAAAATCTAGAAAAAGGGGGTATGCTTTCATAAATAACTTTAAGCCAAGAAAATGTATTCTCAAGCTTTACACCCTACGTAAAATTGTCGTGTTATAGCCATTTCTTATAAGTAAGCGTTAAAGACAAGAACACAAGTGTTATTTGAATATACGGACAATTAAAGTTGGTAGGTAGTCAATTTGCTCAACCATTAATTTATCTGGCTTAATCTATAGGATAATTGTCGTCAGACTATCGCTGAATTTATCTTGTGTATAGAACATAAATCAATATCTAAGTATAGGCTGAAATGGGCTCTGTTACATTCAAATAAATAACATCATTTCACTTTAAAACCCTCTAAACAACTAAATGAAAATACATGTATTCCAATAAGTTAACAGGGCCAATTAATAACAGGATTAATTAATTGAAAATAAATAATTAATTAAAATGTACTCTGCCTATTGTAATTGTACGCATGCAGCAGGGCTTAAATTAATTAAAACTCATCAATTTAACAAAGACAGGCACAAGTTTGCCCATAAGACGCCATGACACACCATGTCATGTTGTCAAAATAACAAACTCGTAATGAATAAGCTAAGCGGAGCTGAGCGAGGAATGAGCTGAATCTGTGAAGCCTCGACACAGGTGTAAAGGTGCATTTATATTCGAAATAAAGTATTTATCATAGATGTATTATTTTAAACTTTATTTTATGTGCGTGATATACAATTATTTAAGAGATAACAATTTTATAAGTACATAGTGTAATACTTATTTTAATTAGTTGGTAGGTACTAAGAACAGAAACGCTATAAGCTAATTATAGTAAATTTTTTACCCTTAAGTTTATAGTGCCCTCGAGTTACTAAATTCAGACTACACTGACGTTCATAGTATCTAAATGATTTAAAATAACTAATTAATTCGAAGAAAAGTGTTTTATTTCTTATTCCTAATTCCCAGACCGCTCTTTAGTTTTCCTACTCTGAATTAAAACTAATTAAAAGCAACACAGGGCTTGGAACTTTAAAAATTAAAGATATTAGGAAGCTTCATACTTAGCAGTTTTCCCGACCAGACTTTTAGAATGATCACATTTGGCAGCAGCAATACATATTCATTGGAAATTAACATAAATTAAGTCCAACTGAGTCCAATAGGTACAGAAAATTCTCAAATGTGAAAAGTTCTAAACGATATGCAAAAAGATTTTATATAGTACTTACCGCCCTTAAATATCAGATTAATCAAACATTTTGATAATTGAAAATATTTTTATAAATTTAGGGTGATTTTCACCAATGAAATTAAACGTGATCAGCATATTTGAACCGCGTTCAAGCTCTGTCAGCGTGAACATACCACGACAATAATGACCTCGGCAGCTCTTGATCGTGGTTTAGATGTGCTCTTTCTGCATTTCGTGAAATGCACCCTCAATTAACAACATTATTTAAATACTAAATTTATAGAAATAAGTATAGAAGTACTGGATTATAAAAGGGTTTTAAGTAAATTTTCATTAACGTACTCAAATTCTGTGTTAACTAATTAATGCTTAATGATTTTATGATAAAACTGTTTAAATATTACAAATTACATTATATAACCCGAATTAGACATACTACTACTTACCAAATAAAAATATGAAAATGGATTAATTGTTTTATCAAGCCTTGACATTAAAATTCCAGTAGGTCTAGACAAAACACATTTATGTTAGCGTTCACGCCAAAATGTATGGGACACGACGTAATCTTACCGCAAGTAATGTCATTCCCATACATTTTGGCGTAGCGTTTGGCGTGAACGTTAACAGAAATGTGTTTTGTCACAGGCCAGTGTTTCCTGTAGAATTTACTGCCTACCTACCTTTTTCTTTATACCTATATGTATGTTAGCACCATCTTCTTTTATTCCGTGGATGTGGTTCAAAATCAGCCTATCATGTTCCCACTGCTGGGACACAGGCTTCTTCTCTGTGACATGGAGTGTACCGTAATTCACCACGCGGTCCCAGTTTGTACTGTTTTGCTCTCAAAACGGTGAAGGTGCGGCGCGGTTTACTTTGTGTAAATTATTTCTTCACACTGCTCTCAGTGTGAAGAAATAATTTACACAAAGTAAAGCGTCTGGCTGGGTTCGAACCTACGACCGTAAGACAACTCGTAAGTCACGGCCGTTACCACTGGGCCAACACTGCTATCACTACAGGTCCCATAGTAAAGGCTTCTTCAAACAGCCGCGACGCGACAGCGCGACGCGACACTTGTAGAACAATTTCCATTAAGTTTTCATAGAAATTGTTCTACGAGTGTCGCGACGCGACCGTCGCGTCGCGCAAGTCTGCACGAGCCTTAATAGATGGTTGATATGATGAGTTCAATGACCATGATGATAATATCAGCCGAAAGACGTCCACTGCTGGACACAAGCCTCCCCCAAAAGGGGGGATTTGCCATAATCGCCACGCTTGGCAGGCGGGTTGGCGATCGCAGTATGGTGGTCAAATTCATAGAGAACGCTGCTGCTCAGCCTCTAGTAACTCCCTTAGTCGCCTTCTACGACACCCACGGGAAGAGATGGGATGGTGCTATTCTTTTACGTCCGGCACGGCACGGAACATTGGAACGAAGTTCAATAACCGCTTTTAGGTTATTTCAATTAAACCTTCAAGAGTCATACAAATTACACTGAAGACATCGTAACTATGACCAAAACAATAGATCCTCTAACAAAAGTAATCAAAAATGTGAATCAACAATACGATTCGATTACATTTAAAAAAAACTAATCCACTTCTCCATCATGTCGGCTTTAGGCCTTGACTCCTAAATCCAATTACCGGCAGGCAATCAGTCGACAGCGGTTATACGATTAAAATAAATAGATGTCTTCTGCGACCGAGTTGGGGAATTAGGATTTTCCATTTACTATGGTATTTAAAAGAGCATTTATGTGGAATACAAATTCAGATAGGCAGTCGGCCTATTTAAAATACTGGTATTCAGCTGCATCTGGTTAGACTGGAAGCCAACCCCAACATAATTGGGAAAAGCCTAGGCAGATGATGATGATGATGTAGAATTGAAATTGAATGTCTCTGTTTCAATTCCGTCGATAGTATTATAAAGAAAATATCCTATTTTTTTAGGGTGGAAAATCATCAAATGACTTCTCCTGCTCTGGGTGGAGCAGGAGGGGGTGTCAGACTTTTACTGACTAAAACCCACCCGTGTTCCCTCAGTTGCCTGTGTGCCAAGGGCCATCTCTTTCGAACAACCCGCATCCCTGGCAGGAAAATATTCTGCTTAATACTCTGCTCCATCAGTCAAGTAAATAAAGGTGTCACCGCCGCCTACGAAGAAACGACTACATATCAACGATTTTCTCCCTCTAGAAACGTACAAAAGATTTGAGGGCCCGTGTAAATAAATATAAATATAATATCTAATAATATATCTATAGACGAATATATTAATAGGTGATTGCTGGCTGTCCACACCGCTGCTGATGAGTTTGCCGCAGCGAAAAGAGCTAGCAAAGAGAGCACTCGCTTGGCGACACTCGCTTGGTGGGCAGAGCACTAGCTGAGAGACTCACGCTCGATTCATACGCATACCAGCAAGAATCCACTTGAGGCGCTCGAACCTTCGCTTCTCGTTGTTAATTACTAGCTTTACTCTCTTTTCCTTAAGCGCTGGCGGTGGGATAGGAACCTAAAGTCAACAAATAAATCAAACAATTCACATTTAAACTTACAAAAATCTTATAACTTGACAAAAACTGCTGTGTTGCGTCAACACTCAGATATGGCGTAATGTACTGGGGCAATTCAGTTGATAGAGAATTAGTCTTTAGAGCCCAAAAAAGATGTATCAGAGCTATGTGTGGCCTTAAAAGCACAGACAGTTGCCAACCGACTTTTATACGACATAAAATCCTTACCTTACCATCGTTGTACATATACGAAACAAATGTATTCGTCAAATCCAACATTTCATCATACAAAATAGCTGCTAAAAGTTCCTACAGAAAATTACGAGATAAAAATAAGTCAGAACTCGAAGTGACTTATGGCAAAACTGCACTAATGAATAAAAGCACATTCTGTATGGCCAAAAAAATATTTAATAAACTGCCCGAAAAAATTAAAATGTTTTAGAATTTTGACTAATAAATGCTATTACTCAATAAAGGACTATTTCGACGACAATTCTATAATTACTGCCTTAGAACACCCTACCTGACCTGTTTTAATGACCTTGAATTTTGTTCGACATTATCATTATTAATTATGGCATGTAATTGAACCATTTGACATTTATTTAGAAATTGATTGTATGTTTATTTTTCTTCTGATATGCTATGCCTAATTAAACTGATTTTATTACTGACGTGAAAGTTGACAGAATTTCACCAATTTGTTATTTTTAAACTTAAACAATTGTATTTGTACGCCTCTGGGCAAAACATGGAGGATCTACCTATTTATAACACCTCACACTATGTGTAACCTGTGTTCACAAATAAAGCTTTCTGATTTCTGATTTCTGATTTCTGAAAAATATGTCATAACTTAACATCAGATGCTACGGCACTTAATTACAAGATTTAATCGTCTTAAGGCCCACAACTCTTTGATAGGATCGAGGACTTAAGAGTAAATGTGAAGAATGTTCAGAAAGGCTTCACTGTAGTTTATTTCTAGGCATAAAATAATAACTGAATAATTTGACTGCCTCGTCGAACTAGTTGTCGTAAGCTCGACTGCTGAGTATGAGGCCCTGGGTTCGACTCCCGGGTCGAGCAATCTGGAAATCCTCAGTAGCAGCCTGGAGTCTGGTACCTCGAGCATACTTATCAACTTCGCAACGAAGTCGAAAAGTTGCTTCTGAACGAGTTGGTTGTGTTAAAGTTTTTGATATCGTGGCTTTGGTGTTACAAAATTTTATTATCTTCACAGACGAAGAAAAGGCACCTGCGATCCCGCGATCGTATGCTAGCGGATTCCAGCGCATACCAGCAGACGCATGCCGCAGTAACCTCCAGCGCGCTCAATACCAAAATCAAAGAAAAAAAAATGCTTTAATGCTCCGTGATTCTAAATCTCGATACCATTAGGGACATACGAATTTACTTTGGAAAATTTAAATTACCTTGCCCTGCCGTCCGCCGATTTATGCTGGCCTCTATAAGATACTTGCATCGCCAATGTCCAAGGGATGTTTTTTGTTTGGATGGGAAATCATCAAATAACTTCTCCCGCTCTGGGTGGAGCAGGAGGGCGAGTCAGGCTTTTACTGACTAAAACCTACCCGTGTTCCCTCAGTAGCCTGTGTGCCAGGGACCGCGGTATCTCTTTCAAACAACCCGCACCCCTGGCAGGCATCGGCCCTTGCGGGCCCCACCAGTTGGCACTGACATCTCTTTGAGGCACGCGTGGAACACAACGCGCCATCGACCCGGGCTTGGTCCTTACTGGACAGCGAGCTACCCATTACTTGCCGTCCGCAAGCCCGCGCTTACGGTGGCCGGGAATCAGCCTGGGATTCCCGACGCCCAGGGCGTCTCCTGCGTAGGCTACGGCCGTGAGGGCGCATGTAATGCTTCTCCCTCAGGTGCGCTGCCTCCCTCTTTGCGAGCATCACTGCTTTGCTGAAGGAGGTGACGGCTAACCATGCACTCTCGCTCCGTACCATAGCCTGCACCAGGGCTGGACGCGAGAGGTCGCCGCCGCCGATCGCCTCCACGAGAACACATCGGTGCTCCACTCAAGCCGGGCAGACCTCCACCGTATGCTCCACCATGTCCTCAGGGCGATCTTCGCAGTGGAAACACCCGGGCGTATCCTCCCGCCTTATCCGAAACAGGAACCTCCCGAAACAACCGTGTCCGGTGAGGACCTGTGTCAGGTGGAAGGTGAGGACGCCATTCCGCCTCTCAAGCCACTCCTCAAAGAGGGGACTTACCGCTACAATCGTGGCGTGCCCAGTGCTAGGGATGTTTGAGTTGCTTTACGGGAAAATTTATCGTATTGTTTAAAACTTATTGACCTTTTAGTGATTTAACTTTTTTTTTATTAATTAACCTCTTAAATTATGTTATGCAGCATTTTTAAATACCCAAATGATCCTTTTTTCTCTAGCCTTTTTTCACAGCTGGTCGCTGTATCTTATCTAGGATACCATACGGGTTAGGTTAGAACTATGACCAACGTGCATACAGCTAAGTTTGTCTATAACTAAATCTATAACTAAAACCGCCTGACCTAGACGTCTAGGTTCTGTCTGTACCTATTTGTGTCGTTTATTTTATCTGTTTCGTCGCTAGATTTCGTTTTATTTTAATCTTTATTATGGTTTTGTTTTGACATTTTAGATGAAAATATATAATCTGTTGTGGTGACCTTGAAGGATTGGGAAGACAAGGTTGAAGGTTGCAACAAATAAATCACCAAGGTCCAGAGCGTTTTTATTCTGAAGCTTTTGTTTCTTTCTTTGACCCCTCCGTGGTTCGGAGAGCACGTTGAGCCGTTGTTCGCTCTGTGTCATTTGTAGATTTATAACAGTTGTTACGGGTAGTTAGAAGCCCAAAAGTCTGACAAACCAGTCTTGACAAGGGCGGTTATCGTGTTACCCAGTAACTAGTAGGGTCAGATAGACGATCAGCAACAAGTTCAATAATCAGCTTACTACATTCCCACTGCTGGGACACAGGCCTCCTCTCTGTGAGAGGGAGTCGGACGTAATCCACCACGCGGGCCCAGTGCGGGTTGGTAGATGCTACATGTCTTCGATTTTTTAGGCTCTAGGACATGTCGGATTCGTCATGACGTTTTACTTCACCATTTTGAGACAGATATTGACAGAAAACGAAATTAGTACACAACACGGCGCCATGGAATGTAGGTACTAATTTCGTTTTCTGTGTCTCATCAGCGTGCCTCTTCCCAACTATGTCCGCCACTGGGTAATACGATACCTCTTGGTAAGACTGCTTGTCAGACTTTCGGGTTTTTGATGACCCGTAACGACTGTCAAAGATCTACGAATGAAAGCCGGGACAAACAGCTTAACGTGCTTTCCGAGGCACGGAGGGGTCTTGGTATGTAAAGATGGTCACCCATCCTTGGACCAACCACGGCATGCGTAGCTTAACCTGTGCGATCGATCCGTGCGGCTGTTATTACGTGGCCTCAAGCCCCTTTTCTATGTATAGTGAGTGTATTGTGCCTATGAATAATACCATAGCAACTACTGACGAGTCGTAAGTTCAACACGTAACGTTCCGTAACTACTAGTTACCACAAAGTGCGGCGCCTGTTTACAATACTCTAGCAACGCACAGTTTGTGGTCTTTAGGCTGTGCACATACACGACTACATCTGTTGGTACACTGGAGGTGAATATTTGTGCTCTGTGAATATGCATGAGCTCAGTGTATGGCCGGCGTGATTCGGATACGTGTAATGGTAGAACGAAAATATCGCTGGGTCAATCTACACAGTATACAAACAAATATACATACAAATATATACTCAAATAAAACTGGGCGAATTTCACGAATGACACTGAACGCGTTTAGCATATCTAAACTACGGTTACAGGCTGCGGCGGAGGAGAAGTCCCGGTACTTCTGAGTAGCGCTCTTCCCTTCCATGCTTGGACGGGGCCGCCACCGTTTGATAGCGGGCGTGATGGGGCCGCAGGGGAGGAGGAGTGTCGGTATAGCGTTGGCCGCTCTCCCTATCGCTTGCTGCCGAAAAGGTGGTAGGAGGCAGGGCCACTGTGCTGACCCGTCGCAGGGGGACCAAGGCTGCCAGACACGGGGTCGTCTGGGGGCCCTTATGCTATTTGGTTCCTGGGGTGGTCACGGCGTGCTATGTGATAGGGGTTATTCCCCTCCGAGGAGGGTCCAATGACGGACAGCCGCGGTTCGCGGATTGCTTGCGCGTTTCCGAGTTCCCGCCGTGGGTTATAGTACCACATAACGGGAGCGTAGTAGGCATTTCTCCACGTTAAACAAAAAAAAAATGCTCGGATCGACGGCACAATGTGTTCCACGTGCGCCGGCAGAGATGTCAGCAAAAACTGGTGGGGTCCGCAAGGGCCGATGCCTGCCCGGTGTGCGGGTTGTTCGAAAGAGATACCGCGGCCGCTGGCACACAGGCAACTGAGGGAACACGGGTGGGTTTTAGTCAGTAAAAGTCTGACACGCGCTCCTGCTCCACCCAGAGCCTGATGATTTCCCACCCTTAAAAAAAAAATTACATTCAAGAGCTGTCAGTGTCATAACTTTCGTATATTACAGATTCATTGGTGAAATGTACACTTAGATGACGTTTTGTTTACCCTAGTTAAGCATAGATATAGGAATGATCTTTTTTATTTCTAATGTGTTGTGGTATTTATTTAACCATTATAGGAATAATATTAAAAACTCAGACATTCGGTAAATCATTTAATTTACAAAATATAACATAACGTAATAATACTAGCAACCTGCTTCGGACGGGTGCGATGTACTGATGTGGCGACAGGTCAGAACATCGAGATTTTGGTGCTAATTCTAAGTTATATAATTAATTAATAAAGCATTAAATACACAAAATTCCGGAATACATTTTCCATTTGATAGTGCAAAACCACATCTAAATCTATTGTGTAATGTTGAATGACAAAGCGGTCACAAAGACAAATACGAAAACTGATTTTGTTATATACCATGTATGAATAAATTGATAGTCTCAATGTACAGACGCCACCATATCAAGCTATCCTAAACTGTCAAATTTTCCCAATTGAACATTTTTTATTCCTTCTTTGGCAACTGCGCCGTTGCCGACTAATCTGCCAGTGTCAGCAATTGAACATGAATTTTTTATTTTTGTAATAAAGTTAAAAAACTATCAAAGAAACTTGACAGATTGGGGGGTTACTTGATGTGCTGGCCTCTGTACGTAAAATACAAATAAATACATTTCTGACTATTTCCCACTTCATGGCACCCACATTTTAAAAAAAATTGTACAACATTATACATAGGTAATATATTAATTTTCATTTCATGAAAATTGCCAAATACTAACATCATTGTATACGTATTTACAAATATTAAAACTAAAAAGAGATACAGAAAATAAAATGTTCAAAATAAAACAAACTCACAGAGATTTGAAAAAATGTTGGTAAAAATACATTTAATATTTATTTGAAAACCCTACCTAGTATGATATTAGCCTCACAAATAAAACAGACTGTAATCTCAAACACATCCGAAATCATCTGTTTACATAACTCAATTCCAGATTATCAATTTGATGGTACAGAATTGAGCATGCCGTCCAGCACCTTAGTGCAACAAAGTGTCAGTTTAGACAGAACGGAAAAATGCCCAAACAATTTACTGGCTGCATTGAAAATAAACCTTGATTGACGTGTTTGTACAAACCTACTTACAGAAATAAAATCATTTATCATTTAACCATGACGACAGTTGTATTAAAAAATGATCGTCTAGAGTAGACACTGTACAGACGGTGCAACTTTTATTGTTGCTTCAACTTATGGTATGCTACAGGCTATCAAATCGTACCGTGTAAATCAGGCATAAATACAACAGAGCCTTTAAATAAAGAGATGCCCTGATCTTTATTTTGTGTTAAGTTCGATTTAAGCCACTTTAGTTGCCGACTGCGTTAATGTTTACTGAAAATGTAGCAATGCGTAGCTATCGTATAAAGTAATATCATCATTAGGAAGCAACTCTGTCTATCTTAAACGCCTAACTATCAACCTACCGCCTAACTTGTGGCCTAACTATCAGCTTTTGTAACCAGGTCACAATCAAACGTAATTTATTTCGATTTGAGCCTATTGTAACGTTCCTTTGCCTGATCCTGCACTGGAATTCGGTCTGAATAACGACATCAAACCGCCCCATATCAACTGAATAGTGCTTCCGATCAGTTCCAAGAAATAGATGAGAGGTCCTTCCTTAGGCTTGGCAACTTCTTCTTCATCCCAATTGAATGGGTCGTCCAATTCATTCCATGAATCGTTCTTAGCGTCAAGCTGTCTGCCAGAAAATTGTCTTGCTGTAACTAACGGTGGTAAATAATTTGAATATAGAGTTATTTTTTCCGGTTTCTTTTCAGTTTTTTTACTTAAGCTTTCGACTGATAGTTCCTCGACGTCCCTGTCTTTGGAGATGTCGTTGTCAACCGGTTTCATATTGTGTTTATTCGTTATGCCTTGGTCGTCTTGTAGCTCGATTTTTTGTACTGGTTTTGTAGTCTCATCTGACTTTGTTCCGTTAATGCCGAGGAATCTGGAATTGGTGAAAATTTAATGAATTAGAAATTAATCAAGAAATCAGAATGAGCTTAGAAATGGTTAAGCTATGTTTCCATAGCCAGCTGTTTTGTTAGCTGATGAAATCCCCTTTGGTGAGAGTGCTTGTTACTTTCGGGCTTCTGAAGACCTGTGACAATTTACAAAGATCCACAATGACAGCCGAGACCAACGGCTTAATGTGCTTTACGAAGCACTGAGGGTGCTCAACTTGTAATGATGATCCACGGAACTACCGTGGGTAAATCAATCAGGATAAATAATTAGAACCCTTTTCTAATCTGAGACGTTGGGAGATTACTCTATAAACATTTTTATCTGGTCCAAAGTTTTGAAAATGCCTCAAAGCATTTTCAAAACTTTCATTAGAAAGAATGTGATGATGTTGTACAAATTAAATTTGTTGGTAATGTTATACAAAAAACACAGAAAATAAATAGGTACTGGCGATGATGAACGACATAATTTAAAAGGATTCGGTCCTTGTGTCATGAAACTAGCAGAAAATTAATTACTTGTAAATAGGCGACGTGATCCTCTCAGCGATATTGTTGGCTATTTGGTGGTAGACGTCTATGGGTGGGTTGGTTCCCATGGTGGTGGGGTGGGTGGTGTACACTGACACCACCGTCTCCTCGAGGGGCAGGCTGGAACATTGTTGACTCAACTGGAACAGACGATAGAACAGCGGTTAGTTACTACTGATACCGAAGTCATTTTAAAATTCCTTTCCATTTTTTTTGCCTATGGGCCTGCTCTTGACCTCGATCTCGCCCGATAAAAAACGAAGGATAAGGTCTATGATGGAATGCCAGAAGCGGCCTGTTCACTTTTGCTAAGATTGCTTATAATGAGGAAGGGAACACAGACGCTGACAGAGACTCCACATTCATGCCGAGCGCATGTTAAATAGAGCGAAGAAGCGCTGAGTACGACTAGTTGGGATATAAATCTAGTTATCTGAACCCCATGCTTAAAAGCTAAAGCAAAAGGTATAAACAGTTTTGCCACAATTTTAACACAATACCTACAACGAGAAACAAAACTTTTGAAACTTTTAAGTCATCAGTTTCTTATTGGTCCTTTTAAGCTAACTCAACTCCAAATTCTGGGCTATTGTCAGTTCTAATTCTTTCGTCCATTGTTTTATTCCAATACATATGATTATTTGTCACGAATGACCACAATCATGTCCGATTCGGACGCCACACACAGATAGAACGCGTCAGGTCAATGCAATGATTGTCCTTATACACTGGTACCCCTGAAGAGATCATTCAGTTGCATGTCACGTGTGTCTTCTTGCGTCAATTGTTGTGATTCATAATTGTTTCTGTACCTTCTAAGTTGTAATGTTTCTTTAAATTCAGGAACCAAATAAAAATTAAAAATCTCTCTAGATCGTCAGTATAGCGTTTTATCTATGTGTTTATTATTATTAAAACAACACACTAAAAATTGTCAAAATCTTAAATTCTCTTGATTCTCAAATTCGTGCTCTTCATAAGTTTTCTATTGTTGTTGTTAATACACGACAACGGGGAAGCCAAAAGGAAGAGTCGTGTGTTTTTTTGTACACATTTATAAAGATAACAGCTGTGTGCTCAATGGCATTTCCCATCGGCGAAAATAACATCACGCCTTGTTTCCCCGAAGAGTTGGGCAGAGGTGTACCTGTACGACCACATTTCGTCAGATATGTTTAAGTCCCATGTAACAGGTGGTGAGCCTATTGCCATCAACCGTGCACAAATCCAGACTTCGGGCTGCTACTGAGAAATTCCAGATGGAAAAACCCAATAAGTAACACTTTGCCTGACCCGGGAATAAAACCCAGGACCTCATACTCAGCAGTAGCGTTCTCGACCACTTGACCAACAAACTTCACTAGTAATAGAACTTTCATACACTCAGTCACTTTATAGTCCAAGAAAACATAATAGTCCTAGTTTTAAAAGGCCCTAACTCATTCTAAGTCAAAGTCCACATGCCACTTAGAACTCTACTTAACCCAAAATGTAGAGAACAGCTAAGCTTTTAACCCTAAAATGTTTGCCTACATAATGTGTCCACGTACTCGTAGGCGTTAGCACATCACTATTCAAAAAAGGTAAAATGTATCAAAACAAAGATATTCAGGACTTCACTAAATTATAAAAGACAGAAGTCCCACATTGTTTGGTGGTCCTTTTAAAGTATGAATAGGTCCACTATAACAAAATTAACGATGTTAATCTCTTTATTGTATCTTGAATCTGAAAATAAACTAAAAACAGTTCTGAAATACCTGTCTTTATTTTAGAAAAAAAATTTGGTCCTTAGAGCACATGAGCTTCTATTTTGTAACAAGATAAACAGACAATTAACGATTTCCAACTCATTAGTTTCTCTATTTTCAAAGCAGCCTTACAAAAATACACATCTCAAAGGCTAGGTAAGGGTGTATATCAAAACATATACCCATTATTTTCACGTATACCCATTTGGCCAGTTCTGATTAAGTTTCATTGGGGTGAGCCTATTGCCACTAGACACAAATCCGGACTTCCAACTCCTTACAAATACCTTTTCTTTTTTTTTTCTTGCAAATGAAATTCCTTAGCAATGGCTTTCATTTTGACAGTGTTACAATATTCATTGCGTTATTTACGTTGCGTTCGAACGTTCGTCGAACATTCAAAGTCAAAATATTTTATTTCACTTAGATACCTACATAGGCTCTTCTGAAACGTCAGAAGCAAGATGCACGGTTCCAATTGGTTGTTTCCTATGGAGAAGAGCTGGCAAGAAACTCCACATTCACACTTTTAAAAATAATTGCCTTGTACAATGTTTTCAAATTGAAGCAATGAATAAGGAATATACTTCAAAATGATTCAGATTATGATTGATAGTGTGTTATAGAATTAAGGTGCTGAGAGTCGAACCCAGGACTACGGACGTAAAAATTGGTCCTTCTGCACCCAAACTTATTCTATTTGCCGACTCCGGTGCCATCTCACGTACGGACTATAAAACAACAAAATAGTTGTCGCTAAAGGTGAATGCTAAACACTTCATAGTTTCTTAGTTTCCTTTTGAACTCACATTTTGGTTTCCATCCTTGAATTCATTCGACCCACGTTATGTGGATCGAATTTTCGTATTATTTTTCCGAAGACAAGTTGTAAATTAAGTTTTGCTTTTTACGTGGGTGTTGTAGGGAAAAGTTTCTCGTTTATGACTGTGTGCTTAGAATTTAGTTTTAGAGAAATACGAAATAAAAACGTAGCCTAGGCTGATCTTCAGTATTACCTACGTTACTTACTTTTACACTCACTACACTATTTTTTACCTGCTAAAATCAATAATAAAAGTTGAATCTGAATAAAAGTTGTGTCAAATTTCATTCAGCCAATAAAACGTGAAAAGTTAACAAACACACATGTAGACGGAGTTACTTCCGTATTTATAATATTATAGGGGGTGGCAGGGACATCCTCGTGCAAACTGTAACTATAGTGTAGACATTTTTCGCCGGTTTTCAAAATCAAAATCAACTGTTTCATAAAAAAGTGCAATACCTAGGTACGCGGTCAAAATGTATGGAACAGCAATTTTTGTTTTATAACCTACTATGAATTTCAGACCGAGGTTTCAGAATCATGTACTAAATCAGCAAACAAACAGTAAACAGGTTTTTTTTAGGGTGGGAAATCATCAAATAACTTCTCCCGCTCTGGGTGGAGCAGGAGGGCGTGTCAGACTTTTACTGACTAAAACCCACCCGTGTTCCCTCAGTTGCCGGTGTGCCAGGGGCCGCGGTATCTCTTGAGCAATGGTGGCCCAGTGCTAACGGCCGCGACTTACGAGTTGCAGGTTCGAACCTAGTTAGCCGCCCCTTTACTTAGTGTACATTATTTCTTCACCACTGCTCTCAAAACTAATATAATATAATACTGGATATAATATATTAATTACATAAATAATAAAAACTTTTTCCAAAAAAAAAACCGAAACAACTGATTGGAACACAACACGCCGTCGACCCGAGCATTTTTTTTTTTGTTTAACGTGGAGAAATTCCTACTGCGCTACCACGGGGAGATAGCGCAGTTATGTGGGACTGTAACCCACTAAAACTCCACGGTGTCATCCAGTGCCGCTTGAGGCGGGAACACGGAAACGCGCAAGCAAACCCGCCGCGGTGCGGCGGTCCGTCACCGGACCCACCTCGGAGAGGAATAACACCTATAACTGGCGCACCAGGACACATGGCACGCCGTGACTACTCCAGGAACCCCCCGCCGGTGGCCCTGCCGCCTACCACTTTTTAGCCGCAGGGGATATGGATAGCGCCCAACGCTATAACGACACTCCTCCCCTGCGGCCCCACCGCGTCCGCAATCAAACGGTGGCGGCCCCGTCCAGGCCACGGAAGGGAAGAGCGCTACTCAGAAGTACCGGTACTCCTCCTCCGCCAAGCGCCTGTAACCCTCAGCCGCGATGCCTTCCATTCGACATCGCGGCCCGCCTCATTTGCGATGCACCTCACCGCAACCTACTTTTTGGCCGTTACGTCGTCGGCCTGGAGGCAAAAGCCCTGACGAGCGGCCCCACCTTGGCGTTCCTCTTCGCTTCACCGTGGGAATGACCACGGCTACTGAGCCCCCAGGAACCCACTGAGGGGGATGGTAACAGGTTGAACGTTGATGTCTCTGCCACCCTATAGGTACTTAAAAGTATGCATTTGTAAGTAATACAGGTTTTGCACCGAAAATATACCAATAGCTATTGATAACCTTTCGAATATGCTAAACGATGACTTAACGCAGCCGTTAAGTCATCGTTTAAGCCCTAGCATTAAGTCCATACGTTCGAGAAAATCTAGGTCACAAGAAAACTTAAAGCAAAACATATTCCTATTAGAATGATAATTGCGGCGCAACGCATTTCCAAATCCTTATAAATGTATCTTCCTAAAACAAAACTAACACACTCCCAGCTCAAAACGGAACCCCAACCTCCCACGCCGACCACACTTGACCCCACCCATCAGTTTTCCGGCCGCGTCACATTACTTAACATGATCTAATCGATGCATCCTTGTCGCCAATGCCAGTCCATCACATTCGCGTCACGTAATAACAATGGCACATTTCGTTTGGGATTTGCCGGTCCTTTTGTACTGATTTTGGTCCTTCGGGGAGTCAGGTAATTGTTAGTTTTCTTTGTTTTTCTGTTTCCTTGTTGTTAGTGGTGGTTTTAACATTGTTGGATTGTTATCGTTAGTAGGAAAATACAACTTAAAAATGTATAAGCATAATCAGCACATTATATGTCCAGTGCTAAGGCTTGAGGCCTCGTCTCTGTGAGAGGGAGTGGGCTGTTAACCACTATGCGGGCCCATGTGGCCTGCTCTGGACTTGCCGGTTTCGCCACGATGTTTTTCTTCACCGTTTTGAGAGCAGTGGTGATGAAATTATTCATTCATTCATATCAGCCGAAAGACATCCATGGATATAAGCCTCCCCCAAAAGGGGGGCATTTGCCATAATCACCACGCTTGGCAGGCGGGTTGGCGATCGCAGTACGGTGGTCAAATGCATAGAGAACGCTGCTGCCCATTCTCTTGTAAGTCCCTTAGTCGGCTTCTACGACAATCACGGGAAGAAATAGGATGAACACAAAGTAATGCGCCTGCCTGGATTCGAACCCGCGACCGTTAAAACCGGGCCACCACTGCTCCTGAAAATGTATTGTGCTTTAAAAAATAGTTAAGAGTTTTTGCCCTACGTTCATAGATCGTTAACTTTCCTGAAAGGTTCACCAACACCGACATTTAAGAAAAATCTAAGTTAGTTTTAAAACTTAGGTGTATTGTGCAACCTATACCTACAGGTACCTATGTTATATCCTTCCCTTATGTAATATTTATAAGAATTGACTTTCCACCTGTGACAAACATTTTATGAATTTTAATTTGCATATTGTCTGACATTCGTAGATATTTGACAGTCGTTAAGGGTCACCAGAAGCCGAAAATGTGTCGATCAATCTTACCAATGGGTATCGTATTACCCAGTATCTGGGTTGTGGAGGTCAGATAAGCAGCCGCACCATGTTAAGTACAGGTATTCAGCTGCATTCGGTTAGACTGGAAGCCGACCACAACATAGTTGGGAAAAGACTAGTCAGATGATTCTTTTATTTAAATAATGTTAGTACTGCACAGTGAATTTGAAGACACAAAATGATAATTGTTTTAAGACAGGTGTTCCTTTTTATTAGCTTCACCTGTATGTTTGTAAGCATGTTTGTTTGTTTGTACCGACTCCTTTGGACTTGATTTTCACCCACATCAAGCGGTCAGATTTCATTTAAACTCTGTAGACTTATCGAGGACCGATGACAATTTAATTAAAAAAGAAAAGATCAAGCTTTTGTGGCTAACAAGCAGTTAAGTAAGTTAAGCAGAACTAAAATATAGAAAATAAATAACAGTTAAAAAAACTAAAAAACCCGCTTTAAAAACCAAACTAAAAAGTAGAAAATAATTTAATTCTATTAAAAAGCGTGGGGTACTTAATATTAATTTATTATAAAATACTTCAAAAAGCACCCCACGCTTTTTAATAGAATTAAATTATTTTCTACATTTTAAGGTTGGGTTTTAAAGCGTGTTTTTTAGTTTTTTTAAACTATTATTATTTATTGTTGGACTCTAACTTTCAAGCCCTTCAAGGCTCTCTTAAATGATCGTCCGTCACAGGTCAACGCTTGATGTTTTATTCATAAACTAAGTGCTCAATAAAATCAAACAAATTAGTAATAATTAATTTGCCTGACGCAGGACGTTTTGTTACACATAATGTAATGACGTACGTACTTTCATACATGTTAGGTGTGTTGGATCGTTACAATGAACGTAAGTAGGATCATCATCATCGTATCAGGTTGTAAACGACCATTGCGGAACAAGGGAAGACAATGATTGATACAAAGAACTCACAGACGGCGATGTTGCTATGTTTCAATCAACTCAGTCTACCGCAGTATCCGCAGTTCACCGTTGGACATAGGCCTCTCCCAGAACGCGCGACAACACCCTACCCACCGACCTCCTGTGTCCGATTTTTTAACTTTAAAAAACTGCTGAAGGAATGGTCGTAGAGATTGACGCGACCTAGATCGCGGTCGACTATACTGCAGGAAACTTAACTTTGTATCGATTTAAACGCTATAAATAAATGACCGCAAAAAGTAGTAATGAAGTTTGGTGTCCCAAATAAAATGGAAAGGAAGTACCGTTCCACGAACAAGTTTGAAACATAACTGCCAGTTCTGATCGGTACAAAATTGTGCTTTAAACTTTTACTCTCTCACACGTTTTTAAACTATAAATTAAGCCATATTCTGAGCTAGAGAAGTTCCTCTATATATGCCTACATTCGTATTTACTAATAAAGTATTCATAAAGTTTTTCTAAAATATTTATTAACAATTCGACTGGAAGACGTTTGGTAAAGAGAATCCTCTCATCATCTGCCTAGCCTTTTTCCAACTATTTTGGGGTTGGCTTCCAGTCTAAACGGTTGTAGCCGAATACCAGTATTTAGCATGGAGTGACTATCTTTCGGACCTCAACAACCCAGTTACTGGGTAATACGATACCTCTTGGTAAGACTGATTGTCAGACCTTTAGGCTTCTGACGAACCGTAACTAATGTCTAAGATGACACAAGGATGACAGCTGGGACTAACAGCTTAATTTGCTTTACAAGACACGTAGGAGTCTTGGTATTAAAAGATGGTAACCCATCCACCGCCCAACCACAGAAAACATAGTTTAACCTGCGACTTGTCTTTAGTACTTAACCATACTTATATCGTAAGGAAAAAAGTGGAGATACGTTTTCGTCCATTATGACCTCAAATATAAAGGGCCTTGTAATGTTACCCATAGCTTGCAGATTTTTCCTCACAAAAGCCTAAAAGGAAAATCCTTTATACCCGATTTGGTGATACTGAATCACATTACAATACTTTTAATATTACCTTTAAAATGAGTTAAATACATCGCAAATTTTAACCATTAATTCAGCACATGATGGAAAATGTAGAAATTTTCCGTCGCTACGCGGTCAAAATGTATGGAACAGAAATTATTATTTTTAATTACCGACGAAAATTTCTGTATAAACGTTATTATTACAAAGTACAGGTATTTTACCTACTAAGAATACCAAATATTAGGTATCCATAGCAGATTTTACAAGAGCAGTTTCTATATTCGTTAATTACTTGTCCCTAATTAATAACGATAACATCAATCTTCAGTAGGTCAATGAACTACGTATGAAACAAGTTTGGCAATCAGTGGCAAACTTCGCGATCTCGATGGCAGCTGCGCTCACGAACAAATCAACAGCTGTTGTTGTACAACTAACTTCTTGAGCCATCTGTCTGTACATCGTTAACTATAGCAGCTTTTAATTTAGAAGAAAGATAACCTGGGAAATACCGAAAGAAAGAATAAGTATTTATTGTGAATCGCACAAGAAAATCACAATGTAAACTAAACACAATCATAGAAATATTGTAAAAAAAAAGTATCCCTATCATCACTACAGATTATAAAACAAAGTAACCCCCCGCCGCGTCTGCCTGTCCGTTTGTTCGCGGTAAACTCAAAAGTACTGAACTGATTTTTATGCGGGTTTCTCTTAGTCAGAGTGATTCATGACGAAGGTTTAGGTGTTTGTAACAGTTTTGTTTAAATTGGTTAACGGGGGCGAAGCCGCTGGTAAAGGCTAGTTTGAAAATAAAACAAGAAAGCCCTGTAGGAGGCTAAAAGGCCCCATCCAAAGGCCCGTATCTCAGGATGATGCACAGACATTTCAAAATAAAGGCTACAATAAAGCTAAATTGTTCTAGCACAATTTCTATGAAAGCATAATGGAAATTAATCTACTAAAGTCGTATCGCGCCGGTTTGCGGGAGCTTTTAGTGTAGCAGCGCTGGTATTCTGATAGGACCGGCCCGCTGTAATATCACGGGCAAATAAAAATTTACAATTTATTTTTATCGGGCGGAACAGGATGAATCGGATGACGTTCGAAAGATTAGCCAAATGGTATCGAAGGACCAAATATATCCTGCCAGGGTCGCGGATTTATTCGAAAAAGTTACCGTGGCACAGGCAGCTGAAATAACACGGGTGAGTTTTAAACAGTAAAAGTCTGATACCCAGCTCCGCTCAGAGCGCGAGAAGTCATTTAATGATTTCCCACCCCAAAAAAAAAGGACCAAGTATATGGCAATACGTACCTTAGAAATTCTAGAATAGCCTCAGTTAAGTTATGCTACAGTTTGCATTACTGTGAAAACATAGATAATCGTAACGTAAATGGGCACGCTACGATTACGGTGGTAAGTCCACTCTTTGAGGAGTGGCTTGAGAGGCGGCACGGCGTCCTCACCTTCCGCCTGACGCAGGTCCTCACCGGACACGGTTGTTTCGGGAGGTTCCTGTTTCGGATAAGGCGGGAGGAAACGCCCGGGTGTTTCCATTGCGAAGATCGCCCTGAGGACACGGTGGAGCATACGGTGGAGGTCTGCCCGGCTTGGGTGGAGCACCGCCGTGTCCTCGTGGAGGCGATCGGTGGCGGCGATCTCTCGCGTCCGGCCCTGGTCCAGGCCATGAAACGAGAGTGCATGGGTAGCCGTCGCTTCCTTCAGCGAAACAGTGATGCTCGCAAAGAGGGAGGCGGCGCACGTGAGACAGAGGCAGTACATGCGGCCTCACGGCCCTAGCCTCCGCAGGAGACGCCCTGGGTGTCGGGAGTCCCAGGCTGATTCCCAGCCACCGTAGGCGCGGGCTTGCGGACGGTGAGTAATGGGTAGCTTGCTGTCCGGTAAGGGCCAAGCCCGGGTCGATGGCGCGTTGTGTTCCACGCGCGCCTCAAAGAGATGACAGCAACAACAACTGATGGGGCCCACAAGGGCCGATGCCTGCCAGGCAGTGCGGGTTGTTCGAAAGAGATAGCGCGGCCCCTGGTAAACAGGCAACACCGGTGGGTTTTAGTCAGTTAAAGTCTAACTCGCCCTCCTACTCCACCCAGAGCGGGAGAACTTATTTGATGATTTCCCAAACAACAACAAAAAAAATTCGTAATGTAAATGTTTCGTTTCGTTTGACTGGTATTTTTTCATTGAACTTTTGAATTAAAACTTGTCGGTATAAAGTAGTACATTAGTTAAAGCAGGGGAATGTCATTTTTACTGCATTTTTACTGAAACTCAAAGCATTTATTTCAATTCAACTTTTAACAGGCAGTTTTTAATTATGAAGGTCAGTCAGAAAGACGAAGCTAGTTGACGATTCCAAGCGTAGTAAGTCTCTTTGGAGGAGAACGGGCAAGAAACTCCACTCTCAAATATTGTTACAATATATTGCTTCCACCAGCTTACATAGTGAGTTTAGTGACCCAAGTCCAGCAGTGGAAATAACGAATACAAACAAATAATGATGACCAAAATTGATGACGAATCGTAACGACATAACAGCATTACTAATTAACCTAATGACCGTAATTTTAAATACTTAGGTACTTTCGAATCCTTGGTCGTCAAATTTGTGTAATTGCATTATTTTTAAGTACAGTTTTTTTGTTTGATTAAATATCCAATTAGTAAATTGTAGCAATCAAAGCAACAAGAAAATTATAAGTACTCATCAATAAATATTAACGTAAGGGGTAAGTTCATTGGCATTACTGACATCGTGAAGAAACCAAGACTTACAACTAACGAATTTTTCACAGCGGCTTCGCCCGTGCGGGGGTCACAACCCGGATAAAAATAATGATAAATTAACACCAGTATATCGGCATATCCTAGGTCTTAATCCAGGTTATAAACTATATGTGTATCAAGTTTCATCCAAAGCCGTTCAGCCGTATTAGCGTAATTGACTATAATAGACTGGTATTATATGGGCCGCAACTTGGAAAGCGAGAGATCATATAAAGTTCTGTCTAAAGTTCTTGCACTTTTGGCCTGAACCCAGCACCAGCTTACAGGAATCATTTATCTACAATACAATAAACAACTACCAAAAACGAAAAAAAGTAAGGTAATTTACTGACAGATAACCGAAGGTGCCTCTCGCACTTGACTGCCTTTCTGTGTCTGATGAAAGATGATACGTTGTGTAGACTAGTTCCTGTACACCTTCCTTATAAAGAGACAAACATGCCTTAAATCACGAACAATGCCTTTATAATGTACTAGCTTTTGCCAGCGGCTTCGCCTGCGTATAGGTCGAAAATTATCCCACGGGAATATACGACCGGGATAAAAAAAACTATCCTATGTCTTAATCCAGGTTAAAATATATCTATACGCCATATTTCATCCAAATCCGTTTAGCTGTTTTATGCGTGATACTGATTAAGTAACAAACATCTAAATTTTCACGTTGCGCCACACTAGGAATGTCTTCCTGTATCGTGGGTGCGTTTACAAACATAGAAACTCACAAACACAAACACCGAGACCCGGAAAAATTACTTGCAGATCATACAAATATTTGTTCCGTGCGGGGATCGAACCCGCGACACGCTGCGCAGCAGTCGATCGCTCAGTCATTACGCCAACCGTGTCGTCAAATCTGAATCACTTTAAATATTTTGGAACGAAGTTCCTTATCGCGCGTTGCGAAAGGGGGCTAGACGGAAAAAATTAAGACCAAAAGTTGTAATGACACTTTTAATTAAGACCAAAAGTTGTAACGACACTTTTTGCTACATTGTTGTAAGCCGTGCGGCGTGCGCGTGTTTCTCTGCAGACAGAGCGCATATGCATGTGTGTATGTATATGTACAATTTTTAAAATTTTATTACAATTCCTTCACTAATTAATCGAAAGGAACTTCGTTCCATCCTGGTGTCCCTTGACACCTCTCAAGTTTTTTTTTTTTACTAATCGCTTCATATGTTTGAAAAAATTGTCTGCTCAACAACGAAGATAACTCAATGTTGTTAATCTGTCAAAATAAAGGTCATTTCTATTGATAGTATGTTACGCATTTACTCCTCTGTGGTCTAACTATCTGCAGAAATATTGCAAAGCTTCTAAAAAATGTCAAGTAGGTACTTAAAACTCAAATGATTTATAGAAATAAAGCACTTTTGAATGTCAAAATGTACAAGAAGGTAGCTGTCAGCCTCACCTAGTTTTTTACTCAAACCCTGATGAAGGAAGGAAGGAATAAGTAATTGCCGCATATTTGGTACCTATTGGTACAACGAACATCTATTATAAAATATCTAGCTTCCCTGTTCTATAACCAAGGTTATTCGGAAACCATGCTTTGATATTATAAGGCAAACAGGCAAATATTATGGACAGAGAGGCATGCTGTTTGCTAATGAGCGCTGGAGCAGTTTCTTTTAAAACAAAGACGACCTAGAGACAGAATTATAAGATTGGCTAAGATTGCTGAGATTTTGTAAGTCAAAAACGCACACACACACCGACGCGAGATGTCACATACCATAATAATATAGGTCTAAGTTGACGAAAAATAACCTAATATCTATAAATATTCTATGAAGTATTTATTGTTGTTAAAGACTTACGCAACAAGAACACAAAAAACTAACAGAAAGATCTCTCTAATAATAAAATTGTAATAATGTATGTGTTAAACAAATAGCTGTTCCATACATTATGACCGCACTATTCAATGCAACAGTAGATTTATTTTTTATAGCCGTCGAAAAATGTCTACGCTAGGTGTCTAGAATCCTTGCATCCTTTAAATTCATGGCTTGAGTTTGTGCGATGTATATTCCTGTATATTCGTTCAGTGCAAAAAAACAAAAGCGGGCATTGGGGTAGACTTGGTCTCTTTACAACTCCTTGTAACTTGCAAGAAGGTATTACCTATCATCAATGTTAAAAATACTTTTTTTTTTTCAGTCACGTCTAGCGGTTTTGTCGGTCAATGTCGTGGCGGGCAAGAGTATTGAACTATGAAATAATATTGTTATGTAAGTAACAATAGATAATGCTTATCTTGGTTCACTTAGATTTGTATCGTACCTCTTTTTTGTATTGGGTGGGAAATCATCAAATTACTTCTCACGCTCTGGGTGGAGCGGGAAGGCGTGTCAGACTTTTACTGACTAAAACCCACCCGTGTTCCCTCAGTAGCCTGTGTGCCAGGGGCCGCGGTATCACTTTCGAACAACCCGCACCCCTGGCAGGCAACGGTCCTTCCAGTCCCCATCAGTTGCTGCTGACATCTCTTTGAGGCGCGCGTGGAACACAACACGCCGTCGACCCGGGCTTAGTCCTTACCGAACAGCGAGCTACCCATTACTCACCGTCCGCAAGCCCGCGCTGTATCATACCTCTTTACAGGGTAGCATCGCCCATCAATTCAATTCAATTTATTTCAGTTACAATTCACATTGCATTCGAATCGACACGAAAACTGTAACTATGAATACAGCACATGATTGTCATTAAAAAAATCAGCTGTTTTATAGAAAAGTGAACCTACGCAGTCAAAATGAATTGAATAACAAATATTTTTTTAATAACCCTAGAAAAAAATCAGAATCATGTACTGGATCTCTGCCACCCTGCATTGGCTGAACTATTGGTTAGCATTTTTCATTCATGTAAGTGTTGGGAAGGTATACTTAGTTGGTAATCCATCATGTCATTTAAATTTCACGTCATACGTACCAGTTTTCACAAGAAGATAGTTAAATAAGAAATGAAGAACTTTTGAAAATCTTTAGCGTTTTAAATTGGTAGGTATTTAATTTCAAACAGACTGACACTAATATAATTAATCAAACAGTCCGTCATATTATATAAAACACAACACATAAACATAACATCACGCCTGATTTCCCTGAAGGGTTAGGCAGAGGTGTACCGTTAGTGCCCAGTTATGTTTAAGTCCCATGTCATGGGGGCGAGCCTATTACCGACAACTGGTCACAAATCCAGAATCACGGCTGTTACTAAGCAGTTCCGAATAGAAAAACCCAATAACACTTTGGCCGACCCGGGCACCCAGGATATCAATCTCAGCAGTAATGCCTGCGACCACTACACTAAGTTTGTATTAATAAGGTTTATTTTCGTATATAACGCTATTGTAAGTACTAAGCTTTCATCGTCATCATTATAATTTCAGCTAAAAGACGTCCACTGCTGGATATAGGCCTCCCCCAACGGGAGATTTGCTATAATCGCCACGCTTGGCAGCCGGGCTGGCGATCGCAGTATGCTGGTAAAATGCATAGAGAACGCTGCTGTCCATTCTCTAGTAAGTCCCTTAGTCGCCTTCTAAGACACCCACGGGAAGAAATGGGGAGTTTGTTGCGCCACTTCTTCTTCCCAGCTAAAGCACTAGGAAATGGTGAAGGACGGGCGTTTTGTGGGACTGTCTTATATAATTTTGACATTCGAAAAGTGCTGATTCTCAGCCTAATTTGAATAAATGACTTTTGATTTAGATTTTTGATTTCGATGGTGGTATTCTTTACGTCCGGCACCACACGGCAGTTTAGCAAAGACATAGTTCGCTCTACAGATTTCAGCCTAGAGTTATTTTTCTGAGTCCTTCTTGAACGAATTCTATATCACGTGATTTAACAGCTGTTACGACGACTATTTCCATTTCATTTGAGGGAAAACAATTGAGACAATTTTCCACTTGTAATTGATTTTATGCACTCATCTGACAATTCACGAATGATGGTCGTCATGGTTGTACAAAGATAGCTGCCGAAATGAAAACTACCTAGACTGGACTGGCCTGTCGCAAGCGCTACTGCTGAACTTGAGGTCTTGGATTCGATGGTTGGCCAAAAGTTATTGAAATTTTCCATCAGGAATTTTCCGGCAGGAAGCAGAACGGAGTCTGGATTTGTGCCCGGATAATGTCGAAAGCATCGAACCCCACTAAGACATCTTCAAGTTTGTCTACTCCTTCGAAAATGAGCGTGATGTTACGGATGCCCATGTGTGACCATCTTAACTTTTGTAATCTGGAAGTCGAAGTTAGAGAAACTTCACTGTCACTGGCGCTCAACTTTATTTAAGCTATGTATTTTTATAACTTGGAGCAGTCTTACTCACAAGCAACCACTGTGAGCCAGCTGGCTTTTCTAATAAAAGGACATTTAAAGAAAGATTGAGAAAATAAATATCTAGATCCCTTTTGTACAGTTTTATTCTTAATTTAGAAAGAAAGAATGGAAAATATATTTATTAGTCACATAAACACGTGCATACAAAGAGATGAGATCACATAAAAAACATGAAAACAAAACGAATTCGGAAACAAACGTCATAATTTGACTTTGCAATTTACATTGGTAATTAGTCCAGTTCAAACTACATAGACTGATTGCAAATAGACATTGATTGCCTGCAGACTGGCAAATATTTAAACCTCTGCATGATTTTTCCTGTAGGTATAGTATAAAGGATGAGAGGGACATCGACACTCAAACTGTAACTATGAATACAACTTCATTCTAGACGCCCTTGTGTAGAAATGTTTCGTCGGTTATAAAGAAAGTCTGTTGTTTCTTAGAAAAGTTATATATTTCTTAAAAACACTAAAAAGTGAAAAATAACTTTAATTTCGGAAGTCGGTGACTTCGGATATGTGTTTATTAAATTTTTTGTCACCGCCTTCCGAAATTAAAGTAATTTTTCACTTTGTAGTGTTTTTTTGGAAATAGGTTGTTTAAAAAAAAAACACTTTTTAGTGGTTCACATGTATACATGCTTACCTCTTCTCAGCGTACCGGCGTGATGTTATGAACTGGTGTAAATAATAGACAGACATGAGATTTCAAAAAACCCCAGTCCATTTGCTATCATTTATAGAGGAGTTCCGTTGCCTATCTCCAAAGTTCTTCATCAGATCTTCACCAAATTAAAATGGGACCACTCCGAGAAAGAACTCTTCCAGAAACTACCCAAATTGCTTCAAGTGTGCCTATAAAATTTGAAGAGTTTTCTCTATTTCTCCAGGATCCCATCATCAGATCCTGACTTGATCATGGGACCACCTGGGAAGTAAACCCTTTCAAAGAAAAAAAAATACAAATCGGTCCAGCCATCTTCGAGTAATCGGGGAACATACATAAAAAAAAAGTTTCCGACGAGTTGAGAACCTCCTCCTTTTTGAAGTCGGTTAAAAAGATACCTACGCCTTACCTCATAACCTGGGGGCTTCAAAATCATGTACTGAACCACGATAACAGTTTGTGCAAGTGGCGGTCTATAGTTTCTGCCAACCCCCACAAGGGAGAATGGCGTGAGTATATGTATGTATCATGTCCGTGGAGTTTCTTGCCGGCTCTTCTCCATAGGAAGCGACAAATTGGAACCGTGCACCTAGCTTCTGACGTTTCATAAGTGCCCTTGCAGGTTTATGTGAAATAAAATATTTTGATTTGATTTGATTTGATTTGTAGAGCTCAAGTATATACAAGAATACTCAAATTGAATTTTCCTAGAAAGGTAATTAAAGACACAAAATGTATTATAACTTCTTTATAGAAAGTAGTGTTACCCATATAATAGGTTCCTTCAATTCGTTAGGAACAATGATGTTTATACAAACAAATCAACTCAATCACGAAATCTTTCAGGTAATTCAGTTTGGTTGTGATCATAACACACACAACATAACATCACACCTTCGTTCCCCAAACGGTTAGGCAGAGGTGTACCTATAAGTACACCCACTCTCCGCCAGCTAGCCCATAGGTATAGCCATCAACCGAACACAAATCCAGACACCGGGCTGCTAATAATTAATTATTGCATGAATTGTTAACTACACTACCGAATTGGGGACACTGTAATGGTAGCGTATGTATGTAAATAAATAAATAAATAAATAAATAATAATAAGAAATTCTAGATGGAAAAATGCAATAACACTTTGCCCGACCCGGGAATTGAACCAAACACCTCATTTTCGGCAGTAGCACAACCGAACCAACTAGACCAACGGAAAGTCACTCCACCTGGAAACCTAGCCCATCATGCTTTTTCTCGAACCACCACCCAATAACCTAATTAATAAAAACAAATTAATAAAACGAAAAAACTCACCAAAATGACAGCAAAAATATTCAAAAAACTCCTCATGATTTTGTAAAACGGAAGACTTTCCTCAAAAACGTCCACTTCTTACTTCGTCTGAACCGAAACAATCGATACACGCGGCCAACTCCTGCGCACATTGAACTAAGAATGCTTGGATGCGCGTAAGACGATCAACATGCCGTCCGAGTAGGTGGGCCATGTGCGAAGGGGCGATTTGAGACTTTGGTAGGTCGTGCATTGTATGGTCATTTATATTAACAGGATAAATAGGTAAGGTTTTTTTTCGGTAATGGTCGACTCTTACGTGGGATGAGTTAATTTGATTGTCTTTTTGAACGGGTTATTCGAACTGTTTATCTATGCTTTAAAAAGAGATTAAAAAAAGGAAAAGGGAACTTAATGGCAAGCGAAATCATGGCAGGCCCAGACGGAGATGGCGGGATGCGCTGGACTCCTTTAGTAAAGATTGGTCCTTGGCAGCTCTGGTTAGAGAGACGTGGTGCTGGTCAAAGGCCTCCCTACTCTCTAGTATATGCCTTTGCCCAACAATGGGATATTAATGGTTATTATTAATAATAAAAAACGTAGCTACCATACCTGTAATATAGATTATTCTATTCTATTATAATTGTCTAAATTAAACCACTTGGATTTCACGGTTAACAGAGATATTTACTCAAACTGATTTTCTCTGCACAGAGTTTAATATCCGTTATGAACTACAAAGTTTCATAAAATGGCAGCATTTTAAATGTTTCTAAGATAATGAATAATTCTAAACATCACGCTTATTTTTGCCCGAAGGGATAGGCTGAGGTGTAACCATAGTTCACACATGTCGCCAGTTATGTTGAAGTCCCTTAAAATAGATTAGGGGCGTGCCTATTGACATCAACCGGGCACAAATCTAGACTCCTGACTCCTACTAAAAATACCGAAGAAAAGCCTTTATAACACTTTGCCCGACCTGGAAATTGACCCCAGGATCTCAAGCTCAGCAGTAGCTCTTAAGATAAAAGCAGTTTGCTAGAACTACATTTCTTCCACATGACATTTAATGGGTATTTTATGACTGCACTGATCAGAGGACATGTCTCGTACTAAAACAACCCATGGCCGCCGTACTAGGCCGCGACCCTGTCGTCGCAGGCGCAGCTCCGTGCGCAGCCAACCAATTAGATCCATTGTTCATTGACAAGCATTATAGTATCGATATCTATATCAAAAACTAAATCCCACCTACTTAGTACACCAAAGTTACCAATTAAAAAACTTATTAGTTGACATTTTGAGACCGGGCAGCCAGGGTAGTTTAACCTCAATCATTGTTATCACAGAAAAACAGTCTTAGGAGACTGTCCTTACTTATTTATTTTATTTTGATCTCCATTCTCAGATATTTTAAAATGCTACAGTCAGCAACAAAATTCAAAATCCCATAAATTTGGTAAGAAATGAGACTTCTAACTTACTTTTTTTATTTATTGATTTATTTGCATAAAACATGGTATACAAAGGTGTTGCATGAGTTAAGGATGAGATTACACATGTTTTGCTTAAAACTGTACAAATTATGTTCAAAGTATTCCATAATGCTATAAAATTATTATCATTTAGCCATTTAAACAAGTGTATTTTGAACAGTCTGCTATTTAGTCATTTAAGTTTACATGGTAATTTGTGATATAACAGCCATAGCTACACAGCTTTTACTATATTTAGTTAATCGAGGGAATTCATCTAAAACAAGTCTAAATTCGTCACGCTGATTCCTAGAGCTTACTCGCTGCTGTTCTGAATAAATGTTTGTGTTTCCGTACAAACATACACATTTCAAGATATAGTGAAAGTAGCGGTAGCAAACCGAGTTTTTAAATATTAGTCGACAAGATACGTTCGGTGGAATGCCCTGAATAGCTCGAACACATTTCTTTTGAGCGATAAATGCTCGGTTATGGTCGGTACTTTTTTCCCCATGCAATTAGTCCATATCGCAGCGAGGACTGCACATATGCACGGTAGGACAATTCAGCTGTTTTAATGTTTGTAACATATTTATCTCGTCTAAGAGCGTATACGAATTTATTAATTTTATTACACACGCTATCAATTTGAGCTTTCCAGTCTAGATATTCGTATATAATCGTTCCCAAAAACTTAGTTTGTTGAAGTTTTGAATAATAATAATTGATCTATTGATCAATTATTATTATTAAGCCAATTTATAAGATTTTCTATTGTATTATTAATATCTGCTTCATGATCAGTTATTGATAAACATTTATTATCGGTAGAAACAATTATCGAAATTTCAGCAAACAGAAAGCATTTATGATTAGTCACGTCAACAATATCATTCACATAAAGAAGAAACAAAATCGGGCCCAATATAGTGCCCTGAGGAACGCCGCGTTTTGTACTTTTAAATTTAGAGCGTTATGAAACTATATTCTTATTGGCATTAATATTAGTGATAGTAACACACTGCTGTCTGCCGGATATGTATGACGATATCAACTGCAGTGGAGGTCCTTTAATTCCCATATTCTCTAATTTCTGAACAATCATGTTATGCGAGACTAGGTCGAAGGCCTTAGATAAATAAAAAAATAAGCCCGTAGATAGTTGATTGTTATTAATATTAGTCAGTACCGCTTTCAAGAATGAAAAGATAGCTAAAGTTGTTGATTTATTTTTTTGGAAACCGAATTGCTCTTTCTGTTTTTTCTTTAATGTTAAATTTCTCGCAGTAATTAATAAGTCTTCTATGCATGCATTTTTCGTAGATATTTGATATAATTGATATTAAGGTTATTGGGCGATAGTTGTTCACATCATGTTTTTCACGTTTTTTAAAAAAGTGGTTTTAAAACTGATATTTTTAATTTATCTGGAAACACTCCTTGAACAAAAGGCAAATTTATAAGATGCGTTAGAACGCCGCATATTTCCTTAGCATATTTATTAATAATTCTAGTGCTAGGTTCGTCATAGGCTTCTGAGGTAGTGTTATTTAATAACATAATTTGTTGTTCTACTTCGCTTTCCGACATTGGAACGAGGAACATTGAGCTAGGTATTATGTTTTCATTACAATGACTGTACTTTGCTGTGTAGGGTTATGATTAAGAAAAAAATCGTTGAAGGCGGAGGCTATTTCTGTTGGTTCCGTAAGTATAGTATTATTAATTTTAATAGATTCTATGTTGTTTTTAGGACTAGGGTTATGTATTTCATTTTTTATTACTGTCCATGTAGCCTTACATGTATTTATGCTGGATAGATGGTCATCACAATGAAAACTGGCCGTAAATTAACAAAAAATATAAAATTCCAACGAATATACGTTATAAATTTATTTTATTTCGTGAACTGAATTATTGCTTGTTATTCTGAAAAAAATGTCCTCAAACATTTAGAACTTGTAGACTTGTATGGGGAAGATTTTCGGTGATTTTTGACTTTTGTAGCGCCGTTCTATCCATCATAAAGAGTATGTTGGAGTCTTATATTACTTTCGAAATGTATGAAAAATGTTGTATATCTGATTTTTGTAGTGCCTAGTCAAACCACAGTTGGTACTGTCGTTTTTTAAACAGGGTCGACTAGCATCAAAAAAGTTCACGTAAAAATTACCCATTTTCTTGGAACGTTTAAAAAAAACTATGTATGCAGATCAAAATACTTTCACAAATTAAAAACAGTCTCCTAAGACCATTGGCCAGTAGATATTACGGTTAAGGTGACTCTACCCGCCTTTCCTGCCCCATCTCAAAAATTAACCCTGTTTCTTTTTGGTAACTCTTTGCATCCGCTATATGTCGCCATGTTAGATTTTATGTAACGTCATATAGCCTATAATTGGCGGAACAATATGACGCTACCAACTATACGTCCTTTGTCAAAATATGAGTCAAGAATTCGTTTAGGAGTTATGAGGGAACAGATGAACATACAAACATAGCCTGTCAAAATTATAACTTTCCATTGGCTTTGACGTTCTCGGGTAAAGTAGAGAAGTAACAGATACATAGCTCTAGAATTGTGCTTCGTTGGTGAAGTGATCGCGATCGCGACTACTAAGCATGCGGTCCTGGTTGGATCCCTCGGTAAAGCGGAGCTATAGAATGATAGACCAGTCAGCAAAACCTGACTACTCAGGGTAACCCAGACATACCTACTTGGTCTATTACTCACTAAAACTCAAACTCAAAGCATTTATTTTAATTAAACCATTTACAGGCACTTTTGGATTGAGAAGACTCATTTGCAAAGAGTCGGTCAGTTAATTAAAAAGTTGAAGCCCATTCCAAAACGTACATCTATATGGAAGATATGTAAGAAACTGCAAGAAATCTCTTTAAAATCAAGATATTATAAATCAATAAAAAAAAGCTACACATGTCAAACAAAATTACGTAAAGTGTAAACGAAACGAAGATAATTTCATTTATAAGTTTATTTAAACAAAATGTCAGCGTTTCCTACACCTATCAGAGACTGTTTTACTTCATTGTTCATTGATTCAAATAAATAACTATTACGCAGATGTTATCATAACTAATCTTAATTTACAATGGAACTCGTTTAAACACCGCAACACACTTACTGAGATATGAGAAAATATGTTTTTACAAAAGGAAATAAAACTACATAATTATACATATACTGCACAAGATCATCTACTGCGAGGGGCTGGTAGCTACATACTTCATAATAACATCGACACCGAGTCGACCGAAGATAAGCTTCGCTTGCCGCGGTCGGTTCGAGGATGGATGACCATTCATTACGTATCGAGACCCTTCCGTGACTCGGAAAGCACGCAAAGCCTTTAGTCCCGGCTGTCATTCACAAACCCAAGAAATAAAGGAGTTCGCATGGTTTCCGCGAAAAAAAATCATCATTATCTGCCTAGCCATTTCCCAACTGTTTTGGTCAGTTCCGAGTCTTACCGGTTGCAGCTGAATACCAGTATTTTACATGGGCAAACTGTTGATGTATGTACTAGGAAATTCTTAATAGAATACATATTAACCGTTCAATAGGTGCGCCCCCTACTACATTTACACAATGTAACACTTCGGCCTATCCCTTATGGGAACAGGTGCATGGCTTCATGTGGGTCCACATTTATTGAAATACCAGCTTTTTATTGTCAACTGCATGGCAAAGGCCTCTTCTTATACCCAGAAGACACGAGCATTGATCACCACGATAACTCAAGACGGGTTGGCCATTTTAGGCATTAACAACAGACCATAAATCCTATCCATAATCAGAATCTGAATCAGTTTGGAGATTATTGTTATCCATTGCTTCGCATGTTCGAAAAATAAATCTGTTCAACAACATAATTAACGTAATGAATTTTGTTGAACTGTAAAAATGCCCCGCTAGTTTCCTCACAATGTTTTCTTCACCTAAGTTAGTAATTATTCAATATAAACTACATATGGATTTAAAACATTCTTTCAATTTAATAAAAAGTAAATAGATCGGTTATCCATTTACTTTTGTATAATATCAGCCTTAGTTGTCTATTGTGCCCTAATGCTAATCGCAAAATAATTACTCCATCAAATGAGATATTTTTTCACAATTCTTCTACGACCATAGATGCAACTTGGGAACTTTGAAAATGTTGCAATTTCAGATGCTTATTTAGTTCACTGCATTTCTATAAATTACTATGATCTGCACATAAACACAACTATATAAACTCGCGCCTGTTTCCCATTGGGGTACGGAAAGCTACATAACGCCACCTGCTACGATCCTTAAAAGTAACGAAAACGAAGCAAAAGGTGTAAATATACTCCTTTTGCTCCGTTTTCGTTACTTTTAGCTATGTCTATTGTATTATTCTCTTCCTCTCTATTTTTCGTAGATATAGTAAGGATAAGTATTTATTAGTCACGTATCGTGGTAAAAATACCTAGGTAACAAGTTGGTTGTGGGGCTAGCTACTTGCTTAGGATGTGTCCTGCATAAAGTCAGGAAAATCACTTGATAATCAAATTAAACGTCAACTTAAATTGCCGGAAAATTTGATTTAATCACAATTGTCATTCTTTGACAGTTCTAGGAAGTAGCTATAACTCGGCCACTTGGCGTGTGAATTCAACAAGCAGTTTATTCCGCTTACTGTACTTTTAGGTTCCTATTTAAAGCCACTCGTGGAAGCCATTTATTTTACTGCCCCCAAAATATGATAACGGCCACCCTAATGTTGTCTCTGCTCGGATCACGAAAATGTATTTCTACCTTATAATATCGCTTCACTAATACCTTCAGTACCTACTTATCCACACTTTTAACAGAAAAATAAGCCCACAAAGTAAAAACCTCGAAGGATAAGTTCCCAAATCAGGCCAAACCCACAAGAAAGTTGTGCGATATTAATAGACATTACAACTCTCCGAAGATCAGCATAATATTGACGTCGCTCGGTTCGAGCTCATAGTATTAGACAAAGGTCACAGAACTAACTTTTACTCTAAAACTTGTAGGTAGTTCACTAAGAAAATACGATTGACCTAGTATAGTAGGGTTACCATAACATTAAGACAAGATGATTTAGTGTTAAATTAAAACGAGTTTATGTATTAACGGAGAGCAGTGGTGGCGCAGTGGTAACGGCCGCGACTTACGAGTTGCAGGTCGTAGGTTCGAACCCAGGTAGGTGCTTTACTTTGTGTAAATTATTTGATCCTCACTGCCCTCAAAACGGTGAAGGAAAACATCGTGAGGAAACCGGCATGTCCTAGAGCCAAAAACTTCGAAGACATGTGACATCTACCAACCCGCACTGGGCCCGCGTGGTGGATTACGACCCACTCCCTCTCACAGAGAGGAGGCCTGTGTCCCAGCATCCCAGCAGTGGGAACGGCATAGGCTGATTTTGCATATTATGCATATAAAAACGTTGCTTGAAGTTACAAGACGTTTAATTAGCGGCAAAAATGTATGGTAAACAGTCGCTAATCATGATTTAACTTTAAGTAACGTTCCCAAAATGCTTAATTCGTGTTTAAACAAACAGTTTTACAATACAGTCAAAAAAAAATATTGGTGAAATTTGCGATGAGTCTCACCCGCTTCGCAGGTAATATTATTTTTCTCTCCAGTTTTCCGAAATTCATACTAACCCTACAAAATAAGGGATGTTATCGAAAGAATAGAAGATACTCAGTGGAGTAGTTCAGATAACAGACATTTGTAAGTTTTGCTCGAACACTCAAAGTTTCACTCATTCACTACAGCTTATAAGTTCCCACTTTTTACTCTCCGGGGAAAGCTTTTCCATTTAAACAAGTTATTTTCTTGATTTAAGAAAATTACAAAGAAAGGCAAAGAAATTGATGTATTTTTATTACTAACATACAAGGAACTAATATTTAAGGAAGTTAGAATTGATTTTTCAATCAATAGTTAGGTAATTTGATTAATAAATAGGTAAATAACTGAACTGTAAGGTACTAGTAAGTATTAATATACTTAGGTACTTACCTAAATCTAAAATTCTCAGGAATCCCATACATTTGGCTCAGTAGTCACTTTACATTTAGGCAGCATATAATCGAAATTTTAAGGTTTAGGCTGTTCTAAATAAATCATCATGATGGTTTCTTTTGTGATAGCTGGAGCACGCTGGCACGACGTTGAGGTATTAAGAAAAGCGCCATCTATACAATCACTTAGCGAAACGTTTAAAACACTTTGTTCTGCTACTCGCCGCTAGATGGTAGTAGTGAGCAACATAGATATATAAACGGTTTTTAAGTCTATTACAAAATATGAGTTATTAATGTAACTGCATTAATATTATTACAAAAATTATTACATTTTACAAACGCCAGTTAGTAAGATTTGTTAAAAAACCTTTAAAAATAAAAAGGAAACATTATGCCCTATATTAGTCATCTCGTTACCATGGCAACGCGATGTTTACAATATTTCGTAGCGATTCATTGTCGACGGTAGGTTTAAGTTATGTGTTCATTTTCGTCGAAATGTCCAACAAAATAACCAGTTTTGCTATTCCTAAATGCTCAGTTGATCACCGTTTAAGAAGTCCTAAGGGTTTTACGCATACAAGAGCAAAATACCAAAATAACGCGCCTAAGAAAATACTCACTTCGAAGAAACCGACCGCGGTATGCATTGAGACCAAAAGTTGTTCAAGCGGTGGTGTTAGTGTCAAGAAGTGCACTGTAAAGCCAAAGAAAACAACTAAATCGGATTCAACAGTCACTAAAAAGTGCCAAAACAATGCTGTGGACTACTGCAAGAAGTGTGGTGATGGAGAAGACAACGCTGAACATCGGAAAAACATCGACTCACTTCTCAAGGCAGTGAACGTCAAGTGCGTTAAAAACGATAACAATGTGAAAAATGTCACCAAAAAGATATCAAAACCTGTTCATCAATACTATAAGAATGAAAATTTCTACATTTACGAGGAATCACTCCATGACTTAAACAATGGAAAAACCACTAAAAAAGCTTCCCTAGACACTATCACAGAGGTGCCTGAAATGCGTACAGTTTCTGAAGACTCTATTTTCAGAATATTTTCTGACTCCGAAACTGATTCAGAATCTTATCTAGATCCAAACAGTGATGTTAATATAAAGAATCTTAAAGAATTTCGACAGAAAAACTATTTTGAGTGCCATTCAGCGAAGTCCAGAATCAAAAGTCGAGTCAGCGCCACCAGCTTGCAGGACCACAAATGCGTTTACAGATTTTATCTCAACGAACGTTTATTTCCCGTTCCATTGAATACTGACTACAATAATAAGGTTCGTTGCGTCGAATGTCAGCTGCCAATGGATATCAAAAAGGAAAAATCAGGAGACAAAATAAATGGTACAATTCAAGCCAAAGTTAAACTCAGTTCAGGCGAATCACAAGACATGCTTCTTCTACTCCCTGTAAAAGAGTCTCTTATAATAGAAGAAAGAAGAAAAGAGAATAAGCAGAAAGAAGAATATGTTTACTTTGGAGTGGTAAAACTAACTGCAGATGGCAATTCTATGTTCAACAGAACTTTGCCAGAGAATTCCTTAGCTTTGAAATACCAGAAAGGATATCAGGAATATCAAGATGATGACAGATACAACTATAAAGAGATACAGGACGACGACGTCATAATCATTTAAGTTTACGACTTCAATGGAAAATTCTGGTTGTATATACCAATGTTGCCAATCGCCATTTAAAATTGCTGCCCTGGTTTGAACGAATAAGTTGTTTGTGTGGTGATTTCAAGGATGTTCAAAGGTAGTTATTTTACTATTTACCAAAGGTACATAAATATCTGTACATTATTGATTTCGATTGAAATAAACTTTATGTTCGTTTAAATTATGTATTGCTGTTTATATTATTATTGGCTGCAATGCTACCTACTTACATTTTCATTAGTGTAGTTGCTGTACCTACTTATAAATTTTCATGAAGCCGAAAACCGTGGTAAGTAATTAATGATAACTATAATTTTGTTGGTGTTTGTTGAAAACAATGTTACTTTCCATTCAAATCAACGTGAAAGTTGTGCATTTCAGGTACAGAATTAAAAACAAAAAGAAATTCTCCTAATTTATTTACAATTTGCTTAATTTTTAACCGACTTCAAAAAAAGGAGGAGGTTCTCAATTGGTTTTTTTATGTTTGTTACCTCAGAACTTTCGACTGGGTGAACCGATTTTGATGACTCTTTTATTTGAAAGCTGGTGCTTCCCGTGTGGTCCCATTTCAATTTCATCTAGATCTGATTATTCGTTTCAGAGACAGACAAAGGAACTCTTCAAAAAATAACAGTAAATTAACCGCGATTGCTGCTGTCGCGTAAATATGCATTGTTTTGACCCCAGGGATGAAGAAATTTCGAATTAGTGGGGTAGGTACGTACTATAACTAAAAAGTTAAAAATAAAAACGGCGGTGACAAAAAATTAAAATACATATCCAAAGTCACCGACTTCCGAAATTAAGGTTATTTTTCACTTTGTACTGTTTTTTCGGAAGTCGGTTGTTTTTTTTTTGGTAAGTTTTTTTTTGCTATAAAAACAAGCTTATCACAGTTAGGAATGACTTTAATTTTGTCAGTTCAGCAACATTCATTGCGTTATTTAGGTACGTTGTTGGGCAGACAAATTTTTCTAACGTATGAAGCTATGAATTAGCAATATCCTGCGTTCTTCCTTCTAATTGATAGTGTATTACGCTATTAGAGTGCAGGTGAGCTAATTCCGTCTTATTACAAATCGCAATCTCACTTTAGTTTAAACCTGATCTAAATAAAAATGTAAGGGCTGAGTAACGTAAAAAAATAAGGGGAATCATGTTTATTCATACAAAACACACGTCTTCTTTTCTTGGGGGTAGGCAGAAACTACAAAACGCCACCTGCTACGATTCTTGCATACTCCTTTTGCTTTTGCGTCTATATTCATAATGACGCACGCCGGTTGTGAGTACCTACCCACTACGTAGCTGACCCTTCTGAAAGAACCTTAATTATGTATGTTTTTATCAAGCAAAAAATCGTAACTATTTGATAAAGTTGTTTTCCACGATGGCTAAAAAAACATAAAATTTTCCGATTAAAAATATACCGTTGTTATTGTTCGATGTTGTTAAAATATTACTAGGTAATCAAAAAATTATTATTTTTCTTGAGGTTTTTGTGCTGTAATTTTTTTTTCATTTGTATTGGAATTTAGGGATTTGGGAGGAGGCCTATGTAAATCAGTGGAAGTTTTTCAGGTGAAATGGTGATGTTGATGATGACAATGATGGGGAGGCCTCCCCCAAGCTCATCCACTTCGACCGGTCTTGTGCGTCCCACAGTCAGCGGATTCCTGCTGAATGTGGGAAGAATGTAAACTTAGCAAAATAAATTTGTCGTTGTTCTTTTTTTTCGGCATTTTTAACCTCTACTTTATGAATATTAAATATTAAATCCAGTCACTACAATCTTTTTTATTGATTTTTATAAATAGTCAGTTGCCGGTGGTTATGAAAGGAAGTTAATACTACACTCGGAATATTCTTATAGCCTTCATATTTATTTAACTAGGCAGTGACGTTGGTCTAGTGGTTGTAAGGGCTACTGCTGGACCTGACTTCCTTCGATTCTCAGGTTGGACAGTGTTATTGAGTGTTTCCATCAGGAATTTCTCAGTAGCAGCCCGGATTCTGGATTTGTGCTCGGTTGATGCTAATAGGGTCGCCCCTTATTACATGGGACTTAAACAAAACTAGCGAAATGTGGATGTAGGTATTAGTGGAATATAGGCGTAATGTTATGTTATGTTATTTGCGTTAAAAAGTGGACAGATAAGAAAAGACTAAGAAATGTGGGTATACTGTACTTGGTGACCTATATTTATGAGAGCAGATTGATGCTTCCCATCACATGAGGATAAAGAGCAGCAAAACCAAGTTAATTAATTCGTTTAAAACAAATTAGGCCGAATTTCACCAAACTTATACCTAGAATAAGTCTTCTCCTTAGAATTTGAATTTTTGACAGATTTTCCATATTGGAAATGTCAGACGTAAATTTTATTCTGCGGATAAAAGATATCTGACTTTGGTAAAATCAGCCCGTAATGATCTAAACATTACTTCTGTCAATCCAGAAAGTTATCATGACAAAAAAAAAGTTTGCTAATTTGCTGGCGCAGCTTGCATTCACGTTTTGAAATAAGATTTGCATACGTGTCATAGTAACTAAGTGGTAGATTACTGAAATATTTTGATACCCTATCTCTCCGTAATATTTCGCTAAATAAAACGTTGACAACTTGATGAAATCCTTTATTTGTCTTTAAATCCATCTACTACGGAAAATTACAACAAATAGGAGACGTAATTTGAGAAGCAATCTTATTTCGCAACGATTCCCGCCTTCAAGAATAAATATGGCAGCTTATTCGCGCGCGCCTCAGTCACAACGCATGCGCGAACACTGTCACTTTCGTTCGAAAACCGTGAATGTGTTTCAGAAAGTGAAAAAAAATAAATGAACAAAATGTTTGATTCCTTGCTTCTTGTGGTTTTTTTAACGAGTTTCGTGAATGCTGAGAATAGCTTGCGTAAGTTTTTTTTTTAATAATATTTTTGTTTGTTGGTTATTATGTAGGTATTCGGTAATGCTGTTCGAAGTTTTGAAAGGTTGACTATGAAGTTGTGTAGGTACATTGCCTGTGCTCGTCACAGTCCTAATAAAGTTGGCAGTTTAATTGGTTTAAAATGGTGGTGTGGTTCTTTTGCGATATTAACAAAATAATTATGAAAAATTGTAGTCTCTGCCTACCCCCTTGGGAAGGCATACGTTTATGTATTTAAGTACGTCGGTAGATGAAAAATGCGTTTGTGCTTAAAAAAACTTAAGAAGTTATGGAGTTTTAACCCCTTTATGAGAATGATCGAACAAATCGTTTAAAAGTATTAACAGTCACTTTCATTTTCGCCTTTTTGATTCGAAACAAAAAAGCACAAGCACTATCACTTTTTTGGTTTACCCTACATTCCCTGATGAACTACAAAAATATGATACAATCGCTAATTGGTTCCGGTGACTAGGTGGGTAACTAGGCATTTACCTACTTTGCGATAGTGTGGATCAAATGTTTGAGGTATTTAGGTAGTTAGCAGACCTAAAAAATAGAAAATAAATAATAGACAAAAAAGTCTAAAAACACGCTTTAGAACACAACCATAAAGCAGAAAATAATTTCAAAAAAGCGTGGGGTGCTTTGTGAGGTATTTTTATAATCAATTAATATCAAGCACCCACGCTTTTTTTAAATTATTTTCTGCTTTTTTAGTTGCATTTTTAAAGCGTGTTTTTTAGATTTTTTATATATTATTTATTCTTCCACACTGCTCTATTAGTCGTCATCTCCGTAGTCATCCCCTTTCTGCCTATATCATCGAAGTTTCGAATACCTTTTACAATTAAAGATATTAAATGAAAGTTTTTAATTAATAATATTAATTTAATAACACACGTTTTTTCAGTTATTATTCGCGATACATTGATTTGGAGTAAGGAAACGCTTGTGATAGGAGACTCCAAAATAATAATTTAATTACGAAGAGAAAATTCAACTTCCTGTTTCTCAAAATGGGAACGGCAGATAAATAATTGATACACGTCATTGCTTAATTGCATACTACTTATTTGTCATTTAAATCGTTTTCCAAAACAGGACTTATACAAAAATAATGCGTATCTCAATGCCTCCTGTGAGAATTGAACTCACGACCCCTGGTTTACGAGACCAGTGCTCTACCACTGAGCTAAGGAGGCGATATTTACATACAATTAGATGTGGGACCCCTTTAGAAGAATAACTAGGTACATGTTAAAAGTTAAACTAATAATTACCACAGTCAAACTATTTATATGTATCTATCTATAAATATTAAAACTTAAAATTCACATTTCCTGTCCGTCGGTGTGACTGCGTCATTTTTCTAAACTCTGCAACGGATAATCCGATGTTGTTTTCACCATTATTTAGAACATTTATTTCGAAAGGTTTATGTGTAATTTTGATACATTAATATTACACTTAAGTACCTATAATAATATCTCTTAAGTACATAAAATAAAGAAATATCAATGTTTTGCCAACTCGTAAAAACCGTGTGAAGTATGGGCGGGTCGCTTGTACCATTTATAAAACAGTCAGTCAACGCACCTATTTTTATTACGTCATCAATAATATGAAGTTAGATTCACACTTTTTTTAGAACAACCATATAGTACCAATAATCACAATATTTTTCTAAACATTGCATACCTACAAACAATTAGTCAACACAAGCGTTGCAGCTAAGTTATTCTGCTATGCTATACGAAAACATCCCAAGTTAGCATACTACGTCTCGGGACAAAAAAGAATCGAGAATTGGGATCACTTTAGCCGAAAAACGTCCAATGCTAGACATAGGGCCTCCCCCAAGCATCGCCACTTCGACTGATTCTGTGCTTCTCGAATCCAGCGGATTCCTGCGGCGTTCACCAGGTCATCAGTCCACCTTGCGGCAGGCCTTCCAACGCCACGTCTCTTAATACGTAGTTTCCACTCCAGAACCTTTCTACTCCATTGTCCATCTGTTCTGCGAGCAATGTAGCTTGCCCACTGCCATTTAAGTTTGCCAATTTTTTGGGCTATGTCGGTTACCTTGGTTTTCGACCCTCGGATCTCTTTCTCTCTATTGCCCTTTGGGTGACTTTCAGCCTTCCTATGATCCCCATTGTGAAAGACCACATACTGGCTTATTATGTACCTACTGATTTTGAACGTAGTCATTATCAAAACTGATGTGCCTTAATAATAAATAAATAAAACAAGATCGTTTAAACTACTACAAGGATCTTTTGGCGGCTAAATGACATTGACAGGGGGCGTTGTATACATTTTGTAAGTCGATCATCGAAATTAAATAGACAAAACAAGATGGCGGCTTTAGTGGCCCATGTATTGTGTCATTGAACGACCCTTGACATTGACAGATCGCTTTTAATATTGACATTTTTTTATTACAGATCATTTCTGTAAAAATGGATTATGAGGAAAGTCAAAGGCTTATTCATGTCGTAAGGCAATAAACATTACCTCAAGGGGTTAAAAATTAAATAAAGATATTTTTATTATTATTTAAGATCTTCAACAAAAGTTAAACACAATACATGACATAAAGTAGGGGCACTAACAATCAGTAGGTAGGTACTTATTTAATATTCATTCGAAAAATGTGGGTAGCACAATTTGAAACATAAAAAAATTTAAGCGATTAACTCACCATAATCAGCCTAAAATGTTCCCCCTGGAGGGGACACAGGCATCCTCTCTGTGAGAGAGCGTGGGCTGTAATCCACCACGTGGTCTTTGCGGGTCGGTGGATGTCACATGTCCTCGATTTTTGGTTTAAGTCATGCCGGTTTCCGACGATGCTTTTCTTCACCTTTTGAGAGCAGGGGCGATGAAATAATTTACGCAAAGAAAAGTGTCTGCCTGGGTGCGACCCTACGACCTACAACTCGTTAGTCGCGGCCGTTTCCACCACTGCACTCATCGTTTAACTTAGCAAAAATAAAATTACGAGTTTTACGATTACATGATAACAATGAATTTTCCAAAATACACGAAAAAATCGAAAAAGGCAACAGAAAATATGTAGTTAAAAATGAATAAAAGAAGCATAAAACAAATGCCTCCTGTGAGGATTGAACTCACGACCCCTGGTTTACGAGACCAGTGCTCTACCACTGAGCTAAAGAGGCGATAGCTACACCTGCCGAGATCCGCACCCCTATTGGAAGGACTCACTTTACATACATAGCTGATATTCAGACGCATCTCGTTACAATCGAGAAACTGATACCAGTGGGTCTAAAAAGGCCACTTTGGCAGAATCATAATATGATCATATTATGAATCATATTTAAAATCGTGAAATTGTCACAAACTGACAATTCATTATATTATCTGCGTTGACAGCAACCGATTCATCTATTTGACAGTTTTGTATGGAAATTCGTAAAATGGCCACCAAATTATGAATTGCTTTATTAAAGTAAAATGTCAAATATCATAATCATAGGGCAATTCAGGAAATGAATCACTTTTAGAGGAATTGCTTAATGTGGCCTTTTTAGAGCCGCAGTTGTTCCTTATTTATGAAATAGTGACATGTGTATTTATAGTGTTATGGTAACTATTTAATATTAATAAACATTATTATTAGTCGACAATTGCAATAAACAACTTACCTGTTCGCCAATAAGACCAATTTTAGACGAAACGGTTTGTTTTCTTGATATTAGTAGCTTTTCTAGTAAATTGGGTAGGATAATGAGGTAATTTATCATTTTGTTGTCGTCATCAAAATCATTTTCCTAGAACAAGTTATCAAAACATCTGTCTCCATGTTTATTAGGCAGGTAAATAAATAGATTTATTGCTAAATAATAATGATTTGTTCTACACAGAAGATCTCCACTGCTGGATACAAGCCAAAGATGTGAAAGTCCTACTTAGTGCAATGCATAAATGAATCATCAAATAAAGACAGATTTTTAATGAACATCCACCAGTTTCCGCCAGTTACGTTTAAGTTCCATATAGGTAATGGGGGTGCCATAAAAGGCCTTTGGAAGCCAGCCGTGAGAACATTACAGGCTGATGATGTTCATGTATGTTTTCCTTGACGGCTTCTAAATGTTTATGATAAAATGATTAATGATTCTGCAAGTACGTTTATACAAATATTTTTATACGTCAAACATCACGCACAACGGACCGAATGCAGAGTGTGGAAAAGGGAATTCCGTCATTATCATGGTCATCATCATACGTCAAACATATTTTTTAAACTAGAGGAGGTCGGCGTTTCCTATCTGACTACTCTAAGAAGAAAGGCCGAAACAAACTCAGAGGACACAATATCTTTTATAGTCCAGACATACTCTTGGGCAGATCATGTGAAGACCATCAAATCTGTTTAATAGGATCTAAATCACAATTCAGTGTCATTACTCGCCTTGTAAACTTGATGAGCAGTTTTATTTTAAGATTTTTATTGCCCTACTACTACCAAAAATTCGGAGACATGTGACATCTACCAGCCCGCACAGGTCCGGCCACATGGTAGATTACAGCCCATTCCCTCTTGAAGATAGGAGACCTGTTTTCTAGCAGTGGGAACATTATAGGTTAATTAAGTGATTCCCCTTAGTTTTTCATCATTAAAATTCGAGAATATCATTGGCAAGAACTTTAATTAGTGAGTGTACTACTCATATCATCAGCTGCCTACCCCTTTGTCCAACTATTTTGTGGTCGGCTTGCACTCCAATGAGATGCAGCTGAATTCCAGTTTCTTACATGGAGCTACTGCCTATTATTACCTCCACAGTCCAATCATTAGGTAACTCGAAACCCCTTGGTTAGACTGGTTGTTAGCTTTCGGTATTCAGACGACCTGTAACGACTGTCATTGATCCACAAATACCAGCTAAGACCAACGGCTTTGCGTGCCTTCCGAGTCTCGGAGGGGTCTTATTTGGTCTGCCAACCATGTCAGACTTCACAAACACCTCTACAAACCCTTATAATTGTTTTTCATTAATTTCCAATAACTACTATAAAAAACTTTCTTTCCCCACTAGAACTTAACTATAATCAAATTGCAGAGTAAACGATCTAATACAACTGCACACATAACTAGCATTATTAAATAGTGTATACTTACGTCGGCGATCATGTAATAACGCCATGTTTCCGTGTTGCGGCGCCTGCGCAGCTGCGGTGCACCGCTGTTCGGTAAACGCCGGGATTTGCTTTCACTAGATAAATAGAAGCCCTGGCTTTGGGTAAGTGTATTAATATATAATGGTCAGTGGCTGACCATTGGAAAGTCATAATGACGCCATTATATTAGTAGATTAACAAACTTGTCAAAATCAACAATTATGAAATCAATAATAGACCATTCTGACACTATTGTAATGTCAGACTTGAGGCCCTGGTGTCATGTTACTCAATAGCTGGGTTGTGGATGTCAGAAAGGCAGTCGCTATATGTAATATTCTGGTATATAGCTGCACAGCTAGACTGGAAGCCGACCCGAACATAGTTGGGAAAAGGCTAGGCAGATGATGATCGCCTCTAGTGAAGGGTTTTACATAAGTGCACCCCAAACCACTTTATTTGGATTGGTCGTAAATAACAACAGCCGAAGTCAAGTGGATTGATGACACCTTTCTACTTAATGTTACGGATAACAAACAGCGATCAATCAGCAAAGCGTTGTATGGCAAATGTCACCGTGCATTAATTATTTTTGTGTGGGTCATTGGATGGCTTGTGATTAGCATTGAGTGTTTATGGGTTGATGACTTAATAAGTTAATCGGTGTTTTGATGACTACTTTTTTTTTGGGAGAATAGAGATGTGCCTTGTAAGAATAAATTATAATTTAAAAAAAACTATTATTTGTTTTTGGCTTTTTAGTTCGATTGACCGCTAAAGGGATTTTTTGTCAGAATAGCTGGGAATTAGTAATTTGCGCGCTTCTTTGGATGTGGTAGCAGTTACTCAAGCTACCTCTCTGAAAATTTTTGAAGTGGGTGAAATCGAAATCGCGTTCAAAGATTCCGTTATACCTATACATAGATAGATAGATACTGATGAAGCTAATAAAAGCGTGTTAAAAACATGTAAAATCATCAATTTTTCAAAAGTTAAAAGTTTTCTGATTTCTAAGAAAACAATCGCGAATGATCCAGGTATGTAAAAATAGTTTGAGAGCGCTTAAAGAGCCTTGCTTTAGAGGCTTCCAAGGATCACATTGATTTTTCCCTTTCTTTATCACCTACCGGCCAAAAGCGTTAATATTCGACTTCCTCAATTAAGGCCCCAGTGTGGTCTACAGTCACATAAAACCAATAACTGCGGGGTCAATACAATAGGTGCCCAAGGTCGCGCCGATGCCCACACGCATACCAATGAGGTTGGAGCCGATACAATGCAACTATTTACATGCAGTGGTCACCGCGCTGCATGCCTTGACCTGTACTAACGAGGTGTAGAAGGATTTTTGGGCATAGATGTTGGTTTTAATTGGAAAAATGTTTACAGTATGATACATACCAAGACACCTCCGTGCCTCGGAAAGCATGATTGATGGGAAACAAGTTTATTCTGTAAGTGACTTAAAAGTTTCTGAAAGTTGGTTTTACGTGCCTTCCGAAGCACAGAGAGGTATGTAAAGATGGTCACCCATCCACGGACCAACCGCGGCAAAAGTAGCTTAACCTGATCGATCGACCCCTCACAAGCCACAAGATTCGAAAGCCACTACAGCTTAAAAATACAACTACAACCACCACAAATAATCTTGCAATGACACCATACATTTTCTGGACTGTAAGCAGTAATAACTGATCCTCTCGATTTGCATGTGACTAAGTGTGTGTCTGTATGTGTCAAGGATGCTGTTGTCATGATGTCAGGTCATTATCGTAAGCATCTGTCGTCAGTCCCGCTTGACAAGTCAGGCTGTACCTACATCTTAGCCTCGACCGAAAAATGTAAACGTTTTGTCGTTTAAACCAAAAATTATGGCTTCATTTGGTTGAGTGCCTAGGTAGGTACTTATAATAATAATGAAAGTATTGAATGCTATATCAGAGAGATACTGAAGAGGTATTTTGAAACATGACTTGACAGACCATCTTCTCATGTCATAAGATGACGCCGAAACTAGACTCAAAACAGTACATAGCCTTATTGAAATAGTATACTTAGTAGTTTAGTTGTTTTTTTTTTTTGGGTGGGAAACCATCAAATAACTTCTCCCGCTCTGGGTGGAGTAGGAGGGCGTGTCAAACTTTTACTGAGTAAAACCCACCCGTGTTCCCTCAGTTGCCTGTGTGCCAGGGGCCGCGGATCTCTTGATCAATGGTGGCCCAGTGCTAACGGCCACGACTTACAAATTGCAGGTTCGAACTACTTAGTGTAAATTATTTCTTCACCACTGCTCTCAAAACAGATATAATATAACACTGGATATAATATATTAAGTATGTGAATAATAAAAGCTTTTTCCAGAAAAAAAATGACTTAACTGACCGAAAAATAACTTTAATTTCGGAAATCGGTGACTTTGGCTATGCATTTTGTTTAATTTCTTGTCACCGCCTTCCGAAATTAAAGTAAGTTTTCACTTTGTAGTGTTTTCCGGCAGTCTTTATTATTTATGGAAAAAGTTTTAATTTTCATTTTTTAGTTATAATACCTACCCCACACTAATTCGAAATTTCATTATCCTTACGGTCAAAACAATGCAGATTTATGTGATAGCATCAATCGCGGTTGATTTGCTGTCATTTTTTGAAGAGTTCCGTTGTCTGTCTCTGATACGCATCGTTTCAGATGCATATGAAATTTAAATGGAACCATTTCGGAATAAACCCCTTTCGAATTTTGCAAATCCGTCTATATATATGACGGAGTTATGCCCGAACATATTTAAAAAAAATATAGGTACATACATATTTAAATAAACATGTCGAATTGACAACCTCCTTCTTTTTGAAGTCGGTTAAAAGGAAAGAAAACCCATTCAATTATTAAAAAAACAACCATTTAAATTGCTTAAATAAGCATAATTAAAAAAGCTACGGTGAAGGAATGTTATAGCATCACATAATTAAGAGTTGAAATTAATGACCCGGCAGAAATATCTCTCAGCTGCAACCACCACAATCTTGAACCAGTACAAAAGTAACATGCAATAATATCTATATTTGTCTGTTTGTCAACGGTTGCTCAAAGCTCATGAGTGGCTCCGAAGGTCGACGAGCGCCTCTGTCACAACCACCTGCTTTTACCAATATAGCTGCGAAATCACTCGCAATGGCCAACGATATGGTTTCATATTATTGGTTTCTAAACTGGAGACGAGGCAGTTTGGTAATGCCTGTGATCATCTTGCATCTTGTTATTTTGGCTTTTCAGTATATTTAACAAATGCATTAATTTCTATTAGCGACTTACATGAAGTGAATTTATTTGTGGGCGAATCGACAACTCCAAAAATATAAGGCAATTGGCGTCTGGAATTTATTGCAGTGTCCTTTTTTCGTTGCTTTATTACATAAAATTCAAATCGTGCCAATTGACTAATACGTATTTCTGGAGTTGTCTATTCGCCCACAAATAAATTAACTTCGTGCGAGTCGGCTATAGAAAATAGTATATATTACTTAACAGTGACGATTCGCTCCTTTCATTTGGGTAAATTTGTGCGAATAGACTAATAAGCCGTTATGTTAGGAGCGTCCTCTTTGCCACTTGATGAATGAATGATATGAATGATGAATTGATGACTGATGATTATAAATACCTATAATTCTGTACGAAGGTTGTCTCGTATTTATGTATACTTATCTTATTTTTTTGTAATAAATGTGGGTATATTTAATTATTTTTCTCTTCATATTCTCACACACTAAGTAAGTATAAATAATGTATCATTCCCAAGACTGACAAACGGTGAATTCATATTATTTAGTTGTGGTACATACCAATTACAACAAGCAAGATCATACTATGGAGAACATAACATAAGGAATGACGGTTCTTCTACAATTGAAGTAAGCACGGCGAGAGCCAGCAACCTGCTGGAAGGAGTACCCGTGACAGGCAATTGCACACTTTTAAGAGGAAACATAAAAGCAACAGTCAAAAGGTTCACAGATCTGCTGGATATTTCATTTTAATAAATAAGCGGTACCTTTTTACTCAAATCTTAAACCATGTTACACCTCTATCTTACTGTGTGTACATAAATTATAAAATAAGGTTTGTACAAAACAAAGATATTTAAATAATGTAATGTTTTTGGTACACACGGCTACACATCGAGCTATACATTTCCAGTATTTGCTGATCTCGCAATTTTATAGGATTTCCGTACAGTGAGGGATCAGCGTAAACAGGAAATGTATAGCCAATGTGTAGCTGTGTGTACAAAGCACGCCCACTCGACAACTTGTTTTTTTTTTAAACTACGTATCGAGAGGTTTCCTATCTGATTGGTCTGAGAAAAAACACCGAAATAAACTCAGAAGTCACCGTCTCTTTTAAAGTTCAGACACTGTCTCGGTCAGATCATGTGAGGATCATGCAGATTGGAATTGCTATCGCTTATAAGTAAAAATTTTAATGAATTGTAATTTGTTTTTCTCTCAAAATCTTTTAAGCTAAGCACACGCTTTGATAAGTGGTGTGGCTTAGGTATGGGACTGATTTTAAGATTAATCAACTTTAAGTAAGTGTGTTTTGTACTTAGTTAGGTACTACTTACTTACTTAATACTAATTGGATGATTGTGGCGAGAATGGCTCACCACGTAATCTTCACCGAGACACTTTTATATCTCTGGAATCTCTTCATGACTATTTTCGAAATTTGGTATAGCGTCACGACAATTTTTTGACTGTTTTTTGGAATAGAAACTAAGTCGATATTCCCAGCCGTTTGCTTGCACTGAGGTGAGGATTGTGTGGAGACATTCACCCCACAATCCTCACCAACAAATAGCTTTAAAACTTCGGAATCATAATGCGACTATTTTTTTAACCTTGGTGACTATTTTTGATTATTTATTGAAAATTTTTTGGCGTTCTCAAAATTGATTTTCATTAAGTTTTCAAAGGTAAGGATTTTGTGTGGTAAGGACTCCTCGTTCTGTGGGGAGCAGGCGTGAGGGTATGTATGCTGTAGTAGGTAATGAAATGAAATGTTTATTTATGTAAGTAGATCTTTTATACACTTTTACACGTCAATATTTTGTTGGTCAATATTTTAAAAACTAGATGACGCCGGCATTTCCTAGCTGACTGTTCCCTGAAAAAAAAAGCCGAAACAAACTCAGAGGTCAAGTCCAAACATTATTTTATTTGAATTTTATGTCGGTCTAACTATGCGGGGCCATGTCTGGAAGGGCATAGGTGCTTACAAGATAGTTTGGTACGTATTAAGTTAGGGTATATTTTTTTCGAAATCTTTCGAACAACCTGCGCCCCTGGCAGGCATCGGCCCTTGCGGACCCATCAGTTGGTGCTGACATCTCTTTGAGGCGCGCGTGGAACACAACGCGACGTCGACCCGGGCTTGGTCCTTACCGAACAGCGAGCTACCCATTACTCCCCGTCCGCAAGCCTGCGCCTACGGTGGCCGGGAATCAGCCTGGGATTCCCGACGCCCAGGGCGTCTCCTGCGGCGGCTAGGGCCGTGAGGGCGCATGTACTGCCTCTTAGGTTAGTTGCCTCCCCTTTCACTTTCCAAACCACTATGTAAGCCTTTACATAGTGGTTTGGAAAGTGAAAGGGGAGGCACTTACCCAAAAGTGGGAAGCCGACTGGGTAGGTAGGTAAAACATATTTTTAATGAATATACATAAATTAATTTTTAATTATACTTTTATATTTATTTTATGTTGTTTTTTCTGGAATCTTTATTAGTCAAGTTTCTCGAATCCCTTTAGTTAAAAAAAAAACAATGAAAGAAAGTTGGTATACTCACTACTATTTGTTTTAAAACACATTAATTTTGAATGAATATCGAATCATAATGAATGCGTCTACCGTTTCGTGTTAACGACCATGTTTGGCCGCAAACACGCGACCACGCGACCAGCCTTGGCCTTTCTACAGGTTGTTGTGCTTACAAATAAGTTACTCAGCGGAAAATTTGTGTTACGCCAATGTTACGTACTAGTTACGATCGCCCGCCAATTATAGGGTTCGCAAAATAATCTATTTCAATTGATTCATCTTTGTTTAAATTATTAAAATAGTCTGTTGCAAAATAACAGTAGAAGAAACTAAAGGTCGTTTATTCGATCGATTCGATCGTACATTCGAACGAATACGAGTGTTCAAAAAATACAATTTGGTAATTAGCCCTAAGATATTTTTATCTTCCGTCATTCCGGAGCATATGCCCGGAAGTTTGTTTATAAGTTACTGCTACACAAAAATCTACTACTTCATTGAAAAAGATACTTATTTCTTTTTTTTTTTCAGATCTTTTTCTTTTTGCAGAAAAGGCATTTGAATGCAGGAAATCAAACCTAGCATGAATCTTACGTTCACAACTCGTTGTTACATAAAATAACTAGGTAACTGAAATGGCTAGCCCTGCTTAGATAACAGAAGGTAAAGTTATGTATTTAAATTCCAAACACGGCGCGGTACTGTAAGGAAAAGTTAGATGACTTCAGCTGGTAACTTGGAATGGCCGGTATAAATACAACACGTTGTAGATGGATAAATACAGATGGATTTGGATTTAACATACAATCATTAATTCCTATATCGTTAGTTAAAACTATACCTATCGAGGGAACGTGGCAAATGTTATATAGTGTTATGTCATGTCACAATTAAGTCTTTTAATTTGGTGCCAACTTATGTGTTTAATTTTTATTTAAATGTACATTAAGAAATCTTAAATACAATATAAATCTAACACTAAAATATATATATTATGTACAAGTATATAAAGGAAAAAAAGATAGAAAAGAGCTCACTGGGCATCTAAAAATTCGTCCGCATTGCTGTCAGTGGGAAATGTACCCAAAAGACTGGCAGTGTTGCCACGTTGGATGGCAATGCTGATTCTTTAACCTAAAAATAGGCCAGTCATATGGACAACGGAAGAGTTGACCAACCGCTTAGCGATGTCCCGAAATACTCGGATCATGGCCCTACTGTTTCAACCCCAACTGTATTGAAAATATAAAAATATGGTATTGTTTCCAGTTTAAAAAGGACATGATTCGAAACTTATAATGAGATCATTTTGTCTAAAGTTCTCTCCATGTAATCTCTGTCCAAAACACACACCCTGTACACAAACACCTAGCATATAATCCATACATTTTACAGCTCAATTATTTCGCGAGCAGTTGCCGATTGCCGTTGCAGGCTACTGTCAGTTGCAGTTACTACGACTGGTTGCACAACTAACCATCGGAGGCTGCATTTCGTATGCCAGATGACACGAATTGCGTCCACAATGTAGAAACGTTATAGAAGTTCAATTTGGTAGAAATAATTTTATGAATCGTCCTAATACTTCTGGCTAATTAATAATAGCCTTAGGGTCGATTGACCAGGTTAAGCTACGCTTGCCGCGGTTGGTCCGTGGATGGGTGACCAACTGAAAAATACCAAATCCTTCCGTGCCTCGAAAACCACGTTAGGCTGTTGGGCCGGGCTGTCATTCGTGAATCTTTGACAGTCGTTACGCCTCAGTCTAAGAACCATTCTTACCAAGGGGTATCATATTACCCAGTAACTGGATTGTGGAGGTCAGATACGCAACCACTGAATGTAAAGTACTGGTAACTAGCTGAATCCGGTTTGTTTTGAAGCCGACCCCAACATCGTTGGAAAAAGGCTAGCCAGATCATATAGGAATGTCACATAAAGACTCCAGAGAGACTAATCATGGTACAGTAGGGAGACCAAAGTGGTTCACAAGCCACATACCAATACTCGCTTCTCAAAAAAGCCCAGTTTTTTATTATTTATTTATTAATAGGAGAACCAACAGCTATAATAGGTGGAACAATCTGTTTCTCAAAATAGAACATCACTGTGCGATGGTTACAGACTTCTGCCATAAAAGGCATCTAATGTGATGGAAATGGAACACAATGCTCCCTTTGCATGTCCAGTAAGGTACAATATAAACGGACGGTGAATATGTACGTGCTTGTAACGGTGTGACCTTCTCACAGCCTCATTCTTTACTGCATACGTAGGTAATCGTTCATTCAAAATCAAAAGTAATTTATTCAAACTAGGCTGAGAGTCAGCACTTTTGAAACGTCAAAATTACATAAGACAGTCCACCAGAAATGCCCGATCTTCACCAGTTCATCTTCATTCGTTTGAGAGTTATGTTCGAGCCGTAGAAAGAGTGAAAGTCTCCGGTATTCATTGTCATGGTGAATAACCTGACAGACATACAAACGCGGATTCTGAAAGAGTTGAAGAATCCAGACAGTTTGTCTGACTTGACGGGGTCTCCTTGTAATAGATTGTATCGTTAATCTTGTTATTGCAATCGCGACTGCTGAGCGTGGGGTTCTTGCTTGGGTCTTTGGATCAGGCAAATTGTTATAGGGTTTTTTGAAGTCCCTAATTTATCAATGGCAAAAGGGTCGTCTCCAATTACGTACCAATTCCTTTGCACCACCTCTTCTAGGTATTAAGCGTACTAGCGTGTAATTATAATGTCATGTTTGTTGCAGCCTCGATGGCCTAGTGGTCTTAAGCGCTATTAATGAGCATGAGGTCCTGGGTTCCATTCCCAGGTTGGGAAAAAAATTATTGGGCTTTTCTATCTGGAATTTCTCTTTAGCAGCCCGGAGTCTGGATCTGTTCTCGGTTGATGGCAATGGGCTGGCCCCCACTATAACTGGCGAAATAGGGGTGTAAACCTCTTACCAACCCTTCGCGAAATACGGCGCGATGTTATGTATGTTTGATAGAGATTAATGAAAGCCAAATGACAGGCATTCCATGTAGAATTCCAAAATGTGCAAATCTTTGCCACATTTGCACTACACTTACCTTCATTAAACTCACCTTGACACACAGTTTACTCACAATTCTTCAAAATACTGGACAAACTAGTATTTCTGCACTTTGCCGGTGTATTGTCACATCTGCACGCCATCAATTTGTTACAAGGTCGGCACAGGCGTCGGAGTAGTTGCCAAACAATATGTAGCCGGCAGAATTATTCCATAATCGTTGGGTAACGTCTATAAATAAATATTTCCATACTATAAATGGATGGAGGAAATTTACTTTCTGCCAAGGATAGTAATGGAAGTGTTGTGGGGCGGAGAAATAAATTTAACTATTAATTGGCTGAGCTTATGGTTTATATGTTTGTAGTAAAGCCCTTTGAGTGGCACAATCAGCCTATATCGTTCCCACTGCTGGACAACAGGCCTCCATCTGAGAGGGAGTTGGCCGTAATCTGCCGCGTGGGCCCAGTGCGGGTTGGTAGATGTAATATGTCTTCAAATGTTTGGTTCTAGTACATACTGGTTTCCTCACGATGTTTTTCTTCACCAATTTGAGATAAATAATTTACACAAAGTAAAGTGCTTGTCTGGGTTCGAACTCACGACCTTACAACTAGTAAGTAGCGGTTGTTACCACTGGCCCACCACGGCTCTCATTGCTGCCTTTGTGTGTACTGGTGTGTAAAATAAGACACCGCCTTCGGTAACAAGCGACTTTGTTGGACTGCCCTTAGCAGCGTACGCTTACGATACGCAGGTCGCACATCTATAACTTCAGCTTACTGCTAACTAACCTAACGTCCCTCCTCCATATATTCTAAACTAAACCGTTTCCACTAGAAGAATTTCCGATAATTGGCTCGAGCAATATTCCTTAATTTTGGACGAACTTCCGTATCGGTTCGGAGATCAGGCTTAGGATTAGCTGCCTCAGGTACCAGCTCAGCTGCTGGCTCCCTGTTTACTTCTCGGAGTTCTGAGCTTGCCTCGCTCCATGGTGATAGTTGTTACTGAATACAATGCAATACAGAAGTGTTCATAGATATAATTTATATTTCTATGGAAATGTTGCAGTTGGCAATTGGGTAAAGGTGATTTTCGCAGTTCTATCATTTTAATACTGCGCCGATCAATTCATCTTCACGATAAAAGGTTAAAAGCCGCACATATTTGATTTTTAAGTTTTTAAGCCCTGGCTGGAAGCCTTTACTTATCGAGGCAGCCACAGGCAAGTCCAGATAAATTAAGCAGCCGACAACTTCTTAGGTTGAGCTGCGAGATATCATCCCCCAAAAAACATGTTTGATTAGAAATTTAACAAATTATTTATTTCTTTGATTACAGCTGAAGATTTCACAAAATGCAGACAAAAGGATTTAAAACTGAACGAATGCCTCAAAATGGCTGTTCCAGACGCACTCAGAAGGATGAAAAAGGGTAAGCAACTAACATTAGCCAACATGAGATGTTGAAGTTTCTGACAACTTTTATGCAGAAAATTTGAAATTCCATAGATAGATCTAGAATTATTAGTGCTTGTCATTTTTGAGTATGATTTCGCCATAATGGACACGCGACTGATTAAATGCATGGCCTCTTCTGCTCGGTAGCCCGCCCACCACAGAAGCAGTCAACGCTACGGTGTTTGGGAGAAGTATAGGCTTCTCCTCTTCGAAAATCGTTCACTGCTGGACCCATGTCCAGGACCCACGTTTTTCGGCTGGAATGATGATGATAATGAAGTCTTGATTCATGTACAAGAGAAGTTAAACAATGAAAACCTCTGCGCAACTGTTCTACTCAATCTAGTGACTCCATTTTAGGCTAGCTTGCAGTATTCATTGTATTTCGCACAAATATTCATTCATGCAAAGTTGCACAAAACAATTGACAAGCACACTGTTACGAGTTTGATGACTTAACAGTTTAACTAGTAATTTGTGAACAACGCACGTGCTTTTCGCATTTTTTTAAACAGCCTTCCGCATTTCTGTTTATGGGACACACGATTTTGACGGGCCCGAGTTCGATTGATATGCGGTTGAATTGGTTTTTTTAAGAGGGTTAAAAGGCTGTTAAGGCTTTTAATACTGCCCTCGTTTCAGTTCGTGATTAAGTTTAAGAAAGTCAATATTCCTCAATAAATGGGTAGCAGGAAAGTTTTACCAGTCATGATGTTTAGCAGCCATTTTAATTTATCCAAAAATTGAATCTGAAGAAGGATAGTGGACATTAATTTAAAGAAAATTCATCATATTAAATCTGTTGTCAGAAAAAAACATGATGACTGCCTGTGGTATCTGGCCAACCGATCATATTTAGGAAGATCTACCGAAGATCGTGGGTAAGACGTGTATAGACCAGGGACATGGCACAAATGGAGGCCTATAACAAGGCAGCCAATGACGATGAGGATGGTATCACTGACATATCTGGCAAACTGAGGGTCTATCTTTCCCATATCTTTGGACACGGTCCAAGGAGTTCGTAGCGCATTCTTCTCCCTCCATAAGAACCTACTACGCTTTAGAATGGTCAACTACCTTCATCTTTCTAAATGACTAACTCCTATGATAATTCATAACTGCCGCCGTGTTTAACTGAAATAAATGCTTTGAGTTTGAGTCTATGCTTATAATTCCAGGAATCCCGTCACTATCAGTTCCTGAGATGGAGCCTCTCCACGTGAACAGCATCAACGTGGACTCCGGCTCCGGGCCGGTCGTCATCACGCAGATGTACAGGAACATCAAACTGCATGGGCTGACCGACTCCGTGCTCACATTGTACAAGTAAGTTAGATAAATGGATATTTAGGTAATCGAATCCAAAAAACATCCCGTTTTAAATTCCTAAAAATGTAAATGGACACTATTATAAAATCTTTTTGTGTACCAAATTCACATTTCGTTGTCCTAAAATACACAGTCTAGGTAAACTTCTTAGGATATCCTATTCTGTAAGGACAATTTATGTGTATACCTACGCATCTAGCCTTGATTGGAGCAGAGATAGTCCAGAATAAGTATTTTTGATTACTTTAACTAACTTTTTGTTTGCAGCACCACCATTGTGTGGGTTTGGAAAGAAGTGTTTTTATAATTATGTTGTGTGAGAAATGCACTTTGAAATTACAATGGTTTTTTCTGAAAAAAAAAGCCTAATCTGTTATTGGTATCTTTTCTAGGGCTGATCTCAGAAACTACAGACTCAGGACGGACTCGATCACGCCCAAAATGGAGTTCATAGCAGATTACATCATGAGGGGCAGGATACTGCTGCTGCCAATTCAGGGAAAAGGCATCGCTAATATCACGATGGGTGAGTATGGCGCCATCTAGTGGATAGTGGCAACACTAATAAATTAACGCCATCTAGTAGGGAGTAGAAGAACTAATAAATGAACGCCATCTAGCTCAGTACTTTTAGGTGTGTTCGCTACTAACTATTGCGTGTTTTCGCGTGTAATGAGCATTAAGCTTGCTGAAATTAAGCTTTATGGCGTGTGGCCGTGAGGCACAAATAAAATAAATAAATCAAATAACTTCTCCCGCTCTGGGTGGAGTGGGAGCTCCACCCAGAGCGGGAGAAGTTATTTGATGATTTCCCACCCAAAAAAAAAAAAAACCGCTGGTGAGATGTTGTGAGATTTGGCTCGACCCTACCCATAATCTCACTTGACATATTTCAAAATGCGTAGTTTTAGTGTAAAAACTTTAATCTGTACTTATTTGCGTTGAATTCATGCATTGCGTTTGGCTGGCTCGGCTGGCCGGTGGCGGTTTAACAATCGAGGAGCTACTGTGCTACTTTATGGCGTTCGCATAACCGCGATAAATATTATTTATTAGGGTTTAGCCACATTGGCGGAAAAACATGTTTTAACTAATTTAACCCGGTTTTCTTGCAATTTTAGATTGTTTCTTTGCAGAAAATAAAAAATTACGTGATATTTGCCAAGACCCCCCGGGTAAGATTCGGCTTGACCCTAAACGCCTCACGTAATTAATGGACGCCCCCAACGGTACAACTGTGCCAAGTATTATTTTTATTACTGTACCTAAAACCATCATTTTACCTTTTCAGTGAACCTCGTAGTGAAACACGACCTCATCGGCGAGCCGCTGGTGAGGGACGGGAAGACATACATGCACATCAGAGACTATAGAGTCAAGTTCATACCGCAGAGAGTGCTGCTGCACTTCACCAACCTCTTCAACGGAGACAAGGTCCTCGGTGATAATATGAATGAGTGAGTTATCATTATTTTAATAAATTACAAGCGACTTAGCGACCCGCCCTTGCTTCGTACGGGCGCAATCTACTAATTTGGTGGACTTATTACTTAGTCGACCCGCACGAATTAACTCGCCCAAAACGGGTGAATCGACACTTTCAAATATTATTTTCTGAAGGAGATTCACACGAACTTAATATATTTGCGGGCGATTTGACAATTCCGGAATTAAAGATTAGGCAATGGGCACGTTTACTATTTTATGTTTTCAAATTAGAGTACTTATTTTTTTTCTAAACATTTCGTTGTTTTCTTAACGTTTTATTCATTACATGCGGATTGCGTAACACGTATTTCTGTATTGTTTATTCGCCCACAAATAAATTAACTTTATGCGAATCGCAATTGTGGAATGACACACGTCTCAAATCATATTTTAACATAAAACTTGCAAATTGAAAAAAAAACATGGCGCTTCCACTTTGGGGGCCTGTGTATCAGGCACAACTCATTGCAGCCTTGTGTCTGCTATGCGTCTGGTGTTGCAAATGTCAATGAAATCAATTCGCTTCAATCGATCAATTCTAAATGTAAATCCAATTATTTGTTTCAGATTCCTGAATTCAAATTCGGACCTCGTCTTTAGTGAGCTGAAAGATTCATATGAAAAGGCCCTGAGTTCAGTGTTCCAGAATGTCACCAACGAAATATTTGACAAAGTACCAATGAACAAAATATTCCTCGAAGATTAGTTTATCATTACCAAGCTATGTAAGAATAGCCAGACTTGTTTGCTAGTAGCAAAATTAAATTTAAAACGATCCTTTTGGGTAAGCGAGGGAAAGAAATACACCTTCAAGTATGTGGTATTTATTGAAGCTGCTTTAATTAGACTTCGTTATATTAAGTTACGATAAATTTTATAATAATTTCGTTGTAAGTAAATAATTTTATAAAAAGGCATGCCGTTTTATTTTCATTTTACGAATGTTTTAAGATTTACCGCTACAATGTTAAAATTTTGTGTGGGATGATGGTAACAGCTTTCTTCGAGTCCGCGTGGACTGATGAGTCTTGCGCGCAGGAGCAACTAGAACATTTAGAAAAGCGCCATCTCTTATTCGTTTCTAGTAAGTTTGTCGGTGCATCGCTTTACTAGGCTGGTGCAAGATGGGTTCTCTATCTTTCTTGCCGGATCTCATCTCATTCAGTTCCACGTCTAGCTCCTCTCGGCTCCTCTGAGCTTGCTGTGCGTTCTTCAAGCAAACTGCTTTGCAGAATGCTTCGTTTATGATTACTACTGAAATTGCAATGATTGATTTTGATTAAAACATTGGCCGGTAGATGGGAGGGTCAGTTATCGTCATAAGCGCTGCGTTTGCAGATTAGCGATTTTTGAATTCTCCAAGAACTTATCATAATTATCTGCACAGACCATAACATATACATATGGAAGTGTAGGATATGTGAACCGGTTTAGGTACTACATTTTGATAGAAATGAGCAGAAAACCCATCTGCTAGCATTCAGTTTACCTGTTTCCGGAGTCTGTAATGCGGAACAAAGTGATGTTGGCCACACACCTATGCATGTAGCTTAAATGCTACAAAAAAAGGAAATTCAAATGATACTCACATATTCCAACCAAGAGTAAGTATATAATGAGCCCCAATATAAGGGCGTCGTACTCCATTTTAGAAAAATCTGAAAAAAATATGGTGGTCTGGTAAAATGTAAGTTGGTCTTAAAACAAATGTAGGTATATACCTATCCGTCCTTGATGTTAGTGAAATTTCCGTTATCACAGACCAATACCGTAGAGTTTGTTTATGGCACTACCACCGAACTAACTTTAGTCGATGTCCCGGCGAGATTTCATCGCGCACTGTATTTTCAACTCTCAGTGTTAAACCGAACATTGACAATTCAATAGAGTACAGCGCGAGTGAGTCTCAGCTCGTCGAAAAAACACAGTGTACGATTTTTAACTCTAGACGCTAAACATTGTTTTTATTTTATTTTTTGTACGTTTTATTGTTTGACTTATTCTTTATTTTTAACCGACTTCCAAAAGGAGGAGGTTCTCAATTCGTCGGAACCTTTTTTTTTTATTTATTTTTTTATTGTTTACATTATTTAATCTGTGATAAAATTATAATATTCATTCCTTCTTATGTAATTTCTTTCTTTCAATGGATTTGTATTTTACAACCGTATTATTGTTATGTTACGTATTTACTTCAAATTACTTCATTGAATTTTAATGGTACCCTAAAATGTAATATTATTTATTTTTAATTGACTAGTTTTTTAATGATATCCGAATCCCTATCTCGTTTTGTAAAATATGACGTTCTATACACTTATTAAATAAAGCATGCTACTATTTATAATTTACTCAATTGTTGTGCCCGACAGGGTCCATGTGAACTTTGTAAATAATATTAAGATCTTGTACACACATGAGATATGCAATAAAGATTTGAATTGAATTGAATTGAATTGCATTGACGATCCAGCGCGCGATTTATTACGTCCGTGGAAATATGGGCTTAACTGGGTGGTAATGGTCTAGTCAAACCCTGGTAAGATCCAATGTTACTTATTCAATTCAAAAACAAATTGTAAAAATTGTCGTCGTCAATCTGCCAGGGTCAATCTCATCCTAAAATTCCAAAATAAGTATACTTACTAGCAACGTCTTTGAAGTCTGGTGGCTCTGATTAGTTCCCTGATGGACACGAACACAGCAAACACGATTACTAAAAAGATCGCTGTCTGCCAGAAATTATTCACGAGAGAATTATCATTTGTCATCCTCAAGAGGAGATACCCTTCCTTGAATCTAGAACGAGTGGTCATATAGTTAACATATTAATAGTTTTATTCATGGTTTAGAATGAACAGAGAGGACATTCTCAAGACACTACGACAAATTCTGCGTTTTTTTTTAAATCTTTTTTCGGCTTCCTTTCTTAGACTACAACCTCATCATAGTTTAAAGAGTTTGAGTAAGCATAGGGAACTACTTATGCTAACTCAAACTCTTCAAGCTATGTCGGTTCTTAGAATTCTTTTCCAGATTTATTATGCGCACAGCCAAAGTGTGGAACTCTCTGCCTGCGTCTCTGTTCCCTTCCACATTTAACCCGTCTGCCTTCAAAACAAGTGTGAACAGGCATTTTCTGAGCACGCTCGACCCATCATAGACCTCATCAATCGCTTTCCATCAGGCGTGATCGAGGTCAAGAATGGGCCCAGTCAGTAATAAAAAAAGATAGTTTCATTTCGAATAGTTTCCACCAAAAGTCTTAGGTGTAACTCCATAGCGAGCGAGAATTAAATTTCCTTCTTTAAATATAAAACATCATATTCTACTTAGCCTTTTCCTAACAATGTTGGGCATGCTCCCAGTATTATCGGATTCAGCTGATTACTAGTATTTTACATGGAGTTACTGGGTACACAACCCAGTTACTGGGTACAAGATACTCCTTGTTAAAACTGGTACTCAGACTTTCGGGTTTCTGTAAATACTATCTCGACACAAGGTTATTAAAGATTATTAGATTTATGGATCTCACCAAGCTCCGCAAAGACACGACAACAGATTCCCTTGCGCATGCCTAGTCAACCTGATGAGTTCTCTAATCGACAGGAACGCGGCCAATACTATGACGAAAAAGAAAGCTGTATTGATTATTTTTGCGAGCAGTGCAATAACGCTCATCATCAGGATGAGCCTTGGGTTGGTTCATGGGACCATCACGGTAGATTTCGACTGATTAGTGGACTTGACAGAATTGACAGTCTGTGAGTCATTTATGGATCTATTTGACAGAGAGATGACACTTGCACTGCTAGAAAGATCTTTTGGCGCACGAATGACGTTGACACGGGGCGCTGTCGGTAAACATTTGTGCAATTGTTTTGAAAAACATGTTAAAAAATAAGATGGTGAAGTTAATTCTGAGTTTGGCCGCCCGCCAATAGAACCTTATAGCGTTAAATTTTCCTTTTATTTAATGAAAAAGTTTGTTTGTGTTCCCATTCAATAAGTTTGTATTTTATTGTATTACGAGTTGACCTGGCGAACATCGTGCCGCTTCAAAATGAATAAATGTAGTACTTTTTTTTTTGGGAATGACATCTCGCAGTTGACCTTGAGAGGCCTTAACTGCTCAACCGGACTTTCCTGTGGGATCTTGTAGCTTTTAGACTAAGAGCCTCCAGCCAGGGCTTACAAAACTAATACTTAAAACCTATAGCTACTGCGCACTGAGGGCACCCCCTGCGGGGTATGAGCCTCGGCTCGGGGAGTCACTGTCGGGAGGGCAGCAAGTGAGGACAGGCTGGATCAAATCAGTTTCTTTATTATTGTCAATAGGGGATTTTAACTCTACTTGCTCAGCTTCGGCGCGGGCTGGCACTTCTACGAGCATGGGATGGTTGGGGGTCATATCGTTAATTCGGGGTCTTCGCGGGGCGCGAGGGTCTCGGCGGCGAGGTCGGAAGGACGGCTTGTTTCTGTGTGCTGTACTGGTGGCCCTATTCTGTTCTTGGAGAAGAGTAATGGGGTCATCTGGATCGGAAAGGATATTTCTCGGCCGGCGGATTCTACTGATTCTACTGGGGACATAACTAGCGGCCTTCGCAATCAAGGAATTGCGCGGTTGCGCGGCTTTATCGAAGAAACACTTTGAATTGCGTTTTAGAAATTGGGCGATTGTGGGGTTTTTAGATCGAGATGGAGGATCTCGTTTCTAACGAACCATGGGGTGCCTGTGGCTTGGCGAAGGAAACGGTTTTGCAAGGTCTGCATCCTATGGATGAATCGGGGGTGAGCGTGTGCAAAGACTGCACACGCGTACGTCATCATTGGCCTGATGCGTGCCGTGTAAATTCGCAACCTTGACACAGAGATATTGCACCTAAGTGACAATTTGCTACGTGCATTCAGAACTGAGCGCAACCTTCCTAGAGCGAAAACAGCGCGCGATCACGCCTCCTTGATGTGCTCAGAGAAGGAGAGTTTCTGATCCATGATCACTCCTAGGTATTTGGCTTGTTTCTCCCAAGGGATCGACTTGCCGAATAAGGAGAGGGGTCGGGGGGGATCAGGTCTTAGTCTCGGTTTCGAAAAGAGAACCGCTTGACTTTTATACGGATTTACTTCAATCCTCCACTTTCTAAACCACGCGCCAAGAACGTTGACCGAGGTCTGGAGAGTGGAGGCTATCGCATCCTGACTTATCCTAGAATAGTAAATGGCTGTATCGTCTGCGAACAGTGCCAACTGTGCCTTTCTATCTTTTGGGATATCGCTGGTGAACAGCGTGAATGTGAGAGGGGACAGCTCGGCGCCCTGAGGGACGCCGGCGCGAATGGGGTGGGGGGACGAGATCGCTCCCTCGATACGATAGCGAAAGGTGCGGTTCGACAAAAAGTCTCGTAAGATGAGCACGAGACGGTCGGGCACACCGAGTTTGTACAGCTTATATATTAAGCCGTTGTGCCAGACTTTGTCGAAGGCTTCCGCTATGTCGAAGAATACTGCACCAGTCATCGTACCACGTTGGAAACCAAAGCTTATATGTTCTACGATGCGGTGGACCTGTTGCAGACAAGAGTGTTCGGTTCTAAAACCAAAATGCTCGTTGGGTATGAGGCCTTTCGTCTCGGCAAAGTCTCTGAGTCGCTTATAAATAAGTCTCCCATAGATCTTACCGAGAGCATTCAGTAAACTGATTGGGCAGTAGCTCGTGGGCTCGGACTTGGGCTTGCCAAGTTTGGGGATGCCGATGACCGTGGCTTGCTTCCATGCCTGTGGGAAGATGTTATTGCTCAAGGCACCATTGAAGATGGTAGTCAGGAGCATGATCAGGTGGGCGGGCAGTATCTGGAACACCCTGTTGGTGATACCGTCAGCGCCGGGGGCCTTGCGGGTTTTCAGACCTTTGATGACCGCTTGAACTTCGTCCGGGGTGACGAGAGGTAGGGATCATCAGGGTCCTCAATGGGCGGGAGGGAGGTTCTACGTTCGACTTCAGCGTCCACCTCGGCGAGGTGTGCTTGGTCTACTGGTTGAGAACTGGGCGAGCATTGGGCTTCGAGATTCTCGGCGAGGCATTTTGCCTTGTCGATGTCGTCGAACGCGACTCTGCCGTCAGGCCGAATCAGGGGAGGCATGGAGGCGACTTCTCGGGATTTGAGTTTCCTCTGAAGTTTCCAGAAAGCCGAATGGGTGGGCTCTAAATCGGACAACAACTTATCCCAGTTTGCGTTACGCAGCTCTGCCATGCGTGTCTTTACAGATCGCTGTAAATAGCACATGTGAGCTTTGTTCACGTCATAGGGAAAGTTGCTGTAATCACGAACAGCTGCGTTCTTCTCATTCAGCAGCTCCCGTACATCGTCCGGCAATTTCCAGCAGTGGTCTTCCACCGCTGGAATTTCCCTTGAACAAGAGTTCAGGACTGATTGTACGTGAGTTGTGAAAGAGTCGATCGCGGCCGTTGTGTCGGCGACAGAGTCGAAGTGATCGGGTATAGAGTCTAAGTGGGGGGATGTGTTGGTTTTCAGCGAATCGCTTACTTTCGTCCACTCGGTTACCACTTTGGAAAGGGGAAGATTGTCAGGATCTGGGAGAACCGTGCGAGGGGCTAGATTCATGACTACCGGGCGATGGTCAGAGGTGAGTTCGTTTATTGCTTCTATGGAATTCAACCGTAGGTTGATTCGCTTGAGAATGGCAATGTGGAGTACATCGGGTCTCTTGTTCACATCGTGGGGGAAGTGGGTGGAAGTCATCGGGGCGACGACGTCAAAGATCAGTGAGGAGCGGAGGTTGAATAATTGTCCCCCTCTGGTCGATGTCCTGGAACTATTCCACGCGGGATGTTTGGCATTGAGATCACCCGCTATGATGACGGAGTCACACATGCCTAACAGGACGGATAGGAAATGTAGTACTTCAAAGTCAAAGCGTTTTATAGCCGACGAGTTATGACAACCTGGTACATCGAAGGTATAAAGCGTCAGCGCCATGCCAATAATCGACAAATAAAATGAAAACTTAACTCAAACGAAAAAATAAAACGTAAACAAAGCATACTCGAAAATAAAAGCCTCCTGGTATTAATGGCGAGATATGTTAGATATGCAATGGTGGATTATTTTCACGTAGCTGTTACGACCCGAGTTACTGTTACTCGAGGCTACAAATGATAACCTACGACCATCCACGTAAAATAAATAAACAGGTAGGTAATTATTAGCAACAATAACAAAATCATGGTCAGCAAGACGACCAGTCACCACAAGCAGCACCCGTTCACGAACATAACGCAAAGATCAGCCATTACCCCCCTCGCCATATTTGAGGGAAGAAGGTAACCCAATCCGCAACGCTACCGCAAGCAGTGACATCTACGGGAGTATGACGAACTTGCTGCCGGTTGCTCAGGCAAGAATAGAATGATAAATTAGGTGAGACTATATTAGGTGAGCTCCTACCGAGTTATGACAACCTGGTATAATTTTTTTTTCACATAACGTTTTCTTACTGACACAACTATTAATGAGCCTCTACCAATGTATGACAACCTAGTGCTTCGAAGCCACAAATCGTTTAGTAATTGGCAAAACTATGTTAAGTGAAGCAAATTATTTGTACGGTTGGATTGGGTTTCAAATGGTGATAAAAAAAACAATAATTTAAGATAAACTTATCGTTTATTCCGTGAATAATAATAACAGATATCTATGGCATAGTCACTGGTAACATTACGTCGAACAGAAATAATGTAAATTAACTAAAATCTTAGCCTCTAAACTTGGTCATTGTTACACTATCATAAAAAAAACTTTCGAAGAGCCTTCAATTTTGATATTTATATTTTTTGCTCTTTTTTCCCATTTTTTATGATAGTATACCGATGTCTGCACATAATTTATATTATATTGTGATGAACATCCTCGCTTGATATAAAGATATAATAATGTAAAACTTTCATAATAAAATTGAGGACGTCCATTTTGGGTCATCTGTTTACTAAATCATATTTATACATATATTTATTATTTACGTTTTCAAAATTTTTCTTTCTTTAATTTTTACTCAATATTTTTGGTGTAATTTTCAATGAAAAATAAAACCAAAACAATTATTATAAATTATTTTTATTATTTTAAGTAAACAGATGACATATTATTGCAGGCTTGAGCGTTATAAACATTTTGTAGGTTTTCACACAAATGAAAAAGTAAAAATCTGTTATGGGATACACATTATTAAAAAAAATCAACACAGTATATTGAAAAACATTATGGATTGTGTACATTACGTTGTGGAATAATCGTGTCCATAGCGTATTCTTAAGAGCCATGACATTTTAACTTAAGCATAGCATTACAACTTAGAAGTAACATTTGTGACATCTTATTATGGGTCTGCTTAAAGACCGAAAGATTAAAAATCGTAATGATATTTTACTTACAGATAATTACTTCAATCATTAATTTAATTAATATTAAATTATCTATTGCAATGAAAGAAGTATTATATTTGCTAAATATTATTTTGGCCACCGGTTTTTTTTTAATTAATAATAAGAATAAATGTAGCAACACAACAACACATTTTTTTAACATTTTTAAAACCCAATTACTTTTAAGTTTTTTTTTATAACGTGGCCAAAATAACATTTTCAGATGCCAATTTACCGATATGTCTTTACTATACTTTGAAACGGACGGCTTTATGGCAACTAGTGACATCTAATGTTTTTTTTTTTTCATTAAACGTGTGCAAAAATATCTCTTTTAAAAGTATATGTACTACAATGAGGTATGAAAGTGGATGTTCATGTTTTTTCTGTTGATAATTTGTAATGCTATATTACCATGTGGTTATATTACAAAAAAAAACTACTTGATTATCTATTCTCTTTATTAAAAACTCTACTGATTTCATAAGCTCTAACCTTTCACAACCTATACAAAATGAGATTACTTTTAAACAAAAATTGCTGAATATCCCGGCTACTCCAAACATGGAATGATATTTTGCGTTAATTGCATAATTTCAAATTTCAAATAATTAGGTAGATAATTTTCTTTTAATTAATTAGTATAGTTTTACCGGGAAGTTATAAAAAAGTAATTCTAGAACTTAAAATAAACTTAACTAAAACTTGTCATCTTGTAAAATAAACGTACTTGAGTACTTATTCTTAAATTATTACTATTAGTAACGTTATACTATTTTACTAGTAGTAATATTTAAAAAGAAGTTATTAGAAGTCTGTAAAATAAGACTGTACCAAAGTTTAACCTTTTACAAAAAAAAAAACTTTCTTTTTTACTGTGTTACCTACGTACTATGACATTCTATTTTCCGATTTTCGGGTAAACTTTGGTCCATTTTGTGAACTAAAAACCAAATAAATGTGGGGCTAAGTTACACAATTATTAATTAATTTTATTATTATCTAACTTAGGGCTAAAAATTGTAAACAGCTTGTGATCGTATTTAGCGAAAATAGTTAAATTAACATTATCTAAACAACAAAAGCTAACATTTTTATTGCTTAGCACCATATTTAACCGACTTTTAATAAAAAGAGGGTACTGTTGTATCCGCTTTAGAGGCTTTGAAGCTTTAGGCTATGTGCAGGCAATCAATTATAGCATTCTGGGTTATATTCTTCAGAAATAAACTCCCGAAAATATTAATTTTATCGCCGACCATTGAATGTACTCTATAAATAAATTATATTTTGCGTCGACATAGTTATGTCAACACCCAATTTCATAAAAGTCGGTTGTTATAAGCAAATAGATAGAAAGATTTGATAAAACCAAAGTGGTTGATGTTACTACCATTGTGTTGTTAAAATTGTTAGTACAAATTTTCTAATCGATAATTAGTACTATATTAAGGATAAAATTTAAAAAATCGTCATCATTCTTGGGCGGATTACACCATTTTAACTAACGTTCTAGCTATCATCTGATGTAATCCACGTTTTGGACAAATTGACTGCTTCAGTCGTAGTTTAAGTCAAAACCGGGTTAAAGCCGGTCTCATGAGCGAAGTATCCTCGGCACATACCCCACAGAAGTATGGTCTCTATAAAATTCTGTACTACAAATCCAGATTGGTTTAAGCCACTAAATTTTATGGAGCGCATTATCAAGTAAATACCGGGTTAAATCGCTTGAGACCAGTCCTTGTCTAATCCGTTTATAATCTTAACCCTTATCGCTACATACACAGATATATGCGATATTAAAGTCCATACATTTCCCGTCACATAAATATCACACTCAATGCCAATTGGCTGCAATCCTTCACTGAACTATCTCCAATTGAATTTGACCTGTCTACACAAACTAGACACTAGCATAAATAGTTCAATTATCACTGGTTAGAGTGTCCACGCTGTCGCCAGACTCCTGTCATTGGAATTGTGTCGTAGACGTAGACCTTCTGCAGCCAATAGACACCGGCGCCGGTATCCGGGATGACCCATTCCTTTGGTCTTTCCTAGGAGCGGCCAACTGCCTGGTACTGGTAGATCTTTCTAATTTTCCATCAGACATAACCCAGGCTGATGTGAAGTCAGCGTAATCTGAGTCCTTTGAGCTAGTTCTGGATAGAGAATCATCTCCTTTTGAATATGTCCTAATGATCTCCTTCATTTTCTCAAGAACTGATGCGTCATCCTTTGCGGTTTCTGTCGACCTTAAGATCTGTTCTAACAAAGGACTCAAAGGCTTTTGACTCGGTGGGGACCTAAGAGTAGCGCTGCTGGCTCTAAGAGGAGAATTCCTCTTAAAAGCATCAGTCTGTGGGGTCTTAGCCCTCATTTTGGGAGATTTATTTGGGGTTTCAAACGTGTCTGCTCCCAAAGTGGGCCTGGACTTTACTTTAGCCTGAGTAGGAGCTGTCCTTCCGCTCCATGTATTCCTGGCAGTTGGCGGCAGTTTTGGGGTCAGTTTTGGTGATGTCTGAACCGGATTCGCTGTATGTTTCGGGCTGGGCGTGTTCCCTCGACTGGGGGTCCGGTTTCTGACGGGAGAATGTGGTATGCGACTGGCCTGCCGGCTTCTGATCGTCTTGGTGGGAGACTGGGAAGCTTCCCGAGCAGCCCTAAGGCTCTTGCTGGGAGAGTCGTTGTTCTCTGTAACGATGACGACACGGTCGGGGCTGCCTCTGTTGGACTTCTCGTCAATGGAGCTGGGTTTCCTGCCGCCGTAGAAGGTGTCTGAGAAGTCAGTCTTGCGCAGGCCAGTGTTGAGGCTCACGTGGGTGTCAACTCGTTCATTTTTGTCCATGTGGCAACCATCGTCTTGGTCGAGACGCTCTGGAAAACAGAGAAAAATAATTTGAGAAATTGAAACACTATTTTGAGATGAAGTGAATGAGGTATTTTTGCATTTTGCTTGTTAAGTTCTAATGTCCATGTAAATATAACACTCGCATATCAAATATAGGTATGAAATTCAGATGAAGTTTATACTTGAGCAAGTTATGACTAGTGCACCTGCATAACATGCAAAGATTTAACCGTAATTGTCAACAGCCATTTACAAGTAACAAACCAGAAACAACCTGTCATGCCTTTTAGAAAAATATTATAACACCTTTAATCTATATTGCTTACATTATCCAGCACTATAATTAATATCAACAAGCTAGTTAGTGGCATTCTCATTCATAACCCTTCGCCTAACCCTCGGATCATAAAAACAGAATCTAATTTACAATGGCCATGTTTGGAGGATAATAACAGTTAGATTAAGTTAATAATTCTGACCGTATCAGGCTATGTCCGTGACCATTTATGGACAGGCGGCGGCCGTGGTAAGGACTTCCCTTTTCCGCAAAACTTTGCTTGGTTGAGTTAAATGTTTTATAGAAGAAATATTTTATGAGGTTGAGTTGTGTGATTTTACGAAAAATAGGTACTGAGATATATTTTTCGTTTTGTAAGGAAAATTGTGGTACTTAGGAGCTTTTATTTTTAGCATTGGTATCATGTGGGCCAACCCACATGATGCCAATAAAAGCTCCTGTCGTTCGCACTATGTGTCGTGGTCAATTCTTGCATGAAACCTATATTTTTGGTAGATTGCTAGTTGGTTTGAGCCGAGCCCTATTCGTGCATGTAAGATTGATGTCTAACAGAAGTGTCAATACAAAAAAAATCTTAGTTTGGAACGAAAGAAATCCTACGGTTTCAATCCGTGGGCCTTTAGTTCATCGAGACAAAAAGTGAGTTTGGTAGGCAAGTCACAATTGCAATAAATGTAAATAATCTACAAAAGAATGTAATGCTACCGATATCCTTGACTTCAAAACTTCAATAACCTTTATCTTTTCGCTCATTTTCACATCGTCACGTGCAACTCACATGTTTGATATACCTACAAGATCGCAGGTGTTTAAGAACGTGACAATTCGCACGAGAAAAGAAATAGCCTTCCTATCTTTTATAGTGAGAATCGGAAAAAAGGCGGTAAAATTGGTTTCCGAAAAGCTATTACATACAAAAATTTACAAGTTTTCGCTGTCAAATATCATCAGTACTGGGCCCCAATTCTGTATCGTTATAATGATTCCCCGCGCGATCTTAGTGCGTTCGAACAACGTCAATATTGTTTTTTTTAGAAACCAATGTAACGGTAAGGAATCGAAATGTCATATTCTGTATGTTACAAGATATTTTGTTGTTGATATTATAATACGATATTAGCAGATTTCGTGTGTGATTGACGTGGTTACGAGTAAGGAATTGTTAAATGGTCATAGTGAATTCAGGCCCAGCTGTGATTGCATCGTCATCTGCAGTGGCGGATTTACCAGCAGGTTGAGTAGGCTAGCCTAGGGCGGCAAATTTGGCTCATTTTTTTGCCATATGGAAAAACAAACAATAATATATACGCGGAGAAAATTACAATATTTTAGTACATACAGTAGGTATACCGAATATTCCAATTTATGTATATGAAAAATTCCTAAACGCTGTGTAAAGTACACTAATAGTGAATATGAATTTTAAAAATATTCCAATAGCGTTTCAACATTACAATTCAAAAGAGTTAGTAGCGGCAGCAAAAATTGAATAGCCTACTGGCGGTAAATGTGTAAAACCGCCACCGGTCATCTGCCTAGCCTTTTCCCAACTATGATTGGGTTGGCTTCTAGTGAACGGCTTAGTGTGCTTTCCAAAGCACTACAAAAAAAATCACGCTTATTTTCATAGTCATGTGTGTGATACCTTTAAGAAGCAGGTAACAAGTACGTGACGCGGTACACTACGGTTCGAGATTGAGATCATAATTAAAGTCACAGTTACAATGTTCTTTCTTCTACAAGGAACTATGTCTTACTTAGAAAATATCCAACTAACTTTATAATGTTAAGTACGTTTGTGTGACCAACTAGTTAAATAACTAAGAGCGAATTTCACCAATGAAACTGAACGCGATCTACATCTCTAAACAAAAGCTGTCAGTGTCATCATTGTTGTGGAATTTTGACACTGACAGCTGTGCTCTTCAACGCAGTTCAGAAGTGTTGATCACGTTTAGTTTCAATGGTGAAATTCGCCCATAATTTTGTTTTTTTTTTGGTGATCAAATTATGTAACCACAAGTTAAAATACCCCAACCGTTTTATTATTATCTAGCTATATCTATGTAACGGAATCGGATTAATTTAAAACTTTGGACACTTATCAAGGACCGCTGACAATTCAATAATTTCATTTTGTTTCATAATGCTGGCCAACAAAAAACATAAAAATTTTGGTTTTTAAAGCGTGTGTTTTAGTTTTTTAATTCAATTAAAATCGATAAAAAAACGAAAATGTTCGCGTAAAACCCATTCACTCCCGCGTAAATAATGGACTAGGTTCTTAACGCATTAGTTGGTCCTTATGTCTGCGCCCACATTCAAGAACATTTAGTTATAACAATGTTGTCAAGTCCATGTTAGGCGGAATGTCGCTCACTGCCTTGTGGGGTGAGCAGGAGTCCAGGCGACTAATGTGTGGGCCTGTTGATATGTGTTGTGACATTTGTCTTTTGACCTTACACGGGCAAAGAATGCAAGCCTATTAAAAGGAATGTAGTTAATTTATTAATAACATAGCAACTAGCGCTCTACTCAAAAGCACGAAATACGTAACAAAATAAAAGTAAGTACATACAAAAGTATTATAAAGATCCTAAACAAGGAATATTTTGGGGCTACTCATTAAAAACTACCAAATAGTTCAGCTTGTGATATATAATGTTATGTTATGTTGTGTGTTTGCTCATTTTTAACCGACTTCAAAAAAAGGAGGAGGTTCTCAATTCGTCTGTGTGTTTTTTTTTTATGTTTGTTACCTCAGAACTTTCGACTGGATGAACCGATTTTGTTGATTCTTTTTTTATTTGAAAGCTAGTGCTCACGTGTAGTCCCATTTCAATTTCATCTAGATCTGATGATGCGTTTCGGAGACAGACAACGGAACTCTTCAAAATATTACAGTAAATCAACCAACGAATGCTGCTATCGCGTAAATTTGCATTGTTTTGACCCCAAGGATGAAGAAATTTCAAATTAGTGGGGTAGGTACTATAACTAAAAAAGTGAAAAATAAAACTTTTACAAAAAAAAACAACCGACTTCCGAAAAAACACTACAAAATGAAAAATAACTTTAATTTCGGAAGGCAGTGACAAAAACTTAAAATACATAACCAAAGTCACCGACTTCCGAAATTAAAGTTATTTTTCACTTTGTAGTGTTTTTTCGGAAGTCGGTTGTTTTTTGTTTGTTTTGTTTTTGTTTTGGTTTATAAATCGCTGTAACTAACATAGTCACAGCAACGCAAAGTACTTGTAACTAGATGAGTATAATATATGTGGAAGCTTCTAACTTAGCAAATTTTACTGCCTACAAATGATTTTTAGTTAGTTATTAGTCTGTTAGCTTTCAGTAAGAATAAAACGAATAAATTTAATATAAAATGAAACCCTCTTCGTTTTGTGTGTTCAAAAAGCGATCTAAAGATACCGTCAAAAAAGCACGTCAACTATTTTGCTGTTGATGTGAGTCCCTAAATTCATATGCCGTCTGTTGGGACAGGACAGCTCAAAGCTGCAATGGCTCTTTCTTTAAAAGGCCCTTCCAGACATTGCCCTGCATTGTTAGACTCACATAAAATTCAAATATTTTTTTTATTTTTTTATGTTTGGACTTTAAGGGGTTTATTCATAAACGATGATTAATCGTCAAAAATGTTTGGTTAAACAGACGCTAATCATTACTTAACTTTAAACAACGTTTATAAATAAGGGGGTAAAAGAGACCATGATCTTTGAGTTATTTTCGGGTTTTCCTCTCAGGGAACAGTCAGCTAGGAAATGCCGGCGCCATCCAGTTTTTAAAATGATGACCAACAAAATATTGACGTGTAAAAGTGTCTTTTATGATCTGCTTACATAAATAAACGTTTCATTTCATACTTTTGATAATGTCAGGATCAATCAATCTGCCTAGCCTTTTCCCAACTATGTTGGGGTCGGCTTACAGTCTAACCAGATGCAGCTGAAGACCAGTATTTTAAATGGAGTGACTGCCTATCTGGCCGCCACAGCCCAGTTACTGGGTAACACAATACCCCTTGGCAAGACTGGATCACCCCTTGACGAGTGCAGGTGACTAAATCAACACCCTGCCTAATTAACAATCAGTATAACACAATTTGCCTTTTAATTTAGTCAAAATTCTTAGTAAAATATCAATTCTCCGCAAGTTCAAGATCACGATCAACACGTAGTTTCTATTCGTGTTATTTATTAGAATCGATTTCATCGCCTCGTACATAATTAGTAGCACTTGTATATAATTACGACTATTGATAACGTTAATTGCGAATGCTTGTAGGGTGAGATAAACTCTGGCATTATCAACTTCTAATCGTGGAGTGTGTTATGTTCTTCTAATGAGGTGAAAATACAATGGTCTTTTATTTTTCTTTGTCAGTGGTCGAAGCTGAATGAATTATTGCTTTATTACTGACATTCCTGACTCCTTGCGTCGTTACAGGAAGTTGTTTACGTTAAGCTACGCATGCCGCGGTTGGTTCGTGGATGGGTGACCATCTTTACATACCAAGACAAGACCTCCGTGCCTTGGAAAGCACTTTAAGCCGTTGGTTCCGGCTGCCATTCGTGGATCTTTGACAGTCGTTTCGTCGTCGTTTGACAATCTGAAGCCCAAAATTCTCACAACCAGTCTCACCAAGGGGTTTCGTGCTAAACAGTAAATGGGCTATGGAAGTCAGTTATGGAGTAGATTTGATTAAAACAGTGGTATAGCTGCATCCCGTTAGACTGGAAGCTGACCCGAACATAGTTGAGAAAACGGGAAGATCGGTATCGATTACTTTCACTCCTTGTGTCGTTAAAGCTAATACTTTTATTAGAACCATGGGAAGAGAGGTACATATTTCAAGAAGGGATGATATTAAAAGGGAGAGTATGATGGTAGGTTGTGTCAACGTGCCTTTGATCTCAAGAGACGTGGTTCCCGCCATCAGATCCTGCAAATCTGGTTTACTGATACTTTTACGACTTTAAAGGCAAAGCACAGTAATATTTCAGAACCCTGTAATTTGAACAGCACTCATAGCATTCAAACCAGAGCGGCGCAAAGCTACATGGCGATGGAATAAGACATTTTAGTACTACAAGATAAAATTAGAATATTGAGCCTCTGATCTAAATAGTACCAAAAAGGCTAGCATGCATTACAATGAACCTAGCTTCGCTTTATAAGGAAGTGCTCAATAACAAGCTGATAAGATGAAGAATAACAATTTTGATTAATTCAATTATCATCCTAATCAAATCAACTGACGTAATGACAACTATTATTAATAAATAATAATGAATGGACACTCTGCTCTGATGTGGTTGCTTATCATTCATGACCGTGTAGGACTCCCAATTTGGTTGCTCAAGGACCGCCATTGTTTTACATGCGCGAAATTAAACGCAAACGGTTGATGTTGTTGACCGCGTCACTATTAGCAATACATAGAAATTTACATGGGACATTTACTAAGTCTTTTATTCACAAAGAATCCCAAAAGTGGATAATTAAAAGTGGATATTGTCTCTATAGTTTATAGAGACGAAAGTAATTGTGATAAGGAAGAAACAGACGAGGAGAGATGTGTGGTAATTAAATATGTTATGGTCTAATGAAAACTGAAAATAAAAGAACTGAATAAAGTAACCGGTAAACGCGGAACTAAAGACCAATGGAAAGATCAACCAATCAATGATCCTTATATCCTGAACTTATAAAGATTCTTGTCTAAAATATTGTAATATTTTACAGAATGTCTCTCAGTTCAATGTGGCTCCCTCCTCTATCATATTTCACTGTGTTCTATCTCTAGCCACTCCTCTCCAGTTGAATAGAATAAGATATGAAAATATATGGCGTTCAACTATTCGCCGAAGGTGATACAAATACCATATGAAACCAGAAGATCTGGGATGATCGAAATTAAATAAAAAATGGACAAAACGGAGTTTGTGACAAACCTAGAAGTCAACAAGAAAGAAATAGAAAATCCTTGCGTTTTAGCTAACCTTCATGTACCTAGATGCCCAGTCTTTAAACAGAAGTAATAATGTAATACATTAATATTATTTTTAAGCAAAAGAATTCCAACATCTTCTTAACAAGATACCTATAATATTATTGCAACAAACTCCGATTGGAATGTCACTCCTAACAAAGAGTATTATCAAGCATGTTATGCGAATGTCAGTGGCTTGTGCAATAGGCACAATGAGCCCTAGATATATGTCCGCTCAATCCATGTATGACACATGACTACGACCTGAGGAATGTCTAAACATAAGACACATCTGTTTGATAGACTCGTGGCTAAGATTGTTCTTACCTGCGTATTTATAAACGTCTTATCTTAGATGTTTTGCTTTCGATATCGATGTCATAAATATGATTAGCCGATTAACGGATAGGTGATCTGTGTATGCTCTTTAGTACAATAGTTATGCTGTACATATACTTTTGTCAAAGTCAGAAGAGCAATCACTAAGGAGAGGCTTGTGGGTAAGTACAAGCCGCACGGATCGATCGATCAGGTTAAGCTAGGCTTGCTATGGTTGGTCTGTAGGTGGCTGACCATCTTTATATACCAAGACCCCTCCATGCCTCGGAAAGTTTCGGGCCCAGCGGTCATTCAGGATCTCTGACAGTCGTTATGGGTCGTCAGAAGCTCGAAAGTCTGACTACCAGATTTATCAAGGGCTATCGTGTTACCCAGAAACTGGGTTGTGGAGGCCAGATAGGCAGTCGCTCCATGTTAAATAATGGTAGTCAACTGGATCCCGTTAAACTGGAAGCCGATCTCAAAATAGTTGGAAAAAGGCTGGGCAGATGGTGAGAAGAGAAATAAATAGTTTGGAGGAAAATTGGCCTTGCCGTCTCGGTGGGTTCTTAGGACAAAGAGACTAGGCTGGTATTCAGGCAATATGTTTTAACTACTCAATACACAAAGTAACACTAGCTGACAATTCATTTTGTGAGGACAGTGCAATTTAACGGTACGCTGCGACCAGATGCGAAAATAATTGCAGGATGTGTAGCGTAAGTTATAAGAGGAGGCGAACGCTGCAACACTTAAGTACTAAAATGTAGCGGGAGCAAGACGCAGCGGGAGCGGGCACGTGTATCGCTGAACCTTTCCGGGAGTTTTTAAATTACCACTGTTCATTATTCGTCTCAAAACAAGTAAAATAGCGTGTCTGTACCAGGTACCACTGGACGGCTCAAACTCAAGCTAGTGCAAAGTGAAGTGCTACTAACATTCTATTCATTCTTATTTGTAAACACAATTTTTGTTTATGAAAAACATGTGTATGTCTGTTAATATTAAGGGATCAATGGACCTGTGTTGCTTGAAAATAAATGCATTTAGTTATTTATTACTTGTTGTTATCTGTAACCGTAACGGATATAACAATTGGCTAAAAGGTTAATTCCTTATTCATCTCTTCTTCGCTTCTCTCTTTCTCTTTGTGTCAATCTTTAGTTTAAAACAGACATGCAGAGACATATTTTAATAAGAATCGAGCTCTCTCATAACTTGTTCCGCATACAGAGTGTGCACAAAATATTCGTTCAGGTTGCACGCCTGTTTACAGCGATGTTTCAACAACACGAGTGGTGAACGCTTGGTGAAATTAACACAATACTACACAAATATGACGTGTGTATTGTAAGTACAAAGTACATAAGACACATGTGCACTGTACAGGTGACCGAAGTATTGCTTGTTCATCTAGGAATGAATCCTGAAATAGACCGAAAACCTCCTATCGTGTCCTCTCATTCTCTATGTTAATCTAGGTTTTAAACTACACTTCAAATTTCATACAAATCCGTTCGGTGATTTTTGCGTGAATGAGGAGGAACAAACATCCAAACATACAAACTTTTGCATTTATAACATTAGAGGATTAGGGTATAGTATTGATGTGGATGTAATCTCTACACTGTGTGTACGTACTATTATCAATCAGATGAACAAAATCAAAGGCTTTATTCTAACATCTAAATCGCCTTCCATTTTGGTTTTAAAACATCCTAACACCAAAACTTTTGAAACAGAGTCATTACATGATACAGTTTCATACAATTTTATTTTACAATTTGCACGAGACGAAGTACAGCTGTCATCGACATCCTATTTGCCGTTCATCTGCAGTATTGACTCTAGCAACAGTCAAGTGTGTCTGTGTGTCTGTCCGTATGTGTGCATGTTTGCACAAATGTCGAAACATCGCAGTGAACGGCATTATTTGTGCAATATTCATAAAGAGTCAACACTTGAGATGTTCAAATAATTATTAAATTGTGTATTGTTCAGTCGTAAAAGTTTTCAATCATCTTGTTTAAATTTTAAACCATCATAAAGAGAGTTTTCCCAACTAAGTAGTGATCAGCTTTCAATGTAACCGGACGTAGCTGAATACAGCCCCGGATCTACGATTTTTTCGGTCCGGGGCAGAAATTTGATAGTGGCGCCCCTCTCTCCAACGTTTGACATAAATTAATTAGGTGTGGGCCTGTGTGGCGCCTTTTTCTTACAAGTCGACGGTGAGCCAACCAGGCTTCCGTATGCTAGGCGCTTTGTGGAGCAAGATTTTTATTTTTAATCACACAATGTTATAATTTCGGCGCCCCTTGAAACTGCAGCCCGGGGCGGGTGCCTCGGTTTGCCCCCTCTAGATCCGGGGCTGGCTGAATAAACTGGTATTCAGCTGTAAAATACTGATTTTACATGGAGCGATTGCCTATCTGAACTCCACAACCCAGTTACTGGATCCCTTGGTAAGACTGGTCGCCAGACTTTAATACTTGTAAAATAAAGTAATAGCTTTTTGAGGACTTTAACTTACAAGAGAATTCCTATCAATCATACACATTCCTATCAGTCACCATGGAAACCATAAATATTTATTATAAAGCCATTGCACCACTTGATCATTAATTAGGACTAACTAGATAGAATTAGTGCTTGTTCCAGATTCTAGACCAGAAAGTGTAACGCTTCCATTTAAATTAAGTCCTTAAATTGATACGAATAAGACCAAGAATCTAAATTGGCTAGGTACTGAATGATATTGGTAATACGAGATTCATTGATGCACATAATTTCAAGAAGGAAAATGTAAACGCCGTCTAAATTTCATACATCTGACTTACTACAGGAAACCTTACTGTCAGTAGAGTTAACTTAAATGAACTTACCATTAAATTCTGCATCTTCAATCGAGTTCTGGCTGTGCAACGAGTATCTGTTCGTAGTTTTCGTAGATGGGGACCCTTGCGTAGACCCTGCCACCACTCCTAGGCTCCTGTACCCCTCATCAGATACCTCAGATCCATTATCAGACGCACTCTCAGCTGCGGGAGCCGGAGATACAGGTCTAGGACTCTTATTCCTGATCCCATGCGGGGTTGGGACTAAGTGGTTAGATATCACAATCTTGGTCCTTCTATCCGGGGACGAAGATTTTCTTGAGGGGCTGATTGCTCTAGGAGCTAAGTGCCTCCTGCTTGGTGAAGCAGCTCTGTCCAAATCTCCTAAGTAAGGCAGACTGGTGGGAGCATCACTGAGCCTATTATTGGATTGATAATGTCCAGATTTCGGTTCTTCATTATACATTTTGGAGTTGTATTGAAGAGACGTTGGTTCGTATGTCTTTGGCTCAGTTTTGGTGAAAGGCAGGGATGTTGGGCCAGCGTCTGGTCGTTCGTATGTGACGGTGGCGCCGGCCAGGTCATGCTTGGGACGGGCCAGGCGGGCGGAGAGGGAGGTGCGGTGGGCGGCGCGGCATCTGCAGGGGTCATGCTTGTCCAAGTAGTGGGCTAGAGTGTCCCAGCCACCTCCAACGCGGACCATGACATGGGAGCGGAGGATCTGAAATAAAAGAAACTATATTTTAGATAATCCTCTAAAAACAAAAACACGAATAAGGGTACTGCTATAACAAAACGTGCTCGATACCATAGTACTACTATCTGTTGGTCAAGTTAAATTACCAATCGATAAATAAACCTCACAGTGCGGTAGGTCTTACTTTAAAAGTAGCCACTGGAAATAGATTTACAGTACTAGAGAGTGCATTCAATTTGGAAACCGATCTCATGGTTCAACTTAAAGAGCATGAGGCCGTTGTAGACCAGCTTATAAAGGACCACGTATCCGGAACAAAAGGTCCAGTATATTTTGAACCTTCAAGTACTCGTTTATTAGAAATTCCAAATAAAGATTCGCTGATACCGTGGGAATGCTGCCTTGATAGTCCCAATCAATACATGTCTGGTGACCTCGATCCGCCTTCGTTTACTTCTTAGCCTTGCATCCCTTCATATGGATCGATAGATAACATCCAACATACACTGACCCCTCCCTTCTAAACACATGTACCTAATTCGAGGTCTTCCTAAATTTGGAAATGCGCTAATCGCCAATATAAATTGACCTGCCTCCTAATATAAATCATTTCAAACGAGCGGTCAGTTCTAAATGGCAGCTTATAAGGTCGAAAGTCGTTTTCTACAATGAGGCGTCCATTCGATTTGACCAAACAAGGAATCGAATAGAATGAATCATAGACCCGTCGTCGAGGAAATTGGAACACTATTTGTATGGCTATAAATGTGAAACTTGTTTGGCTTTAACGACTTTGCGAATGGTTTTTTTTTTCATTAAATGGCGCTTGAAGATCTATTTTTAGTGCTAATGAATATAGCGTTCGTTGTTTCGTACTAAACTAGACTAAATGGTAATGTTTTGACACGAAATCAAAACTAAACTTGTTATTTACGGAATTGAGAATATTTATTGCTTGTTTAAAATATCATTTTAATAGTATAACTCCACTCTATTAGACACTTATGTTTGTAACTTTAGGGTCCGGTTTTGCGCATCTATAATTATGTATTTTTTTTGGTATTTCGTTACATTGCCACCTGCTAGAAATTATTGTTGTGCGTATATTTCGGTTGCAGTAGAGAGATTTCCCTTCTTTCATCTTTTTTATTACTTTTCAGAAACACAAAACAAGGGACATTCATCTATAGATACCCCTGTATCCCTATATGTATCAGATGTGTTTATTTTTCTCTCATTTTCTCACATCTCCACATTTTAGGTTAACCAAACGGTTGGATCCTTTGAGCCGCCTTGTTTACAGAGCGTCGTAATGACTTCTAGCGACAGACCAGCGGCGCACGCGCAGGCCTCTATCCACTAAGTTACGGTCATTGTCTGAAGATATTGTTTTGCGACCGTTTAATTAGTGGGCGTGGTTTGAAGTCTTGGATTATGTGCGAATTAAGTTTATGTTTGCAGATGTTATTTGGAGGTCTTGGTCCTTTTAGTATAATTTTTATGTTCTTACAACTTATATGTAGGTACTGTCTTATTTTGTGTAGTAGTGATAAATAATAATATAAATAAGTAAATAGGCTTTAACCTGCTGGCTATAATTGAGGATCTAAAAAACAATAGAGGGAGAAATCCGATATTAGTTTTGTAAGCGACTGCAAGTAGGTAGGATTTGTACTTATGAATCCAGATAAAGCTAAAAGCGAGTATTATTCTATAGTACTTAATAAAATATGAATCACCTAAAAACTTTAAGACTGTTTCATATTTTCTGGCCCAAGTAGGTACTCGAAGCACTTACAAAACAAAACGTATTTATTAGGCGTGGAACAATTCCCCAAGTCATGTGCTTTAATGGGACTACGTCTAGACAGGAAATCTCATTTAGACCTACAACGAGAACAATTTCATTGATTCCCCCTTTCCAGACAGAATTTGAGGGCTTTTTATTTCTGTCTTTGTCCATTTGCTAAACTTATTATCATTTCGCCTATCTGGGATTTAAGGCCCACTAATCTATTCCATTGAAAAATCTAAAAGGTTCGACTCCATCTATCTGTTCAAGGTACATTTCTTTGCAATTTCATTGGGACTACAATGTATTTCGATTACTATAAATTAGACTAACTCAAATTTTTGCATAAAAAGACGAACACTTATTGATAAAAACTCAACTCACCCTGACGAAAATCAGCATCCTTGTATCTCCAATCCTGTATTTTCCCTCCGAAACCCTCACCATGGGGAACTGGGTAGGGCAGGAGCACCTCTCCACGAGGTCCCTGACCCTCTCATCCAAACTCCTCAAGTCATTTGTCACTAACTGCGGCTGAGGAGCCGATGGCACGAGACCTAATGCCGAATCATCAGGTCTCAACTCTTCTCCTGCCAACTCTCTTTCAATCTGCTTCTCCATTTGAACCAGCAAAGGAGCTGGCATGCCCAATACTGCTCCTTTTCTAGCTACTTCTAGCAGACACAACACTACATGCTTCTCGTTCTTTCTCAGGCAAAGATCATCAGTTTCAAAGAGCAGACATTCTAGGATCCCAAGGGCTTTTCGGCACCAGTCGATGAAGTTGGAAAGGTTGTCTCTGGCGAAGAATGTGCCAGCCTTGGCAGCTGGGAGCATGTTGACAGGAGGTCGTGTGCGGAGGGCTCTGGCTAGCGTGAGAGCGTCGTCGGATTCTGGTTGTGGAGACTCGAGGATCAGGCGGGCTGAGTCACGGACTGCGTTTGCGTGCTGTAACAATAAGGAAATATCATGTTAGGAGACAGTTTAAGATGTGGAATAATGAATGGAAAGAAATAATTTCTGGAAGTTCGTAATTTTTGTCATTGAGATATTATACCATCGGGCACATGTCTTTTAAAATTACATGTAGGAAGGAAACCTTTGAAAAAGAAATGCTAGAAATTCATTATTTTCGGTAGCCTTGATACTCAGTCGGTTATTATTTAAAAATTAACTTTTATGTTTGATTGCTAGGATACAAAATCCTTTGTACCAAAAGACGAAGTTTATTGAATCAATTGAAACAAAATGTATTAAAAATGTACGATGACTTTGTAAATATTTGTCTACAAATACGAAGGAGACTTATCGATCTTTACCCGTCTGTGTTTTTGTTCTGTTTTCATGGCCATGTTTAAACTAGAGCGACGTTATTGAAGGTCGAATATAGATAGCAGAGACAAGTGTTCCCCTCTTCCGGTAGGATACGAATAATCACGAGAGGTTCTCGTTGTTAAGCAAATCAAAATGATATTTCATCCATGAGTTATTCAACTCAATTCCTATCTTACATACCGCCTGCAATGTTCCCACTGTTGGGACACAGGCCTCCTCTCTGTGAGAGGGAGTGGGCTATAATCCACCACGTGGGCCCTGTGCGGTATTCCTCACAATGTGTTCCATCACCGTTTTGAGAGCAGTGGCGTGGAAGTAATTCGCCGCCGCCGCCACTTCAATCCTATCTTAGTTTGGACAAATAGAAATTGTTTCATTTTTAATCTCGAAACATTAAAAATAAATACGAACTGCCTTAGTCAATTGAAAATGAATATCTTATGTAAACAAGCAACAGTTTTTTTTTCTTGTGGGATAATATACGTATGATAGGAATTCTTAAATCTGCTTTTTTCTCTTGAAAAAATAACCGACAATTTTTTTTTTAATCTTTCCTTTGACATCCAGCTCTCCATAGCATATTCCATATTAAGCTCAATTTGTATGTTTACCGTAACAACAAAGTACCGAGTGCTTCGACATTTGCATTGCTCTTACGTTACCGCAGTACTAACGAACTGGCACATAACACTGTCGCCATTTGAATAGTGTTATTAGTTCACATTTACTAATAATTCGCAAAGGCTTAGGGTGTGGTTCTGTGTGAGAGCTTTTTGTTTTGACAGGACATAATTCGGAACACTACGCTGCGTTCCAGAACGGGTATAATAGACGTAGGTAAGAAGGCTGCCAGGCTCAAATGGGATTGAGCGGGTCACATTCGAAATCACGAAAAGAAAGGGCGCTAATGAGAGAAGAATTATTTAAGGCTAGACAGAACGGACACCACGCAATAATAAGAAACAACCAATTATACATAGACGGAAAATCTGTTAACAATAAATATCACAACATCAAACCACAAAATATAGATTCAACTTACCAGGAAAACGATATGAGAACGATGAGCTTCACTAACCAACCTCACCATATGGATACGACGAATGAATTTGTAAACCACACATTTCGTAAACAAAGACCTACTTTTTAAAATACTATTCCAGAACTTCCAAAGTCTTAACAACAAACAACACTTACTTGATGCTTTCATTACCCAAAATTCTTTGTACAAAGCAATATGTATCTCAGAAACCTGGCTCTCAGAAGAAAAACTAGAACTAATTAAGATTAGCGGCTACAAATTTGCATCATCGTACTGTCGCAATACCCGAACAGGCGGCGGTGTCTGTATCCTACTGCAAGAACATATAGACTGCATAAATAGAAGTGATATAACAGATAAATCTATAGAATATGTACTAGAGCTATGTGCTACTGAATTGCCTAAAGAAAACTTACTAATTGTAACTATGTATTGGAATAGAAGAGAGGAAGAAGTATTTTACCAGCAACTTAGACTAATTCTAAAATATATCAATAATAAATATTCCAAACTAAATATAATTATAGGAGGCGACTTCAACATTAACATACTATTAAATAACTGTAAATCAAACCAATTCATAAATTTCATGCAGGAATATAAATTTACCCAACACATAAAAAGCCCGACACGTGTAACGTCAAACACAACTACATGCTTAGATTTAATATTTACAAATTTTAAATTCAGAGATATGTACACAACTATAGAAGAGCTAGGATTTTCAGACCATAATAGTACTATTTTACATTTAAACTTGCAAACAAACAAAAAGAATCGCCTGGTACGTGAAGAAAAGATTTTACAATTACACAAATATATTAAAATTTAAGTCTAAATTACAAGAAATAGATTGGAACGACGTCGTAACACCGGGCAAAGATATGAACGGTAATTATGAAACTTTTAATGACATACTCATTAACATATTAAATCAGTGTATGCCATTTAAAAAAATAAAGCTAAAACCAAAATATAAAAAATACTGGCTCACCGTAGGCATAAAAAAATCTTGTAAAGACAAAAGATTATTAAAAATACTAACAACGAAAACAGACAATCCAATACTAACTCAATATTATAAAAAGTATGAAAAAATTCTAAAGAAAACGGTAGCGACAGCAAAAAAACTACACTACAAAAATAAAATGATTAAATCTCATAATAAAGTTAAAACAATGTGGAGCATAATAAACGAACGGACAAATAAAAAAATAGCAAGTGAGAAATGTAGCATAACCTTACAAACGAATAATAGCGTAACTTCTGAGCCCAAAGAGGTAGCAAACATATTTAATGTTTTTTTTGCTTCTATCGGGGAGGCTAAGAACAACTCAACCGGCAAGTCGAAAGGATCTCCAGTTGTATGCCTTACAGAGAATTCAATCTTCCTCAGTCCAATTGATCCTTACGAAGTGAACTCTTTAATAAAAAAATTGAAAAACAAAAAAAGTCACGGCTTTGATGAACTTCCACCTACCTTATTAAGACAATGTGCAGACGAATTAACCTTACCATTTTACAAATTATTAACCCAATCATTTGAAGAAGGAACTTTTCCCAATCTCTTAAAAAAAGCTCTTATAAAACCTATTCACAAAAAGAATTGTAAAACTGATCCGAATAATTACTGCCCCATTGCCCTCTTACCGACGGCTTCCAAAATATTCGAAAAGGCTATGTGTAATCGAGTATATGCGTTTTGTGAAAAATATAATATATTTAATGATTGCCAAAACGGTTTCCGAAAAAACCGTTCCACTATCTTGGCCGTTTACAAATATATTCAAAAAGCCCTTGACATCATTAATGATAAAAAGTACGCGATAGGTCTTCTGCTTGATATGACTAAAGCATATGATAAAGTACAATTTGAAATATTACTAAATAAACTATATAGTATAGGACTCCGCGGCAAATGCTATGACTGGTTTGTATCTTATTTGAAACACAGGGAACAAATAGTTGAAATCGAACATTACAACAACAGAAAAAATGAAATAGAATTAATCAGATCCGACAGCAAACAAATCACCGCCTCAATCCCGCAAGGAAGCGTAATAGGGTGTTTCTTATTTCTCGTTTACGTAAACGACCTTCCTAATAATATAAATGAGCCATGTGTCCTCTTTGCGGATGACATATCTATACTTACCTCATGCGAAAATAACACCAATTTAAATGATAAATTAAATTCCATACTAGATTCTACAACAAATTGGATGACTGAACACAACTTAGAAATTAACTTCAATAAAACTAAAATAATTACATTCCACCCTAGCCAAAAAATACCAATAAATATAAACTTTAGCTTTAAAAATAATGAATTAGAAGTAGTTGATAAATTCACCCTACTAGGCCTAAACATTGATACACATATAAATTGGAAGTCACACATTCAGAAAGTAAGGGCTAAACTATCTAAATTTTCATACGCGCTCCGCGAGATCAAAAAAACTACAGACCTTAAAACCACACTAGTAACGTACTATGCGTACGCATACGCATGGCTCAAATACGGTGTCATCCTATGGGGCAACAGCACTGATGCACCCACACTACTTACCCTACAAAAAAAACTAATTAGAATATTAGTAAACATTGAATCCACCGATAGCTGTATACCCCACTTCCAGGAACTAAAGATTTTATCTCTACCCTGTATCTATATACTTGAAGTTTGTAAGTTCGTGCGCAAATACCCCGATTTCTTTACAAAACGAGAAGACATACAAACGAAAATTATTTTAAGATACAAAAACAGATTAAACTTACCAACATCGCGACTAAAAATGCACTCCAACAGTACCTATGTCTGGGCACGCCGCGATTGCGGCGGTAAGTCCCCTCTTTGAGGAGTGGCTTGAGAGGCGGCATGGCGTCCTCACCTTCCGCCTGACACAGGTCCTCACCGGACATGGCTGTTTCGGGAGGTTCCTGTTTCGGATAGGGCGGGAGGAAACGCCCGGGTGTTTCCATTGCGAAGATCGCCCAGAGGACACGGTGGAGCATACGGTGGAGGTCTGCCCAGCTTGGGCGGAGCAACGCCGTGTCCTCGTGCAGGTGATCGGCGGCGGCGATCTCTCGCGTCCGACCCTGGTCCAGGCCATGGTACGGAGCGAGAGGGCATGGCTGGCAGTCGCCTCCTTCAGCGAAGCAGTTATGCTCGCAAAGAGGGAGGCGGCGCACGTGAGGGAGATGCAGTACATGCGCCCTCACAGCCGTGGCCTTCGCAGGAGACGCCCTGGGCGTCGGGAATCCCAGGCTGATTCCCGGCCACCGTAGGCACGGGCTTGCGGACGGCGAGTAATGGGTACCTCGCTGTCCGGTAAGGACCAAGCCCGGGTCGACGGCGCGTTGTGTTCCACGCGCGCCTCAAAGAGATGTCAGCAGCAACAGAGGGGCCCGCAAGGGCCGATGCCTGCCGGGGGTGCGGGTTGTTCGAAAGAGATACCGCCGCCCCTGGCACACAGGCAACTGAGGGAACACGGGTGGGTTTTAGTCAGTAAAAGTCTGACACGCCCTCCCGCTCCACCCAGAGCGGGAGAAGTTATTTGATGATTTCCCACCCAGAAAAAAAAAAAAAAAAAAAAAACAGTACCTATGTCATGTCCATAAAAATTTATAATAAGTTACCCGAAATATTAAAGAATTTAAATAAATATAACATCTTTATCAATAAATTGAAGCTGTTCCTTGTAAGCAAATGCTACTATAGTATAAGCGAATACCTAAATGATAAATTATAAGTAAGTTCTTATCCATTTGTATCTACAAATACTCACTATAAAAATACCCTACTTACTCATAATACGAGGAATACCTTTTAAATAAATATGAAACATCCAATAAATAACTTACATTAGAGATAATAAATATTAAATACGTAATAAATAAAAATAATAAGTAAATAAAATAATAAATAAATGTGTATAATTTATAAAATAATAAAAATGATTCATAAATTTAATTCTGTGATACTAAAACAACTTACTAACAACACCTTACTAACAACAACAACTTACTAACAACTTAACTTGTAATATTTATCAAATTAAACACGCAGTGTTCTTCCTCCTCTCTCCTACTTGATCTATGCTGTGCTCGACAGGGTCCATAATTGTGACTAATATAATTCCCTACCAACTTTATACATTATGGTACGCAATAAAGAATTGAGAATTGAGAATTGAGAATTGAGAATTGACATTAGCTGCATGCTGGATGACCGCTGGGCAAAAATCTCCGCACAAAGGGTGCCTGAAGATGGACAGAGCCACCCAGAAAGCGGTGGCGAGATGTCCTGGACGCGTCTTGGGATGGCTGGTTCGAGGTGGCGCGGGAAGAGTTCCTGGATTTGAATGACACCTTTCCCCAGCAGTGGGCCAGTATAGAAAAAAAAAACGTTTCCACGAAAAAGACACTTAGTTGCAGTGTTTTAACAGACCACTTTTGAATCCTAAGATTCAGCAATATACATACCAAAGCTTGAGGTTCGCACAGCAATCGTGCTGGCATTTTCTTTTCGTGTTGGACGAGGAAAGGCCGAAAGAAATTGGTAAAACAAGACAGTCATCACCATACGTTTCCAGATCTTTCAAGAATCGAGGAAGATGAAAAGCAGCTTTTACGATGCAAAGCCCAAACTAGCCAAAGCCTGTATGGACACACCTCTAGCACATTGAGAACGCAGTAAGCACAGTGCGTCCGCGCTTTGCATAATATTTATCCACAATGAGCTGCAAACAGAATGTCGCCACAGTGTCCAATACATTTCAACTGCACATTTGTCACCGCTAACTGAGGACTCAATACTTATTTAAATTGTTTATTTATCTTCGTATGGTAATGTGAGTTTGTTGGAAACTGTTGAATAGTTAGGTTTTGTTGACCTAGGGTGGAATATCACAAAGCTAGCCGTTTATCACATTGTAACATGGGCATTACGCATAATTGCCGTCTGGAGGCTAACTTACCTATCTATCAATTTTTGATTACAATGATTCATGCAATCGTTCTGATTATAGTTTTTTTTTTTTGCGTAACGTCTAGATCGCAGAGTAAAATATGTAATTATGGTGTTTGCAATGACAGCTACCTGTCTACATTCGAGTTTTATAACGTATTTCTTAATTTTATGGCTTTGCTTGACCACCAAGCGAGTTTAACAACATTTAATTTTAATATGAATTTAATAACTGTTGTAAAAAAGGTTATAGTTGCTCAGTTCATTTAGGTACCTATCGTTACTGGAGATTTTCTCATTTAAAACCAATTACACCCAAAATTTCGATACGATACGTCAATATTTTGTTGGTATTTTAAAACTAGATGACGACGGCGATACCTAGCTGAGTGATCCCTGAGAGGGAATTACGAAACAAAATCAGAGGTCAGGGTCACTTTTAAAGTCCAAATATTATATTATGTATTATGATTTTACGAGTCTAACAATGCAGGGGTCTGAAAGGGCCGTTTGAAGAAAGAGCCATTACAGCTTTGAGCTGACCTGTCCCAACAGACGGCGTGCATGCATCAGTCATCGTCATCGTGTACCTCAAGCCTAGTTATAACCCTATTTAGGACATTGCAAAGATCGCCCTGAGGACACGGTGGAGCATAAGGTGGAGGTCTGCCCGGCTTGGGCGGAGCACCACCGTGTCCTCGTGGAGACGATCGGCGGCGGCGATCTCTCGCGTCCGGCCCTGGTCCAGGCCATGGTATGGAGCGAGGGTGCATGGGTAGCCGTCACCTCCATCTGCGAAGCAGTAATGCTCGTGAAGAGGGAGGCGGCGCACGTGAGGGAGAGGTAGTACATGGCACGTTGTGTTCCACGCGCGCCTCAAAGATATGTCACCACCAACTGATGGTGAACGGAAGGGCCCATACCTGCCAGGGGTGCGGGTTGTTCGAAAGACATACCGCGGCCCCTGGGGCCGAGGAGCTGAGGGAACACGGGTGGGTTTTAGTCAGTAAAAGTCTGACACGCCCTCCTGCTCCACCCAGAGCGGGAGAAGTTATTTGTTGATAACCCACCCAAAAAAACCCCTAGTTAGGACCAAAACATTGACTGTTACCTACTTTTGAACTGAGTAGCTTCTAGTTTCTTAGTTACTTAAAAGCGATTACCTATTAAACATTTGCCAGCCTTCAACTCAAAAACTATGCAAATGAAATGCAAATACCTTAAAACTTTTATTAGCATGGCCGGCCAAATAGTCAATAATGAGGACGAGGCCTACCTAGAACGCCTGCCTACCCACTCAAATATAAATGTCATTACACATCCATTACACATTTCTCTCAAATTCCAGCATTTCGCAAACAACTAGTCATTTCGTGAAATTACCTTAACTTATAAGGCGATTTCACGAAATTGAGTTTTGTCTTGACAAAAGTTAATAACATGATACGACATGTTATTTAGTGAGTTGACTTTGTGTAACATGTTATTTTTCTTATTGTTTATTACAATGTTTATTGTTTTAAATGAACGCCTGTGGATTTTTATGGGTTTTACTGAGCGAGTTCGTAATTTTGCGGTTTGTTTCACTTGGGTCTGTGTGAAAACCATTGATATAATTTTTTTTTTGTTTATTTATCTTGAATTGCATCCACATACCGCGAGTTTTTGAATTAAGTACTTAAGTAAGTAAAGGAACTTCTTTTTTTGTGCAAACAACAATGTTACGTATATTCTGCTTGACGTGATAATAAGAAGACAGAAAAAATAAATAAACATAAAATACATTTATTTTGTTGTAAAGCTAATAAAAGACTTCCCTCTACAACTGCAACGTTAATTCTATAACTTAATAAAACACACAGCTCTATATTTTAGTCGACATTTTTTTTTTTTTCAATTTATACGATAATGCCATTTTGTTGGTACTAAGAGGCGCAAACCTTTCTACCTTATAATGAAGCAGTTAATACCAAGGCCTGCCTACCCACTGTCCACTTATTAACTTCAATAGTATCACTCTTAACTGCCAATATTACTTTTAATTCCATGTAGGTGTAATGATATGTTACGATATATTTTTATTAATATATTTTTTTTAAATTTTTGAATTGGTTCAGGAAGCATTTAAACTTACTATTTAAGTATTTACTACTGTGCACGTTGGCAAGCACGTTAAGCCGTTGCTCGCGGCTGTGATTCGTGGATCTTTGACAGTCGATACGGGTCGTCAGAAGCCCGCAAGTCTGACAACCAGTCTTACCACGGGGTATCGTGATACCCAGTAACTGGGTTTTGGAGGTCAGATAGGCAGTCGCTCCATGTAAAATACTGGTAATCAGCTGCATCCGGTTAGACTGGAAGCCGACCCCAACATAGTTGGGAAGAGGCTGTGCAGATGATGATGATGATATGTGTTCCTTGGGCGACAACTAATAATCTCTTTATTACTTCAATGCAGAAAATCATCTGCACAGCCCATGGTCTAAGATATTCTTATTTTTTCCAAAATCCAGGTGAGCGAAGTCCACTCACTGACGCAGTCATAAGATCATCAAATGCACAGGTGATAGGGCATCCGGCGCAGGATGGAAGGTGGGCTATTGTTTGTGGGAAGGTGGCGCATACGCACTTGAGATCTGAGCCCAAGGTGAGTTCAAGATGAACCTAAAAGTATAAGTATATTTAGACCCTTAAGATAAACTTAGTGAACCACTGCAGCATCATAAACCAGTAAGAATATCTTTAGGTATATGAGGTCATCAATTTGTCAATCAAGCATTGTGAATTAAGCCGTAAAACTTGCAATCAAACAACGGAATTCAAAGCGGAAGTCAAAACAGCGAACGACCCTGTACGCCGGCCGATGTACGAAATGACCCAAGGAACAAAAAGACAGAACAGAATCATAATATTCGTCATCGCCAGCCCAGCTTTTCCCTTATCCGTTTCTATTTATTAGCCAGAATGTAGGTTTACAACGTATGATCTTCAAATTCTAATGTCCCCGATGGAGCCACTGCCTATCTGACCTCCACAACCCAATAACTGGGTAATACGAAACCCCTGGGTAAGACTGGCTGTCAGACATTCGGGCTCCTGACTAGCCAAGACGACTGTTAAAGATATACAAATGACAGCCGGAACCAATGGTCTACGGTTCTTTCAGAGGCATTCGAAAAGTCTCGATATGTAATGGATGGTCACCCATCGACGGACCAGCCTGGACAAGCATAGCTTAACCTTTGAATGACCCGTTCAGCTGATGTTATTTAGCCTCATCCATGACCTAATAAAAACAGCTGATACTGACATCAGACTACGGAAATGAATCACACAGCAAAATTGATAGTGACTGGAAAGCAAAAAACAATTGATCAAATTACTGCAGTATATCCGATACTTTAAGATAATTGGCGTGTTGATAACCTGCAGCCTCTTGCAGCCGTGTTGAATGACAGATCGAAGATTAATAACTTAAAAGGGTAATAAGATTGGCGCCATAATGTCAGGAGTTGTTCTTTAGTTTTTTTTTGGAGTCTTCTGATGTCATGTTGACGATGACTTCATAATCATGTTTTTTTTAATGAATGGTCAAAAAAACATGGTCAACATTTTTTAGTAGAATGAGTTAAGAGGGAAGCGCGAGGGGGTAGCCCGCGACTTTTTTTTTAAGTCATATTGTTTTTTTTTTGGGGTTCACTACCGATATGACGACTGATAGAGAAGTTTGCATGGCAGAAAAATACACGTTGAGCAGACCCCAAATAAATTAGAATAGCGGCAGGAGAATGATAAATGATGATTGACGCAATTTTAAATGCATAAAGTAAGTAGTAATTGGTCAACACGATTTTCTTAGTAATAACAGTGACATTTTTAAGAAAATAAATACTTTTAGCCATTGTATTATGCTTGTAACTCAATACTCTAATTAAGATGTATAAATGTTGAATGCTGAACATTAATTGCTGGCAAAAATTGGTCCTCTAACAGAAATGGCAGCGTTTATGTACGACTCTTTTGATAGGTAGGTAAGCCACAAAACAACTGGATGTGTCATTACACAGCAAGCGTGGTGTCCCATTTCCCAAAAAAAGTCCTATTCAAAAGTAGTGCAAAGCTTTTCTGCTCACTGTTTACCAGTACATAGTCATGTGAAAACGCTAGACGGATCCAGTGCGGGTATATCTATGTGGGACGCGTAACGCTACCCACAACGCATATGCGTATGATACGGAGTTATGATGATTCATTATTATGCGATAAACATTTTATATCAAAACAAGAGTTCCCGTTCTGGCAGTCAACAGTTTCAAAGGCTAGATTTTCTTTGCAAGACAACTGAGTCATCGTAAAATAATAAGTCTGAAGCGTTGACGGATGTAATTTTCTTGAAATTGGAGTTATATTTGTATCACTAGTCAACTTTCTGCTGAACCGGTCGAAGGGGCGGAGTTTGGTCTCAGGCTTATGTCCAGCAGTGGACGTCTTTCGGCTGAAATGATAATAATTATGATGATGACTAGTCAAACTCAGAAGGAGTAGACATAGAGAGAAAACGAGACTGCTTGACACACTACCATGTGAGATAAGATCTGGGAAGAGAGAGAGAAAGGCAGGCAAGCCAACAATAACCTACACTAAGAAAGCTATCTAGATAAAATAGGAAACCCAGCCCAGAAAAGTTTAGCAGGAACGCCGTAGATCATGGAAATTTACTGATGGAAGAACACGAATAACAGAAATGATAAAAGAATTTAGAAGAGCTTCCAAAACATAATGACTGATGAAGATAACAATGAAAAGACTTGACTAAATTAATCAACAACAAACTACCTACAACCAATAGTAACCACAGCCAACAGCGTTAAGTAACACGTTGCGTCAGGCGCCCGTTTATCGGCACACGTCGATTCTGATCATCCATTGTCAGTCGCACTCTATCAATTAGCTCAAGGTTCCACCTACAACAACCTATCGAAGAGAATAACAAATGATAAACAGTCAAACTAAATGAAACAGCTGATGCTAATCAAAGAAAGTTTAAAAAATCTTTTAAAAGTGATGTGCAATTGAAAACATCTAAGAGAAAATCCAGGGCCGGATTTAAATAATATACAGTGCAATAAAGGTATTGCAATTAAGTGATTGTTTGGCAATGATTACTTCTACTACCATTTTATTGTAAATCAACCATTTATCATTACAGACTATTACAATATTTATAATCAGCCTAAGATGTTCCCACTAATGGGGCACAAGCCTCCTCTCTGTGAGACATAACGGGCAGTAACCCACCACGCGGGCCCCTTGTGGGTTGGTAGACGTCACATGTCTTCGAGGGTTCCTCTAGGACATGCCGGTTTCCTCACGATGTTTTCCTTCTCTGTTTTAAGAGCAGGGGCAATGAAATAATTTGCACAAAGTTAGGGCCGTAACACTAGGCTACTACTACTGTATAATATTGATTATTTAAATCTGTATCAGTTAACTTACGTGGAATAAGATACGCCCAGTGCTACATCTTTTTTGATAATAAAATGTGATACAATGAACCAAAAGAAATTTGCATTGCAAAACATTCCACTAACAAGCAGCCATAGCATTTAATCAAAGCCTCATCTCGCATATTTTTAATTAACAGTGCTGACTCACGACTAGTCGTCGTAAACTCCACTTAACGTCTGACAAAGTTTATCGCGACACATAAATTGTCACATTAAGCGCATCAGATGCATTTACATCGATTGAACATACGTACACTTGACTCAATTAAGGTTCGTTACCCCGCTGCACCGGCCGCCAAACCGGAAAGATCGGAGGTTCAAGGCTGACGATGCTTTTCAGTTTCACTCTCGATTAAGAGAAATTCCGTAAGGCTTTTACTTTTATTTCTAGAATCATTTTGAGGGTGGACTCTGTTTTTCTCGTCGTGTTTCTGGCATCTAGGCAAAATAGGTTTTTTGTCAATATCTTTGGGTTAACGGGAAATCTGCTTCTTTTTTATTGTTTACGGAAAGATATCGAAGGCTGTAATTTTTTTGTTTCCTGAATGTACTAGTTTCTTTTTTGCCTAGAAGTTTAATGTTGAACGGTTTATTTATAGAACGGAAATGTGAGAGGAAATGTTATTTTGAACTATTTCGCTTTGCCTCTAAAAGAGCAATGGAGTAATTTGTTAACACACATTAAAACCAAATATTATTTCTGACCAGACAATGTTTGTCAAAGTATTTCTGAACTTCCATAACCTGGGGCACTCAAAATTGTCAATACAAGACTTCCTATTGATAAGAAATGTCAGAAGGTCAAGTCTAAGACTCTCCATCAATCAAAAATGACAGGTTCTTGGCACCAAAGCACGCGCGTGCGCCTCGACCAACAATACCAAATGATCCATTGAATTAAAACAACAATATATCATTATAGAAGATTATTGATAAACTTGCCTATGTTTTAAATTCTATTGTTTTGTTTCGTGATTCAGATATTTGCAACGCAAATTATAGCATAGTTGCTTGTGACTTTGATATTTTTATTAAAGTTTATTATTTAGCTTTTGCTCGCAGCTTCACCCGCGTGGATGTCAGAAAATATCCCACGGGAACGTACCACCGGGATTAAAGTACCCAATGTGTTACATCCAGCCTCCATGTCACTATCTGTGTGCCAAATTTCATCCAACTCTCTCTCGTTTTCACGCCAGTCCAGAATAATACTTATACATCCAGACAAGCAGACGAACGGACTATAATTCTAAAAACCATATTTTTGGGATCAGACTCGTTCCCAGACCTCGTAGCAATTAATTTTTATTTTAATATTCTATGTTCTGTGTATTCTAAAACATACGGTTTGGATTTATTTACCTACTTGTCATTATATTTATGTAAAGATTCTATAAGCAAGATCCTAAACAATATGCTCAAGGTGACGATACAAATTCTCATATAGAAAGATTATTGTAGAACCTAAAGATTCAAATTCAAACGACCACGTTTATAATCTAGATGTCCTCAAAAATCTCCAAACCACATGAAGTTAACTACTACTGTAATAACGTAACTTGACTTCATTACATGGTAACAAAATGGTAATAACATACAAGACAAATGAGTTTCCTCAATTGTAAAAAGTTTCTGTAATCACCATGTTTCAAGTTTAATTAAAACAATTTCGTCCACCAAAACTCTTCGCACGAACATCGGAAGATCATAATTAATGTGTCAAATTTTAATAACTTCCTCGAGGGAAGTCCTTAGTGGCTGGATGCTATGTGAATAAGAATTCTTGTATTACTCATGGTTTTTAAGAGAAATGTATTGGTCCAGCGGTGTTCTTGAGAAATTGTGTTGAAATCAGTTCATGTGAATATATTTTTGGAAGGAGATGTTTCTGCACAGGTTTGACTTCAACTTGAATCAACTCAGCCTATCACAGTTCACTGCTGGACATACGCCTCTTCCAGGCAGCACCACAACACTCTATACTCCGCCTTCCGCATCCAGTCTGTCCCAGCTACCTTTTTAAGGTCGTCGGTCCATCTAGCTGGGGGGCGTCCCACACTACGTTTGCCGATACGCGATCTCCACTCCAGGACTCGTCTGCTCCACCGTCCATCGGTCCTGGTTTGACTTGATTCATCTCAATCTGCTGGGGCATTAGGCTGTTTGCCACTACTTCCAAAATAGCTATTTTCGGTTCTAGGAGTAGGTACGGATATTGAAGTTAATGAGAAATGAGAAGCTATTCTTTGCAAAAATATCTACAAAACGCATAATAAAATTTCAAAGATACAACAAGCGATGAAATACATCATAAATATATTCTTCTTAGGTAATAATGCAAATAAGAATATCAATTCTAACAATTAACCAATTAACAGACCTATAAACTAGACAAACGATACAATAAAACTTATAATAATATAAAATTATGAACCACAAAGACCACTGATGAATCACCAAATACGGAACGTTATGATCAACTAATCACAATCTTGCTGAACCAAGGTGAAGTCTTGATCCGATCATATATGGTGATAACTGGCTACCTGTCTCATGGCAAGGCTCAGATGCTAGATATAAGGCAATGTCATGGTCATCTAATTTATTTTTATTATTTGCTTCGGTACTGCACGTGATTGCTGTAAGGTCTAGGACAGGATCTGTGTCTAAGCTTGGTCAGAGATCATTTGGATTACTTGTTGTTGGTAATTGTTTCCTCGGTTTTATTTTGGTCACGGTTTTATATTATTTGTGCGGTAATAAGGTGAATTATTAGATTAATCAGCTGTATCTGAACAGGAAATGTCGGCAGGACTTAAATTTGCATCATTTGTGTCTCGAAACAGCTGAAGATTGATTAAACTGGCGGGCCTTTATGTAAGCTACTTTACTGTTTATGTATTCAGAGTAAACCATTTTAAGTTGCACGTAATTATTCTGAGCATACATCACATAGTTAAAGAAATTATTTCGTGACTGGTTTAACAAGAAAACATGCTCTCTCAAGCATAAACAAACATGCTTAGCGTGAGATTAAACGGAAAACTTCACTCGACGAAGATGGCTAATTGATAGCGACGAAAACATTTCCCCTCCTTCCGAATTCTTTAAAACAAAAGTATCAGTGAAAGTGTAAATAAATAAGATTGATAGCAGTCAAAGACCGGACGCAAGGGTACGGTAGACAAAAATAAAACCAATTTAATTTACGATTATTTCATTCTTTCCATCCATCAACATAATAATGATCCTCATCGCGTCACATTAAAACATTTTTTCTTCCGTATTTACGCCTTTTAGGGTAATCAAAGTCGTAAATCTCACTCGATAGTGTGAATTTTTATATGAGTCAGTCACCCCTGGTTGGCAGGCGTGTGACCTTGCGCGTTGGATCGGCCTCGAATGGCGCAGGGCGGCGCGGTTCAGCCCTTATATGGTAGATCTTGCGCCTGCGCACTCGGCACAACATGGCGCTTCCACGTCACGTGGTACATTGCATCTAAATTTTCGCATTTATTGGCGCTGAGTAGGAAATTGTTTACGTGGTTTATGTCTCCTTGAATTTCGAGTAAATTCTTTAGTTACTACGAGCATATTAATATCTTATATTTCTTCCAAATAGGGGGGGCCGTAATAAAATCTGATGGTTTCCTGCACTTGACAAGCCAATGACTTTATCTAAAGTTCTTTTCTTTATGTCTGCGATAAGGAACATGCAATAAAATGTCTAAATACGGCCCTGTATGCCCAAAAGCCTCATTTCTTTCATTAAAAGTCGCTGCTCCCTACCTATTAAGGCAATATACGATATTGAGTAATAATTTTTTCACACGTTTTTGTAGGATCATGTCCCCAAGATGTTTTTAACTTTAGACCTGCACCCTAATTGCGTAACACATGATCAATCATAATCGGTTTCTTTTTGACAGTTCAACAATATTCATTGCGTCATTTTCGTTGCTGAGCAGACACATTTGTCGAACATATGAAGCAATGGATGAGCAATCTGTTTCAAAATGATTCAGATTATGATTAATCGTGCGTTACGCAATTAGGGTGCTGATCTTTTGGAACCACTGGCTCTGCGAAGGCACTAAGGCCTGGTTTCCCTGACCTTCTTCTTTGAAAGGAAGATACTACCTATACTGACAGGAATGTAAGTTCCTCAACTACTCAGTCCATAAAACAAATGAATCAGAAAATGCCTCGTTGGCAGATTCCAGGTCTGGGAAAGTGTTGTTAGGGCTTTTCTATCTGAAATTTCTCAGTAGCAATCCTGTGTCTGGATTTGTGCCCGGTTAATGGCAAAACGTTTATAGATGTATGAGGAACAGGGTGTAAAGTTCACTCATACTCTATTGGTAAAGGATCCTCCGACCAGACGGGTGTTGTGTCTGGTGGGTAACTGCCCGAAGATTGATGTCGGGATTTTGTATAAATGTAGATTGCGTGGTAAACTCTGCTTGCGTGATGAGCTGCGGTCTGACGTCAAGTCTTGAGTAGTTCGCATATGGCATTGTAGATGGCGCCACTTTACTTTTTGTGTTTTCCACATTTATCGATTTGAAGTTTCGTATGTGGGGCATTGTAGATGGCCGCCACAGGTTCGCCCCCTATAACATGCTGGGCGAAATGTGGGTTGTACAATAGGTACACCTCAGTACAACCCTTCGGGGAAACAGGGCGTCATGTAATTTTAGGAGGTGGACCAGCACCATTGCTATTTGCACGTCACACACACGACACGGTTGGTGCAGTGGTTAAGTTTCAGTTCACACCGAGACGCGGTTTAAGCATAAAATGCTTAACGTGGCCACTGTCGCGCTGACCCGACCGTCCCTTGCTCGTAGAAGTGCCAGCCCGCGCCGAAGCTGAACAAGTAGAGTTAAATTCCCCAAGATTTAATAATAATGAAAATGATTTGATCCAGCCTGTCCCCACTTACTGCCCTCCTTCCACCAGTGACGCTCTGAGCCGAGGCCCGTACCCCACAGGGGATGCCCACAGCGTGCAGTTGCTTTGGAGTGATGTCAGGATGGCCGGCCGTGTTGGCGATTGCGGCGCTCTCTTTATAAAGTAAAGACTGACATCAGCGGAGCGGCATGGTGGCTTCCAGCAGACGAGGTGCTTGCACTGCAGTATCCCGAGCCGGACGTAAACATCCATAAGATAGGGTCAAAATTCAGCATGGGAACATAAACAAGAGCAGCGTTACCAACAGTGTTATAAATAGACTAGGACCTAGGAGGGACTTCTTTCTTTGCAAGTTTGCAGACCGCTGCAAGAGGCAGTCGTTTCATGTGTTAAATATTTCCCTTGTCATTCTGTATCTTTATTATATAGTTCGAAGTTATTATATTGTTAAAAGTACAAAGTGGTTTCAATGAATAGTTGGTGATCTAAATACCTATAAAGTTTATCAAATCAAGTGATATTATCGTATATCGCTTCGGTTTCGGAGTACCTACAGGCGCTTTTATCATTTTTCTGTCAATTTTAGAGATTAGTGCTGTTCATCCTATGCAACACAAATCGATTCTCGAGAATCGATTTCGGAAACAGAGGAATTATTTTGTATTTCGTATTTATTATGTAGACAATTTTAATAAAAAATCTTAATATTTCCTGATTTTTTAGTTTTCCACATGATCTCAATTTAAAAGAACAATGGATTGAGGCGACGGGAAATAAAGATTGGTTCTCAACAAAGTATAGCACTATTTGTTCGATACGTTTTGGGGAGAAAGCTTTGTAGAAGGGAAAAAGCATCGAACATTGACAAAAGCGGCATGTCCGACTATTGATGTTCTGAAGATCACAACTTATGAAGTTAGTTAATTGATAGTAAGTTTTTGTAACTTCTCGAGTTTTTTTATAAAATGTTGAATTTTACTTGTACTTGTATTACAGAATGCTGAATCGGGTGCCACATGCGGCGGCGTCTTTGAATCGATTTGGTTTTCCCATCACTAAATAGTGCTTGTGACGTCATAGTAGGTAGTCAAAAAATGGCACGCTTGGTTTTCATACAGGGGGTCTAAAAAGGCCACTTTGGCAGAATCATTATGATAATATTATGAATCATATTTAAAATCGTAAAACGGTCACAAACTGACAATTCATAATATTATCTGCGTTGACAGCGCGCAATTCATCTATTTGACAGTTTCGTATGGAAATTCGTAAAATGGTCACCAAATTATGAATTGCTTTATTAAAGTAAAATGTCAAATAGCAGAATCATAGGGGAATTTAGGAAATGAATCACTTTTAGAGGAATTGCTTAATGTGGCCTTTTTAGACCCGCAGATCGTGATACTTGCGTTATTTAGGTATGTCTATGTGTGGTTCTGGGTCTGGCTGTTTGTGTATGTGAGTTTCAATGTTTGTAAACGCACCCACAATACAGGAGAAATTCCTAGTGTTAGGGCAGGGTTTTCAAAAAAGAAGAAAGAAAAGAAGAATGGTGACAGTTTCACACTGACAGCATATTTAATGGAGTAAGGGTGATTTTCCTAGTTCACGTGTAACTACTAACCCGCTGTTGTCTGTACATAGCGGTTCCAACATCTGGAGCACCCAAAAGTGTACAAAAAGGCGCATTAGTCAGTAATTTGTGTGTAATTGTATGGAGTATAATTACGCTATTGTTTGCGGGTGTGAGCAGGGTGATGACCTCGTGCGCCAGAGGTTTTAAGACATTTTATTTGAATGTGTAGATGTAATGAAGGTATGTCGGGCATTTCGAAGTCTTTGAAAAGGATTTCACAATGATTTATTTATTTTATAAAGGGCGACTACAAAAACTTATTTACAAGGTAGATGTGAGTGAAAACGCCGCCGAGAAGGGACGCCCTGAGAGGATATTAGTAACCTTAGGATATGTAAGGATCGTAGCACGTGGCATTCTGTGGTTTCTGCTCACCCCCCTGGGAAGAAGGACTGAGTTAAGGTATGTATGCCTGTAACTATTTATTTTGTGTTTAAGGTACATCCTGTGACTAAAATAGAGAGATTAAAGATTGAAATATGTAGGTAGGTAACTGCCAACTTTTAACTCAGCAAAAAACTTTCTTCGCAACTATACTGAGGGTTGGCTTCCAGTCTGAGTCCAACCAGATTCAGCTGAATACCTAATCACATGGAGCGATGGCCTATCTGACTTTTACAAACAAACTAGTTACTGGATAATACGAAACCCCATGGTAAGACTGGCTGTTACACTATTGACAGATTATTTTAAAGTCTAGATCATTATAAATTGAATTGCGAAAATAGGCATTGGCAAGTTGTGTGAGTCATTTTATTTTTATAAGGTATTTATTTATGCACCTTTTTTTACAGATAAATAACAGTAGGTACCCAGTTGCTAATAAATGCGTTCTTACTTAAGCACTAAGTAATTCGCACAAGTATAGGTTACATTATACTGTTATTTTATTATTCTTGCATAATTCCAACTAATTTATATTCATTACTTAATTTATTCAGATTTGATCTTTAGCAAGCCAATCATGTCCCCAAGTGATGTTGTAAGCGTCTAATGAAACAAGTAATATGTGCGGAAAATAAATTAACATCTTAATAAAAAGAGTTTCATAAAACTATGAAATAAATTTAAAATTAATAAAAATACTTTTACTAATAAAATGCAAAAAACAAAAAGTCAAAAAGATCCTGCGATGGCCGGGAATCGAACCCGGATCAACTGCTTGGAAGGCAACTATGCTGACCATTACACCACCATCGCAGCTACGTGAAGTGCTGAAATAACCGTTCCGTAACGGCGTAACATTTTACCGATGTGACGAAACATTGTTGATAATTTTCAAGTGCCGTTAATTTATGCGAAACTCGCGTTTAATTAATGTTATGCTGATATTTATCAAGTTATTTTATCGCATTTTTATGATTATGAATAATTTAGTATCGTTCACATTTTTGTCTTGTTTCCAAGGAAAATATTCGAAGAAGTATTAACTTTCTAATCGCACCGCTAGGCGGCGCTACTAGTACAGAAGTGAATGTAAAACTGTCACAAGCGGATGATTCATTCGCGAAGTTAGCTAAAGCTATTTTTGTTCGTCACTATCAAAACAAACTGTAATCAATTTTATTTCAACAGGTACATAACTAAGTTACGTGCTAAGTTGGTGCATTTAAAATTAAACTTCCTTGTCCATCCATGTCAGTTCATTCATCATTATACTGTAATAAACTCGGGTACCTAGTAGAAAAAATAATCAAGAAGAATTATATATAAGAAATATATGAAACTTAAAAAAAAAAACAATCCCGCATCTGGGAATCGAACCCACAACTGCTCACTCAGCAACCGTAGTCTCAGACGAACAGCACAGTTCCTTCAGCTTAGTTCAGAGTATGTTAACACAAGTACCTTCACGTCGCAAGTAAGTACATAAACATGAGATGCGCGCGCGCGCTATTGTCACACAATCACTTTGTAGATCGCCGCCGGCCGGGTCGTGATCTCTGTGATTTATACGGGAACCACGAGTTAGGGATCTATGAGTTAAGTCAGACCGCCGAAATGGCTTTTGGTTTTCGATTATTTTTACCCAAAAACAAAACTATAGACGGCGAAATACCTGTTTAGATCATATATGAAAAACTTGTTAGGATATCCACTTTTTTTACCTACTTCAAAAAGGAGGAGGTTCTCAATTCGTCGGAACCTATTTTTTTTTGTAAGGAGTAATATCCCAACAGAATACTTTAGTGGGCAGAGGTGGACTGGTCAGTCAAAGGGATCGAAACCCATTCATAGTTTCGAGGATATCCGTGTGGAGTTTTCATTGATTGCCAGCAATTACCATGAAATGTTTGCTTAAAGAGCAATGTTTCGGCTAAGTCCCAAGAACTTAAGTACTATTTATCAGAGGAAAAACCCGACTATTGAAAAAGTATGAAAAAGTATGAAACAAGAAAATATTCTCATCTGAAAGTTGTGCTCTTAAGCCTTTTTTTTTTGTTAGGTGCACAGATGATCATATACACATACACACCCACACACATGCATACATACTGGCCAAAATAATAACCTTTGTTTTTGCTTCGATTAAAATGAGGATAAATTAAGGACTTTGCCCGACCTGAGAAGAACTGACGAAAAAGTTCGAGTACTGGGAGCCAAATTGTACTTGATTTTTCTTGCTTGTCCATTCGCCCCCGCCAGGATATCCCTCATATATTTTTGCCATAGTCACTGCAGTTCCTCGCGCGGCTCCGTTTGTCGCGATAAACTCGCGACCCGCGGTAATTGCAGCGCGTCGCGGCGCGGCGCGGCACGACCAGGCGTGTTCCCACGACATTGTTAGAGGTGGTCGTAACATGTTATACTTGCGATTACGATGGAGGAAGGATAGGGTAACAAAGAATAGGTAACGAAACCCTCCGGGTGGATGCACCGCGGACTTTGAAACGGTGACCAGAGAGCTTAGAAAAATGGCAATCGCTTTCAAACCATTTCGTATGTCTAATTCGACTTTCGCTGCTGCTTGAAGCTTGAAAAGCTGATGCTTGTTTGTCAGTTTCATACATTTATTTATTTATATATATATGCTTTATTGTACACTAGAAAATACATGACAAAAATAAATTCAATAATTCTCTAAATACCCAATATCTTCAATGGCGATGCCATTAAATGTACAGCCTTCACTTAGCCCAGTAATTCAATCTACGTATTAAACGCTATGTGGGTGCCCTAAAGTCTAGCAACCTTTCAGTAACCCAATCTATCTTAAACATACCTCCATAAACCATACTCTGGCAAATTAAGCAACTACCACCGGTCCAGGACAAATATATCAACTCGTTCTTAAAATGCCTCAACCGGGCACCGAATGCCGACACCCACACGTTGTAAGTAAACTATTTTGCGTAATTTTCGCCTGTCTGCGTCTAGGTTTTAGATTGTGGGCTCGATCAGGGGTGGCGGGACTATGTACGTATGTTAAAGGCTCATCTAATGTACTATGCTGATATCTTTACAGTAAAAATGCAAGTACATGAACAAAAGGAATGGTATACAGGTTGATTCATTTTAATATGTCGTTTAAGAGGAAATATCTGTTGTCGTTTTCTCGTGCGCTAAGGTCTAATGAAAAGAGGCTAGATTTTTCCGGTGTACTTTAATTTTAGTTATACGTTATATGGAGAAGATGGTTATCATCTCGTCTTCTCCCGCGGGTAGCCCGTAAAATTCAAAATGTATATATGTATGTTGACTAAATTAAGATTCGTGACAAGAGCAGATATGGCTTTACAGAAATTATTATCGAAACAACCCTCTAACTTCATATAATCCCATTGAACTTTTTTATTAGACTAGCCTTAAATTATGATTTTGGGGGCTGCCTCGAAATTAAAGTTATTTTTCACTTTATAGTCCGCGAATTACAGGGGCTGCTCGAACGTCCCAAAGTCCTTTACTAAACTGATCCTGGTAGAATACGAAAGCGACTATCTAGTAGATTTCTGCGCTTCCCCCATGCGCTAAGGCAGCCCCCAAAATTTACATATTACGTTTTTGCGATTCGCAGGCCAGTGTCAGGGTGTCGCGAATCATATTTTTACCAACTGTATGTTGATAAAAATGTAATGGTTACAGGATAAGTTTTTATCCAGTGCGCAAACTGTAACCATGAATTCAGCATATCATTCTGGATATATTCGTCGGTAATACAAAAAAAATCAACCCTTCCTTACATTTTGACCGCGTAGGTGTTGCACTTTTCTATGAAACAGCTGATTGTCTTTTTGGTAAAACCGACGTAAAATTTCTGGGGTCTAGAACGATATGCTGAATTCATGGTCACAGTTTGCGCACTGGATAAAAACCTACCCCGTATAAGTTGTAGGTACCGAGAGGAAAAACAAGACGAAGAACCTTGGACCTTCCAAGGAATTTCGATTGCAAAAGTTTGATTAAATTCAGTGTTGACAACCCTAGCTTCGGTACAATGTTTCCTATCTAGCTGATTTATTATGGTGAAAAACTAATGGTCAAATACTTCATTGGATATTGAGAAATTTTGAAATATTAGCGGACCGAATTGTCAATTGAAGTGAGTTAGGCATGAGGTGGGGTTTCAGTGTACCGCTCGTAAGCGACACAGTGAGCAACACTTTGAATTTACTGTAAACAGTTACTAGAGAACATTTTGCTGTCTATAAAAGTAGAAAACATATGTTTATTTTAATAGCCATTATAAATATTTTAGTGTAAATTTATGGCCGTGGATGCAAATACACTGCTTACCTTGGTCGTCATAAATAGAAAAGGAGATTTCTCAGAGAAATTCTCAGATACTACTTCCGATCCAGCCCGTGCCTTGCTGCAAAGCGACGCTCTAAGCCGTAAGTTTTAAAGCCCAGGCTGGGGGCGTAAATTTATTGAGGGAAACGCACGCCAGTCTGATTAAGCCGCCGACCACCTCCTACGTTGAACGAGATGCCAGAATAAAAAAAAGAAAATGCTCAGAAGCAGTTAAGTAGAAATCTGGAGGTGAAAATACAAAGAAGTAGGTACTATCCTAGAGTCTAGATTTGTGCCCTGTTACTGGCAATAAGTTCGACTCATGTTACAGACTTCACCACTGAAATTGATGTGGAATATTGACACTGACAGCTCAAAGCGGTTAAGATTGCTGATGGCGTTCAATTCACCCTACCCTTTCTTGACGTGGATGTACTGTGCACCTCGCCTGCTCCTTAGGCAAGTACTAACAGGCATGATGTCAAGTAATTTAAGGCCTTAAGGTGAACCTAGTCCACATTTTTCCCATACAAACTTCGAGAGTGTATTCCTCCACTGTTGGACAATGTACATCAAAAATTAAACATGGTATGGTTTTGTCTTATTATTAATATTGTCTGTACGGAAACAAAATACTAAAATAAAAAGCCATTAAAAAGTTAGAAGCTAACAAAGATTCGTTTTTCTTGCTAATTTAACCTAACTTTGGGCGTATTTAATTAATAAAGGAAGTGTAAGTAAAATCTGAAAAACCAAGTCGATACAGACAAAGCTCAAAAATGGAAAAGTTCGATAAATTTTATTGGTTATTGATTTATGCAGTGGTTTTTTCATAAAATCCGATCTTCCGAAGGACTGTTCTTAAATTTTTACGCGCCTGTAGTACTATAAATGATCCTGCATCTCACTCAATAATGTTATGCGTGTAGAATAGCTTCTAACTGCTCATTACTGATACTACCTCTGTCGGACACGATGCCTGGTGAGACAGCGTGCTTTTTAGCCAGGCCCATCAGTTAGCCAGGCCCATCAGTAGCCAGGCCCAAATTTCTACCAGTTCTCAACCTACCCGCTTACACAGCAACCTGACCCGCACATTCCTTGACCGGCGACCCACTTGCATTACAAAAGAAGGAAGCGCTTGGTTGTCGTCAACCGTCAACCATTGTCTACAACACCCTGTGCGTAATAACGGATGGGTGTCGTAACCGTGGACTGGCGTGTAATGATACGGTTTGTGGGTACTGTGAAGATAACTGATGAAATGATTTTCATTGACATATTTGTCAATTGATAAATATGGACTTTTTAAAATGTTCAAAGGTTGCAATTGCGTAAGTGATAAAAATTAAATGGGTCATATTATAATCATCTTTGTGGATATGTATTCGTTGTCTATGAAAATGCATTTCCGATAGGTCTATTAGAAGACAATATTTATGTAGATATTTAACAGTGTAGAAATCTAAGCTATCTAAGTAGATACCTTTACGCCCCGCCTTTTACTGATTGGCACAGAAGCCTCCGCTTCCATGTATTTAAAATCTCTAGTCTATTAAAATCTAGTACACATGCCAAACCTGTCACAAACAAAGCCATTGCCTCCATACATAGCATTTTAAAGCTGCTCTAACATCCTACAACATACCGAGAACAACACATAACGGCACGTGTCGCCTACTCGCCTGCCCTAGCGCCCTACTAGTGAGTTTTGTCAAGTCTATGTCATCGGATGGGAGAAGAACCTAATTTGGATGTAATGGGTACTTTAGTGAACAGATTACATTACGTGAAGTGTTCAGGACTAGAATTACGATGTCTCTTGGTGGCTAGGATTTTTTTTTTTTTTTTTTTTTTTCTGGGTGGGAAATCATCAAATAACTTCTCCCGCTCTGGGTGGAGCGGGAGGGCGTGTCAGACTTTTACTGACTAAAACCCACCCGTGTTCCCTCAGTTGCCTGTGTGCCAGGGGCGGCGGTATCTCTTTCGAACAACCCGCACCCCCGGCAGGCATCGGCCCTTGCGGGCCCCTCTGTTGCTGCTGACATCTCTTTGAGGCGCGCGTGGAACACAACGCGCCGTCGACCCCTGCCTGGTCCTTACCGGACAGCGAGGTACCCATTACTCGCCGTCCGCAAGCCCGTGCCTACGGTGGCCGGGAATCAGCCTGGGATTCCCGACGCCCAGGGCGTCTCCTGCGAAGGCCACGGCTGTGAGGGCGCATGTACTGCATCTCCCTCACGTGCGCCGCCTCCCTCTTTGCGAGCATAACTGCTTCGCTGAAGGAGGCGACTGCCAGCCATGCCCTCTCGCTCCGTACCATGGCCTGGACCAGGGTCGGACGCGAGAGATCGCCGCCGCCGATCACCTCCACGAGGACACGGCGGTGCTCCGCCCAAGCCGGGCAGACCTCCACCGTATGCTCCACCGTGTCCTCTGGGCGATCTTCGCAATGGAAACACCCGGGCGTTTCCTCCCGCCCTATCCGAAACAGGAACCTCCCGAAACAGCCATGTCCGGTGAGGACCTGTGTCAGGCGGAAGGTGAGGACGCCATGCCGCCTCTCAAACCACTCCTCAAAGAGGGGACTTACCGCCGCAATCGTGGCGTGCCCATGGTGGCTAGGATGATGGCACGTAAATGAAAACTACGAAATATAACATAACATCACCCCAGTAATCCGCGAAGGGCTTGGTGGATAGGCAGAGGTGTATCTAAAGTACGAGCACATTTTGCCTGCTAAGTTTAAGTTTTATCATTCATCAACCGTACGAATCTAGATTCGTGACAGCAACTTGGAAATTCCGAATGGAAAACCAATAACACTTTGACCGACCTGGGAATTAACCCAGGATCTCATGCTCAGCAGTACCGCTGGCGACCACAAAGCTGTCAGTCAGAGAAAAATATGAAACTTTGGAAAAAAATCGAAAAAAATTGTTGAAATCCTGTTATTATTTTTATCAAACATTCAGACGAATAGTGTGTAAGTACTTGATAAAAAATGGAGTCGTACAGATGTAATAATAAGTAAGCGACCATTAACTGCCGAGGTCAGTAAAAAAATCTTTTTAGTTTTTTCAATACACATGTCAAGAGGCACGCGCCCATGTGCCACGAGATATGAGTATCAAAACAGTAGTATAAGTGCGAACAACAAAAATAAACTTGTTCCTATTGAACCAGCCGTACAAAAATACATTTGCATTACAATAGAAAAACTATGTCTACAATGAAACTAACTGAGGATTTACAGCAGAAGGAACAAAACTTTCATTATGAGTTTTATCAATATTACAGATTGAATCTACTGAAGAATAAATTGAATTATCTAATATCTTGCCCCCTAAATCAAAATCAAGTGGGTAAATTAATATAATAAATGTGAAATTTTGTTACTGAAGAAATTTGGCACAAAGATAGTTTAAACCCTGGATTGGACACAGGGAATATTTTTTATCCCGGTAGCACGTCCCCGTGGTATAATTTCCACCCTCCACGCGCGCGAAGCCGGTGGCAAAAGCTAGCATTTAATACTTCTGAGTAACACCTGCAATGCGAAACTCATATGCCCAGTAAAATTGCCACTTGTCACGAGATCATACGATTGACGGGAGTACCCACATTTTGTAAAACATATAATTATTAAATACATACATAATATCTTATTTATATATCGACGTAATTATGACGTCACAGACCTTGAGTGAATTACTGATGATCGACACATCGTTATTATAGATAAGACGTAAGTAATGGAATATTGTTTCATTAACGTAATTTAATTAAAATTATGAGACTTCAATAATTAAGTATGTTCTTCATCAATGTTGTTTTGTCCTGGGCAAGTAATTAAAAACATACCTTGTAGTATTTTCATACTTATTTCAATGTTGTCGATAAATAATCTGCCTGCTGAAGAGTTTAACTTACCTGTAACAAATAAACAATAAATAATTAGTCAGCACGTTTTAATTGACATGTCCTTACATAATTCTCTGAAGTCTCGTTAAAAGCGACTAAAGTTGGGCAGTAGGAGCAGCTGGTGAATGCTCCAGAGACTCAAACTCCTCAGGCCAAATGGTAGTTACAGCGTGGTTTTCGTTAGTAAGAAGCTGGCCATACTTATCCGATTTCTCCAGGGATGAAACAGTCCCTGACGATTTCTATGCATGACAAAAAGGGCAGCTACGATTCTTAATCTTAAAAACGTGATGATAATGGAAGTTTGTGTTTCGATTGCCCATTATTAGGATGCACAGACGAATGGCTACAGTTATCAAATTACTTAAACAGTCTTTGAAGACACCGCGGACCCAGGTTGTCCAGGAAACCCTGTTCAGGTGGAGACTCATAGACGTCTTCCACACAAACAATGGGACATTTAATCATCTCCTGCATGTCCTGACGAAAACTAAAACAGTGAGCCGTCCCGAAGGTACTTGTACCCATTGTCTCCTAAAACTAACCTAATCGATGTAAACACAGATCGATATCTCGATAATTGTCTGAATCGATCCTTAATCGATAGTGGAGGTCGAATTAGTCACTATTGGGTAAACAAAGTCTGTATGTGTGTTTGTTTGTATGTATGTATGTCCTTTATTGTACAGCTGTTGTTTCAAGAAGTAAGGTAAATAAATATGTGTTTTGTAGGTATTGTGTTTGAGAATGTGTGATTATTACTAATAACAATAAAATTGTGTATTGCTTTTGTTATGTGGAAATGGGATTCTATTGTGTGATTTTGAATATAAATAATTTCGAGACGTTTTTTGAGGCTAGAGATTAATTTCCGAAGCTCCTGAAGGTCCTGGAGCCTTTCAAAATATCATATTGCCCGCACAAGACACACACATCCTGACTTAGAGCGCCTATACGTCAGATAGGCGATAAAAAATTGCCCTTGCCCCATCTTACTTGAGCTTACGTTTTTTTCTTGCATTCTCCCCTGTCAAGCATCACGCTATCTTTCACTCCTATCTCTTCCATACACCATCCTCACACAATCGATCCATCTTAATGCAAATATAGACATGACTGAAAGTATTTCATTTCAGTGTTTATCATAACAATCGGGAGCAATGGTGGCAGTGGTTACGGCCCGGACTTACGAGGTGTAGGTCGTGAGTATGAAACAATAGGCTCTAGTGTGAATTTCATTTAACCATCTACACCAAACGTAGTGAGCGCGTTTGACGCTCCGATTGGTCCGTCACCAATCCAGAGCCAATCGGAACGCCGAACGCGCTCACTGCGTTTGGTGTAGATAGTTAAAAGAAACTCACACTAGGGCCTCAGGCAGGCGCTTTAGTTTGTGTAAATTTCTTCACCACTTTCTCAAAACGGTGAAGGAAAACATCTTGAGGAAACCGGGATGTCCTAGAAACGAACAATTGGAGGACATGTAACATCCACAAACACGCAGTGGACCGGGTGGTGGATTACGGCCCACTCCCTGTCGAGAGGAGGCCTGTGTCCCAGTGGGAACATTATGAGCTGATTATAATATAAATATTTAGATATTCCTTTAGTTATGCTTGATGTATATTATTATGAGTATGTGATTTTTTTTTTTTATGGTGGGAAATCATCAAATAACTTCTCCCGCTCAGGGTGGAGCAGGAGGGCGTGTCAGACTTTTTACTGACTAAAACCCACCCGTGTTCCTTCAGTTGCCTGTGTGCCAGGGGCCACGGTATCTCTTTCGAACAACCCGCACCCCTGGCAGGATGTGTTCTATTCGTTTTGTGTTGAGGGTGTAGGTTTAATAGAAACGACCAATTACGACTGCAGTTTATTTGCGACTGAACTTCTCTGTCTCACGGGCGCAGCCGTGCGTCACCAATAATATATTCGCTGACTAAGCTTTTACATACAATGTGTCCCTACAAATAGTTATAATGTAATTATCGCATCGTACTTACAAGCGTGAAGTATCAAAGGATGATGAATAAAAAGTGATAGTGTTGTCATAAAGTGGAATAAGCTGTAAAAGTCAGGCGAGGCGAGTAGGTTGCCCACCGCTTGCCCCCGGGGGCTGTGGGCGGCGCATGACATAATGTGCACCTCGCACGCTATGCGCGAATTACTGTCGACGGCTGATGAGTTCGGAGAAACTATTGCTTTTGGAGAAAGATTGGTAATATAGAGGTATGAGGGACAGGGTGTCATGTTCACCTCGATAGAAACGGCAGGATCCTGCCCGCCGATTGAAGGCGGGACTTTGCGTGACGTCAGTATGTTGCATAGTTCGCATGGGGCGGTGTAGATGCCTTTACAGTAATACCTGAATATCGATGAACACCTAAAGTTTAAGTAGTTCGTAGTTTCTGATAAGGAACGGCCATCTTGATTTTTTATAGGCGACTAGGGATCAGCCATGAAAATAAAGAGTGTGGTCTTGCTGTTTCTGTACAAGAGCATCGCTCATATTTAAGGCCTTCTCAAGAAATACTTTGAAACGACCAATCCTGTGATTGTTTTAGAATTAATACTGTTCACATCATCGTGAAAAGACTAGTCAATTATCAGCCAAAGGTCAATCAAAGTTTTGCGTAAATTACTTTTTACGGGCACGCCATTTATCATTGCGCGGGAGTGATACTTGCTCTCTATCCAACGCTCAGTCGTCTCTCTCTATTATCCCAAACTACCTACTAATTAGCCCATAAGTAGCTAACAGCCAAATTACCGAGCTTGCTAACTAAAAGTAAAAAACGTAGTAAATATGAGCGGCCATTGAAGGCTGTGCGCGGGCGGCGCGTGGGCCGGACTTGATACAGTTTTACTTGATGATAGGGAGACCAGGAGTTGCGGTTAAATTAGGACAGGTTCCAAAAATTTTAGATATCTAAGTACGAGAAGTGACCGGTAACAGGAAAGGAGTATAGTTGGGCAACTTGACAGACACCCTGACACTTCTTAAAATAAGGTGGAGCAAGAAGTACCGTAGGACTGTAAGTAGGTGCCCCGTCTTGGAATAGGGAATACATTCATAAATAATGTCCGATGGGACTTACAGGCACTTCGGCAAGAAGTATTGGCGAATGATGCAATAAATAGAGCCTTGGAGTTAGAGTTTACTCTTTACCCGACTACGGCGAAGCAAAAAGGAGGGTAATTATTTTGACCAGTATGTATGTATGAAACATGTTGATATGTACCTATGTATGTGTTCATGTCTTCCTAAATAACTTCTAAACTACTTACCTTTATTAATTTGTATACTAAGTCAAAAAACTAAAAAAAAATTGAGAATATTTTCTTGTTTCAACTTTTTATAGCGTGATTTTTTTAAGCGTAGGTGTTCCTTTTTAATTAATCTAAATCGGCTTCTGCACGTACCTACTAATTCCCGCACAAGACAAGAATTTGAATGCAGAATAATAGTATTTTCCGGGTCTAGGTGTAAATACTGGTCACAGCAAGCTACCGAGCGGCGCCTATGCTGAAGGCGGCATATTATCACATATAAATTAATATCTAATAACCGACCGCGTAACTAAGAAGTTATTGCAGCCGTCCGCATGGTCTGTGTACTGGCGTTAATTTAAATACTGCTATTTAGAGCTAAATAGCTGTTTAAAGGCTGTAAACAGGTTATTTTGGTCAATGTATGCCTAATAAAACAGTTGCTGCAGATTATCTGTATTTAAATTCGTGCATTTGGTCAATGCGAGCGGTTTTGCAGAGCTATAATGTACTAGTTGTTGCCCGCGACTTCGTCTGCGATGCAGGATGAAAGTAGCCTTTATCCAGATTATAAACTATCTGTGTGACAAATTTCATCCAGATTCGTTCAGCCTTTTTTGCGTGATTACGTAACAGGCATACAAACTTTCACATTTGTAAGTAATACTAGCTTTTGCCCGCGGCTCCACCCGCGTGGATGTCGGGTATTGCGAAAAAAAGTAGCCTATGTCCTTCTCCATATCCCGGGGCTATATCTTTGCTAAATTTCATGACGATCGGGTCAGCGGTTTAGACGTGACGCGTAACAGATAGACAGACAGTGTTACTTTCGCATTTATAATAATTAGGGAGTAAGGACTAGTTAGTAGGATATGACTTATTTTGAAAAAACAACATTTAACTAAGTAATCACGACAAGAAAGTAAGCAGTCGTATCTTCCTCTCTGATAATCTTTATAGACTAGACATACATCGGATCCCCCCATAGTTGGGTCAAGGATCTAATATAATGACCAGTAATTGTAATAGGTAGGTTGGTTTGCAGGGTGTCAATGTCACTACAAATGCTTTTAATGGCTATAATGAATGTGGGAACTGACCCAAAAACATTATAAGACCAAATTAGATGAGGTTTCGATTTCAAAACACCACGTGATTGCCGCAAAAATGATTAAAAATATAAAATTGTGTGTTAAAAGTTAATTACCGACAAAGCAGTTTGGAGTATCATAACTTTTGATTTAGAAATAACATAATTATTATAATTGTATCTGCCATAATTAAATTCTTAATTCTAATATGTATCAATCTAGCCACTTCCCAACTATTTAGATATTGCATAAAATCTTATATGGGTCTCAATATTATTATTTCACATGCAGGGACTGTCTCTGTCAGCCGATTAGACTGGAAGCCGACCCCAGTATAGTTGGGAAAAGTCAAAAGGCAGGCAGATGATACACGGACTGCAAGAACAGAATAGAACGCCTGATCTTCTAATATCCTTAGATTAAAAGATCAGTCGTTCTATTCTGTACAAAACTTAGGTGAAGTGAGTTAGAAATGAGTTGTCATTCCACCAGATGACTGCTGACTACTTCTTAGTTTTCACAGTGAGATTACAGAATTCATCAGCAAGCTCGGAATCACGCATTTCCCAAACTGCTTGTTTTAGTTTCCAAAGGCTATTTGACCATCCAAAATATGGTCAAATAGCCATTGCTTTAACTTTTAATTGCACTATAATTATCCACTCAATAAACCGATCTCTCTCTTACTTACCAATAAATGAGCCACTAAATAGCAATGTATTAATTAAATCATAAAACTAACATTTGAATAACGTCAGTTTATTTTCAAAATAATCTAATTTGGCCATAAAATCGAAAGTAAACGCAACGTGTACATGCATGTACAAAACTGTTTAAACTTTCTAGCTGTGAGAACTTCTGTCGCGTGCGTACTGTCACGAGCGGCCGTGGTTAGAAGTAATCGATTTGTAAATATAACACGAGATTATTTAATTACTTGAGCTTGCATTAATCGATTCGTAATCGATTTCATTATTGTGTATAATTAACGGTGGCGCCAAGGAGTGTTTCTCATGTACTGCTATGGGCACAATTTCCCTGTATGACGTAGTTAAATTGTTTTAAAATAATTCTTAATCATCTCATTTACTGTGTTATATAAATAATATCAGTCAGTCTGCAAACGAAGGACTTCCAAATATACCCAAACCCAACAGGTGACTTATTTTAATAATATTTTATGCGGAAGAATTTTTCGACGCCATTATTTTTGTTGTTAGGTTTAGTGTAAGGATATTGTATTGTTTCTAATATATTATTATTATTTTTATTTTTTTACTCTCAAATCGTTATGATAAAACGTTTCATCTTTCTATTAAACCAACATCCATTATCAAACGTTTAAATAGGACCGCTATTGCGTTTTCTTTGCATTTACTTAGGTACTCTGCTTACCTCACTACGAGTAAGACCTTGAAGTATTACGTATCACTTTCCCAATACAATTAAACCTAACAAGAAACATAACATGTAAAAAGAATCACAATTACAAGCGAAAGTGTCGATGAATTATCCAATTGCATTGCATCGATTCTAACATCGATTCGATTCGGCTCGTTATAATCGATAATCGCTAATCGAGATACTTGTCCGTTGGCCATGAAAGTCGCTCCAGGCGTTCTATTCGATGTTTAAACGTTTAAAATATTTTCCCGCGGTTTGTTATTATGTAAGGTGTTTAATTAAATAAAAATCGTGTGAATTCTGTGAGTGAGTGTTGCCATGTTAAAGTGCATGTTACTTGGATAAACAATTAATTTTACTTTCTACTAGTAACGACTTATATTTCTATGGCCGTAATTTCATGAGGAAAAGGTTTTTCTTAATTCGTTTGGCGGTTTTGATTGCATTCATGTTTGTAAGTATTTATTGTCACTTTTTATTAAAATTAAGCGAATGAGTGAAGGATTGTGAAGAATCTTTAAAATTTAATGATAAGTGTAGCATATGCCTATAGTGTTCCCACTGCTGGACCATAGGCCTCCTCTCTGTTAGAAGGAGTGGGCCGGAATCCACCAGGTCAGCCGAGTGCGGATTGGTAGATGTCAATATCGTCCATTTTTTTTTGTTCTAGGACACGTCGGTTTCGTAATTTTTTTTCTAAACCATTTTGTGAGCTGTGGTGATGAAATAATTTAGACATAGTAGGTAAAGTGCATGTCTCAGTTCGAACCTACGACCAACAACTCGTAAGTCGCGGCCGTTACCACTGGGCCACCACTGGTCCTCATGAAAAGTGCCCTTTATCGATAGAAGTTTAACTGATTTAATTACTAGTTATTTTCTTACCTACTTATGAGGTTCTGGGTTCATAGTGTTATTGGATTTTTCCATCAGGAACTTGTCAGTAGCATCTCGGACTCTATGCCCGGTTGATGGCAATAGGCTCATCCCAATTACATGAAACTTAAGCCTATCCAGCTAAATGTGTGTGTACATACTTACTATAAGTACAACTTTGCCTAACCCTTCGGAGAATAAAGGCGTGATGTTATGTCACAATCTAATTCTTATGAATAAATATCAAAGAAACAACTTATTAGTTTCTACGAACTATTTTATTTTGAAAGTAAAAACTTTACGAAATAGGTCCTTCTCGCCCACCATCTGTCTATAAACACCTTTAGGCTATAACCTCTCAATATTCAATAATACTCGTATGCTACTATTATTGCATAATTCACACATTTTATGAGAATAAAATAAACCACACTATTAATAAACCGAAATATGTATGACGGTCTGTCTGTACTACGTTTCGTCGAAACTCCTGAACCGATTTCAATGGAAGTGTACAGGAAAGTATAGCAGGCTTATTTCAACATGTTTTTAGTTTGGAAATCATAACTGTGTTCTGAGAATACTAGGTATTTTAATTTTAAGAGTAACAAGGTCGTGATTTTTATTCGACTTTGAATGTTTTCACAGAATCCAAAATAATAAATTAGCTAGCGTAATAAAATCGCGCGCGGCGGGATTATTTCATTATTACAGGTACTAAAACGCAAGGAAACACAAAAAGTCAATACATATACGACACTTAGGACTCAACAAAAGTCTAGTTATGTATAGGTACTAATATTATGAAGAGGTAAATTGTTTTTATTATGTAAGTTTGTAAGTGGAGGGTAATCTCTGTAACTACCGGATTTAAAAACATACTTTTGCATTTGATGGTCCAATTTTGGAGGAAGATCATAGGCTATTTAACATAGCACGACGGGGCGATGGGATGCGACAAGGAGTAAAAGCATGAGCGGGTGATGGGATGCGACAAAATTTGACGTAGACGAAATAAAAGCACGAGCGGGCGATGGGATGCGACAAAATTTGACGCAGGCGAAGTCGCGGGCGAAGTGTTAGTGTTAAAATAAATAAAATCATCAATGTATTATTGACCCCTCACCGCCAGCGCCCGCGGCAACAGCCAACACTCAACGTATCGAAATGCACCGTGTATTAAATGTGGCAAGGATTCCAAATTATACGCCTCGATTAATGTGAAGATTGAACTTTTAATATGTGTGAATTTTATTGATTTACCTGTCTGCATGTTTGTTTGGAATTTATTATATAATGTCAAGTACGGTGGGATTTTAAGCGAAGAAAATGAATCGTAGTTATGGTCTTTTTTTATCTCATCCAGTTTCTCGAAAAAATATATGTACATTCTAATTTATTTAAAATTTTCTTTCGTACTAATGTTGCTTACAGTGAAATTAAATCCCGGAAAATTCTACTACGAATTTAATGTTTTGTGTTTCGTAATGTTGATTACTTACTATTGTATAGAATCAAGATCTTCAAACAGCAGGCTTAGCATGACGCTTTCTATTTCTAAGAAGAATAGACAATGCTTTTTGTATATAGAGTCACATTTCGTTTCTCCATTTTTGACATCGCACTGTAGATACCCTTCTACAATCTGTCATTTTGTCTTTCGTGTCTAACGATTTATGTCTAGCTCCTTTTTTATATAGGCTATTTCAAAAGAATATTTCGTCCCAAATCACACAACAAACTTTCTACTCGACGGCCACAAAGTATATACAATTATCTAAAAAATCATGATTCGTTTAGAATGCATAACTGTGATAATTAATAGAAGAACATAGCTATCTTGTGATATTGTACATCATTTAGCTAATAGTCATATCTATTCTTCGATAGATCGGTGCTCGTGGTAAGCGTGCTGAACAGACAGCAGTGCTGCTGAGGAGTTTGTAGCGCCACTTCTTCTTCCCATCTAAAGCAGTAGAAAGTGGTGAAGGGCGGGCGTTTTAGGGGACTGTCTTATGCAATGTTGTCGTTCGAAAAGTGCTGACCCTAGTTTGAACAAATGACTTTTGATGTTGACTGCATTTTTTTCATTTACAACTCATAATTGTACATTACCAATTTAGCACCATCGGGGTAACTGTTGACAGTCGCATTGGTCTAGTGTTTGCAGACGCGACTGCTGAGCATGAGGTCTTGGGTCCGCTAGAGTTTTGGGTTTCTTCTTAAGGAGTTTCTTAGGAAGTAGTCTAAACTTCTGGAGGCTGGATATTTGCTCATATGACGACAAAAGGCTCGCTGCTAATTACATGGGACTTACTTAAACTTAGCGAAGCGAAAAAACTGGCGAAAGGAGTAAATGTACCTCTGTCTAAACTGAATAGGTACAGGCGTAATACTGTGTACTCGTATTTAAGTAACTATAAAGAAAATTCTACTTATGTTTTCGACAAAAAGTCCATTCACCTATTCTCTAGCACCTTGAGCAGTTTCTTTACACCTACAATGTATTTCTATCTCAGGCAGTATGCAGACTTGACGCTTAATCAATTAATTGCTAAGACAAAGCTGAGCCGGGGCGACCGCTTGGACACGGCGCGGGCGCACGGTCAAGGACGGTCGCGGTCTAAGCATGTTGGTTATTATTAATATATTGATTTATCATCAGTTTCTTAGAGATAATAAACTAGAATGTATCGAAGTGTGTTTTTAAATATTTTATCTGGTAACAAGCCGTGCTCGATGGAATCACCTATCGGCTAAAATGGCGGACTTCCATTCTGAATGATTTCCAACATTCTGCTTTTGTTGTAAAACAAACAAAAATTTAACTTTTCTTGACTTCCTTTTGCAACACATGTGAACATGAGGAAGGATTTTTGAAAATTCTTCCCGCGGCGCAGCCGCAATGCCGGAGCATAGTCCGTCGGTGAATGAATGTATAGTAGTATAGAGGCATGAGGGAAGTTCACTCATCCTCTTCAAAAAAGGGAGGATCCTCTGACCGGATGGTTGTTGTGTCCTAGTGGGCAACTGCCCGAACGACGTCTGATGTCAGGACGTTATATAAATACTAGTTGCGGGGTAAATTTCGCTTGCGCGATGCAGGATTTTTGCGGAACGTCAGTGTGTTGCATAGTTTGCATGTGACGTTGTAGATGCCGCCACAAATGCATGTTAGATTGTTATTATATAAAAAGAACTAGTCAATCAAAAACTTACAGAAGCCTACTTTTGTCCATAAAGCCCAACTACGTGTTACAAATGCCCGTCTATCTAAGATTAGAAGACAACACGGCATGATTTACTGCCGAGGTGGAAGGTGAGCCCTTCAACTAACTTGGTACTGAACTGAGGAAATCTCTTCTCTTTGAACGATGCTGAAGTGGAATTCATCTTTCATTCATCCCGGGCAGTTCGCTTGATAGTGAACTGACTGCCTGAATGATTGAATATTGAATTCCACTTCATCATCGCTCAGAGGGTAGATTGTAATCCTTCGATTACTAAATAGGTAAGTAAGGAACGATGTCATCATAATACGTTTGTTTTTGTTTCAAGTTTGAAATTGAACATTTCCGTAAGGTGACAACCACAATAACCGTCCTTAATATAAAATTATTTTTTCCTGACAAAAATTACAAAAAGAACGGATGCATGTTTCCATTGTGAGGTTACACCGTTTTTGGTATTATTTCTTAATAGCCTACCTTCCTGCGGCCTCGTATCAAATACTTGTCGTTTCATACAAAATCTTAATAACGGTGCAATGGATTGGCCACGGTAAGGTCGGGGTCATTTGGGAAACCGCGAATGCTGTTAATGAGCTTAAATTAGGTTGAAACGAGAAAAAAAACAATATTGCAATGTTGGAAAATTAATTTAAATGTATGAAGAAATGTATTAGTTCGCTTGTAAAAGGTAGGTGTGATTTTTCGTTTAAAAGGTTCTTTAAGAAAGCCAATTTTTGACATCGAGTAAAAAGTAAACTTACCCGTCTTCATAGATGTGTGACTATTTCATCTTAACACGAAATTCTCAGTAAAAAGAAGAATTTAGCTTACCTGTAACAAAAATAAAAGAACGTAAGTAAAGCATATTAATTATAAAGTAACTAATGTAAATATAAACCAGGAATATACAGAGATATTAAAGTAGCTGTACTAATTAATAAACCATAAGCGGTGATCAAAGAATGCGGCAGCTTGATGGCAATTAATTACTACATAAATCCATAATCTTAACTGTCTTCACGTATTCCAATAGAATAGTCAAAGCAACTCGTCCTTCGTGAACTCATGAGTATTTATCATTTCCTTTCATCAAAGCGCATTCAACGGTGCGGAAAAACGTTAGAAACAGAAATTTAGTATCGCAAATCATTTCACATTTTCAACATCCATACAACTCTCAGAAACAGGAAGGTAAAAACACTCATAATCGTCCTACAAAACCGAAATTCAAATATAGAACGAAGGAAGCGTTCGTAATTCCGATCACATAGCGTTCGGATGTTTCCGCCGAGGATTCGCGCGGTCGGTCGGTGAAATGGTATGCGTGGCGCTCGGGGAATGTGTCGCATGCGCAAGTCGATGACATTTTGATGTCACTGTGTTGTGATTTAATCGATGCGTTATCATTATCATGTTGCAGTCGGATGATTGAGACTAGATCTGATGTTTATTTTCAAAGAATTTATAAAAAGTTTTATTGGTTTTTCGTTGTTTAGCATTTTTTCACGTTCGTGTTCAGTCGCATAAACAAAGTTGTGACTTGCTATAATAAATACATCGTATTAAACTTAAATCACAGTAACAAATGGGTCAAATCCCATAGCAATGTATTTTCGGCAAATCCAAAACATACTTATTCGGGATTTAGGAAGACACTTGGCCGATTCCAAATATGTAAAGAATGGAAATTCAGTCAAATCACTTGCGTTTTTGAAGTCGCCTTAATAATCATGCTGAATAATAAAATCAAATCCAAATGGCATCCATATGCGTAGCCTTTACAATCTCCAAAACAATTCGCATAATCTCAAAAGGAGGTAAGGTCGCTCAATGTCATATTCACTCATCATTATATCAGGCATCCATATAAGCAACGATCTAATCTGAAGTCATAATATAATAAATTATTTAGTCGCCAACTTGATAATGACAATAAAAAAATAAATTATTAGAGCATCGTACTCTGTAGACGTAGGTGGAAGTTTATAGTCTATCATCCACTGCCATAATAGATGTAATACTTGGTCTTATTTCAATAACAATTTAGTTTATGTTAAATGATGAACAAAAAATCATGAGTCAGTTGATTATAATGAATTGTAAAAGTCCAGTGTGGGATAAAAGTTTAAATTGAACTTTTAGATGATGGGTTGGTAACCTCTGACTATTTATGGTATAGGATCTTTGAACTCAGTTTTATTGTTAATCGATGGAGCTTTGAATAATGCAGAAATGCTTTATGGGAACGTTTGTCTTCAAGCGAGAGACAAAGAAAAGACTATTCGTGTTTTATAAAACGACAGTAATCATTATTTTCTCTTTGAAAAAATGTTTAAAATTATATTATATAATAGTAGATAGGTGTACTACTAAAAACTAATCACTAAATAACACACTTACAAAATACATCGCATATTTGCCAAATGCAGTTGACGTAACTATTAACAAATCTGAAGAACAGAACCGAGACGTGAATTCTCATAGTTCCAAGACATTGCTCACTTCAAAAACAAAAGAGTCTCAATTAAACCATAAAATCCACAATTATTTCACCGCTGTAATTACTCAAAATTGCCAAAAAGTTTGTACAGAATAACCTTCTTATGTCACTGGATGATGGACAGGCAGATAGCATCAGTCATGCAACACTTACAATGTGGAATCAAATTAAAGTACCCATTTGAAACAATTAATTTTGTAATAAATGTGAGAAGTTTAGAACAATGGCGGAATTTACTGAGTCAGTTAATAATTGGGAGCTACTGTTAAAGAAATTGCAGGTGGAGTCACGAATTTTTTTACAGATTAAGGATAGAAATTAGTTTTTTGACAAAATACTTTGGCCTAAAATTTAATTGAAAGATGAATACCAAGCAACTTTACACATGATCAGTATTATAATTTTGATGCAGGAAATGCAAACATTTCCAATTTAAAGACAAAATTATAAGGGAAACCCCATTTTCTTTGTGACTTATTAGTTTTCTATTACATAGCTACCCATGTCAGCCTATTTGCAAGCTTCTTCATTCAGATATAATCCCTCCCTTGGTTAAACCACTCGGTAGCTTTTAAATAACCTAGACTTTTGCTTTATTAACATTATCAACGTCCTCTAACTTAAGCCAAGAGTTACTTAATAATGTGTCAAGTACAGTACTTAGGTGAAGTAGCATTGGGCGCTTGCCACTCGATGTAACCTCATTATTTGTGGCTGACATGAGTTTGTGACGTCAATCATTGATCGGTGTTGTTTTATTATAGGTACTGACTATAGTTGGTTAGGTGTAAATATATTGGCTTAAGTTTAAATGTAGGGATTTTCCTTTGGTAAACAATTTTGTTGTCAAAGGGAAAAGGATAATTTTTTTTTCGTGTTTTGTAGTTTGTAACTTACAACACTACTTAATTGAAACAACTAACAGCAAAGGTATATTTGTCCTACGTACGACACTCTCTTCCAAAATCAATACATCAAAGATGTAAATTAGTCTATGACAACTGGTGCATTCACCCTAACCGCTTGATTTGGAGATTCAAATCTCTAAGAAAAACCAAGTCACAGACGATGTGTAATAATGTAATTCTTTCTTATAACTGTTACAATCTCTTGTAATAGATTAAGAGTCATTCTGTTCACTTAATTGATCGTTCAATTATGCAATATGGTAATTTTTCGAGGAAATATGATGTCGCAATTATTGTCTTTTATGTAACCGTCATGATTTCAAGGGTTTGGCAGAAAGTATTTTGTTTCATTTGATTTATGGTTTTAGTATTAGTTTATACTTTAAAGGAATATTAAACAAGACAATTAAATGTATTTATAGTTGCTAAACGGTATTAAGAGCAAATCTATCGATTTGTCATCATTGGAATCTCCAAATATGCTCGCAATAATACACCATTGACCTGTCATCACAGGAAAAACATCACCCGCCAACAGTTTGACGTTTCAACAATAGATTGCGTCATTGACAGTATCATACGTGACAGTTGACTGTTACACATTACTACGAACAACAATTTTGAATGATGATAAATAATTTATGTGTTTCCGTACACTTAGGGTGAACCCCTAATATCATGAGATGACACATACATCACCGAACAATGCATGAGCGAGGTGGAAAAATACTGGCAAGATACTAAGAGAACAAAATTATGGACTAAGGATAGACTAATTCCGCCTTTCGCTATGAATGTTAAGGATGGCGAAATTAAAGTCAAAGACGCATAAAGCAAAAAAGCAGCAGCATTTACTGTGTCAACAGCCAGAAGTTATGAAATATGTCTCAAAATTAATACAATGTTAAACAAAGGAAGTATACGTATAACAGCGGACGCTTACAGACCGTTTCTTAATTTCTAAATAAGAAACATGTTACATTTTATTATTCAAAAACTACGGAAATAGCGACAGTGTTTACAAGCTACCTAATTTCCAAATCACCGACCTCTAGTGACAGTCATAAACCGAACTTTTTACACGTTTACGGTCGCAATTAGGAGCGGATATGCCAAATATGGTTAAACTTTCAAAATTGAAGAAAGTGTTCCTAAGTTCGCCTAAGGCGCTAAGCATTTAAGAACGCCATCTTGAGATTACGGCGTATTGTTTGTGCTAACAATGAGTTTGCGAACGAATATTGCGACACTTACTTTCTTATTACATTGAACGCGTATGGAATAAATAAATCTTTGTTTTGCCATAGGGGACAGCAATGTGCAGTATGCATGTGCATTCCGATTGCAGCTCCAAATAACGTCCATGTCGTCAAATATGGACGACAAAAGGTGCTAATAAATGTTAAAGGTGACTATTTGGCGGTTGACCACTTTCTTCTTCTTTTGTGTTAGTGCGAAATATTCTAGAAAGTCCACAATAAAGTAGCTTGGTAAAGACAGTTTGTCTTGGACATTACAGACATCGATGAAGGAAAACACATGAGGAAACCTGGAGTCAATATTAGCTAAAATCGCCAACCAGTGTTGAGCAAGCGTGGTGTTCAAGGCTCGTGACTTCTCTGTTTGAGAAGAGGCTTTTTCCGTGTAGTAGGACAATATCACCGAATTCTCAAAAAACATCGAGTCGTTTCTGATTGCTCCTAAATCATAATTATTCGCAGATCCAACCCAAGATTCAATTCAAATCACTTCCTTAATAACTTTTACTTTGTACGTATTTTTACCACTAATTGGCTTTAAATCGCAAGGAAAAAACGTTAACATTCGTTTACAGTCAATTAAAAATCAATACTGTATTAAATTGCTTGAACAATCATCTCTCTTTTATGGTAATAGCAGTAATAAGGTGGCGTGTACAGGTGTCGAGTACCTGTCACGAGCGCTTCCTGATCCGACGAGTGACAACTGACGTTTTTACCCTAAGTTGTTTTTAATCATATTTTACTTGAGTGATGGATGTCAAGTGGTGTTTTTACCTTACTTTTTATATTTTTTGAGATTTGTAGAAAATGATGTTTTAGTAATCAATTTTACCTGTTCTTAGACTTCCATTTTATTATGAACATTGGAGGTAAGCCCTAAGAAAAGGCTTTTCAAAGCCAAATGCGACCACCAACTTTTTTCCAAGCATTGTGAAAACGATATCATACCAAGTATGCCTTTGCCCAAACTTTATTGAAAACTGGGCTTTTACAATTTAAAAACAATTACTAAGCACTAATCTTATTTTTCGATGTTGCTTTCCCACCGTGCACCTATACATCTAGCAGAATGCTCATAGTTAAACAGAGACTAGCGGTTACCACTTAACAATTCTATTTATGGTAATAGCTATAATGTGGTGTATGTAAGTGTCAATTGCACGTATGTCACTTCCTGATCGCTCGACGTGAGGTGACAGCCGACAATTGGTGTTTTTACCTTCTACATTTTTATGGTCGTGATATTATGAAATATCGCACAGAACTGTCAACAACTAAAGTAGATTATTACGTCGGATTTATTAAATCAATAACTTGAGAGGACTTAATAATTATTATGAGAAGATTTGATTAATAAATAAAAGTCTTCAGGTGGCACATGAGGATGTAGAAATGTGTGTTGTGGATTCAGCAATCATTGTGCTAAATGATCTAGTAGCCAAACATCTTGAGCACCACGTAAGGAGGCTCTCATCAAGGGCTTGATTCAGAAGGGAAGTTACTTTCTTTCCGAGGGTTATTAGTCCATTCGCACGAATTTACTCGCCCATACCTTAGTAAAAACTACGACTAGATAATAAGAAAAAATCGAACCAATTTAAAAAAAATATTACGCTATTGCTTGAAATTCAAAGCGTGCGAATTGCCTTATAATACGTTTTCCTGGAGTTGTCGATTCGCCCACAAATAAATTAGACACAGACAAATAGCTTGGACCCGGTTCCCGACGTTCCAATTTGATGTTATTTTTTAACCGACTACAAAGATGTTGACGTTGTTGTTGTTGTTGATGTTGTTGTTGTTGTAGTTGTAGTTGTTGTTGTTGTTGTTGTTGTTGTTGTTGTTGTTGTTGATGTTGTCCGATGTTGTGTATTCGAAGGGGCTATAGGCCTATAGCAGAACACTAAAAGAATAATGAAGAAGCTCTCGAAAATTAACAGTTATACACATACATAATCAGGCTATACAGTTCCCACTGCTGGGACACAGGCCTCCTCTCTGTCAGAGGGAGTGGGCCATAATCCACCACGCGGGCCCAGTGCGGGTTGGTAGATGTCACATGTCTTCGAATTGTTAAAAAGTATAGTTATAATTAATTATCTATTAATTACTGACTCGTAATATGGGATTACAAAGAACTTAATTATAACTGGCTAAATATGGGTGTATATAAGTCCACCTCTGTCCAACCCTTCCGATAAACAAAGCGTGATGTTATGTTATGTTATCTTCACTACTGTACCTAGGTAAGTACTTCCTGACTATAACAAATAGTGTTGTCTAACGATCGTCACGCGGTTCGATTCCCGTGTGAAAACATTCGCGTTTCCTAGACATGATGTACTTATGTCATTACTTAAGTGTCTCTTGTTAAAGATAACGTGTGTGATGTAAAATTGTCATTGACAGTGGAAAATATTTGACTAGCAAGATTTTAAAAAGGTTTTTTTACGTGGGAAACTAAAAAAGGACAGGTTATTCCATCAAAAAGCTAAAACCCGACTACTGAAAAATGACGCTCTAAGAAGTATGCCTTTTTACACGCTTTATATTAGCTTCACTTGTATGTTTGTTTGTTTGCTTGTTTGTATGTAACCGACTCCTTTGGACGCTATTTTGACCCACTTTAAACGGTCAGATTTCATTTAAACTCTGTAGACTTATCCGATCTATGACAATTCAATAATTTAAAAAAAAATAGAAAAAAACACGCTTTTGTAGTTAGCAAAACTAAAAAATAGAAAATAAATAATAGTTTAAAAGACTAAAAAAACACGCTTTAAAAACCAAACTAAAAAGGAGAAAATAATTTAATTCTATTAAAAAGCGTGGGGTGCTTGATATTAATTGATTATAAAAATACCTCAAAAAGCACCCCACGCTTTTTAATAGAATTAAATTATTTTCTACTTTTTAGTTTGGTTTTTAAAGCGTGTTTTTTAGTTTTTTAAACTATTATTTATTTACAAGCTTTTTGATGGAATAACTTTCCCCTTTTCCCCCTTTCCCTATAGCTTAAGATCGCTTACTACTGTTAAATGTTTAGGTGGCATACGACGTTGCGCCACGTCTTCTTCCCGGATAAAGCACTAGGAAGTGGTGAAGGGCGCGTGTACCGGGGGACTGACTGTATGTAATTTAGTCGCTCAGAAAGTGCTAGTTCTCAGCCTAGTTTGAATAAATGACTTTTGATTTCGATTTTGTTACAAGGGCCCTGAATCCAAATATTTTTAACTCTGATGTGTTCTCCAACAAAACCTCGTGCTGAGTTATTTTTAACCGACTTCAAATGAAAGGGGTTGACAATTCGACATTTTAATATATATATTTTTTATGTATGTTCGGGCATAATTCCGTCATATATAGACGGATTTGCAAAATTCTTTTTTTTTTTCGAAATTTGATTTATTCCGAAATGGTCATATTTAAATTTCATATATATCTGATGAGGCATTTTGGAGACAGACAACGGAACTCTTAAAAAAATGACAGCAAATCAAACGCGATTGCTGCTATCGCAGAAATCTACATTGTTTTGACCACAAGGATGATGAAATTTCGAATTGATGTGGGGTAAGCACAATAACTAAAAACTGAAAAAAAAAACAATCGACATCTAGTGTTTTTCCGGAAAAAGAAATTACTAAGCTTTTTTTCGACTCCGAACACATTTCTAAAAATACTCCTATTATTTTTATTTAATACCTAAGGCAATTTCACGATAAATCTCTACGATTGACAAATTTTCTTTAAGCATTTACCGACTTCAAAAAGGAGGAGGTACCTACTGAATTGGCCAAAATCTTTTTAACGTCATAAGGTCGACTTATATAGCGGAGACCAAACTAAGTTATATGACGCGAGGAACTTAACGACAGACATAAATATAATTATATTATTGTTATACATATAAGTGTGTGTGTACGTTGTGTCATTGCGATGAACGTCATAGGTCATGGAACATGCTGGTGTGGTATATTGAACTTAGCAATTGTGATGGCATAGACTACTATGTGAGTTGTAAAGTAAGATAAATCTTTGATGACATAATACATAATATCGTCTGCTTACGGGTAAAAAGTAATAAGTGCAGTCTATGGCATTTCGAGTAAATGACATTTCAAAGTTTATGTTATAATTTGATCTATTTTAAACACATTAATTTAAAAAACTGTTAAAGCAAACTGTTGCACTAATTACCCTTCTTTTAAGATATACTCTTATCTATATAATATTTACAAAATGTGAGAAGATATCATTTTTACAAACTTACTATCTCAGCAGCCATTGGACATTGTATTTTTTTATTTTACCAATAGATAGCCCGTAAAAAATTACACGTGACTGCATTTTTAACTCGAATTAGTAAAAAAATGTATTTAACTTGTTTTACCAGTAAGCAGACGATATGGTATACAATGAAGAAAATTAATTATGTTTCAGTGGTGACCCAGTGATAGTGGCCCCGACCAGCGAGTTGTTGTAGGTCGTGAATTCGTAACAGGACAGTTACTTCGTGTATTTAATTTCATCACCACTGTTCTCCAAACGGTGACGGGCTTGTGGCTAAGTAATATTAGCCGCACGGATCCATCGATCAGGTTAAGCTACGCTTGCCGCGGTTGGTCCGTGGATGGGTGCCCATCTTAACATACCAAGACCTCTCCGTGCCTCGGAAAGCACGTTAAGCCGTTGATCCCGGCTGTCATTTGTAGATCTTTGGCAGTCGTTACGGGTCGTCAGAAGCCCGAAAGTCTGACAACCAGTCTTACCAAGGGGTATCGTACTAGCCAGTAACTGGGCTGTGGAGGTCAGATAGGCAGTCGCTCCATGTAAAATACTGGTACTCAGCTGCATCCAGTTAGACTGGAAGCCGACCCCAACATAGTTGGGAAAAGGCTAAGCAGATGAAAATGAAAAAAATGAAAAATGTTTTATTAGTTTAACAAGTAAAATTTTTACAACTAGTGATTGAAGCCTCCTTTTAGGCAGACAAGCCTGTGTTAGGAGACTCCGCTCTTCCATAACTTAAATAATGATGATGATGATGATGTTCTCCAAACGGTGAAAGAAAACATCGTGAGTAAATCTCCAAGAACCAATCATTCGAAGATATGTGACTACTACCATCTTTTTGCTCAACTTCTCAGAATCGTAGCGTTATGTTATTAATAGCCCTTAACCTTCCTGGAGAAAAAAAAATAGTGTGTCAATTACAATAGGAAATTTTTCAAATCCGTTCCAGAGATTACCTACCCACTACATACAAATAAACAAATTTACAAACCTCGACCTCTATGTATTCAATATTTGTATAGATTATTACATTAATTTTTCAAAGTGTATTTTTTTTATTCTAATAGCGCAAATCTTGACCGTAGACACGTGAAATTAAAGATAGTTTGGTAACGCTTTTTGCAAAGCAAAACCACCGCAAACAAATGAATCACGAGTAGGTACACAATAACGGACCAGTCAGCTCTATTTATAGAACGTCTAATCCTTTTAATAATCTTTGACCCTAAGCATTCATAGCATGTCGTGGAACATCCTGACTGAACTAAATAGCCAGCTTAACTTGACCTCACCACACCAAACCATAGTTAGAAAACCTTTCACAGGATATAGGTCACAATATACTGGCCAACCGTAAGGAAGGAGGTAGCCATATTCGGCAAAAAATAAAAATCCTTTTATTGAATTTCAACTTTGTACCCTCGAAATAAAGTTTGTTTTTAAGTGTAGGGGATTAATAAGGATTGAATAGTATAATCCCATTTTGGTGTGTCGCATTATAATTTATGCGACATTTTAGGTTTAGATTTCAGATAGTGGCCAGTATTGTTGGCTATTGTATGCAAAGTGATTTAGAACGATTTTGGTTAGCGCCATATATTTTGAAAAAAGAAAACTCCATGGAGTTTTTTTTTTTAAGGAGTAGTAAGGGAACAGTTTTGAATAAAGAATGAGTCCGACATTTTTTTGTCTAACGTAAAAGTTTTATAAATAGTTTAAAAAATGGAATTCAGGGACTTAAAAAATGATAATTTAAATGATATCAATAATGATAATGATTTACAGTCAAAACTATCGGAACAAAATAAAAAGTTCCAATTGGATATTATAGGAAAATATAGCTTTGAAAATTGCATACCTAACTATCCACCTACCACTGGATTTAGCCGTTTTTATGTAAATTATCAAGACAAAAAAAGTATTACGTAGCCATGTATCAGATATGTCGTTGTAGTTATTATATTCTATTATTTACTGTCACATAAGTTAGTTCCTGTAGCACAAATAATAATGCTAAACCAGTTAATCTAGTTTCTTGAGACAATACCTAAGCAACCTGTCTCTGTTTGTGCACTTAAATACCTTATCTACTTAAATAACTTAATACAACTCGAGCATTTATCTATAATATGGAGACGATGATACATACAAACGCATGTAAAACGAATGCATGGAGTATTTTTTGAACCTATCGAATAAAATTTATTACGAAATGAAAGCAGTTACTTTTTAAACAAACGCAAGAGTAGTGATGTGACGACTGATGGGTGACTATGGGCGCGTTCAAAAGTTGCCATCCTAGTAATGTGAAAGTTCGTATCTTTACATGTTTGGATAATTAGATGTTTGAATGTTTGTTACTAAATCACGCAAAAACAACTGAACGAATTTTGGATGAAATTTTGTACACAGATACTTTGTAACTTATAATAATACATACAATACTTTTTATCCCGATAGTACGATAATTTCCGACCGCGACGCGGGCGAAGCCGCTGGCAAAAGCTAGTTGTCAATATTCTTTAACAATTTTGACACTGACAGCTCTTAAACGCGGTTTAGATATTGTGCTGAACGCACAGATTCATTGGTGATATTCGCCATATGGGTTTTGCCGATCTTTGAATAGCTATAGTGCCTAAACTATTGGATTTATGGAATAATTGGATTATGCAGTGTTAAACATATCTGACTTTAACATTTCTGGCGTGAATTTGGACTGGAACTGGGAGTTCTGATGTGTTTCAACGATACGTGGGTGTAACACTCACGTATCGCTAGAAATGTTTAAGTCCTGTATTACAGGGGGTGCCCCTAATGCCATCAAGCGGGCACAAATCTAGGTTCGGAAAGTCTTAAAAGATGTCGAATAAATACTCCTCACCAAGCAATAAGACCAACGTAGACATTCAAACCTATGGCCCAAACATATTATGCCCATAGTCGTCCATAAAAACCTTACAATTGAGACTCATTCATCACTTGGCAGACCTTCAAACCGCGTAATTATAATTATGACCCCTAATGACTGCAGTATAAGGAATTGATTACGCTTTTAAAAACATTTTATTGTACCTCTAATTGTCGATGGTACACCAATATGGCGATCTGTCACATCTCTCAAGTAGCAGTGTTGCCAGTCGTGATATTTTAATTCTGACGAAGAATTCGTTAATTGAGTGAAGAAGTATATAAATAGTCGGGCTATATTTGTGGTGAGCGAAAGTTGCGATGTGTCAATATTAAATTCATCGGCTTGATTTAAAGATAACAATATTAACAATGAATATATCAGACCACAACTTTCCATTCATATTTTATGAAGGCTTGATAGATTCTGATTCGTATTTAATAAATAAATAAAAATAAAATATCCAAGCCACATAATATGGCGTTATTCGCAGCTTCATGTTACTCGTGGCAAGTAGAAGTCTGGCAGCATCGTCTTGTCTCCTAATAGCACTAAATTGCCTCCTATGATTTTGACAAGCGTGGCGTTTATGTCTTGTTTTTTCTTTCTATTTATGGCAACTCCTTCCAGAGGCATAGCCAAATTCGTATTTTTTAAACCTTTTTACACTTAAAACACTTTAATCGAATTGTTATTGCCACCAACTCCTTTTTAATTGCAATAAAATTATTTTTAATTTCATTCATAATTGGTAAAGCAAAAAACTGTAATTATGGAGTGAATTTCATAACATTACACACATTCGTCATATCTGTCAAGGTTGGAAGCTTTTAAATTGACGATTAACTTCAGAAATGGTGATCGTTGAAAAATATATCTTTGCAGTTTTTGATCGTATGTAAGTATGTTAAATAAAAGTAAATAATGCAACCCAATATTTTATTTATTACAATTGATTTGGCCATAATATCAGGCATGAAACTAGGTAAGGATTTATATTTTAGAAAACCGATTTCTTGCATGCAATCACCCTACAATCTTTAAATTTATACTATTTTATAATTTGTCGTTATTGCGTCCATAGTGTTCACAGTCTGTGAAAATTAAAGTGTCGCCTATTACATAAGGTTTAAAAAATAGGTACAGCCCTGTGACATACGGATGGACAGCGAAGCCTCAGTAATTGCGTGCCGCTGGCACCTTTAGGTTACAGGTTTAGGTACAGAACCCTAAACGTGTTATTTCCTGTCTATAAGCTTCAAATTGATTTCAGCATTGTCCTTTATAATACAATAAACATGAAATAAAATTAGACGGCTATCTATCCGATCTTAAATCAACTGCTGCAGTTATTAACCGTACACTGACTTGTTAAGGTCAAATCTGAACCTTATTCAAAACAGTTAAGTCCAATTACAATTGCTTACGAAAAAGTAAAGTTCAAAGACGATTGACACTCCTTGCGATTAAATGTCACACTACCCATGATAATGTACGGTTAAGGTCGATTTATATTTGTACGGATGTAATCGGGGCACAGACGTTTTGCAAAAAGGTATTTTTGGATACATCTATCTATGAAGATGCATAGGTAAATGTATCCAAAAATACCTGTAACTAACCCATCTTGAGCAAGCGTGGTGAGATGAGGACTTTCCCTGGCAGTGGGACAGTAACAGGCTGGTTTTATTATTATTAAACATATCTTAAAAGTTTCGATATTTCAAAAATACTGAGTGCCACTTTATGAAGCTGATTAAATTCATTTAGTCAGTCGTTTGTGCTAACATAAACTAGTTGCTATGCCAAAACATTTCACATAATTTGTAAACAAAAACTATAAACAACAGTCACGCATAGTTTTCTCTCTATTTCCGGTCAAGGCTGTAAAAATACCGCATTTGTTTATAATTTTCTTCCATTTCTCGATAATTACTTTTATCGTACATTTTACACATACAATCACGAACCCGTCATATTTAAAGCGTAGAAGTATGCGTTATCGAACGGAAAGGTATATTTTATGAAGAATGAATATTTTTGTACGTGAATGTTGCTACATGCAATCCTTAGTAATGAGGACTATAATTATAGAATAAATAGGAAGAATTTATTTTCAATACTTCATACGTCACTATTTTGTTTTTTCTTATCCTATATTGAACATGGCTCGGCCTTATAGTCTCAGTTCAGCAAATTCTGAAATATCGAATGTTTCGCGAGAAAGTTTTACTTACCTCATATAATGGGTATTTACCTTAGAAAGAGTTACACCTATTTAAGTAGATACCAATTATATAAAAATACTTTAATTTTGTAAAAAGTAACTACACAAATACATCGATTAAAAGTAGGAAGCGATCACATAACATTTACTTTCCATAATTGTCTGATACCTGTGTTCCGACAACGTGTAGATTGCCCTTAACGACAAATAAATCACCAATTTACGTGCAAAGTGGGGAAGTGAGCAACTTATGGACTTTTTACAAGTTTTCGCATAAAAATGACAATTATATTTTGTCGGTCCATAATTAAATCGATCGAAATCTCACGATCGAGATAATATGGATTGATTAATTAATTATTTATACTGGCAATTAGCGGTTCGTGTTTTTTTTTAAGGTTTTTAACCTTTTAGTTGAAAAATTGCTGCAATTATAAGATAGCATAAATTAAAGAATAATCACATAAAATCGAAGACTGTTTACCTAAAAGTTTTATCATACAGCCACTTTAAAGGCCCCTGCAGATAGGCATGACTCTAGTAGAATTTCTATGAAAACTTCGCGGTAACGGAAATTGTTCTGCCAAAATCACGTTGCAACGTCGCGCGCGCCTGTCTACGGGAGCCTTAAATCAAAACCAGCGTCACGTACCACGTAAAATAGAAAAGGTTTGACATAGGGAAAATACCAAAGCTTACTGAAATGCAGGTTTTGCTTTCATGAAAATTCAATAAAACTGTCAAAATTAGAAAATGAAAATCCCTTGTGAAGTAAGAATTTCTTTTTGCAATTGGGACAGTTCATCAATCAAATATTATAAATGATAACAACTGTTATGATAACCTGTACATTTCATTGCTGAATATTCTAATGAGACCAGTACTTATTACGTTCCTACTACAGTTGTTCCTACTTAGTAATCAAACAGACGATTATGTTCTACCTCACAACAATACAGGACGATTAAGGTGCTAACCTTTTGACCTATAGCCATGAAGCCACTCCTCACACCTATAGGTAAGTAAGTATGTATCCGGTATTCGATCGTAAACGCTATCGTTTAACACCCCACCTGTGCGACCTGATTATTTGGTATTTTACGACCGGTGTACCACGATAGGTTGTCTCAGACTATTAATTTAAACATCTTTTTGTAGTGAACGAATGAATGAATGAAATGCTCGGTGCATTTTGCCGCAGCGTGGTTTGACCAGACTCGAATAATCAAATGAACCCGAAGATTTGCACTAGCCCTTGAAGCTTTATGATTCGTGGTAGTACAGAGACAGCGCCCCCGGTCTACTCCTTGATATGCAATGCATGTCAAGCAGTAGACCAGGCGTGTCGTAATGTTATGGAAGCCGTGATGTACGAAATATAATATATTTTATTTGGTTGTCTTTTCGACAACAAACTATATTATTTCAATATTAAAATACCTTTTAAAATTTCGTCCCGATCACCCCTGCACCATCAACCGGGCTCAAATCCGGACTTCGGGGTAGCTGCTTGTATGTTGCATGTTAATAAAAACAAAAGCGCCTTACAACTGTAAAAGCAATCCCAACGGATACCTATTCCCAGAAGATTTCGTTCCATCCACTCGTGATTTTGCTCACCTCCAATAACAATTTTACGACAAATTTCACACAACGATGTCGTTCATTCATTCATCCCACGTACATTCGTTCGCAGTGAGAGAGACTCACAGAATTTGAACCAATACATCGAATACTGTAATCGAACGCGAACTGAATCATAATTATGTAAAATGTCTTTAACAAATTCCTAAGGTATGTCCATTGTTTAGTGATTTTATTTCAAATATTTTCGCAACGGACAGGTTCGGACATGGTATGTTTTAGGTATTTTTGGTTGTGAATAAATCGATTGTTGAAATATATTTAACTGGTAATATGTATTTTGGATTCAAAAGTGTGCATTGTGTGGACAGTTTTGAATCCAAAATGGAAATTGGACGAGCCAAGATTTTTCCATTTAAAATCAAAAATTAATTTTATTCAAAACATTCCCTAATTCAAAACTACAGCTTAGAAATCTTAGTTGGAAATAAAAGAAGAAAATGTATCCACCAAAGTGACCCAGTAAAAGCACAGGATAATAAAGCAACAGCTAAACGTATTTTTCCTCCACAAATCAAGACATAAACTAAACTAACAGTTCCAAACGCAATCAAACAATAAAGCTGGTATGTAAATAACTTAATAGCTAAGTCACTCAATAGGAAACGGCAGAAGTCGCTGAGCCGATTAGAAGCCGCGCGCCACCCACTACTTCAGCAATATTCATTTGTTTGTAGTTATGTGTTTTAGCTGTAATGAATGGACCTGTTTCATTAATTTCATCGAAATTTATTAAGCGACCTCCTACATCTTAATTAATCTAAGAGATTTGTCTATTGTCATAACTTTTATTAATCTGCTTATCATTTTCAGCTCTCTGATCAATATATTCCACCAAATCCTTACTCCTCTTTAGACAACAGGAGTAAAGTGATAATGCTTACAGGCCATTTTATTTTGTGTAATTTTGTTTGGACTTGTGACTTAAAACATTGCCTGGGATGAGGATATAAATATATAAGTATATAAATAATTTAGTACTTGTAGCATCACTACAGCATATGACATTATTCATTATTGTTCCCTGGCTTTATCCCGATTTATTTGTGGTCTTATAATCTTCTTCCATTTCTACATCTGTATCTCCTTCATCTCATTAGTCATCCCGTTTCTAGCCGCATCATCTTTCTCACAATCCACCCACCGAGCTCAAATTAGTTTAGCTGTTTTAATGATATCGTAAACCAAGATAATTTCTCTAACACTTTTGACAACAATTACCTGTAAATTGACATTTCACTAAGATTGAAACTATCTAGCTGTCACATTGGTCTTGAAACTCCCAATAAGCCTTGTCGTTTTACGTAGAAGTGACATTGAACCAAATCAATTATGTGGTCGACTATACAAAGTGAACCTTCTATTTTTAATATGTTATGTACTAAAACTGCTAAGCCACCTGCGCCGGCGCCTCCGCCCGCGATCATTGTAATTACCTCCGATGACTATCGACAAGGACGATGAGCCGATAGTCCGCTTAGCGGCCGATAGTAGATGTCTGTCGATATTTTGATAGTGATGTCTCATGTTTTGGGAGTGTCAGTGTTATGATCTTATACGCTTGGATGGTTGATATCAAATCAGCCTATAACGTGCACACTACTGGAACACAGGTCTCATCTCACGCGGGACCAGTTGTCGTTAGTTAATTGCGTGGATATGCTCGGATGTGGAGTATTGGATTGGTTGGCCACCGGCCAAATCCTTACTTTAACACCATATCTACCGAAATATGGTGTTAAGTAAGGATTTATGGTACCAATATTTCGATGGCTACATGTCGCATCATATTTGGCTGGACCGAACTAATAATTACACCACCACCACCATATCAGCCGAAAGACGTCCACTACTGGACATAAGCCTCCCCCAAAAACGGGGGATTTGCCATAATCACCACGCTTAGCAGGCGGGTTGGCGATTGCAGTATGGTGATCAAATGCATAGAGAACGCTGCTGCCCATTCTCTAGTCAGTATTAATTACACAGTTTTATATAAAGTGCAGTCTTTAGAGCGTGATTCCTTTTATCACCATGCAGTTAGCAAATTCTAGTAATTATAGTAAGGTTGACCGTTATTTTATTTTGTATTTAGTGTTCTCCGAAGACATCCATATCTAGAAGTGGTTATTATAATGATTTATTGTCTGATGAATCATCATACCAGATCATCGTCATAACGATAAATAACCCCTTGACATATGGCTCTGAGCTATTTATTACTATAAATACTGGATAACTAGTCTCAACGTGATCAAACGCCAGCAACATTCTAGCTCAAAATATTCCATGTTTTAAAATCGAAATTTACAACACCGTTTAAGATTCCTTGTCAATGTACCTTTATAAATCATGTACGAGGTAAATGTTATACTAACTGACATTTACAATCAATACTTATTGATAAGTATCGATACTCACGTGAGGTACTTGTTACAAACTCACAGTACTGTTAACATAGAGCAAATCATTCCTAGCTTAGCTTCGCAAGCATATTACTAGCTCATCTTCTATTTTCTATATCAGCTATGGTGGAGTTGGAGATGTAACTATCAATTAAGATAATTTTAGAAAGGACCACGCTACCGCTTTACGAATTTCCTGTAATGATAGCAGTGTTAGTGATAAATATTTTATTTTTTTCTTAGAGAAGAAAATAATGATTTGGTCTTTCGGGTATACTTTCAGATATGATATGAAACAAAAATTTACAAAATCGCCAATCGTGAATTTCTTTTACCTATTCGAGAAGGTATTGGTCTTACCGAGAAGGATATTGGAGAATTCAAGTCCAAAGATAAATAGAATCAAAATGAAGCAGACCTGGCAAAATTGATTTCCAAAACCTAGTCATCTCTAGCTTCTAATATACGAGCTCATATTTAGTACCCAATGCTCCTCAAATCCCTTTCAGTTCCTTTCACTTCGCAGAACCTCGATTCAGCAAACAGTTATCTCAGATTTGGCTATCGGTTTGAACTTAGATCCTCAGATAAACATTTTATGTATTTCCATTGTAGAATAATGATTAGGTTTTTATTACCTGACCTCGATTGTAATGCCAATAGATTGTATTGATGTTATTAGCATTAGTACCTGCTTAATATATCTGTCTGTGTGTGGTGCAATTCCTTTATATATGCTATCGTTTATTTTGTCAAGGATTCCAGAACCGCCGTACATTTTCTTAGCGGTTGATTTCTCTGGTCCATAAGGTTTCTATTAATTGATGTTTGATTATTTAATACGTCTTTAGATCCTTTAATTTAATGATGCTGTTATTTTAGCATCATCATCTTTATTATTATTTATTCTGTATTCTTCAGTCTAACATGTTCTTCTCTATCACTGAGTATAGGGTCTTTTGACTGTCTCATTGGTCTAGTGGTTGCAAGCGCTACTGCTTAACATGATGTCGTAGATTCGATTCCCAGGTCGGGCAAAGTGTTATTAGATTTTTCTAACTGGAATTTCTCAGGAGCAGCCCGGAGTCCAGATTTGTACCCGGTTGATGGCAAGAGACTCCCCCCCCCCCCTATTACAAGGGACTTAAAAGTAATTATCGGAATGTGGGTGTACTGTAAGTACAGCTCTGCCCAATCCTTCGGGGAAACAAAAACGTGATATTATGTTATGAGTATAGGGTTAGGGTGCTATCACTCCAGTTCTATTCTCCATCTGTAGCTATCTTTCTTCATCAATAGTCATTTTACGTTAAATAGCAATTCCCACACACTATATTTTACATGTTTAAACAAATATGGATCCTATTCCTCCATTAACATGCTAATATCCCTTTTACTTAACCAATCCGCCTATATCATTCAACAAGCTTGCAAGTTTTCAATGAAACCTTACTTAAGAATACATTAAAGGAAATTATAGCCTTTAACAAATTACACAGTTTGACTGAAGACCGTAAAATTTGACCCAAAGTGGGCCTAAAATATGACGTCGTTATCGAAGATATCTTCTTAGAAGCTATTAATTTTGCATTAAAGGCTATGGGCGGGGTTTCTTGATAGCAGACATTTTAATGATAAGTTTTGAATTTGTAAGGATAAGGTTATAGTGACCTACAGTGTCTTAAAAAGCTTCTAATAGACTATATCCGATGGAGCAATTTCTACCAAAAAACCTTCTAAAGATAGAACCATCCTATAAAAGCAAAAGGAATATGCAATGATCGCAGCAGGTGGCGTTCTATAGTTTCTGCCTACCTCCATTGGAAGAAAACTCACGCCGATTTTATATATATACCATCTACTACTGGAGAAACAAAGGTTATGACCTAAATCTAAACGCTCGCAGTTGAACTAATCAATGCAAAAGGCGAAACTGACAGTCACAACAATCATGATAAAGATACTGATTCAGATCACCAACTCGCAAATGTAGACATACTGAATCATTCGCATCCACATTACAATTTAAATATTAACAACGATTCATTCACTCTTAAAAACAATACTTATCAAACACATGTTCTTGCTATTGCTATATGCCGGAAGTTTTAAGTGACTGCCACATGACTAACAGCTTAGTCTGAAATCGTTGAAACTCGACCAAAGTGAGTGAATCATGAGCTTTAAATAAAGGGGTTTGTGAAACTGCTCCATTCAGACTTCTCTTTAGTGTTGTGAATAATCTAGGGTTCAAATTCATTTGGGTCACTCTTTGAGATTGCGTTTCGGTCAGCCGTACAATTTTTGCATTTTACTGGATGATACTTAACCCTTTTGTATCTTAGTGAATCTACTTGGACCCTTGAAAATCTTAGACCCTTTGATCTTTTAAACATTCACAAGTAGAATTCTCTTTTAGTGTCCTTTCAAAGAACCAGTTAAGCGTCACTGAATATTTATTGAATGATTTTGGTGGCTATTTATAAAGTAGATGTTTTTTGTTAGTATTATAACTATAAGTATACCAATTTAATTCACCATCACCAACATCATCCTCTGGTCCTTATCCCGAATATTTGGAGTCGACGCAACATGTCTTGTTCTTCCATATTTCTGCATTAGTCGTCATTTCAGTAATCCGATTATGTTCAAAATTATTCTTCCATAATCTTTCATTGGATAATTTTATTTCGTCCGCAAAATAATGATCCTCTCACAAAAATGCCACTAACGGTAAAATAATGACAATTTGTATACATTTTTGCGAAACTGCTCCAAGCATAGAGGTGTGCCACGAAGGTTACTTGCGACAAACAAACATGGCCAGATGGTAACACTTGCTAATGAGGTGTCACAACACTACTCTTGACCACTCAAGGTCTTGAAGTATGGAAGCGTTTGAAACTATTTACTTCTTTTGAGATAATTATTATTTTCTAAAATGTTAGAACTATTGTATGTTATTTTTTGCATGTTACAACACTGCATCTTTTGCATCTGGATATGAGTGTCGTTAGTTTATAGTTTTGCTGCTGTCGTCGTTTCACTTTTGTACTTTGTATTTTTTTTTTGTACTGCCCCACAACTGGGCAAAGGTCTGTCCCAAGCCCTTCCAGTAACTATTTTCCCTGTGGTTATTGTTGAATAGATTTATTTTTGATTTTTTATTTATCTCGGTATGGCAAGATTCTTTTGTTCGTATCGGTACTAAAATTACGAATAACTCATCAATGAACTCAGCCTATCTCAGTCCACTGCTGGACATAGGCTTTTGCCAAGTTGCGTCACAACATCTGGTTCTCTGCATTTCGGATCCCAGTCTGTTCCAACTGGTATTCCGTCCAACTAGCTGGGGCTTTGTTAAAATATTCCGATATGGAAATTCTTTAGTTGACGATTGATCTAATTCAGCTGCACGGAAATTATTTAGGCATTGGGAATTTTACAACAAAATGAAATGAGTAACATTTGAGTAAACAGGATAATAAATAGTTTAACGCTTTAGTCACTCTATGACTGGAGTTTCATAGTATTTTATAATTTGCTACTCATTCAATAAACATGTGTTTGTAACTTAACTTTGTAATTTAATTAAACTATTCACAGGCACTTTTGAATTATCAAACAAGTCGGTCAATCAGAAAGACGAAACTAGTTGCCGAATCCAAAGAATATTAGTATATTTCTTAAGCTACCTTAGCGCGGATTCAATACCCTAAGTAATATCGTTACATTAGTTACCTACGTCATTAAAGAAAGATTTATTAAACAAAGTGTGCACGGTTTTAAGTGTAGCACCCAATTAAATGACTAGACTGACGTACGGCATTTTCATATTAACATCTCTATTTGGACCACATAGTAAATCATCTAAATTAGTCATTGCCATAATCAGCACTGTCTCTTATGTATGTCTTGGTGATCTCTGTTTATTATCTTAGATTTATCATCTAGTCGCAATTATTTTTTCAAGACAAAATTATAAACACTTAAAAGTATCTACTTAATCAAGTAAATAGGTACACTCTTGTGTATTTACTGATAATTTATTTTTAAATACTCCGTACGGGTGTATGTATGTCTATTTTTAGAACGTATTTTTGTAGTAATGTTTTATCGAACCGATAAGTTATCTGAAGTAAATTGGGCAACAGAACGTATTTGTTCATAATTTTGTTAATTTTTCCTTTTGAGATAACCTGGATTAATTACAGCATGCATTAAAATGGCGTCTGGTAGCGTCAAAGGCGACTTTTAGTATTCGTAGCTTGTGTCTAGGTTTTGGCAATTGTCGTTACTCCCGATGTGTGTTTGCCCGTCGGAATACTTTAGTTAATCAGGAGTAGCGTTCATTCCGAAGTATCGTATTATGTTCGGACGGGCCCGTATCTTCGTTAATGGAGAGAAGGCTATAGAGTAGGCCCACTGTCCCTGCTTTATAGCTTTATACGCTAAATTAAAAAGACTAAAGAGATTAAGTAGGTATTAAGAAAACACTCATGTCAAAATATTCAAAATGGAACACAATGCAGGTATTTTCCGTTTCTAAATTTAAATGCAATTAATAATTAACATGTACAGTTACAAATAGGATTTATCTTAATTCGTGACTAAGTTGTTATTCGATTTCGTAAGCTAACCTTGAATTTGAAAATAACTGTAGGTTGAAATTAATTATACATTAACTCCTTAAAGCTAATTGTTAAGTTTCTATTGTTGTAACGCAGATAAAATCTGTTAATTAGTTTATTAAAAGCTTGTTGTGACAATTGAAACTATTAATTGATTAGCTAACTCACGGTTTCTTTTATAATGTACCAGCTACTGCATGGGCCTCGACTAACACCAAAAAGCTAACGTTATGCAGTTGCTGCAATTAGATCTAAGGGAATGCAATATCGAGTGGCCAGCCTCGACTCGAGATTGCATTCCCTAGATCTACGAGTACCTGAGGATCTAGAGCTACGTTATCTCGAATGGTAAGTTTGGTGTCTAGATTGGCCATTCGAGATCTCGCCCGGCAACACTAAACCCATAAAACTGGCAGACGAGATTGATCGATCAAGATTTAAAGATAATTGTTGCAATGCCTAATTCGCCTATGAAACAGCGACGGGAGGTTACAGCATAGAGTTCGTCGACGACCATTACTGTGTCAGTGAATACCGTTTGAATGAGCGCTGCATGCTCGGTCGATGCCAAGGCTGTTTCGTTGACGAGCTTCAACAGTCTACAGCCAAGACATGTCTTTTAGAGCATAGCATGGCAGGCGAGATTTTGTTGGAAATCTCTACCAATACGATTTCGAGAATGAAATTGTCTTCCAGTGAGATTGAATCTCGAAACCAGGCTACAGATCTCGACAATGAGATTACCTTAGTAGGACCAAGGCTTGATTCTGAAAGCGGTACCTTCTTCTGGATACGGCTAGTATTGTTAGCACTTAGGAGGTTCCACATAATTCCTAATGTCCTAACCACCGGTAGCTTGGAAGGTGAGAGATAACCATTTTAAATGTGAGTATTGTAACTATGTATAATTCTTTCGGTGTCTGTCAGCTACTTAATACTAACTTATGTGGTACATTAATTCTTAAATGCTTTTTCGCAATAGTTAATGTTATGAATTAAACGAATGTAGTAACCATTACTATAACGGACGTTAATCCTACATGCAGTTTAGTGACAATGTTGTAATTACTAATCTTGATTGGCATTACACCGATGTTTAATTGTGCTACTGCAAACCTTTTTGTACGAATGTGTAACCAGTAACACAGTGGTCACTAAGCCCGCTCACCGCGTATTTGGCAAAGAATAAGCCAAAGCAAGCATAAGCATATCGGCCAAATGGATGTACCTACTAACACTGCTTAAGTTTTTTATATAGCTTATTACTAACTTGTATTGTATGAGCTGGGGAAAACATATTTTTTATTATTGTTATAAGCGTTTTCTATTAAGGCTCCCGCAAACCGGGACGACAATACGCGATTCTAGTAGATCGATTTCCATGAAGATTTCATAGAAATTGTTTTAGTGGAGTCGCGTCCCACTATCACGTGGCGACTGTCTGCCTGGGAGCCTCAAATCTAGGTTTTCTTACTCCAAATAAACATTGCCTTTCCTACTTTTATATTTTTCCTTCATCTGCCATTGCTGTATACACTAAACTAAATTATCAGACATGTTTTGAAAGACAAATACACCTACATTTACGTAGATAATATTGAAACTAACTAAACAGACAAACACCGACCACTCGAGCTCAGTTAGTCGGTCAGTCTGTACTTGCCTAATCTTATCAATCAAGCGTCTGATAACGTTCTGTTTACCTACTAACGATTGGTAACCGACAAGCTTGGGGAAAACATGTTTAGATTTCACCTAATCGAATGCGTAATATTACTTAAGGCGTCGCCTTGTAGTATGGTGATTAATTAAACTGTAATTTTGACTTACGACCTTTGGTAACTAGGGTAAATTGACTTGGTAGATATACAACTGGATGAGAGTTTCCGAGGATCTATGTCCATGTCTAACCAGTCTTTTATGTAAAAAGCCCTTGGACTTTGATTGAATTGAAGTGAGCTGTCAATCTGCAGTGTGGGATGAAAGCGTATTTCAAGCTCACTTCACTTTATACTTTTCTAGATGAGATTTTTACAAAATGCTTATGTCTACAGCAATGGAATGCTGTACTGGCTGATGATGAATGATAATTCGCTATAAGTTTGTGAGTTTATTAGCTTATGGTTATAGACCCTTCCTTAGACTCCGAAGCATGAACTTAAGTGGCAGTGGGCATATTGCTCGCAGCATTTTTGCATTGTATTGGCGCAGAACAGATGGCCGATAGGGCTGAAAGGTTTTTGATTGGCGTGTACTGGAAGACGTAGAGCTGGAAGGCCACCCACAAGGTGGACCGATGACCTTGTGAGGGCCGCAGGAATCCGCTGGATGCGGGAAGCACAGAACTGGTCGAAATGGCAGAGCTAGGGGGAGGCCCATGTCCAGCAGTGGACATCTTTGGGCTGAAATGATGACGATAAATCTCATGTATTAAGGGCCGGGCTTTTTGACATCAGCACTAGCGCTTGCAACCAAACGAGGCAGTGTATTTAAATTCTTATCAAAATACACTTTTTCTCCGTTTCTTATTACGAGCACATTAATCTAGCGACCATGAGAGCTGAACTAAAAACTGCGGAAAGTGTACAAAAATAAAAGCGAAAAAGCCGCGAAACAATCTGTCAAATTAGTTAGTTGAGGTGATAACTTGCTATCCTTTCAGTGCCCTATCGTACGGTCAATGAACCCAGTCGAAACTTTCGTGAAGTTGTTGTGGATTTTATTTTGAAACTGTTTTCAAGAATGTTCGGTAAACCTAAGGTTTATAAAACAGCGGTAGTTTAAAGGAAAATGACGACAATCGTGTTTACATTGGTACGTTTGAATTTAGTTTTCTATTACCCCCCCCCCCGCATTTAAAGAAAATGGGGCTATGTTTTTACCAAAGGTTCGCGCAGACAGGCGCGACGTGACGATGCGATGGGATTCTGGTATAACAACAATTTCCATGAAATGTTTATAGAAATTGTTCTACTAGAGTCGCGTTGCACTATCGCATCATGCCTTATCTAGGGTCGGTCCCGCCTTAACTTGAGACAAAATTATGATAAGTAAAAATCTGTAATTAAGTAGGATAAAGGTAGGTATACCCCTCAAGTAAATCTATTTCGCGATAGCTTTAAAACTTTTTCATGAAGTTTAGCTGAGCAACTTTCCAAAATCTAAATTTTGGAATGTTTACCATTTTTGATTGCCCACTAAAGTCTAAACTTTAGTGAACAATCAAAAATGGCAGAGACTTAAGGTTATGATCTAATATTAATGCAGTACATTGCTATATCTCCAAAATGATTAGTTCACATACCCAATCTGAAGTATTCATCACTGATAATAAATTATTGGCCTCTTTGCTACGATAATATATCAGGAAGTTATTACTTATGAGTTTTACGTATTAATGACGCAAAACATAAAATGATATCGCGTCCTCAAGTAAAGTAACAGAAAAATGTCCCCGACATAGATGTCAAAGACAAATTGAAGAAAGACTTGGAACAACAATTTGGTAGAGGAACTTAATAGTTAAAGCCTGCAAAAATGAGGCTAACACCTACGAAGCTTTGCTTTTTGTAAAAGCTTTTATTACATGTATAGGTTTTCACCTGTTCCTTATACCCGTTTTACATAAATCTCACATACCTACAGACACAGCAGTTTAGGGGGTAAAATTAAAAACCATTTCAGAGTTAAATGCATAATAGCCTTCCTTGAAGGTTGAAGGTTTGAACCCAGAAAGTTTTCAAAACGGTGAAGGAAAACATCGTGGAGAAACCAGCTGTCAATAAGACCAAAAATTCAAAGACTTGTGACCACCAGCCTGCACTGGGACCACTCCCTCTCGCAAAGAGCAGGCCTACGTCCGAGCTGTGGGGACATTACAGGCTGATTATACTAAGCCTTCCTTGAGCGAGTCCTCTTCAAAACGCATCCAGGTTCTTCTGTGCCATTAACCCATCTTCTGACTTCAATAATAATCTAGTTCGAATATATCAGCGTGTTAATATCCGCATATACTCCAGAAGTACCTACCCTGGATGTTGGGCACGTGCTTTGTTTACATAACTTAAGTAATAGTGCAGGATATCCTGACGGGCTATGAAGTGTTCTATTATTGGTTTTATCTTCCTGTATAGGGAGAGAGCAAAATCTAAAACCCTTAACTAATTAATGAAAAACGTGCATTCATTTATGTGTCAATTTAAAAACAAAAACTATCACAATTTTAGCCTTCATTGCTAAAAAGTTATTATTTTTAGTCTGGTTTGGATAGAGGCTTTTCTTTGGTTGAAATCACATAATTTATTTTCTCTTTACAAGGGTATAAAAGCTTAAAAACTATGTAACACTAGTTTGTGAGAGACTGGTGTCTGCAATGAAATCATTACGAAATTTTAAAAATTTAGTTACAATCAGAACTAAAATCGTTATTTCCGAACTTGAAATTAAGTAGGTGTCTATTTTGGCTAATACTAACTATGGTTTAACATTACCATCTAAGCAAACGTTTTGATAACCGCAAGAATGCAATCTGTCACATAATATTTATATCAATGACGTAAAGGAACTATTTAACTTTATTAATTTATTACAAACAAATAAATATTACTCCACCACCATTTTTAGAACTGCTACAAACAGGTAAAATCTTTATTAATTCAGAAACAAAGGTAAAAACAAATGTCATCATACCTTATCTATTGCTAATGTACGTAATGAAAATAGCTGCCAACGAAATTCTTCTAAATCTAGGTACATTCTATACATATTACCTATTCCCGTGTCTGTTTGTGTGACCACGTTGTTCTTTTAAACTACACGATTTTGATGCGGTTTTCACTGTCATTTAGAGAATTGATTCCATAAAGTTTATGTGTATTAAAATTTAACCTACATTTAATCAAGAAGGGTAGTAGTCGTAGCCCAGTAGTACCGGCTCCGACTTACGAGGGGTAAGTCGAAGGTTCGAACCGAGATTTGTGTAAATAATTTCATCAGTACTACTCAAAAAATTGTGAAGGAGAACATCGTGAGAAAACCAGCATGTCTTAGAATTTGAAGACATATGACATCTACCAGCCCGCACTGGTCCCACTCCCTCTCACTGAGAGCAGGCATCAGTCTCAGCAGTGGGCAACAATATAGGCTGATTATGTATTTATAATATAGAAGTATCCATGCTTTGCACTCATACACTCCATCCACTATCACAGTTACTCACACATCCACCATCACTACACCTACCAGGACACATTCACACCATACACAAGCCGCACTGTCACATTACTTACACATACGTACACAACTTACCAACCACACCTACCACCACCAACTCACTCTAACTCAAACACTAACAAACAGTTTTTATTGTTAATTAGTTTTACGTTTTTCTTTTTTTCTAAATACATAAATATTAATTCTATGTTATGTTAACCATGTTACTGGTAAACACAGTACCTAATACAAAAACATGTAAATCTACCCTTATGGAATCACTGGTCCCCAAGTCACAGGCTATAAACCTAGTTTGGGTGCCAGGAGATAATACTCAATGCACTACATATTGTACCATATTACTGTACTCGTAACATTTGTGAACATCTAGCTGAAATAAACATTATTATTATTATTTATTATTTTATTATTTGTCACGTCGTACCTTAAAACTGTGTGACGCAAGGGTGGGTCGCTAGTTTCGAGCCTAATGATAAGCGTGTAACGATTTATCATATCTCTATTGTTTTGTGATAAACGTGTTTAATTCACATATTTTGTCGCGTCTGTATAATCATAATATTTGAAGCTAAGAAGACATAATACTTCCTGTCGACTTAAGTTCATATAAGCTGGCACCAAAAATAGCTGCAAATACGCAAATAGCAACAAAGTCGAGATGTTTGAGGATGTGGGCAAAGTTTGAAGACTCAATTATTTTTGGTCATAGCCACCCCATTTTGAAACAAATGAATGTTCAAATGTTAATAGCTATGTCTGACACCAGCTTTAGGGAACACTAATCAGTTCTCAATTGACCAATCTTAAGCTTAGTTCCCAGTAAGGGTTTTTAAGAATTCCTTGGCTGCCAAATAGCCTTTTCCACTAGTACTATTGTACCCAAATTATAATTGTCTTATCCCTATATACGTATGTTACTGTGTCTACATAAATCATAAAATAAATAAATAAGAAAAAGATCTTCAAAACTCACCCTGCACAAAGCGACACCCGTGTCCAGCCTATCCAGGAAGTTATCAGCAGTGATCCTGAGTTCAGGGTAGAGGACAGTCAGCCACTCTGCCAGGTCCTCCTTCATCGCGTACAGGTACTCCTCTGAGGACTTGAAAGGCCTAAAAGGCCGGGCCTCCAGGAGGACTGCGCCTGCGCTCGCCATTGTGGAAGGATTCAGGGCTAGATGGACATTACTGTTCTGAAACAAGATGAAATTAGAGTTAATTGAATGTGTAAAGTTTTTTTCTAAAACGTATTGTTTAATTTCCCGTATTTGTTTAAATTGATTACAGTACGTTTTTAGTTTAGGTAGATACAAAATTATTTGATTTTCGATCCATAGTCAACGATTTAAGGCGACGCAACCCTAGTAGAACGATTTCTATGAAAACTTCATGGAAATGGTTCAACTAGAAATAATTGTGTCGCACAGTCGCGTACCGTCTGTCTGCGGGAGCCCTTAAGGATTTCGGTAAGGAATCTAATGATACGAAAAGAAGAAGTATTTCAACTGCCCAAATGTGGATGATTTTTTTTTGTTATCTTCAGTAGAACTGCCAGCCTCGGGTTCAATGTATGACATCCAATGCCTGTACTGTCAATTTCGTCTTAAATGCGTGCTCAAGTCAATAAAATTAAGAGTTAACTATCTCACAAATAGCTCCCGCAATCGAAAGAGTCCATAAAAATATAACCTATTAACCCCGGACATAAAACAAACATCCATTTTTTTATCCCAATTACAGATTTCGTAACTACCACATAACTATGACAAATGCTCTAAATGTCAACTCATTCATACGTGACGCCCAATAAATCTTGAGCTGTCAAAGTGGCGCCACTTGGGAAGACAAACGTCAACTAAACGTCAAACTCAGTTCTTTTGAAATTAGTTCCGTATTCTGCCGGTTTCAACATGTTTTGTTGATGCAGAAGTTTTAAATACTACATCCTTGGCTGTCGGCAAGTTATTTGACAGGCGACAGGCAATTGTTTGTAATTAGCCAGGCGACTCCATTTGATCCTGTCAGGAATCTGACTTGTCTAGACGAATGTTTTAAAGAGCAAAAAGAGTGATTATGATTTTGATGTGAGCATTAATCTTTGTGATGTTAATTGAAATGGCTTGTGATTTTTTGTCATTGACCTTTTTGGTGATGTTTTAGAAAGGTCAATTGCGTACGCGTCGCATGAACAAAAAGATGCGGTAGGTACCTACATGAAAATTATAATCATTTCGGTATATATAGTTAACCCAATATGCCAATTGCCATGGAAAAGAGAACCACATTCAGAGAAGTCTTATCCTGTATTAATTAATCCAAGAATGTAACTTGGACTAACGAATGAGTACAGGATAAGACTACAACATAGAATTAATTTAGATTGGAAAACTGGATTTAGATGTGTAATAAATTAAATGAACTTGACCAAGATGAATAATGATACCTACGATTAACAGTTTTTAATTAAATAAATAGCCTATAACTGTTTGTAAGAAATAAATTATTTGTAATGCTAATCTATGAAGGTGCTAAAAACTAAGCTGCTTAGTTTTTCATGAGTTTTAGAAGCAAAAAAAACATAGATAATATCATAGATCCATATTTTGATCTGAACTGATGGTCGTATTAATTTATAATACAGATTGAATAAGACGATTTCCGACATATAATCTAATTCAGAATCTCACAACGTCCCATCATAAATTTTTTAATTCGAGGGTTTTACAACACTTTAAATAAGGCATTCAGGCATAGCCAAATGAAAAAATGGCAGAGATAATATCAGCTCAAATCCGTTATTGTTCGACCATTAGTTTATCACCTTAGACCCACCATAACTTTTCAACAAACCAAACACAACAAAGAATGTTTTATCACATCCTATTTTCTGAATGGTAACATAGCCAACTATTACCACTACTGGTGACTAGTGGTGATCGATCACCATCAGTCGTGCACACAGTGGCGACACAGTTCATTTACCCACACGCTCGGTCGCACTCCGCGGCTCAGTGCTTGCTTTCGCGGGTTCCACTCCCGAGCCGAGTAAATACTAGTTCGGACTATGTCTGTTGTTTAGTCGATGGTTATTGTAGGAATCGTTTATGGTAGAACGCTATTGAAAGAGTTTCCAGTAGTAATTTATAACAGCGAGTAAGCCAACCAAGGGTTTGGTCACGTTGACAGGATGATTAAAAGTCTATATAACTAACTAAAATCAAAAGTCATTTATTCAAATTAGGCTGAGAATCAGCACTTTTCAAACGTCAAATTACATAAGACAGTCCCCCAAAACGCCCACCCTTCACCACTTTCTAGTGCTTTAGCTGGGAAGAAGAAGTGGCGCAACAAACTCCCCCAAAAGTATTTGCAAGGCAGATGTGAGTGGAATGTTCCACCGAGATTTTCTTCAGAGATATAAGTTGCGTAGTACTCGCAACCGGTATGCGTTTACAATCAGATGTAGGTATCCACGTAAACGAAGCAAAAAGAGTATGTGAGGATCGTAGCAGGTGGCGTTCCGTAGTTTCTGCCTACCTCTTCCGAGGGCGTTCATGAGTTTATGTAGGTAAATGCGCCAAGCAAGATTGTTATCCAGTATGAAATGTGCAGGAGATATTTCTATTTTGTGTCAGGTTGGCAGATGCTTGTGTCTTAACAGGGTTTCAGCTCAGTAACTATTTAGGTGGGTCGGTCTTCATCGGCCTCTCTTCTCCAATCATTTAATTATTGAGACACACAGACGTATGATATTTTCGTCTTTTGCGTAGATATGGTCAGCTGATCAATTAGTGGATTGGACAACGACTACCGCATCGTTGTCAAGACAAAATGAACGCATTTTACGGTCTCATCCATCATTAGCTCTTCTATCGGTGAACAGCCTGTCATCTGCATGCACCCTTACAGGTTAACACGCAACAAAGTCGGCGCCAACCAGTCTAGCCACATTTGTATATAACTTTTACTGATAAACAGCTCATCATCATACATAATCGTTACATGCGCATATCTCACGCCGCATCATTCACACAAAAACACGATAGTTCTGTGAAAACTGTAATTATCAGAGCGTTGACGATCTAATGTATTGTTAATCGATAATGTTGAATCTTGATTAGTTAAGTGCCTTCAAGAGGAGTGATCGATGCAGTTGCAGTAGTCGGTTTCGCTTTGGTTAGCTTTTTAACATCCTCTATTAAAATTGTCATCATCTGCAACCTCTTCCCAACTACGTTGGACTCAGCTTCCGGTCTAACCAGATCTACCTGTATACCAGTATTTTACATGGGGCGACTGCCTATTTGACCTCCATGACCCAGTTACTGGGTAATACGATACCACAGATATCTATAGATATACCTAAATAAAGCAAATATCACGATCTGGGCCTGAATTCACTATGACCACTTAACGATTCCTTACTCGTAACCATATGTTAATCACACACGAATTCTGTTAATATCGTATTAATAATATCGACAAATTGTCTTGGAATATCACATTTAGATTCCTTACCGTTACATTGGTTTCTAAAAAAAGTTTGAATGTAGTAAGATTCAAGAATCATTATAACGATACAGAATTGGGGCCCTGTATGAAAACCGAGCGTGGCAGTTTTTGACTACCTACTATAACGTCACAAGCACGAAGGAAACAAAAAAGAAGTTCCGATATATTTTGAACGACCGGGCATATCTTCCTTTTTCCTAAATCTACATATGGTTCGAACTCACGTTCCGTAAGTCGGCCCCGATACCTCTGGGCCACCTCTGCTCTCCACCATGAATGAGGATTATTCCTAACCTGACCCGAAATCCTTACCCGGTCGCGGGTTTGGTTAGGAACTTGAAAAAAATCATAATATTTGATCCGAACGTAACTTTCTTCCTAACCTGACCCGACGTATCATTCCTATCATAACCTGAATTGCGTTAAGGATAGGTATTCACCTCTTCTCCTCTTTCTTAAAATTAAAAGCCTAACTAACCCGCGACCGGGTTAGGATTTCGGGTCAGGTTAGGAATAATCCATGAATGACGCGATCAAATTCCTTGTAGTATCACCTCTGCCTAGGTCACGTCATAAACATCTAGGTTAACTATACATACAGGATTTCGACACCTGAATAGTTCGCGATCTTACTACAAGATTAACTTAGGCATTTGATGGGCCTATTCTGAGGTATGTTAGAGTATTGGATTAAATGGATTTGAGCTGTCTTCAGTTAGTAGATTTTTAGGTCGAGATTAGACAATGGACTTTTTGATTTTTTGTTTCTGAAAACGCGGATTTTCTTCTCATAAATCAGGCTCTTGGGTTTTCAGTCAGGGCAAAATGGGCAGTGGAAAATGACGAAATTCACATAATTAATTATTGCCAATAATTGGAATCTTGAGAAGACTCACTATAAAAAATCCTATACTTATAGAATCCGCTATGTGGCAAAATAAATACACTTTTCATAAACATACAAAACATACACAAAATGCATGACAGATGTTCTCATACATTTTTCCTCTCATGTAACTTGAAGACACTCATAAATTTTAAAAGGAGGCCAAATAACAATTGAGCCTAAATCAAAACAATACCCGATGCTTGCACGTGTGTACAAACATCGCGGTAGGGTCAGCAGCGACAAGACAATGGCAGATCCGCCGCAGTTGCGCAAGCGCACGCTCTGTTGACTTCCGTTGTCGTCGAGCTGTAGCGACGGCAGAAAAGTTTTGATTTTTATTTTTTTAAGTAACCTAATTGCAAGAAAGGGTTGGAAACAATGATGTGCTAAGCATAACTAAATCTTAGAAAAAAAAAACTAAAAAAAATGAAATACATACTTTAAATTCTTTAATCACGTAATAAGTGAGCAAAATAAAGATAAATGATACAGATTAAAGAATTATCTGACATTCCGTTATTATTATTGCGCGTAATATAGGTAGTGATATATTATTTTAATCGGTCAGCAGTAATTCTTTAACGACATCAATTTAAGACATAAACATGATAACAAACACGTTTTGCATAAAAATCGTTTTATTTTTTTATTGTCAAAAAAATTATGGACAAAAGTGTTCAATTTTTCTTGGCTCTCGTGGGATATATTTTTACTTACATACATATTTGTAAATAACAGTACATGTATTATTGCCCTACTTTTTAAAACTTAACATGGTTATTTGTCATCAAACGGATTTTAGACCTAGTGTATCTAGGTGTTGTGTTATCTAAATATTTTTTTCTTTACTAACTAGATAGTAGATTAAGTATGTGTAGCCACACCATTGATTGTTGTGCTGCCCCTACCGTTAGTAGGCTAATCTGTTCTCAGCACGTCACACGCGTCGCCGCAGTATTTATTTTAAGTTCACCACCCAACGCATTTTGTACAACTTGACTTATATTTTTAGAGATGGACTTACAGGTTGGACAGAACTATGAACTTTTTTATAGAAATATAGCATTTTATACTTTATTAGTCAACAAAGGAAAATTTTAGAGTGATCCTATTAATATTACAAATGCGAGAGTGGTATATTTGGGTGTTCGTTCAAAAACGGCTGAACAGATAGTTATGAAGTTTAACAAATAGGTAGTAGTCTGGAACCTGGAAAAGGACATAGGCTACTATTCATCCCGGATCGCAGACGAAATCGCGGGCAACAGCAAATCATAAATAAAAATAGTGCGAGAGGTTCACATCGCTCATAGATATACACCGTGACATTTTAGTCGTCTTACAAAAGTGGTCCACTCAATGTATTCGACATAAAATACCTCTAGGCGCGATCAAAACATTCTTACCAATCATTCAAGATAATAGGTACAAAGAAAAATAAATAATGCTTTAGAATTATGAAACACCCTCCCCGTTTATAATGTTTACGTATCAAACTGTAGAAGATATCTATGGTATGGTAATGGTAGGTAGGTAGATACCTACCTACCATTACATTCCATCATTAATTCCATGTCCATAACAGGGTGTTTCAATCTACATCATGCGTTTTAGTGAATGATATATTTTTTTTTTATTATGCAAATGTTCAAACATTTTTTTATATAAATGATTAGTAGTCATTGGATACATGAAGTGGACTGCCGTTGTAAGACGACTAAAATGTCACTGTGTATAAGATAGAAAATAAATAACAGCAGCCGCAATATGTATTACGGTGAATCATTGCGTCAAATTCAACGTTTTTTATTTTAATTCAAGTGAATAAGAAAACTGGCACACTCTGTGCCACCAGACAAATATAACGGATAACTCATAGGATTCGTGTGACTTTAAATTCACCTGCAGCACCCTAAAAAAAGAAACATAAAACAGTTCTACAGACCGTATTTCGGCCATGGCGGCCAATATCAACGCAGATCTCTTCGGCACTGGAGATATTATGCATTTTTCATCTCCCACTCTCAAAGACCGAGAGGACAGCAATCCGATACGACCGCAAAGAGATCAGGCGCAGGAGCAACGGACCAAACGAAACATGAAACATAGCATGTTGCTGTCATGAAAAAAGCGAATATGACATATTAATCTTTAGGAGAACACTGTCAGACAAGCATAGCAGACACGACATTCAATGGAGTTGAACTTTTTCTGAAATTCGCTGTGCTATTTTTACCGATGGGAATATATGTATATCATGGTTGATAGTACGTTTTTGAACGAAACCCAAGAAGTACAAAGTTACTACTGAGCTTCAACTAAACGCCAATGCTTCCTTGTTTACCGTTGGTGTTAACTCCTAGGGCATAAATGTGACGCAGCCTTGTAGCGCGGAAGTAATACGGCCTCGGACATATAAGATAAATTGATAGCAACGATTAACGATATGTAATTGGTGATATATACAGGGTAATTTTTAACTAGCGCAAATTGTAACCAAGAATTCAGCATATCATTCCAGACCCCTAGTGTAGAAATTTTTCGTCGATTATACAAAAATAAATCAGCTGGTTCATAGAAAAGTGCAATGCCTACGCGGTCAAAATGTATGGGACAGCAATTTTTTTTTTTGTGTTACCGTATATATTTTTTGTATTTGTTTGTATAACCGGGGGTCTAGAATGATGTGCTGAATTCAGAGTTCATTAAAATGTATCCTGTATAGCTCATTTGGCAATTTGAGAGCCTGAGAAAGATATAGCAAAATTAAGAAATATTTACTGGAATTTGAATAAATGAGTACATTTAACAGTTATGACGATAAAGTAATAGATACTAATGACCATAGGCCTGCTAATGATGAAAATTACGGAAACATTGCGCAGTACCAAATAATCTTATTCTGGAAAGCAAAAATGATCTACCAAACTACTCTTTCTGGGTGTTCCCATCATTCTTGATCCCGATACGGCTAGACGACGAATTTATGACCAACACTCAAAACCGCAGTTCTATCTCCGAAACGACTTTGTTAATTGACTTATGAGGAACTTTCGGTAATTATAAATGATTCACTGTTGCCACATAAATAAAAGTGATTTAGTGTTGATTTTCTTATCTTTTATCTACAAAGTGTTATTCCGGAGTTCTCGGCAAGTATTAGTCAACCATGTGAAATGGGCTGGGTTCGTGTTATACTGATACTGTCGTCTTTCTTTTTATCTTTGTTATCTTTTTCGTCTGATAGTATTTAGTTTGGATTGTTGTTCAACTCATCTTTTACAGCATCCAGTCAATACTTATTGTATCTACCAAAATTGTATGTAGTAGGTACCCATTGTAAAGTCAAATAGCATTAATTAGTATCGATTAGATATACTCTTGTTTATCTATTCTCATTTAGTCATTGATGTTTACTTGAAGAAAAAGAGGACTATCATAAAGTGATCTAGAAGTATCCAAAAGTGAACAAAGGCCCTTCTTACATAAGCGTTTTCCGATTTATGTGCCGTGCCCTGTGTAATCAGTAATCACGGTCGTCAGTATAGTATGGATCACTATGAAGCTTGCTGACGGACAGGTTTTTTCTACGTCGCGGATAATACCGTATACCGTATACGACCGTAATGAAACCTTACCGTTTACAAAGGCCCTAAATATGACCAAAACAATAGGAAAACTGTCAAAACTAAGTTACAAGTTACATACAGTAGCGTAGAAAATTTTCTTGGAAATTCAAGACATCATATCGATAATGTTGAAAGAGCATGAAGTGAAAATAATACGAGAATAATGTACAAATAACAATGCTTTTCTACCGTGGCCGATGATAAGAGCTATCGGCTCGATACCAAGTTTTATGTCGATAACAAGGAAAAGTCATAAAAACCTTTCACGGTATTTTTCACATTGAGAATCAAGAATATAGATGATAATAAAAAAGTTATCAATGAAATTTGTCCTAAATGATTTACTATTGAACGAAAAGAAAGAAAAGGATTTATTGGGGCGGGGCACATAAAAAAATCATAGACTAAATAAACTAAACACAAACTAAATAGAATCATCATAAACAAATCAAAAGTGATGCTGTGACATTTCATTGAGTATAAGAATTCCCATTCATCACTTTAAGTAGCAATGGGAAATGGTTTACTTTATTTTAACGTATTGTACTGACCAGCATTCAAAGTAAAGCCAGCAAAAAACAAATCAAAAAGCTAAATAAAATTCATGTTCTCTGTTTCGTTTAAACTGCGGACATGTATAAATAAACATTTGCCAAAACGTGAATTTTATAACGGTCCATCAATTTCTGCGAATAAAATCATTCATTTTGCCCAAAAACCGGAAAGCGTACATTTTACGGTTCAGTAATTTCATAATTGCTTAGTTCTACAGCATAGGTTATGTGTGTAGGTGAAGGATTTGGTCGTAATGTACTAAAATTGCAGGATTTTTAGATTTTTTATAATTGTTCGTAGACTTTTGGTAATTATTAGTGATGTCAGTGTTGGCAAAAACATTTTAAATTGTCAGTACTTATTGAAAACCTTGGACCAATCAGGGTAATGGTTTATTTTGGCACACATAACTGTTAAGGTTGGTGATGAAAATATCAGTAGTAAAATATTTAACCAAATTCACAGATTTTGTTAATAGTTCACACTCGTAAAAAAATGATTTAAGCTCCAAAAACTACTTTATTTTATAGATTCGTCTAATTTCCATTAACGACCCAGGTTAAACAGAAGTCGATCGATCGATTTTTAAAAAGAACCTTTTTATATTTTATCGAAGTATTTAGGTACCAATTTTTGCAAATTCCTTATTCAATAATCTGAATATGATAATAGACATAACATTAGACTAAGAAGTTGTCATATCAATAAAAGCAAACATAAAATGGTAAGAGCAACATGTGTGTGTATTCCATCTTTTAAATGTAGAACAAATTAGCATTTTAATCCATTTAAACTGAGCTCCCCCCACGCGTTGTATTATAATAAATATGCTTCTGAAAGCCCTAAGAAATTACTTGTTAACATAAACAATGATTCTACAAACAATTTTGATTGAAGAAATCATTTGGATATCCTGAATGTTGAAACTTAAAACAATTTAGATTTCAATGAACAAGAAAGTTCTAATTTTGAAAATAAAACTTGGAATATGTCAACGGCTTTTGGAGAAATACTAAAATGTAACATTCTGAACACCTTATACTCTTAAAATAACATTGAAGAGACTTAATGCTCTCCTTTGAATACCAAGAGAAGCGACATGCGAGATATTTCAGTACGCATACCCCTTGAAGTTGTTGCTTTTGTTTTTCATTTTATTTATTTAACATCTGCCCGTTTTATCAGCAGTCTAACCAGACTTAAGTATTTGTAAAGACACCGCTTCGTTAAAGGCTGTTGTTATATTTCTTTTAGAACTTGATTCTGAGAAGTGGTCAGAGTTTTGTTCTTCGCAAAATGAATTATATCTTTAGGAGTTGCTGCTTGTACATATATATCAAGTTTATAAGTAGGCTGGAGGGTAATTTTTAATTATTTATCTTGTTTTAGGCGTATACTACTGATTGCAGCTATGTTAACCTTTTGAGCTCCTGTGAGATTTTGAGACACAAAAAATATGTTTAATGTTAGTGTTACATATTCATCTAATTCTTCCTTTTATTCGCCTTTACCATTTGCAGGAATTATTTGCATATAAATGGTAAAAGGCTCTAAATGGATTGAAAAACCAGTTTTCAAATGCATATCAAATGAGTTATATGGACTTAATAATTTTTATATTCTCGTTTTCCTTAATTACATACGAAGCGTATGATATTTAAATTGAGACCATGTTAATAAAGTAATATATAATAAATAATAATAATAATAAGTTTATTTAAATAATTGTTTAAATTACACAAATATCATAAGGGCTATATTACCTTTTCACAAATGAATTAGACAGCTTTAGCCGAACTAGGCGAAAGCCTGTATTTCGGCTATCAGCGCCAAAACCCTCAAAAAATGTACACACAACAAAAAATGTAAAACAGCCATTAAGTAGAAATGTTAGCATTTGAATAGAGTATGTAGGTATGTAATTATTATTAAATATTATTGTTTTTTTTTTCTTCTGACCGTATGATCGTACATAAAAACATTTGATTTATAATGTGTCAAACGCAGTATTATCATTTTATATTTTTATTAAGTTACTTTAAATTTTGAGTTATACGGATTATTTAAATTAGTTTTTCATTTATTTTGTTTGTCTTAAAAGTCTCGTGTTTGTGATGCTATAAAAAGACAATCATTCATGTGAGGATTTTTTCTTAAAAGCTTCTTCTTTTTCTTAGGGATTGTCTAAAAATAGGCCTGAGTTAGACCTACTGTCTAATATCGCCCGATTACTATACAAGTAGTAAAATTCTATCACAAATGAGTCTCCAAGTGTTTGTGAAATTATGACATAAATCCCAAGACTTCATTATTACGGTCCGCAGAGAGTATCGACGTTTACTGTCCGTTTATCGACACACGATGATGACGCAGTACGTCACTACACGCAAATACAATCGATAAGACGCTATTGATAAATAAATATGTAGTATAAAACTGTCCAATTGTATTTAAGTTGATTATCGGTTTTTAAGATAACGATAGTGTTTAGACGTCATTGTTTTTCGATAAAAATTTGATACATCACTATGTGAAAGGTATTGCAGTTGCATTACCTATATTAATACGACCTGATATTACATATTTTATTGTCATAATCATACTTTAAGTATACGCTACTTGCTTAGTGATTATTCTTCGAAAGGGTTTGGCGCATTATCGATGTTATTGTTACTGCGCATTTTTTCTAACTGATAATTCACAACGCATTTATGTAAAATAATAATCAGTGAATTAACCTTTTCGGAATGTATTTATTCCCAAAGTCAATTAAAGTTAGTTCAGTGTTATTTTAATAAGTCATTAAAAAAATCTAATTAGAATGTACAAATTAATTCACACTGAATATAAGTATTCAATAAAATTCATGAAAATGCAAACCGTATCCTTTTTTGCAGACCTTCACAATAAAAGAAAAAGGTTATTTTGATACAAACTAATAAAATAATTGAATAATCAAAGACCACAATAAAAAAAACCGTTAAGTACCACTATCCAATAAAAAACGAACCTGGACAGAAAAAAAACCTCGCCTCGTCGAAGCCGTCACACCACTATTTTTACAAAACAAAATCCTTTTTTCGCCAAAAAAAATAACACTACACTGGTTTTTTATCGAATTGATCGCGGGCTGCGCTGTGCTATTGATGCGTCGATAGGCCGCGAGCGAGCGCGTCTGACTTCCACGGGGGTGGCGGATTGACTGACGCCCGACGCATCGCCGCGCGCGTTCTTCGATGCGCAGGAGCACAGTACCGTCAGCAACGCAACCTTGAATGCAATTTCGAGATTTATCTTAAATTGTTCCTTTTCCCATTTATGACAATAATTTAGTAGTGGTGCATTTCATATTCATATTCATATTCAGGTATTATGTGGGTTCTTAATAGTTTTGAAATATTTAATTAATTTTGTTTTCAGCCTAAATAATCTTGTAGGTATAATTCATCGCACGCAGCTTACAACGCTTTGCTTATTTGTAAATAAGATAAAAACAATGATTGATTCATAAACAGATGCTGCATTTATTTGTAAATTCTGAAATGCTTACTTTAAGGATTAATTTGGTTTTCGTCTTATTCAAAAGTCTGACCATGTTATTGTTCACTACTTATTTATCTTATGTATGAGTTTACACGTCACATCACGCCTGGAATCCCTGAACGGTTAGGCAGAGCTGTACGGTTCGCCACTTATGTTTAAGTCTCATATAATAGTTGTCGAGCTTATTGCCATCATCCAGGCGCAGATCCTACCTAGAAATTCCTGATGGAAAAATCCAATAACAGTTTACCTGACCTCAGAATCGAACCCAGGGTCTCATGCTCAGCATTAAGGCTTGCAACCAAATTTTTTTTTTGTGTTCGTAGCATCGCGCAGGTCAACCTAGGTAGGATGGTCGGCTGCTTAACTAGGCTTGGCTGTGGCTGCTTCAATAAATTAAGGTCTCCACCCAGGGCATAAGACCACTTATAATTCCTCTAAAATTATAAATATGACAGTTTGTAGGTATGTGTGGAAGTTTGTTATTCAATTACGCAAAAACGGCCGAATGGATTTGGATGAAATTTGGTACACAGGTAGTTAATAACCTGTATGAAATCAAAATCAAAATATGTTATTTCACATAAACCTGCAAGGGCACTTATGAAACGTGAGAAGCTAGGTGCATGGTTCCAATTTCTCGCTCCCTATGGAGAAGAGCCGGCAAGAAACTCCACGGTTAAGTGGTTAAGTTAGTTCTTTTAAAAATAATTGGCTTTTACAATGTTCTCATATTATAGTGATAATAGGTATGGGAGGACAGTGCAGGCCTGTCAATAAGTACCAGGTACTTAGAGGAATGAAAATAAAGAATAGAAAATCGTCTATAAATCTGTAGATTTATAGACGAAGTCTGTAAGGCTTACAACGTTCTCTCATTCACAATATGTAAAAGAATCTACATAAGTAAAATCAACCTATTTAAACCAAGTGACATGATTTCCATGAGAATCCCTAATAAATAGTCGATAATAGAATTGATGTATAATGTCAAATAATGACGAGAATATGTCAGAAATTGTAAAATTAAAAATAATAAAATTAACATTTTAATTTGGGAGCAGTTAATAGACTCTCACACAGTTATGCTGTTAATGAGGTGCCAGGGAAGCCACATGTGCAGAAGGAATTAATGCCAAATTTCTTTATCTTCAACGTAGTCTTTTATCATAAAACATGCCTATTATCTCGGTAGTATGTTCCTGTGGCATAATTTCCGCCCTCAACGCGGACGAATCCGCTGGAAAAAGCTGGTAAAGTGAAATTTATTTATCTTATGTGTTTACACATGCAGCATAGATATAACATGAGTGAGCATGCCCCCCTGCCCTAATGCATGAGAGATAAGAGGTTGATACTCTTTGTGATAACACAGAGATACATGAACATAAAATACAACAGGAAGATAATAATGAAGCCATGAGTTTTGTTGTGATAAACTTTGGGCGTTTGTTTGAATGGTCTAATAAGTGAAATCTTCACAAAACGACATAATTGCTTGACTCTTCGTCTTCAAGGACCAATCAATCAATATACAAATGGTCATTAGGAATTCCTTTAACAACATATCTTACATAACATCACGCCTTGTTTGCCTGAAGGGTTAGGGAGAGGTTCAAACTGGTTGCCAATTGAATTGTATAATTATTTATATTTATGACATTGATTTACACTCAGTGATTACTTTAACTCACACACTGACTTATTACTTGTTAATATTCAAGGAAAATCGTATACTTAGTTTTAAAATGTTTGTAAATATGTGAGCACCATGTATCTATTCATTAAATTTCTTTTTACCTATTTTGGTATAGTAATTTTATTCCAGATGCATCGTTTTCACACATAATTATATAATGAATGTAAGTTAAATATTGTACTTAAAACATTTTAAAAGAGTAACGGTGGAGTTTCTTGCCCATTCTTCTCCATACGAAACTACATTTTGGAAGGGGCGACTAGAATCAATCCTATTTCAATGTAAATGTTGACGTTCAATAGTGCCTTTTAAGTGTAGAATAATTGCCTTTTTTATTTATTTATTTTATAGGGGGCAAGCCTATTGCCACCAACCGGGCAAAAATCCAGACTCCGGGCTGCCAAAATAACACTTTGCCCGACCTGGGAATTTAACCCAGAACTGCATGCTCCGCAGTAGAACTTGCGACCACTACACCAACGAGGCATTTTTAAATGTTACATGCGACCCGCCGGATTCTAAGTAAAATCGTTCCAATTACAGAAGCAGCCTTCCGCAAACAGAAGCAACGAGACGATGAGAGGCGATTTGGGTAGAACAATTTCCATGGAGTTTTCATAGATATTGTTCTAATACAATCGCGTCGTGATTTTCTACGAGAGCTTAAACGTTACGTTTATTTCGTGCTTGTGTGCTGCGCATCGAAACACTGAAACGCTGATAAGTGGCTGAAATGTACATGATGGCAGTACCGACTTACTTGGTCCAGCTCCTACGCAAAGAGTGATTTATTTACCACTTTCACAGTCGCCGTTTAACGATTCTTGTATGCGGGTGGTCTAGAACTATGCCGAGAACACACGGTACCATAATCTTGATAGCTACAACAGTAAGCATTTTCTAGTCATGTCTACGGTTCTGCTAAAACACATAACCATAAGATTTCCTTTTCCCAGCAAGCAATTTTCCCCGGTGACGGTGACGCGATGTATTGGAAACAATAACACGACAAGACTTTCCCGAAAGTAAAGGCAGGGGTAACACTGACAGCGGGGGAAAAGCTCCCATGGTATTGACCTCAAATACAATATTTTTAATGGTTTCCTCGAAATACAAACATACATAAACTCACGCCTTCGAAATGAAATGAAATATTTATGTATGTAAGTAGATCTTAAAAGACACTTTTACACGTCAATATTTTAAAAACTAGATGGCGCCGGCATTTCCTAGCTGACTGTTCCCTGAGAAGAAAAGCCGAAACAAACTCAGAGGTCATGGTCTCTTTTAAAGTCCAAATATTATATTATTTAAATTTTATGTGAGTCTAACAATGGATGTCTGGAAAGGCCTTTTGAAGAAAGAGCCATTGCAGCTTTGAGCTGACCTGTCCCAACAGACGGCATGTATGTAGCAGTCACCGTGTAGCTTTTACGATACAATGCTCACATACTGTTTTTGCGTAGTTTATGTTCATCTTCTAATACATACACGCACGACGGTTGTGAGTACTACACACCTGACCATTCTGGAGAAAACATCACCAATAAGGTCACTATATGTTTCCTACAAATATGACAAATTTAAATTCCCGTCATTGATGAGTAAGTAATTTCACTTTTGGGTCTTGAATGAAGGCCACATACTTGGGCGTTCTTCAAGGGAGTACGGGAACATGAGCAGTAACATCGTCCTGTTTGCGAACACATCATGATACTACCAGGTCACCAGTGCTCCAGAGGCTGATTATGGCAAGTTACCATTGTACCTAATCGTTTAGTTGACTTTTATGAAGCTAATATGTTCAACAAGTATCTACATCTACTGATTTGTACGGATTTTATCGTGCACTGAATTTTCAACTCCCTGGATGATGAATTCCAGCGCGTCGAAAAAACACACTGTTTGATTTTCAACTCTTGGCGCTAAGCAGTGCGTTGAAGATTCAGAACGCGAATAAATCTCGCCGCGATATTTTCACGGCCGTGCGAATGAGGACTTATATGAAGATAATAATGACGTGCACAGCACAAGAAGACATGACATAAGTTTAGTAAGCATTCCACCTTCCATATGACTTAGGATTACGGATTTTTTTTTTCTTTTTGGGTGGGAAATCGTCAAATAACTTCTCCCGCTCTGGGTGGAGCAGGAGGGCGTGTCAGACTTTTACTGACTAAAACCCACCCGGGTTCCTTCAGTTGCCTGTGTGGCACGGTATCTCTTTCGAACAACCCGCACCCCTGGCAGGCATTGGCCCTTGCGGACCCCACCAGTTGGTGCTGACATCTCTTTGAGGCGCGCGTGGAACACAACGCGCCGTCGACCCGGCTTGGTCCTTACCGGACAGCGAGCTACCCATTACTCGCCATCCGCAAGTCCGCTCCTACGGCGGTCGGGAATCGGCCTGGGATTCCCGACGCGGATTACCGAGTGTTTCCGTATCAGTTACTTAGTATGGAAGCCATCGTCCGACAGTAACATCAATAAACTACCTTTACGTCAAACAAAACCACAATGATACAAATAATTAAAATTAATTAACATTTATGGTGCACCTTGATCCTAAGATCATGAGCATCTTGCATGTATGCATGGTATATGCCAGGGAAATTAATTGCTAAGCAAATTGTCTACCAACTTAAATTGTCCGTAAAATCCAATCACAACTCATCTTATCTGCCTAGCCTTTTCCTGAAGAAATATGTTCGGGTATTAGTAAGACCGGATGCAGCTGAATACCAATATTTTACATGGAGCGACTATCTGACCCCCACAACCCCGTTATTACGATAGATACCTCTTGGTAACGAAAACCGAATGACGACCGTGACCAACGCTATAACATGCTTTCCGAAGCACGGAGTAGTCTTGGTATGTTAAGATGGTCATCCATCCACGGACCAACAGCGGTAAGCGTAGCTTAACCTGATCTATGGACGCGTGTGGTTGTTATTACTTAGCCAAATAAGCTCCTCGAAATGAAATCGCAACCGTCACACAAAATCACAAATGTCAAATCTGCTTTGACAATTTGCAGGGCCAATTGACGTAGCGTCAATTTACTTATCATTAAAATTTATTTCCCTAACTATACTAGAGGTAAAATTAGTACCATTGTCAAAGAATTAATTAACAAGTTTCGCACAGGTGTGGGTTATCAATTGATAAAGTTGCAGAATCTAATGAGAAGTTAGCAGCTTATGAACTCTCCCGCTAGTCGCCCTCACTGCGACACGTCTCAGCAGATCAGCACATAACCAGTTATTATGTTGTTAACAACAAGCAGCAAGCTTTTACCATTGTCATCGATTAGAAATCATTACTAATGTGGGAATTTCATTAGCTCGACAAATGTTCAGCTTTTTATCACGTTCCTGCTAACACATAAGAGCATGAGAAGCTATTAGTGTTATGTATTGAAGTTGTTATATATTATACGATTATTATAATCTCTCTTGCATAAACAACCATTATCTGGTTGTAAGCAGCTCTGCTATAGTCCAGGGTGGCGTTGAATTTTCGGGCACTAAAAATATTTTTGTTTTGAGTAAAGTTAGCAAACGAAAATATCTTTAAGGCAGATAGGCAATTTCTATGAAAATTTTATGGAAATTTTCTACCAGAATCGCGTCGCATTGTCACGCTGCACCTGTCTGCGCCCTTCAAGCTAAGAACAATGTGTAATCACTTTTTACCAATTCATACATATTATAACTACTGCCTCGTTGGTCTAGTAGTCGCAAATGCTACTGCAAAGCATCAGGTCTTGTGTTCAATTCCCGGGCCGGGTAAAGTGCTACTCCAGCGTCAGGCACTAGTTGTCTGGCATTTTTGATGAACTGGGTCTTTTTAGCGCAGCCGTAAGGCACACTATAATGCTAGTTGCTGACATCGCACTTTACACTTTTTGTTGTTTTTTTTTATGTATTGTGTTCCTTTTAATCTGTGCTAAATAAATGTATTTTCTTTCTTTCTTATTACTTATTAGTTTTTTCCATCTGGAATTTCTCAGTGGCAGCTTGGAGATCGGATATGTGCCCGGTTGATAGCAATAAGCACCTTACATGTGGCTTAAACATAGCTGACGAAATGTGGGTGTACTCTAGTTGCACCTCTGCCCAGCCCTTCAGGGAAACAAGGCGTGATGTTGTGTTATGTATTGTCATCTACATTTACACTAATATTATAAAGAGGAAAGAATTGAATTGTTGTCTTTTTGTATGTAACGAATAAACTTAAAAACTACAGGACCGATTTCAAAAATTATTTTGCCGTTAGAAAGCTACATTATCACTGAGTAACATAAGCTATATTTTATTCCCGTATACTTACGGGAACGGGAACTATGCGGGTGAAACTGCGAAGCGCTGCTAGTAATCAGTACATAGTACAAAACAAAGTCGCTTTCTCTGTCCCTATATCCCTATGTATGCTTAAATCTTTAAAACTACGCAACGGATTTTGATGCGGGTTTTTTTAATAGATAGAGTGATTTAAGAGGAAGGTTTATATGTATAATACACCGATCTCCACGCGGGCGAAGCCGCTGGCAAAATAATATAAATTAAAAAGTAACTCTGTATGTCTGTCTACTGAACCTATCATTATGAAATTTGAGAGATACGAAGCATGGTACATACCTGGAATAAGGCATAGGCTGGTTGTCATCCCTGGTCGCAGACAAAGTCATGGGCAATAGCTAGTCATTTACAAGTTTGTGGATTGCAAGGAATATAATTATGTTTTAACAGTTCTGCAAGTTATAACTTCTAATTTTGGCCCACAAGGTCAAGGCTTCGCTCTTGATCTTGGCTCAAGCACCATAGACAAATAATTCCATTATTTACCTTTACGAGTATTTATGAATAACATGGCGTGGGAATCCTGAAGGTTGTCACAAGTTCTGTGCTCGGGTGAGTCAAACCGAGGCTTTCACGGAATTCGGCGAGTAGTTCTTACATGTGTAATGCTGGTATTTTGGTTATCATTCCAGTACTTACAATGTTATTGCTATATTTGGTGATGGAGGTTGAAGACAGACGTGTTCAGGAACGTTCGGGGGAAAGGTGACTAATTGTTATGCGATCAATGTCGGAAACATGAAAAATAATTATTCTTGTGTTAAAGTATACCGTACATTATTATATTTAGTTCCTAGATATACAGATTTACTATTGTATATTAACAATAGGTACACTTGAACTCTCCAATCACATCAAATAATAATATTAATTGTTTGTGAAGCCTTGTGACTTATTTGTGAAAAGCTTCGATTGTATGTTAATGTTGGCAAACAGTGCAGTAGGAAGTAAATTAAAGACGCTTTTCTGCAGAAGGCTTTGAAACAATACTAGATGAACTCGTTAACCGAGCTGTCAGCAGGTTTTCTTTCAATCACATTCTAAGAGAATACGATGCTAGAAAGCATGATCAAAGATCAAAGCAAAGTGATGAATTGATGATCGACAAAATACCCAAACAAATGAGAAAAACAAATGAAACCTACAATGGATAGTTTCCGCCAGACTACTTCTATCTTCTGATATCATTAGGTACTCAGAATTTGTCACATATTTAAAGAAAACCCATGACACATGTCACATTCACCACACTACACACTAGAGCTCGCTGGTTATGGTGAGCTATCATGACTAAAACAAAAGGGAATAAGCAGAAGAGATAACAACAGGGCGTGTTCCTACCACGATACACGACGTAGGTACACGATAAAAAAACGGAACTAGATAGTAGGAGTTTACAAGTTAACACAAACATTGTAAACAGTTTATTGGGGGATAGTTAAGTAAGCAGCTGCCGTTATCATTGTTCCATATTTTTTATTGGTCAACGATACTTTGCTGGTTTTGATTTCAACGTCAAAGGATTCAATCCCAGTCTCCCACAGTACAATTATTGTTGTTACGTATTTTGTATTGATACCTCTCGTATGTACCTATATATTATGGTGAGAAAATAAATTACTACTGTGGTGAGAAATAAATTATTATTATTATCTCAATTGTTGACATTTTAAGAATTGTCTTTGATGACTGACTATAGTTAGCACGGCATTTACGTACCTATTGCTCGATAAAAAAGATTTTACTAAAATAACAGCCACATTTCATAAAAGTTTCTTGTATAGGTACTATGTTTATAGTTTTGATGATCTCAGCAGTCAAAATATAAAGAGAGTCATGTACATACATTCAGTCAAAAAAGCGTCGGGAATGGATGATTAGTTTATGGTTAGAAATATATTTTTTTAATTTTTTTTGTTGTTAGGTTGGTACAACTGTTTTCCATTTTGGCGCGGAGTTTGAGTTGTATCTGATAGTTAGATTAAACACAGTTCTGTTTTTAGTTAAATCACATCTAGTGTGTATTCCGAATTTCATAATGGACAAAGAATTTGTCTTAAATTTCATAATGGACAAAGAGTTTGTCTTAAATTTCATAATGGACAAAGAGTTTGTCTTAAATTTTGCATCGCCAATGGAATTTCGTATTCGGAGTCCCTGAAAATGTCACAGAAGGCTTGCGGAGAATCGACTTTATCAAAAACACGTGCTTATGCCAAGAAAACTAAATGTATAAAGTTCGCTTTACCGAATGTAAGAAATCTGGGACCCAACATCGTCTTAGATGATGAGGTGCTTGCAACTGTAGAATCGGCCGTTTTTCTTGGCATAACAGTAGATGCCAAACTTCAGTGGGGATCACATATATCAAGCCTAGCGGGAAGGCTCAGTTCGGCCGCTTACGCCGTCAGAAAAGTAAGACAATACACTGACGTTGATACAGCTCGGTTAGTCTATTTTAGTTATTTTCATAGCGTTATGTCCTACGGCATTCTGCTGTGGGGTAAAGCGGCTGACATTCAAAATATTTTTGTTCTTCAAAAACGAGCTGTTCGTGCAATTTACCAACTAGGTGCTAGAGTTTCTCTGAGAGAATTTTTTAAAGATATTGGTATTCTCACGGTGGCATCACAATTCATCTTCGCTAACATCTTATATATTAGGCAAAATATACACTTATACACTAAAAACAGTGATACTCATAATATTAATACTAGAAATAAGGACAAACTACGTGCTCCCTTTCACCGGCTTCATAGGGTTCATAACTCATTTGCTGGGCTTGGTATAACCTTCTATAACAAGCTTCCTTCTTCTTTGTTAGATTTACATTTTAATGCGTTTAAAGCGAAAGTAAAATCAAATCTTTGTTCGAAGGCATACTATTCTATCAACGACTACTTAAACGATAAGAATTGTTGGTCGCTGTGATTAACTCAAGACAACGTTTATGTTCTTTCACCAGAATTAGCTTAACTACTGACAGGTCATATGAATTACTTCATATCATTGTTTATTTAACTTGACTGCATAAACCATTTATTTTTTTATTTTTTATTAATAAAATTTTCATTTATCGTTGAATGATGGTTATATGCTATTATTGTATAGAATCAAGTTCTTCCAACATAACAGACAGCTGTGCTGCTGGGGAGTTTGTTGCGCCACTTCTTCTTCCCAGCTAAAGCACTAGGAAGTGGTGAAGGGCGGGCTTTTTGGGGGGACTGTCTTATGTAATTTTGACGTTCAAAAAGTGCTGACTCTCAGCCTAGTTTGAATAAATGACTTTTGATTTTGATTTTATGAGTGCTACAAAGCGTGCAAAAACGGTCGAGATGTGATGGAAGATTTGCCTCGCTCTGGTAGGCCATCAACGTCTTCAACTGAAGTTCAATCGCAAAAGTGAAGGAAATAGTCACTGAAAATCCTCATTCAAGTTTGAGAGAGATAGCCGCTGAACTTTCTGTGTCTCTCGAGTCAATCCGTACCATTTTAAATAATCAATTGGGTATGAAACATGTTGCCGTTCAGCTAGTCCCAAGAATACTGAATTTTCTCCAAAACACTCAATTGCATAAGAGTCGCTGAGGACATGTTAGAACGAGTCAATTCCGACCCAACATTCATGAAACGCATTGTTACTTGTGATGAGACATGGGTATACGAGTTTGACATGCAAACTAGTCAACAAGCTTCGGAGTGGCACCTTCCAACTGAACCGAAACCGAAAAAGCACGCCAAAGTCGATCAAAAGTCAAAGTCATGTTGGCTGTTTTCTTTGACTATCGCAGTGATTTACACTCGAAATTCTTGCCAGAAGGTCAAACGGTAAATAAAGAATATTATTTCAGTGTTATGCGGCGTTTATGAGAGCCAATTCGACGAAAAAGGCCAGATTTGTGGTAAGAAAATTCTTGGATTTTGCACCATGATAATGCGCCTTTGCACAAGGTCGTCATTGTTAACGAATTTTTGACCAAAAACTCAACAAATACCATCATACCTTATTCACCAAATATGGCTCCACCCAATTTCTTTCTTTTTCCTAAACTCAAATTACCACTTGGTGGCACCCGTTTTCATTCGGTAGAAGACGTAAAGGAGAATTCGCGGCGAGAACAGAACTCAACTCTAGAAAAGTGTTTTTTTTTTTTTTTTGATGATTGGATTATTCGTTGGCGTAAGTGTATCGTTTCTGAAGAAGCATACTTTAAAGGCGTTAAAATAAATAGGATGAATAACTAACATTTTTAACCGACTTCAAAAAGAAGGAGGTTATTAATTCGACATGTTTATAAATTTTTTTTTATGTATGTTCGGGCGTCATGTATAGACAGATTTGCAAAATTCTTTTTTTTTTCGAAAGGCGTTTATTCCGAAATGGTCCCATTTAAATTTCATATAGATCTGATGATGCGTTTCGGAGACAGACAACGGAACTCTTCAAAACATGACAGCAAATCAACCGCGATTGCTGCTATCGTATAAATAAGCATTGTTTTGACCCCAAGGATGATGAAATTTCGAATTGATGTGGGATAGGTACTAAAATGAAAATATGAAAAAAAAATTACAAAAAAAACCGACTTCTGGAAAAACACTACAAATTGAAAAATAACTTTAATTTCAGGCGGTGACAAAAAATTAAATAAAATACATATCCAAAGTCACCGACTTCCGAAATTAAAGTTATTTTTCACTTTGTAGTGTTTTTCCGGAAGTCCTTCTTTTTTTGTTAAAAGTTTAATTATGTGTATTATGTGATCCTTTCCCGGTACTTTCTTGACAGAGTAGTACATAACTGGACTAGCAAACTCAGTAAAAATAGAAACCATGACAGCCTTTTCCAACAACTTTGACGTCGGCTTCTGGTGTAAACGGATGAGCTGAAAACTAGTATTTCACATGGAGCGACTGCCTATCTGACCTCCACAACCCAGTTACTGGGTAACAAGATACTTCTTTGGTAAGACTGGTAGCTTTCCGGCTTCTGAATACACCTTTACGACTGTTAAAAATCTTAGAATGACGGCCGGCACCAACAGCTTAACGTATTTTTCGATGCACGAAAGGATCTTTATGTTGTGGAGTGGCACTGGTGCCCTGAGCCCCAACTACTAGGACCCAATCACTGTAAAATGTGGTCTATTTTTCATTTCTATCAAATAATATTCACAGTACCTTGAAATTCAGAGCCACGGACATGTTTTCCTTTGTCTGGGAACTCAAACTAGGGCACGAGTTAACTGGAAGGACGACTAAAGAACAACTGAGTCAAGGAACTAGAAAATCTATTATATACTAGTTAAAAGAAAACTGTTATTAAACATTTATACGTTGAATGTTCGTGGTAATAAGTAGGGCGGGCGGGCGGTGAGTAATACACAGAACTGGGCGGGCGGATAACGACGTCGCGACGCCAAATGTATTAAAAAGTTCTGGGTACTGTCGGAATGTAAGTTTGTGAAAATAAAAACTTGGTTTGAGAAAATTTATTGGTACTCTTTATTTGTACTATGAATGTACATTAGTACCTACATCATGCAAGCATTTATATTTATTCGTAGAAGTAATTAATATTTAAAAAAAAAAACAAACAAAAAGGAATTAAAAGCGTTCATTCCATGCGGGCTGGCAACAACGCATTGATAATAGTTTTTCGTGATTATTTTATTAAGTACAAAAAAAGTACGTAAGTAAGTAAGAACGATCTAGTGTATGGCTGAAAAAATGTTTACTTTTGTTTGTATTTAATGAAATAATCACGAAAAACCGCCATTAATGCGCCGTTGCCAGCCCGCGTGGGGAAAATGCTCTTAACGAATGGAAACTTATGACAACTCAACAAATCAACTCTCCAAAATTGCGGTTTACTTCTAAATCACAAAAAAAAATCGGATATTGTGAAATTTAATATTGTTCGATCTATATGATTTTTATTTGTATTAGTCGATCGTGTATTATTTATTTCCTAAGTTATGTAATGGGTATTTTGGAACGACCTTTTTTTTGTTGTTTTCATGTTAAGTATTTATCAGTGGAAACTTGTAAATGGTCTTCAGTTTCATATTGTTTAATAACACTGTTTATGTTAGCTAAGTATAAGGTTCCCGAATAGAATACAATAAAATAAAATATTAGGAAGCACATAATACATATCCCTAGATTTTAGCATGGCTGTCGGGAAGCGATTAATTTACATCTAATAGGTATATTACATTGCATGTGATCTGTAAAATGAACGCCTAGCCCTCAACTAATAAATTGGGCGACGGAGCGGACGGAAGCACGAAATTATAGTCGAGTTTCATTTTGAAATTACCTAGTATGGAAAGGATAGTATAATCCGCCTAAAATGATCCAACTGCTGGGCCACAGGACTCCTCTCGGTGAGAGGGAGTGGGCCGTAATCCACCACGCGGTCCTAGTGCGGGTAGGTAGATGTCACATGTCTTCGAATTTTTGGTTCTAGAACATGTCGGTTTCCTCACGATGTTTTTCTTCACCGTTTTGAGAGCAGTGGTGATGAATTAATTTACAGAAAGTAAAGCGCCTGCCCTACGACCTACATCCTGTAAGTCACGGCTGTTACCACTGGGCCACCACCACTGCTCTAGATGGATTGCTCTGCATTGGAAAGGATACAGCTTCATTAAGTGCTTTTATTTTATAGTATTTAGAAAAATAAAAAGGAAAATAGAGCTGGCCAGACACGTCAATTCCAGTATTAATCTAGAATTACAGCTCCATCGGTTTTATCCATAATTAAACAAACACACTTCTTGGCTATATTTAGCCAAGCATCAGTGCTTAAATGTGTTTGTCCCTGCTCTGTTATTACACGACAACTACTGGCAACGCTAGTTATTCTATTTTAAACGGTTTTATTTAGCTTGCTTTTTCTTATTTAGTTTTAAACAAACAACAAACAGTTGTTTGTTTTTTGTTTGGGTCAAATTTAGTCATCGAAATTTTACCCCCTTCCTGTTGGCAGATTGATCTGATATTTGGTACACGCCTTTAGTTTTGATAACAATACAATTTAATAATATAAAAAAAGAAACAAACTAAATATAATGATAAATATTAAATAACGAAATAAAAACTAAAAACTTGACAATTACACAAGAAAAATTTTTTTAGCTAAATTGTTTTTAAATAAAAGCTAAAAAATAATTCGGTAAAATAAAATCGTGGGGCGCGTGAAACATATTTACTTAGATTACGCTACGCCTCACGACTTCATTTTACCGAATTATTTTTTAGCTTTTAGTTAAAACCGTTTAACTTAAACAAAAAAATTGTTTATTTTATTTACATCACATCATAATTAGAATATGATATCATCAATCGCTATAACATGACCCCTCCGTGCTCGGAAAGAAGTCGACGGACTGCCTGTCCGACCTCCACAACAGCCGAGCTATTATGGAGGTCAGATAGGCAGTCGCTCCATGTAAAATACTGATATTCAGGTGCACCCGGTTAGACTGGAAGCCGACCCCAACGTATTTGGGAAAAAGCAGGCAGTTGACGGATACGCATATCTATATAACATTAAATCTAAGGGAAATGAATAAATGAATTATTAGGTGAAATCTCACGTAATGCAAATCACGAGTAAAACTCATAAAGTCAATAGTTATAGAACTTCAGTGAGCATTTCCGTAAAAACTCGCACACACACACACACACACACGCTCGCACTATGACTAACTTCCCCGCGGATTTCCCCATTATTATCGCATTCTCTTATCTATTAGATGATTAACGATGTTTTTTCTAATAGTTACGTGTTAAATTTGAGTGCTTCACAGAATATAGCTTATCTTTATAATTGAATAATTTAATCAGACGATCATTTCCACTGCTGAACATGAAACATTATAAAAAACTGCTGTTAGGAGCGGTGGAAAATGTTGCCTGCGTATATTGCACTTGGCAAGAACTAAGAGCCATCTATTTTTCAGCGCTTGAAAAAGACTACTATTTTATAGGCACAAGGTATATTTTATGTAGGTAATAAATACTTTGTAAAGAAATTAATGCTGAGAAATAAGATGAATGTTACTGACAGTGAATAAAGTTACCCAAGAGAAGAGATGAGACTTAGAATGTGTTTTTTAGAGGTCGTATCGGGATAGCGGTCTCGATTCTTTTAGTCACAAACTAAACTAAAATAAGAGTATTGCTATCTCTTACTGACAGGATTGGTAATTTCAGACTTGGATTAATATCACTGTCTCGTTGGTACAGTGGTCGCAAGCGCTACTGCTGTGCAAGATGTCCTGGTTTCGATTCCCAGGTCGGGAAAAGTATTTTGATGAAAATGTGCTGATTTTGCAATCAGGAATTTCCTAATAGCAGCCTGGTAGTTGTACCTGGTAGATGGCAATAAGCTCGCTCCCTCTTACATGGGCGAATTATAAGTACACCTCTGTCTACGCCTCCAGGCGTGACGTTGTTTGCCAAATATCAGCCTATAATGTTACCACTGTCTGCGACAGGGAGTGGGCCGTAATATACGACACGGGCCCAATGCGGGTTGGTAGATGTCGCATGTCTTTACATATTTGGTTTTAGGACATTTTCTTCCCACGTTTCTTCACAATGTTGTAATTTGCACAAACTAAAGCACCTGTCGTGGAAGGCGACTAAAGGACTTATTAGAGAATGGGCAGCAGCGTTCTCTATGGATTTGACCACCATAATGCGATTGCCAACCCGCCTGCCCAGCGTGGCGATTATGGCAAATCCACCCATTTTGGGCCCGGCTTATGTCCAGCAGTGGACGTCCTTCGGCTGATATGATGAAAGCACCTGTCACCGCCCCACAACTCGTATGGTTTGGCCATTACCACTGTGCCACCTGTGATGTTATGTTATTATATTAATACAAATATTTGTCATGCAGAGTTATCACTCAAAACCTGCAAGCACTTGAAATAACGCCGTGCATCACGCCTGTCAGCCACAGCAGTTAATTGCATAACAGCCGGTCATTGGCCGGTCGCTAGCGCATAACGTCCATGCCTCGCACCTCGTTACTAACACCTGGCCCACTGCCAACCCTGCTTTGGATACTGCCGTGAAGACTGGTAATGATGTGTTTTCTGACGAAGAAATGACTATGCAGTGCTACTAATAAATAGGATTCTGATGGAATGCACGAATCGTGGTTGTTGTAGTTCCCAGCAAAGTAAATACCCTATTCATCCATGGGTTAAGTAGAAAAATAACATTTATATGAGCATGAGAAAAAAATTACTGCTGATAAACAATGGTCGCTAATCTGACTGCAAACAGGGCATATAATTTAACTACATACCTACGTTTTGTTTTGTGCAATAATATTAAATAATAATAAATCTTTATTTCCAGTTTTACAATTTTAGGGTTACCACTTGGTATACATTATGATTTTCCTCTAGTAAATTGTAGTTGTACACAGAGTTATAAACCTCTGTCACCCAAGCTAAGATTAAACTTGTGTTATGTGTGACAGGGATCTCAAGTTAACACTAATAAAAAGTAAATTTTCAGAACTTAACAAAGTAGGTACAATAGATATATAGTAAACCAGCAAACCAACCAGCAAGCAACCAGTAAAGCAGTGCCTAGTAAGCGTCACCCTATGACAATCAACCAGGGCTCTAGACACAAATCCAGAACCCAGGCTACTACTGAGAACAAAGCCCGTGTGGTGCAGGGTAGTTCCACAACTTCAAAAGATGATTACTGAACTAAGAAGACCTAAGAGATGATATGCTGATACTAAGATGGAAGAATCAAAATATATGGTAGGAATTAACAATAAACAGAACGCCATAACTGCCGTCCTTTAACTAGAAAGGCGTTAACACTCACATGGTAATTTTTTACATTTTATTAGAATTTAATAGAGTTTAAATTCTCTATCTTTCTGTCTAACAAACATTTTTACAATACAAATAGTTCCCAAGATATGAAAAGTTTGTAGGCCGTTAAGTAGCATAATTTTAGATGATTCCATCACTCCCACACTCCTTAGCTAAATGTACTTTCAAATACTGTAACTAACGGATGAAATGAAATTATTATCTAGTATCAATTGATGTGTCTTTCAATCAGTACAATAAGTATCATAGTTTTTAAGAAATAACGATTCGCACGTTTTTTGCCATTTTCTCGGAAACAACTTTTAGGGCTTAACGCCTTTCTTGTTAAAAGACGGCAGATAAGAAGACCCATAACGAATGTTAAAGATTCACCAATGATAGACGGGACCAAAAGCTTAACGTGGTTTCCAAGGCACGGAGGAATCTTGGTATGTGTTGATGGTCACCCATCCGCGGACTGCTCGATTGACCCACTGCTGCTGTTATTACTTAGCCACAATAAAATAGTTTTAGCACTGTTAAAATTAGCAACATTTACAAATAATGCAACACTGTTTCTGATAGGTCGTCTTGGCTCTACCTATAGTTCCTTCACGGTGGGAATCTCTCAACAGGAACCGCTTCGTTGACCGCTTAGTATTTATGTTATGCGCGCACGCATAGCGCTCTCGTTTAGCGCCTGAGACCTGGCGAGCTGCCAACCATCTGGCTACCTGTCCTTACTTGTTCATGGGACCATCCGATAGGAGTTTTGTAAGTATTTCAGACATTGCTTCAGATGGCTGCGAATTCAAGGTCTTGGGTTACTAAGTCTTTGAAGGTTGATTCGAGACTAAATTAAAAGTTTTAGCTACCGATATAATTTTCAGATATAGCTAGCTGAAGTGGCATTTGGTTGGTCCTATTCTTTGAAGGTCGATAGAGAAGACAGCGATGCCTAACAGCTTGATGGACCATCTCGTCTGCCTAGCCTTTTCACGACTATGTTGCGGTCGTCTTCCAGTCTAACCGGATGCAGCTGACCTGTATTTTACATGCAGCGACTACCTATCTGACCCCCACAACCCAGTTACTGGGCAATACGTTACTCCTTGGTAAGACTGATTGCCAGACTTTCAAGCTTCTTACTACCCGTAATGACTGTCAAAGGTCTTCAAATGACAACCAGGACTTAACGTGCTTTCCGAGGCATTGTGGTGTCTCGGTATGTAATGGACGGTCACCCATCCACGGATCGACCTCGGCAAGTGTTGCTTGACCTTGAAGATCGACCCGTGCGGCTGTTATTATTTAACCACGAGCCGAATGAAAGACAAACACGAAAAAAAAATTAAGCTTCTGGTAATCTGCCTTAGTATATAATATTGTAAAAAAACTTAATCAAAATCAAAATGAATTCGATCGTTAAAATTACATAAAACAGTTTCCCAAAATACCCGCCTTTCACCACTTCCTAGTGCTTTAGCTGGGAAGAAGAAGTGGCGCAACAAACTCCCCAGCTGTCTGTTTAGTTAGATAGAGTTGATTCTATACATAAAGTAATTAAACTTTCAATACCTTCAATAAGTGAAGTAGCTGGATTATGTTCACATAGCTGTTACGACCTGAATTACAAATCGAAGCCATAAATGATAGCCTATGGAGGACCATCGACAAATAATTCTGTTACCATCCGTCATACTTCCCAAAAACAGCTACCTGACCTATCTCAACTCCTAGACATAACAGGAGTCGTTGACCATTTAATGTACTAGCGTACTCGACATAGCGCCGCTGACCTGGCTCTCTGCCAGCCCCATTAATACCTGTCGTAACGTTCACGCGATATCATTGATGTGGTGTGTGAGTTAAATGGCTACTATTACGGTCGGTTTGTGAGGTTAAGCTAAGATTGGTCTGGTTAGACCTGGGATGGGTGAACATTTTTTGTCACAATGAAATGGTTTTTTTTTCTGAAATAATTATGCGTTTGTTTATGTTTTCCCTTTGCTGTCTATTGTCATCATTTGTACTAAATTTTTATTCAAAAGAAGCAAAATGGGCAAGAAACTCCATGGACACTCCATGGAGTTTCTTGCCCGTTTTTCTCCATGGGAAACCTAGTATTTGACATGGGCAAGTAGCTTCAACTTTCTAACTGACCGACTCTTTGACAATTCAAAAGTGCCCTGTAAAGCGTTTTATTGAAATTCTTTGTGACATGATCCAATGGCCAGACTGGCACCTTATTTAATTTTGCCAGACGGGAGACCATAGGTCCTGGCAGAATGCCAACCAAGGAGAAGTTGCTCAAAAATTAGGAGATCGATGGTATTTAATGCGTTTTGCCTGCCTGTTTGAAACTTGATGCGTTTGTGAAAAGAATCTCGAGGATATCTTCAAACAAGTTTTATAAGAAATTACTGTATATATAAATTTCAAATCGTATGCCCGATGGGCATTCCTGTCGGCAAAAATGACGAACTTCCATCCCCTATTTAGCCCCTTTAAGGAATGAATTGTACGCAGTGGTGGCCCAGTGGTAATGGCCGCGACTTACGAGACTTCGTAGGTTCAAACCCGGACAGGCGATTTACTTTGTGTGAATTATTTCATGACTACTGCTCTCAAAACTATGAAGGAAAATACCGGGAGGAAACCAGGATGTCTTAGAAACAAGAATTCGAAGACACATGACATCTACCAACCCGCATTGGGCCCTCGGGCCGGATTACGACCCACTCCGTCTTGCCGAGAGGAGGCATGTGTCCCAACAGTGATAAATATCAACATTCACATCCAACAGAGATAAAGGCTGATTATGCTAAGGAGATAAATTAAGAAAATGCTACCTTATCACTCAGCTCCCAGGGGTTATTCAAAAGAGATACCGTGGCCCCTGGTACACACGCAACTGAGGGAACACGGGTGGGTTTTAGTCAGTAAAAGTCTGACACGCCCTCCTGCTGCACCCAGAGCGGGAGAAGTTATTTGATGATTTCCCAACCAAAAATAAATAAATAAATCACTCAGCTCCGATAAAAAAAAAACTCTTGTACAAAATGTTATGCTTCTAGCTCAAACTTACGCTGTGCGTTGTCAGTCAATGAATGAATTTAAGATCTAAATGGATGTTTTCATGAAACAGGCATGTAATAAGTGTTACAACTGACCATATAAATGGAAATATTCGTATAACAAGTACTTCCGCACCTACAGCACATAGCGCCACTCTCGTCACACAGGCCTGGCGCTCTGCCAGCCCCATTAATATCTGTCAAGAGCGCACATTAATGCGACTTCCTTGCATTCGTTCAGCCTGAACTGCAGTACGGCATGTAATTTCTGATGTTGTTCATATTTTGTAGTGTGCATTAAAATAGCCTTCAGAAGATGACAGGTTGGACCTTGGAACAACCGCTTGGAAAGACCCACACGGAAAGCGGAGAAGAGGTAGACAAGCAGAACGTTGGCACGAGGAGATAGTAGATTTGGTTGGCAAATCATGGCATGTGAAAGCAAAACCTGATAAAACTTGAAATTTCTGAATGAGCCCTATACCCGTCCGGGGGTCCTTAATTAATGTGATTATTTATATTATTACGAACATTACTTGTTTGTTACTAAGTAATAATAAAGGCTTGTTTTTATTTACTGTATTGAAATAGCCTTCATTGGACTGAAATTTACTCGTACACATGACACGTTCGGTGTAGACAGGGCAGCACAACACCACCATTTGGCAGTATATTTTGGCAAGTAAATTCCGTCCTGTTTCAAAAAAAATAGGCATGAACTGGCAAACACGCCGATGAAAATTAGAAACTATTGTAATGATGTAGTTTATTAATTACTAGCTTTTGCCAGCGGCTTCGCCCGCGTGGAGGTCGGTGTATTATACATATAAACCTTCCTCTTGAATCACTCTATCTATTAAAAAACCCGCATCAAAATCCGTTGCGTTGTTTTAAAGATTTAAGCATACATAGGGATATAGGGACAGAGAAAGCGACTTTTTTATACTATGTAGTGAAGAGACAATTAATACTTTGTTTTCAAATAAATACAACCTTAGTTACGGACACAATTAGTACCGGGCGTTACGTATGCAAGAACAGAATCACAGAGTACATTATTCTATGAACAGAATGGTCAAGACCAGTTGTCAGTGAACGGAAGGTATTAGAGATGCACCTGACATAATACAGATTATAATTAATCAAATAGTAAGTAATTGGGATGTACCAACAACCACCTAAGTAGGACTTGCCGACGTGTTAAAATGGAAACTTCTCGTAGAAAGAACCTCGACTTGTGCCTTTTGCAATGCTTGGTGGCAGAATAGGTACCTACGGCGATGGAAGATAATATTTCCTGAATATACAACAAATCTAGAGTTATTCTGGGTTCTGGGATTTCGTAAAGCTTTGGATATGTTTATTGGTTCTGGTTGGCACCATTTTGTGGGTTCAAAACCCAGAATACACACTGACACTTTCAAGTTCAAGAAAACAACAATGTCAAGGCGACAATTTTTCTGCAATACACAACTTTTACCTTTCACCTACGCAGGGAACCCACGAAATGTACGCAAAATTCACCGTTAGATATTACATTTAATATCTTAATACTCTAATGCAATATACCACAATGAAATATTGATATATCTCGATAAACTTATGTGATCAATCAAATAGTCATTTCGCGTAATGGCCGCCCGCGGCGGTTGTGTGCAATGCCACTTTTACCAAAGCATTATTAATCGGACTTTTGTCAAAACATCATTATTAAGTTTGCGTATTTTCGCGTAGTAATATCGCCCGGGGATTAGAAAGAATTGAGACGTAAAAAGTAATTTGTTCGTTTTCGTGACATTTTAGTTTGTTACGTAAGTGTTAAATCTATCTGCGTAATCCTATCTAAAGAGTCCCCAATAAAAACAAATTATCTTAAGATCCGGTTCTACAATGACAGACCGTTATACAGCCTGATATTTTTATCATACAGCAGGATTCCCAGATTGGACTATCAGATAGGCTGTCGCTCCGTGCAAAACACTGGTATTCAGCTGAACCCGGTAAGACCGGAAGCCGAAACAAACGTACTTGGAAAAGAGCTAGACAGATGATGAGAGAAATTGCCTATGGCCCGGAGCATGCATGAGGAAATCCCGCACCCATAAAATTCTGTTTTCTCCAGACGGAAGTCATGTATAAAGATATCCCAACGAGAACGATAAACCTTCAAACTGCACATGGAATTTAAAAAAAAAAACTCTGTAGCCTGGTTTAGACCTCCCAACCGTCACTGGCCTACCTCGAAACTAAACAAAATCAGACCACATTAACATGTAAACAGTCGCTAGAAATGTCAAGACATTCCATTCAGCACCTGAACCCCACCTACAAGATAATAAGGCTTAAGAATACATTAAGCATTCATTCTTTAGATTGCCGTCACGACAGTAGAACGAACTAAACGAAATAATTGCAACCGTTCCCACGGGCCCAGTCACAGTGGGGGCTTTAGTCAAAAGTTTAAAATTAATTTATATTTTGACCCACCTGGTGGTAGACTGAATTTTGAGTTCGATTACGTGTTGTTTGAAAGGGATGGCAATTGATTTATTCAATGCTATGCAAAGTTTTTTATGAGTTTCATTAAAATAGTGATAGTAAATGGGGTTGAACTTTAGTTATTAAATTTATATAAAATCATGGAAAGTAAATTCAGGAATGGTAAGAAAAAATAAAAAGAGAAAAAATTATACAATAGATTATTTAAAACAGTATCATTGTACGCAGAAGTACTCCAGCTTAAATAATTTTCTACTAAGTAAATGAGGTCACTAACACAGTAAAGATAGAAAAAACTTAAGTCAGAAAAATACTTTGAATGAAAATACAATCAATTGAAAGGTTGTTCTATGAAATCTCTCCGACTAACTCCCCGACAACTGAATACGTAAACTTCCCTAGCAACTGAATCAGTCTACATCAAATAATCCCCAATATCTTGACTGGCACATGAATCACGTCTCGTGAGTCACAGTCGTTTGCAAGCGTTGTCATAACACTTGCAATGTATTACAATGGCGTGTTACCTAAATATTTGTTTTACAGAATGAAGTCCATGTTACGTACAGTGAACCACATATCACTACGAAAATCGCCCTTTAATGAACCTGTCTAGTCTTTTCCCGACTATGTTGGGGTCGGCTTCCAGTCTAACCGGATGCAGCTGAATACCAGTATTTTACATGGAGCGACTGCCTATCTGACCTCCAGAACCCAGTTACTGGGTAAGAGATTGAGAGGACTGGTTCTCATAGTTGTGTGCTTTGGGTTTCTGATTATACGACCAACGACTCCACGTGGTTTCCGAGGCACGGAGTAGTCTCGATACCGTGAAATTTTAATGGTTGTTTTCCCGCAGCGAAATGGTTTTGTCTTGGTCATACAATAGTTTTATAAATAAACAAAATATTAGAAACAAGAAATGGCAGATTAACCATTGGGAAAAATCACCACTTGCGAGAGTTTATTTTTAACCGACTTCCAAAAGGAGGAGGTTCTCAATTCGTCGGAACTTTTTTTTTTTTTATGTATGTTCCCCGATTACTCGAAGATAAACTGCTAAAAGCTGGACCGATTTGGATAATTTTTTTTTTGTTTGAAAGGGTATACTTCCCAGGTGGTCCCATGATCATCAAGTCAGGATCTGATGATGGGATCCTGGATAAATAGAGAGAACTCTTCAAATTTTATAGGCACTCTTGAAGCAATTTGTGTAGTTTTTGGAAGAGTACTTTCTCGGAGTGGTTCCATTTCAATTTGGTGAAGATCTGATGAAGAACTTCGGAGATAGGCAACGGAACTCCTCAATAAATGATAGCAAATGGACAGGGATTGCTGAAATCTCATGTCTGTCAATTGTTTACACCAGTTAATAACATAACATCACGCCGGTACGCTGTGAAGGGGTAAGCACATGTGAACCACTAAAAAGTGAAAAATAAAAAACTTTTTTCAAAAAAATAAACAACCGACATATCCAAAGTCACCGACTTCCGAAATTAAAGATATTTTTCACTTTTTAGTGTTTTTTTGGAAGTCGGTTGTTTATTTTTTTGAAAAAAGTTTTGCTTTAATCATTTATGCATCGCTGTTCCCTTTGTCAGCGACGCGTGCGATTCGAGTAGTACCTACCAGTTACCTCTAGTGTTACTATTGAGTAGTGTTTTATCGAGTTGATGATTTTTTTTTAAACAATTTTAAAACAAAAAAATCTTATTTTTTCAACTTTTACTCTATGCTTCGAAAGTACTCCTTATGGCAAGTTGTTCTGCCACGGGAAAACAACCATTTCAACTTCACGGTGTATAAAGGATGGTCACCCATTCGAGACCTGACCGCGGCAAGCGTAGCTTATCCCTTCGATAAACCCCTGCAGCTGTTATCATTGAGCCACGAGCCGCAAAAATCGCAAATCGCCTCACTTGCTACGAAATAAAGACGCTTTCAATGTCAAAATGGTACCTTAGAGCTGCTGATGACTGTATACCAGCTGAATGCAGCTGTAGTCTTATTTGAATATTTCTGTTAATTACTTATACTTAAAGCAATTAAATCAATCATAATCGTGAATTATAATCACATAAAGTAGCTCGACTTAGCTTAGGGCGGTTGAAAAACAAGAGTCGTTGAAATTAGTTTTCTGAGTTGTGGGTCGAGAGTTTGATTATTCATCATATCAGCCGAATGGCGTCCACTGATGGACACAAGCCTACCCCAAAAGGGGCGGATTTACCATAATCGCTACGCTTGGCAGGCGGGTTGGCGATCGCAGTATGGTGGTCAAATGCATAGAGAACGCTGCTGCCCATTCTCTAGTAAGTCCCTTAGTCGCCTTCTACGACACCCACGGGAAGAAATGGGATGGTGCTATTCTTTTACGTCCGGCACCATACGGAACAACGGGTTTCATTATTACTGTGCAAATATTCTAACAATGCAAAGACACAATTATTTAAATCCTTGATGAAATCCTTTCCAGCCTAGAGAGTTATAAAAAAAACTAGCTTTCGCCAGCGGCTTCGCCCGCGTGGAGGTCGGTGTATTATACATATAAACCTTCCTCTTGAATCGCTCTATCTATTAAACAAATTCGCATCAAAATCCGTTGCGTAGTTTTAAAGATTTAAGCATACATAGGGATATAGGGACAGAGAAAGCGACTTTGTTTTATACTATGTAGTGATTATAATATATATCCTACTAATATAACTATAAAATACTATAAATGTGAAAGTTTGTGAGTATGGATGTATGTATGGATGTTTGTTACTCTTTTACTCTTTCACGCAAACACGGCTGAACGGATTTGAATGAAATTTGGCATACAGGTAGTTTGTAACCTGGAATAATACATGGAATACTTTTTATCCCGGTACTACGTTCCCGTGGGATAGTTTTCGACATCCACACGAGCGAAGCCGCTGGCAAAAGCTGGTTATAAATGTGTAAGTTTGTATGTTAGGATGTTTGTTACTCAATCACGCTGTAACGGCCTAGCGGATTTGGATGAAATTTGGCACACAGATACTTAATAACCTGAAATAACGTATAGGATACTTTTTATCCCTGTAGTACGGTCCCGTGGGATAATATCCTACCTCCACGCGGGCGAAGCCGCTGGCAAAATCTAGTAATAAATAAATTAATAAAACATTTTCTGAAACAGCATACAATTCGGGAAACTGGTCGTTCGCTTCTTTAATGTCATCGTATTGTCCCTGGATATTAATTCTGTACAAATTAGGTACGTAAGCCAATACCCTAATTGCTTAACACAATATTAATCAGAATCTGAATAATTTTGAACGATACGTACTGCTAATACATTGCTCCATATGTTCGAAAAAAATGTCTGCTCAACAACGCAGAAAACGCAATGAATATAGTTGAACTGTAAAAAGAAAGCCTTTCCCACTATTATTGTGTTACGTAATCATCCAGCATGGCTGATTGCTTACTATCATAGGCAATAGCAAGTGTCACATCCCACATGTAATTGCACCACATATCAGTGCCAATACCTCTTCTCATCCATCAGCCGAGCACATACCATCTCAAATGGAAAGTGAGCTATTACCATTGTCGCAACCGATCTGTAACACATGACCTTTGACTTATCTAGTGTAATGAGCTGGTATCATTCAATCGGTTTGCAATCGTACTATTTGATAGATATGCTAATGTATGGAGGTATGCGAGAAGGAGATTTGTAAAGGCCGTGTTAGACTTGTGTGTGTGTACTGACCCAAAGTTTCTTGGTATTTATGTCAAGTGAATCAAAATCAAAATCAAAAGTCATTTATTCAAATTAGGCTGAGATTCAGCACTTTTCGAACGTCAAAGTACATGAGACAGTCCCCCAAAACGCCCACCCTTCACCACTTCCTAGTGCTTTAGCTGGGAAGAAGAAGTGGCGCAACAAACTCCCCAGCAGAATAACTGTTATGTCCTCCTGTAAAAGAACTGTAAATTTATTTTGGAAATTCTTATGTAGTCTTTCTACCTGTGACATTTTCAAACCTTAGTGGCTCACGGGTAGAGCATGACCTGGGTTAGGATTTAAGATACTTTTTACACTTATACTTTTTGTTTTTTCAGCTGTTCCCGTGGGTTATTTTCTAAACTTCAGCGGGCAAAGTTGCGGGCATAAGCTAGTAAGGGATGGGGAACCTCTGTACATCGACGTGCCATTTTTTCCAAATAATTATTGAATGTGGCCATGATGTGCCAAAAATGTAATTTTGACTTAGCAACGACAGGAAAAAGAAAGTTTTGCAATAATACCTACTGTTTATATATCTTAATTCAGGTAGGTACTTATTTATAAAAAATAAAAAAACAAATAAGTATAACCCCTACTGAAGCAGATGCTAAATAATTTATATCAGGTTTATATTTTGTTACTTTTAACCATCAGTTTCTAAGCGAGTCTTTAAGGGTATTACTGAAAATTACGACTTGTAGGTAAATACATATAGCGTTCAAATTTCTATGTTTGTCATTGTGATTTATGTACATAAATTCCTCAATTGGTGACGTGCCCAACCTATCTTGTCACGTGCCACCAAAGGCACGCGTGCCGTCGGTACGCCATCTCTGAGCTGGTAGGTACTCTATATTTAAAGAAGGAAGAATGAAAGATGAAAAAATCATGGAAAAAATATCAGCATTTGGAAGTAAAATAAAAAAAAACACCGATTAAGTTACAATATTATTCATTTCTCTCGAAAAGTCGGTAACAACTATCGTTTTAAAACATTGTTAGGAAGTGACACATGCAGGCCTGTAGTTTCAGCAAACTCTATTAGGATAACGGTGTGATGTACGAAGTATAGCAAGATTCGAACTTTTTGTTATATTCATTACCATCATCATAAATTGGTAGCTTTATTTCTACTGAATACAAGCCTCCTCCCTTTTGTGCCATGCTGGTTTCATCATCATCATCATCATCATCATCATCATATCAGCCGAAAGACGTCCACTGCTGGACATAGGCCTCCCCGAAAAGGTGGGGGTCGGCGATCGCAGTATGTTGGTCAAATGCATAGAGAATGCTGCTGCCCATTCTCTAGTAAGTCCCTTAGTCGCCTTCTACGACACCCACGGGAAGAAATGGGATGGAGCTATTCTTTTACGTCCGGCACCACACGGGATCATGCTGGTTTACGTGAGTCTAATCCCGATACATGAGTCTCCCCTACGATGTTCTGTAGGTCATCCACCGAGCTGTTTATTTATTGGCTTTTGTCAAATTCATCATCTGCCTAGCCTTTTCCGAACTATGTTGGGGGTCAGTTCTCAGTCTAACCGGATGCAGCTGAGTACCAGTATTTTACATGGAGCATCTGCCTATTTGCGCTCCTGAACTCAGTTACTGGCTAATACAATACCACTTTTGTCAAATTACCGCAACAATAATTTACCAATTTCTCAATGAATCCGAAAGCAAACAAGTAGTCAGTTCAAACATCTTAAAAGTGCTCAAACAAATCACTGTTTTAGCCAAACGACATGTTCTAGACAATATGTGACATGTTTGTTTGTCGGCGAGTGCGAATTGAGCGAACATTAGCAATACAAGTGGCACAACTGTACTTTGTTAAGATGAGGCGGCACTGTAAGCGGTAGCGGATGCAATTTGGTCTAAAGAACAGTTTTGAAAATCCCTATCACGGCTCACTGCTCTAGCTGTAACTGCATAGATAGCTAGATAAGACAGCAAGTGGCCTACGGTACGACTTTTAAATTACTTTGTATTCCACAAAAAAAAAATGCTTTATGTGTTTCCTAAAATCCAATGTTTGGAAATCTATATAGACCAGATAACACATTAAAATGGAACAGAATACAATACTCTTTATTATGTACCATTAGGGTGTATCCCTTGGACGGCTTAAAGGGAGACGGAGAGACAATACTACAGGTAGCCAGTGGTGTACCATTTACATATACAATAAATACACACCTGCATAAAGCATAGGAAACTAGCTATTTATGAATTACCTGTACAATACAATCGTTTTTCCTGTTTTCCTCCGAAACACTAATGCCAACAATATATCCTCACCTTTTTTTATTTTCATTTTAAAAAGCTGTCTGGGACGGACTGGATGCGTAACCTCCGCCTTACTCAGGGTATTCTGGCTCAGCCTGGAAGATGCCTTTATCCAGCAAAGGATTGCGAGGGGGTTAATCCTTTCCCGCTAATCCCCATCACTGTGACCGAATCCTCTCAGTCCTTGAACCGTTAACTAACGTGACCGACGGTATGTCCTTTGGTTTGCACATAAATAACTATGAGGTTAAGTACACGTTAAATCTTTACTATTCTTGAATGTCCGACTTTTACAGAATTTATCACACTTTTTTATATGTAAAGAGGATTTTAAAGACGTTCGTTTTGTATAAGAATTTGTGATTAGCATTTAACATGAATAAAATTGAGTTGATGACTTTCTGGTACATTTTGTGGCCATCCATTAAATACAAAAAAAGCATTAACTTGATTCTGTCATAGATGTTGATGATGGTTCCGTGTGGTGCTGGACCTAAAAGAATAGCAGCATCCCATTTCTTCCCGTGGGTGTCGTAGAAGGCGACTTACTAGAGAATGGGCAGCAGCGTTCTCTATGCATTTGACCACCATACTGCGATCGCCAACCCGCCTGCCAAGCGTGGCAATTATGGCAAATCCCTCCCTTTTAGGGGAGGCTTATGTCCAGCAGTGGCCGTCTTTCGGCTGATATGATGATGATGATGACCATCGATGTTATGAAAATTAATCCCTTAAAGTACAACAAGACAGATATAAAGATAATATATTTATTTGCAATATTTGCACTGAACGTGAGAACAGCGGTGGCCCAGTGGTAACGGCCGTGACTTACAAGTTGTGGGTCCGTGTGGTAGATTATGGCCGGCCTCTGACAGAGAGGAGGCCTATATCCCAGCAGTGGGAATGTTATAGACTGATTTTGCTGTTTACTTATATGGTGTATAGCATTATACACCATTATAGAATCCAAGGTTAGAAAAACTTGAGAGGTGTCAAGGGACACCCGGATGGAACAAAGTTCTTTTCGATTAATTATTGAAGGAATTGTAACAAAATTTAAAAAATTGTACATATACATTCACACACACACACACACACATATATATATACGAGTATGTGCACTCTGTCTGTCTCTGTCTGCAGAGAAACACGCGCACGCCGCACGGCTTACAACAATGTAGCAAAAAGTGTCGTTACAACTTTTGGTCTTAATTAAAAGTGTCGTTACAACTTTTGGTCTCAATTTTTTCCGTCTAGCCCCCTTTCGCAACCCGCGATAAGGAACTTCGTTCCAAAATCATAGAAGTTATTAAAAGTAATCGGGAATTTTCCGACATTCTCACGTCATTGCTGCAAGGCCTTGGATGAGCTTATTGAATAATCCATGGGCCTTCAATTTTGTTTTTGTCACGAAATTTCATCCTTAGCCTAAGTTTACATTGCAATTATTCAAGCACACCGTTCAGCACACCGCACACAGTCGCCCACGCTGGCCCACTGTAAGTCACACGATGGCCGAGTTATTGCGATATAAACGTAATCGGGTCTAGGTCGAGTTTTATAGTTTTTCGTTACTAATATTTATTATCTGGGTGTACAGAATGTTTTGATTTTGAAGGGAACAGCGGAAGTTTCCTTTGCAACTTTCAGCTACCCAAGGAGAGCTTAATATGGACATGATGAAATAGAAAATATGTTCCTCTCGTGTCGTGCCGAGCTTTAATACCCCCGCAGACCGCCCTGGCACGACGCGGCTCAGTGGATAAATTTTCATGAAGTTTTCATAGTAATTGTTCTAATAGTGTCTGCAGGAGCCCTTATGAAAAGATTAGGTAGTACCCAAGCAAAGCTAATAGAGGTAGGTGGTTTTGCGTTACTTCTTACTCCCAGCGAATGCACTAGAAAGTGGTGAAGAGCAGGCTTTTGGGGGACTGTCTTATGTAATTTTGGCGTTCGAAAAGTGCTGATTCTCAGCCTTATTTAAATAAATGGATCTCCATTTTCATTTTAGAAGATTGACTAGCTTCCCAGTAACACTCCACCTTTTTGGAAAGTCTTTAACTCACCTCAAAATATAACTTACGTCCCCATAAGAACATAAAATAACATCACGCCATGTTTCCCCGAAGGGAGGGGCAGAAGTGTAACTAACTATAGTACACCCACATTTCACGAGTTATCTTTAAGTCTCATGTAATAGGGGGCGAGCCTATTGCCAGCAACCGGGCACAAATCCAGGCTACGGGCTGCTACTAAGAAATTTCAGATAGCAAAACCCAATAACACTGCCGACCTGGGAATCGAACCAAGGACCTCAGTAGCGTTTGCGGCCACTAGACTAGCGAGGCAGTCCCCATAAGAAATACATTTAAAAGAACACCCTATTCCCAAAGCTTTTTATCAATTACAATACAATTCTTGCTTGTTCCTGTATGTTTGTACGTTAGAATTTTTCTTTTTCCTACCTGACTTCCTGAACCCGTGTCAAACTTTTGATGCTCCAATACGTTTTGTGAAGAGGGTCTTCAAAATATGCCGAGAGACATCTAACACCTTATTAATCGTTCATACTTCACCTTATTAAGGTTAACCTTTAAAGTAGGTTCTTTTTTAATTTGATTTAATGTATTTAAAGTTAAAAGAATTAAAAATATGTGTCATTACATGCGGAGCAAGTGTAGCTATACGATGCCGAAAATTATAAGGCGAACTTTTCAAATTACGAGGCCGACTTTTCAAATTACACGGTGGGCTTTTCAAATTACGCGGCGTACGGGCGAGTAATGGGTAGCTCGCTGTCCGGTAAGGACCAAGCCCGGGTCGACGGCGCGTTGTGTTCCACGCGCGCCTCAAAGAGATGTCATCAGCAACTGATGGGGCTTGCAAGGGCCGATGCCTGCCAGGGGTGCGGGTTGTTCGAAAGAGATACCGCGGCCCCTGGCACACAGGCAACTGAGGGAACACGGGTGGGTTTTAGTCAGTAAAAGTCTGACACCTCTTCCACCACATCTCCCGCTCCACCCAGAGCGGGAGAAGTTATTTGATGATTTCCCACCCAAAAAAAAAAAAGTGCTGCCGATTATAATTTTTGCAAACGTTATAAAGTTTGCAAAAATTATAATCACACCCCGAATTCCATTGCCCATCGTATTGTGTCGCTACGCTAGAAAAAGTATTGTACGTGTCGGAAAAATATTGTTGTGTTACAAATAATAACGTTGTAATACATGAGTTTCCTACATTCGTGATATAACCATATCCTGGTGAAAAAACAATGTCCATCAAACCCAAAATCATGTTAAATCAAGCACAACACGGCACTCGCTTGTAACGACGATGATGTGATCAAATGATGGCACTGCGCACAAAAACGAGCTTATTTCAAGAAGGTCATAAGGCCATTGTCAGTTTGGTTCGGTTCATAAGATTAATAGGAAACGGTATGTGTGTCTGGCTGTTATTTCATCGGTAACTGCTGGATGCTCAAAAATAATGTAAGTCACAGAAATTTTATTTTGTTCTGTGCGGGAATCGAGATTCGTTATTTTCAATAAATTACACCACCCATCCCTTCATACCGAAAATGGCTCAAATTGAGCTGAAAAAATGTGCTGCACCCGTTTCTCTACTAAATGAGTTTGGAATTCAGTCTATAGCCCGTTATACGTAGTGGCTAAATATTAAAAAAACCGACACCAAAAAAAAAAAGAGATCACACTTTTCAAGCAATCTGAATGCAGTTCATCATTTTTTTAAGACTTTACTTATTGACGTCTAAAATACGCTATCTTAATTTTTATAAAACAAACCTCATGTATCAAAATACAACCAGCCGTTAGGATTTTTCGAGGGTATAAAGAATCCCACATACGAAGACCAACAGACCAACCAGCCCAGACCCACCAGACCTACATAGAAAAAACTTACCCTACCTTTACTGTCGCGCAGTCGGGTTACAAGGATGGAAATGCCTAGAAAAAAAATTTGGTACTTTAATAAGGCTATCATTAATCTTCTTCAAACTGACAAGTCCAGCCACATGACAAGCCTAGTTCTACGTTTGATAGACAGCCGAAACATCCAAGACACTAGGAAGGTAGATGTAGTGATGTCATGCGCCCGCGCCGGTTACTGTACACACTGGCTGCAAAAACTAGATTGATTGTACTGAGTAACGCTCCACAAAAAATATCAATATTGTTATGTCCATAAAAGGTATTAATAGAGTTTAATAATGTATCACTTTGTTTCTATTGTTCTAAGGTTTAGAATCAAAATGGCATCTTGTCACTGAGCCACAAAAAAAAAACAAATTTCAGCTTCAATGGACGCCAGATGTTTCATATTTCAGTAAGTAAGACTGCTATACTTGGTTTTTCTATCTTAAAACAGACAGCTGTGCTGCTGGAGAGTTTGTTGCGCCACTTCTCCTTCCCTGCTAGAGCACTAGGAAGTGGTGGAGGGCGGGCGTTTTACGTGACTATCTCATGTAAATACGACGTTCATAAAGTGTGGATCCTCAGCCTAATTTATACAGGATAAGTTTTTATCCAGTGCGCAAACTGTAACCATGAATTCAGCATATCATTCTAGTCCCCCAGCGTAGAAAACCGTCGGTTATACAAAAAACACTTGAGAGGTGTCAAGGCACCCCCGGATGGAACGAAGTTCCTTTCGATTAATTAGAAAAGGAATTGTAATAAATTTTTAAAAATTGTACATATACATACACACACACACACATATATATATATACAGCGTGTAACGGAAGGGGGGTATCAACCCTGAAGGAGGTGAATGTGCTCATGAAACTCAACAACTTTCCCCAAAGAACATAGGTCGAAATATGAAAAAAAAAATTGGCCCTCCCTTACAAAACTAACTACCAGCTGATTGATTTACTATGGGAGCGCCAAATTTTTTTTTCATATTTCGACCTATGTTCTTTGGGGAAAGTTGTTGAGTTTCATGAGCACATTCACCTCCTTCAGGGTTGATACCCCCTTCCGTTACACGCTGTATATATATATATATATATATGCACTCTGTCTGTGTCTCTGTCTGCAGCAAAACACGCGCACGCTGCACGGTCTTGTTTTTTGGTTTCGGTTGGTCTTAATTTTTTCCGTCTAGCCCCCTTTCGCAACGCGCGATAAGGAACTTCGTTCCAAAAACAATCAGCTGTTCCATACATTTTGACCGCGTAGGTATTGCACTTTTCTATGAAAGAGCAGATTTTTTTTTTGTATAACCGACGAAAACTTTCTGCGCTGGGGGTTCTAGAATGATATGCTGAATTCATGGTTACAGTTTGCGCACAGTGTAATAACTTATCCTGTATAAATTACTTTTGATATTGGTTAGTTATGGGTCTTGTGGCTAAATTATACCAGCCGTACAGGTCGATCGACCAGGGTGGGCCCGTGGAAGGGTGACCATCTTTACATATCAAGAGTCCTTCGTGCCTCAGCACGTTGAGCCGTTGGTCCCGGCTGTCATTAGTGGCTCTTTGAGACTCGTTACGAGTCATCAGAAGGCAGAAAGTTTGACAACCGCAGTCTTTTAAAGGGGTATCGTATTATCCAGTTAATGGGAGGTCAGATAGGCAGTCGCTCCATGTAAATACTGGTATTCAGCTGAATCCGGTTAGACAGGAAGCCAACCCTAACATAGTTAAGAAAAGACTGGACAGTTGATGAGTTTGGTTAGTTATGGCTAGCTAGCACGTTTCATACATTTCATTGCATTGCGCTCACATTTCAAAGACAAAATTTAAAGCTTCATGAGCCTGCCATTAAACTCGAAAACTGGAAACTACTGCTTAGCGTCACACATCCAAAAATAAAATGAAGCTCCACTTCCTACTAGACAGACCCTTACTTATCATAGTTCAATTGAAAATTAGGTCAGAATTCAATGTCCTTTAGTGAATGACTAGCTTTGATGGGCTTAGTAACTAAATCCAGGACACTTTCGATACTTTTTGCTTGACATAGGAAGCACAAGGAGATCAGTGTGTATCCCGTTACACAAGCGGTAAGCGTTCCGAGCGACAAAGCGGGACAAGCGAGAAACATCCGGTTATCAATCGCCCGATATATTGGGTGTCCCCTTTTATAAAAGTCTTGGTATAGAATAGCTAAAGGTTGAGGGGATATTTCTTTTGTATTTCATTTTTTGTTTTAGGATCAGGAATGTGTCAGAAGCAGCCCGAAGTCTGGGTTTGTGCCCCGTTGATGGCAATAGGGTCGCCCCCTATTACATGGGACTTAAACAAAACTGGCGAAATGTGGGTGTACTATAGATACAGCCCTACCAACCTAGCCCTTCGGGGGTTAAAGGTGTGATGCTGTAGGTGTTCACTTTTGGTATGAATGTCCAAATGGTTTATATTTTCATTGTGGTAACTTGTTCGGTTAATACTGGCAACTCCGAAGGTTTCTAAGGGATTCTTCAATCCCTTAAGGGGAATCTAGTCGCGGGCTCGAACTCACTGGTGGGCCTGCCTAAAAAGCACGCTGTCTCACCAGGTATCGTGTCCGACAGAGGTAATATCAATAATGAGCTGTTAGACGCTAGTCTACACGCACGACGTTATTGAGTGAGATGTAGGATCATTTATTAGAAAACTTAAAAAAAAACAACCGACTTCCAAAAAAACACTAAAAAGTGAAAACTTACTTTAATTTCGGAAGGCGGTGACTTTGGATATGTATTTTAATTTTTTGTCACCGCCTTCCGAAATTAAAGTTATTTTTAGTCTTTTTTTTGGAAGTCGGTTGTATTTTTTGAAAAAAGTTTTTATTTTTCACTTTTTAGTGGTTCACATGTGCCTTCACAGCGTCCCGACGTGATGTTATGTTATGAACTGGTGTACACAATAGACAGACATGAGATTTCTGCAATTCCAGTCCATTTGCTATCATTTATTGAGGAGTTCCGTTGCCTATTTCCAAAGTTCTTCATCAGATCTTCACCAAATTGAAATGGGCCCACTCCAAGAAAGTACTCTTCGAAAAACTATCCAAATCGCTTCAAGTGTGCCTATTAAATTTGAAGAGTTCCCTCTATTTCTCCAGGATCCTATCATCAGATCCTGACTTGATGATCATGGGACCACCTGGGATATATGCCCTTTCAAACAAAAAAAAATCATCCAAATCGGTCCAGCCATCTTCGAGTAATCGGGGAGCATACATTAAAAAAAATTAATAACAAAAAAAAGGTTCCGACGAATTGAGAACCTCCTCCTTTTGGAAGTCGGTTAAAAACAGGCGCGTAAAAAATTAAGAAAAATCCTTCGGAAGATCGGGTTTTATGAAAAAGCCACTGCATAAATCAATGACCAATAAAGTTTATTGAACTTTTCAATATTTGGTTTTCAAAATTTTATACTTCTTTATTACTTAAACACGCCCAAAGTTAGGTTAAATAAGCAAGAAAAACTCATCCTTGTTGGCTCCTAATTTTTAGAGGCTTTTTATTTTAGTATTCTGTTTCCATACAGACAATATTAATAATGAGACAAAACCACACCATGTTTAATTTTTGATGTAGATTTTAGAACAGTGGAGTAATACTCTACCGAAGTTCGTATGGGAAAAATGTGGACTAGATTCACCTTAATAAATCGAAGGCAAAGTCATGCAACTTTGAATAGTAATACTGTTAATACATACTGTCTTATAGTAAATAAAGAGAGAAATAAAAGATTTCATCACTTTCGGAAAACCCTTAATAACTTTTAAATGTTTAGGAACTGGTCGACTAGATTTCAATTCAGCTCAACCTACTTCTTCGCTACGACATTGGCTTATAATTAGTGTTTTTTTTAAATAGTTTCTTAATTACTACTTACGACATACACGGAAGAGCTTGAGTGGTCTATTCCTGGCCACCAACGGCGCTTCAACTTATTTCAATAAATTACAAAAATTATAGCACATTCATTTCATCGCTTTAAGTGCACGACAGAAATACGTATACACTACCCCTCTTATTAATAAACTCGGAGGTACCTATTATGTATTTATTTGTTTTCCATTTCGTTTCGTGGTTTAATGATGCCAGCCGCACAGGTCGAGATCAGCTTGTCCCGGTCGGGTCGTGGATGGGTGACCACCCATTACATATCGCGACCCCTCCGTGCCTTGGAAAGCGTCTTTGGTCCCGTCATTCGTAGATCTTTGACAGTCGTTATAGGTAGTCAGAAGCCCAAGTCTAACAGCCAGTTCACATTTTTACACGCTTTATATTAGCTTCACTTGTATGTTTGTTTGTATGTATGTATGTTTGTATGTTTGCTCCTTAGGGCGCGATTTTGACCCACTTCAAACGGTCAGATTTCATTTAAGCTTTGTAGACTTATCGAGGACCGATGACAATTCGATTTTTTTTTAAATAGAAAAAAACAACAAACAAAAACTAAAAAATCACGCTTTTGTAGTTAGCAGAACTAAAAAATAGTAAATAAATAATAGTTTAAAAAACTAAAAAAAGTTTATTGAACTTTTCAATATTTGGTTTTCAAAATTTTATACTTCTTTATTACTTAAACACGCCCAAAGTTAGGTTAAATAAGCAAGAAAAACTCATCCTTGTTGGCTCCTAATTTTTAGAGGCTTTTTATTTTAGTATTCTGTTTCCATACAGACAATATTAATAATGAGACAAAACCACACCATGTTTAATTTTTGATGTAGATTTTAGAACAGTGGAGTAATACTCTACCGAAGTTCGTATGGGAAAAATGTGGACTAGATTCACCTTAAGAAATCGAAGGCAAAGTCATGCAACTTTGAATAGTAATACTGTTAATACATACTGTCTTATAGTAAATAAAGAGAGAAATAAAAGATTTCATCACTTTCGGAAAACCCTTAATAACTTTTAAATGTTTAGGAACTGGTCGACTAGATTTCAATTCAGCTCAACCTACTTCTTCGCTACGACATTGGCTTATAATTAGTGTTTTTTTTAAATAGTTTCTTAATTACTACTTACGACATACACGGAAGAGCTTGAGTGGTCTATTCCTGGCCACCAACGGCGCTTCAACTTATTTCAATAAATTACAAAAATTATAGCACATTCATTTCATCGCTTTAAGTGCACGACAGAAATACGTATACACTACCCCTCTTATTAATAAACTCGGAGGTACCTATTATGTATTTATTTGTTTTCCATTTCGTTTCGTGGTTTAATGATGCCAGCCGCACAGGTCGAGATCAGCTTGTCCCGGTCGGGTCGTGGATGGGTGACCACCCATTACATATCGCGACCCCTCCGTGCCTTGGAAAGCGTCTTTGGTCCCGTCATTCGTAGATCTTTGACAGTCGTTATAGGTAGTCAGAAGCCCAAGTCTAACAGCCAGTTCACATTTTTACACGCTTTATATTAGCTTCACTTGTATGTTTGTTTGTATGTATGTATGTTTGTATGTTTGCTCCTTAGGGCGCGATTTTGACCCACTTCAAACGGTCAGATTTCATTTAAGCTTTGTAGACTTATCGAGGACCGATGACAATTCGATTTTTTTTTAAATAGAAAAAAACAACAAACAAAAACTAAAAAATCACGCTTTTGTAGTTAGCAGAACTAAAAAATAGTAAATAAATAATAGTTTAAAAAACTAAAAAAACACGCTTTAAAAACCAATTTAAAAAAGTAGAAAATAATGTAATTCTATTAAAAAGCGTGGGGTGCTTTTTGAGGTATTTTTATAATCAATTGATATCAAGCACCCCACGCTTTTTAATAGAATTACATTATTTTCTACTTTTTTAGTTTGGTTTTTAAAGCGTGTTTTTTAGTTTTTTAAACTATTATTTTAAATTGTATTTAACCTTACCTAGTGTGTCACTTTTTAATTTGTAAATTGCTTTGTACAACGTCTTGGGATTTTATTCTGTAAAGTCTTACATTTAAACTAAAATATATAAATCCTATTACTACAAACACATCTTCACTTATTATATCAAAGTCAACATCTGCAACTGTATCTTTGTGTACAGATATAGGTCAGAGCACACATGCAGGCTTATCTAATCTGATGACGAAGTCAATGACCGGGCAAGTGGCTGACAATGCTCCTCGATTTGTTACGTGTGGAGTTCCTCTGACCTGATTTAATACAACAAGGGGAGTTCGATAGCCCCGCTGAAAGATTGCTCCACAATAATAATCTGCTGGGGCTAGATTTTTTGTAACCGAATTTGGAAAACTGGAACAGTTTTTTGGTGAAGTCTGTTTTTTATAAGTAACCGATGTGTAGTGTAGTGTTGATACTAAGCGTTGTGGAACTCGTTTTATTATTAGTGTCGAACCCAATTTAGGTCTGATCTTCAACGAATTTCCATTAACGTGCTGATACTTCTAGCTTAGCATTAGTTTAAGAGGCCGTATACGTCATTTTGGCGATTTCGTTGATTTATTTGGTTTTACAGACGTACTTTTACAGATAACACCTACTGTATTTCCATAAGTTTTAATATACAACACGAAAATCGTTTCAGTTATACTATAAAAACCTTATGAAAATACAGTATTTTAACTCCTTTTAAGTCAAGAGCAAGACTAATCGCCTACCTTGAAACTGTTGAAACGTCAGTTTTTGATTACTCTACACCTGAAAAGATGTAACTATACCTACGTCATCAATAAGAAAGCAACTTTTACTTTAAGACGTAGAGAAATCGCAAAAAAACCAGGTCCGATTTCGCCATTCAAAAAAACTACAAAATACAGGATAAGTTTTTAACAAGTGCGCAAACTGTAACCACGAGCTCAGCATATCATTCTAGGCCCCCAGCGCAGATTTTTTTGTCGGTTATACAAAAATAAAATTAACTGTTCCATACATTTTGACCGCGTAGGTATTTTGCCTCCAGAGGTTTTTTTTAAGGTGGGAAATCATCAAATATATACATCATATATACATCGTATATCTCCCTCTCTGGGTGGAACCCCGGTCGTGTCAGATTTTGCTGACTTCCCTCAGTTGCCTGTGTGCCAGGGGCTACGCCACGGTATCTCTTTTGAACAACCCGCACCACTGGCAGGCATCGGCCCTTGCGGACCCCACCAGCACCGTTGACGGCAAGACGCCATTCATTCTTTAATTTGTGTTCTACAAATAAAAACAATTCAACATGAATTTTTACCCCTCTAAAACTCGTCTACTCTATTCCAGCAATTCTTGCTTAATAATTAAATAAATATTCCAATAAATACACTACCAGCAATTTTCTCAACATGTATCGAGTGCATGCTTTTGAGTTGCTCCCCCGCTCATGCGTATTACACTTGATGAAAACAATAACTAGAATATAACCCTTTCCTAACCCATTATGACACCCTTCTTAAGTTGCACGTGGCTTGTTAACAAATGTAAAAAAATGAACTCTATCCCGATAAAAATAGAGTTAAAAAATTTAATGGGCAGAATTTCTACAAAGACTTCCTTAACTTCTACACAACTTTTACTCATTTTAAATCTTAACAATGTGAAAATAAAGTTGTGATTTGAAGAGAGCTTCTAAAAATTAATTGAAGTAAGTAGTAATGTTTGTTATGAAAAGCATAAAAGACTAAAAACTTATTACGCAGCTTTCAATCAATTTCCAAAGCATTTTCAACCCAATTATATTTGGGTTACAGTTTCAAATTCATAAAACCTACAATCTTATACAGAGTGATGCCATTTTATACCTTAACGAATGAAACATAAGGTGTATTTCCAAGTGATATCGTTAAGATGCGTAGACGCACATGTTCTCCTAATAACAACACGTGTTTGTTTGTCACTAAGTTTGTAACGATGCGGGCGATGCCCGGCGGCTGCGTCTGTATGATCGAATACAAAAGTGTAATATAATGGCTTTTACAAAACCTTCATAGCTTTTTATTTACTAGTGACCGGTCAGTATAAAAGAAAAGCTATACATATCCTCACCATCACCATCAATTCTCTTAATGATGATGAAAACCACATCAGATCCGTTGCGCACTTAACAAGAACAAAGCAGTCGCACAGTCAGACACGAGAAGTGAATTTAATTTATAATATGTGTAAGAAATAATAAATTGTTACACAACAACAATTTAAAACAACAACAACAACAACACAGCACAACAACAACAACACAACAACAACAACAATTAAAAATTTATCAAATGAAATAATCTGAAGCTAGTCTGACAAAAGAAATTGTTATGGCGCATTTTGGTATTCTAAATTTTGACACTAAAAAACTGCGTAGTTTAGAAGGACAACGCGGTCACACAGGCAGATACAAAAAGCATCTTAAAATAATAGTCTATATATTAATACGTGAAGCAAAAATTTGTACACCTTTTACGAAAACTACGAGGACAGAGGAGTATGAAATTTGGCACAGTTAAAGTTTATATGTAGGAGTGCAGAAAGCTAATATTTTTATATTCGACAAACATGGCCAGCCACTGCCACTTCAGCTTGCTCAGTTTTAAATACACTAATGTTAAATTTAGTATCTAGTATGATAATGTCAAAAAATCTAATCTAGTTATAGATATATCCAAATAAAGAAGGACAAGCGGTCTTAAAACGCCGATGGTAACGATTGTACCCAATCTATTTGTCGAGGGCTCGGGTGGTCTCGGGGGCAACTACGTTAATTCCGTACAAGCTTTTTATAGGGTAATAAAACTTTAACCCCCTGTTTGTTGATGAATTGTAGGGATACGACGAATAGAGCACATATGTATGGTGATGTTTATGAGCATTGATTTTTAAAACCAAACATTACAATAAAACAAATAAACCAAACAATTGCAGTATAGACTTACTTTATATAAAATCTACTCCTTTAGAATCAGTTAACTATATTAACGAATAGTTCGCGAATATTGGTAGATAGCCTTGCTCAAAAAATACAGCCAACTTTAAATTATGACCAAAACGACCTCTGTTTACGAGCTCAACCCAACTCCTCCGTAATGTTAGACACTGACGATGAGGAAGTGAATTATATCCTAATGAGTCTCAAACCTGACAGTGCATCTGGTTGGGATAATGTTTCTACTGCATTTCTAAAATACATAAGAAAGGAGGTTGTTCCCATTATTACACATCTTGCTAATCTTTGCTTTGGTAGGGGCGTCTTCCCGAGTTCTTTAAAACTGTCTATTATTACGCTAGTGTACAAGAGTGGGGACAGAGACGTCTCCAATTTCAGGCCCATTTCCGTATTACCTTCTTTATCAAAAATAATAGAAAAACTTATCAATATAAGGATTTTAACATACCTATTTAAAAGATTTCAACATTAGTATGTTGAAATATATAGCCAAATATGTGTAGCCAAAATTGTGACTCAGCTAGTGCTGAGTCACAATTTTGGCTTTAGTCGCCGGATTTCCACTGAAGATTTCAGTCACTGAACTAAGTACTCATATAACTGAACAGCTTGACAAAGGTAAAAAATGTATAACTGCATTCATAGATCTAAAAAAAGCCTTTGACACCGTCTCTGTCCCAATCCTTGTAAGAAAGCTGGAGTGTATCGGAGTTCGCGAAACGCCTCTTGGCCTTTTCAGGATTGTCTCGTAAACAGGAAGCAGAGGGTTAGAGTGGGTCAGTACACTAGTGAGGACGCAAACACATCGTACGGCGTCCCTCAAGCGTATTGGGCCCTACATTGTTCCTTATTTACGTCGACGAACTTTGTAACATATACGTCTCAAATGCGCAAGTCTTCTCTTAAGCGGATGATACTGCTGTAGTCTTCACTGGTGATTCTTGGCAGAATATTAGGCTTAGTACTGAGACGGGCTTGCCAAACATCGCCAAACTTGTTAAAAATTAATTTGCTTACATTAAACATCACAAAAACAAATTACACTTGCTTCAGTGTCTGCCAACGTACACAACCAGAAAAAGATTTTAATGTTAAAATTCATAGTTGCAATAACAATAATCGCAATACCTGTGGCTGCTCAATAATCAACAAAGTACCAAATTTGTTGCCCAAATCATGCTCACCGTGAAGATAGATGGATCGGGAGTAGAAGATAGAACTCTCTCTAAAGGAACTCGTTCGGAAAATTAAGTACTACCACTTTCTTTATTTCTGGAATATTCACCACCCCACAACTAGATTTGATGGCTACCCACCCTACTAAGTAGCAATCAAGCCTTGTAAAAACTTTATGATCATTTCTTTAAAAGGAAGTGTAGCTCTTAGGGATTGATAGGCTTGCATCCATACTTCACCCATTATATCTTTAACCCATTTAATAAAGAACAAATCTAACAGTTCTCAGGTCTGCATCTGCTTCAAAATTGGTATTTCCTCATCAGAATAACCAACTGTTCTGGTAATTTGACAGGGAGACAAAACCCAGTCAATAGGTAGTATTTTAATTTTCTGTAATTAAAACTAGACAGGTGCACTAGTAATTTCAGTTGATCAGCACAGGTAGACTACTATAGCCTTCACAGTAATCACCAATTAGCTATGGTGGCGGTGAGGTGTACGATCAAAGAGATATAATTATTTTAATAATACATTGCAAAAATCTACAAGCCATTATTTATGCAGAACTGTTTTACAGGGTGTCAGGCACATCGACGCTCATCATGCTACCATGGATTTAGTACGCGATTCTTAACAACTTTGGAAATTTTTCGTCGGTTATTAAAAAACGGCTATTTCGTAGAAAAGTGTAATAAGTAAGTGGTTAAAATGTATGGCAAAGCTATTATTTTTAGAAACCTACAAAAAGTGGATATATCGGGGGTGTCTAGAATCATGTTTTTTTTTTGGGTCGGAAATCATCAAATAACTTCTCCCGCTATGAATGGAGCGGGAGGGCGTGTCAGACTTTTACCGATTAAAGTACCCGTGTTCCTTCAGTTGCCTGTGTGCCTGGGGCCACGGTATCTCTTTCGAATAACCCGCACCCCTGGCAGTAGAATCATGTGTTGAATTCATAGTTTCAGTTTTGGCGTCGATGTCTCGGCCACCCTGTATACCCACATGCACTTTCCTAACGTCAAAAACAATAAATCAACCTTCGAAAACCTTTCAACCGAATCGATTACCTTTTTCTGGGGAAAAGGCACAGAGTGAAAAACTCCCAACACACTACATTACAATAAAAATCATCGAAACAAATGGTCACCGAAGGTCTTTGTCAAAGCATGGATAGATTCTTCAGTAAGTTATTTTTTAATTAAATTCAGGAATTTTAAATAGCAGTAACTTTTTACATACACAACCCAATGACTCACGGGTGTTTCCATTGCGAAGATCGCCCAGAGGACACGGTGGAGCATACGGTGGAGGTCTGCCCAGGTTGGGCGGAGCAACGCCGTGTCCTCGTGGAGGTGATCGGCGGCGGCGATCTCTCGCGTCCGACCCTGGTCCAGGCCATGGTACGGAGCGAGAGGGCATGGCTGGCAGTCGCCTCCTTCAGCGAAGCAGTTATGCTCGCAAAGAGGGAGGCGGCGCACGTGAGGGAGATGCAGTACATGCGCCCTCACAGCCGTGGCCTTCGCAGGAGACGCCCTGGGCGTCGGGAATCCCAGGCTGATTCCCGGCCACCGTAGGCACGGGCTTGCGGACGGCGAGTAATGGGTACCTCGCTGTCCGGTAAGGACCAAGCCCGGGTCGACGGCGCGTTGTGTTCCACGCGCGCCTCAAAGAGATGTCAGCAGCAACAGAGGGGCCCGCAAGGGCCGATGCCTGCCGGGGGTGCGGGTTGTTCGAAAGAGATACCGCCGCCCCTGGCACACAGGCAACTGAGGGAACACGGGTGGGTTTTAGTCAGTAAAAGTCTGACACGCCCTCCCGCTCCACCCAGAGCGGGAGAAGTTATTTGATGACTTCCCACCCAGAAAAAAAAAAAAAAAAAAAAACCCAATGACTCACATTCAAAACATTCGCCGATACATCACAAGCTGATCGAGCTGATCACAACAAAGGAAGTCGATCAGATAATGATCGTGTAGGCAAGTCATCGGTATGTGGTCAGTGCACAAAGTTGACCCGCTGACTGGCGCCGGCGGCTGGTGACACTGGCAGGGGATCGGCAGAAGGGTAGGTGTGCACTAATGTTGGCGCATGTCATAGTTGAGAGCAAATTGAATATAATACGCGCTACATAGTTGATTAGTTAAGGTCGAGCATCCGTCGTGCTCTGAATGAGTGGCCATTTCAACGTAGCAAGTCCTCAAGTCCAAGCTCGGTCTACGTTGAGCAGCCAATCCTGTTTACTAGGTGTACATAAGATTCATAATTTACAATAATTTATTTGCCATAGGTATCGATACAGGAGCAGTGGTGGCCCAGTGGTAACGGCCGCGACTTACGAATTGTTGGTCGCAGGTTTCAACCCAGAGAGGAGCTTACTTAGTGAAATGATTTCATCACCACTGCTCTCAAAACGGTGAAGGAAAACATCGTGAGGAAACCGGAATGTCCCAGAACCAAAAATTCGGAGACATGTAATATCCACTAACCCACACTGGGCCCGCGTGGTGGATTACGGCCCATCACTCCCTCTCACAGAGAGGAGGCCTGTGTCCCAGAAGTGTGAACATTATAGGCAGGTTATATTTATTGGTACAATGTCAGTCTTAAAGTTAGTACTGCAGTCGTTAAATCAGCTGCAGTTGTAGGCAGCAACTATTGGGTCTTTGCAGTACTACGATCTGATGCTGACACTTGGGCACGCCGCGATTACGGCGCCACGGCGTCCTCACCTTTCGCCTGACGCAGGTCCTCACCGAGTACCGTTGTTTCGGATAAGGCGGGCGGAAACGCCCGGGTGTTTCCACTGCATATATCGCCCCGAGGACACGGTGGAGCATACGGTAGAGGTCTGCCTGCCTTGAGCGGAGAACCGCCGTGTCCTTGTGGAGGCGATCTCTCGCGTCCGGCCCTGGTCCAGGCCATGGTTCAGAGCGAGAGTGCATGGGTGCCTCCTTCTGCGAAACAGTAATGCTCGTGAAGAGGGAGGCGGCGCACGTGAGGGAGAGGCAGTATATGCGCCCTCACGGCCGTCGCAGTCGCCATAAGAGACACCCTGGGCGTCGACAATGCCAGGCTGATTCCTGGCCAACGTGGGCGTGGGCTTGCGGATGGCGAGTAATGGGTAGCTCTCTGTCCGGTAAAGACCAAGCCCGGGTCCACGGCGCGTTGTGTTCCACGCGCGGCTCAAAGAGATGTCAGACCCAACTGGTCCGTGGGGTCCGTAAAGGCCAATGCCTGCCAGGGGTGCGGGTTGTTTGAAAGAGATACCGCAGCCCCTGGCACTCATACAACTGAGGGAACACGGGTGGGTTTTAGTCAATAAAAGTCTGATACGCCCTCCTGCTCCACCGAGAGTGGCAGAAGTTATTTGATGATTCCAAACCGTAAAAAAAAAATGCTGACACTAACATTACCGTAGTATTATGTACTTATTTGTCTATCATTGCAAGAAATCCTCTCCAGTCCTTAGATAATCTTTTTCTCTCATCCAGCTATCACCAGCCATCGTACGTAGTACGTCGCTCTACCCCCTGTAGGCGCTGTACCTTAGGCCGGTTTGCGGTCTCTACTCAAGAACACAACCACCGCAACTGTTATCGATACGGCCGAAGACGTAGGTCTTGGAAGTAAAGCTGAGTGGCAATCCACTTCAGCTTCACTTCCAAGATCTTTTTCTTACTTTCCAACTTTCTGTAACGCTTTAAAATAATGAAACTTCTACATCACGTCTGTACTGTAACATCCGCTGTGACCCACAAGTTGACATCGCCATCCCTGTAAAGACTCCTTGACTATTTATAACTCACCTTATCCGGCAGATAACTGAGTGATCTCGACGTGACAGGCTAAAACTGTGCGCTAATTACATTCCTGTGCACATAGAATGTGTTAATTCGTTTATCGACAAATGCGGACTGGAATAAACGCACGATAATGTTCTAGATATTTGTATGAGAGAACGTTATTTAAATGTAATCTTGGGGGCAAAAGATAATATACTTTGGATCTACTGTTTTATTAATAAAGAATATACATACATAAATAAATTAACACCTTCTTCCCATAGGAGTAGGCAGAAACCACAAAACGCCTCCTGCTACGATCTTTATATACTTGTTTGCCTTCCTTTACGTTCAACCAGCAGGGACCCGGTTCCGTGTGGTGCCGGACGTAAAAGAATAGCACCATCCCATTTCTTCCCGTGGGTGTCGTAGAAGGCGACTAAGGGACTTACTAGAGAATGGGCAGCAGCGTTCTCTAGCTCAGCATAGGTACTGCGATCGCCAACCCGCCTGCCAAGCGTGGCGATAATGACAAATTCCCCCTTTTGGGGGAGGCTTATGTCCAGCAGTGGACGTCTTTCGGCTGATATGATGATGATGATCCGGGACCCAAGTGTGAGTTTATTACAACTTTACGCATGGACCGCGCTCGGGGCTCTGATTGGCCCTGGAGTGGTGAGGGGCCAATCAGCGAACTTGGTCGATGCGTTAAGTCAAGATGGTTAAAAGAAACTCCTACTAGGGCCACTGGTACACTTACACCGGCTGCGAATACTACGCACCTGTAATTTCTGAAGAACATTACCAACAAGGTCACAATACGTCTCTCTAGGTCGTCTCCCGGCGGTTCCACTCACTTCTGCCTTTTGTTAGTCACCATTCTTTCAGGATTGGCTGTCTGTATGTAACGTTTACTTGTCTGGGATAAAAATGGTTGGAACAGAGGCCATGTTAGCAGACGCGGAGGCGGAGGTAGATTAATTAAACATTTATTTAAGAAAATCCCCATTCCATATTTATTCTCTACCACGCACTTCAGTCATAATTCGTGAAAGTAACTCGGATTGAACGATTTTCAGAGGAAACCGATTGTAGAACCGTCTAAATGTAATCAATGATAATAGCCGCATGGATCGATCGAAGGCTAAGCTATGCTTGGCTCGGTTGGTTCGTGGATGGGCGTCCATCCATTACATACATATCAAAACCCCTCCGTGCCTCGAACAGCACGTTAAGCCGTTGGTCCCGGCTGTCATTTCTAGATCGTTGACAGTCGTTGCGTAACTAGTCTCCACAACCCAGTTACTGAGTAATCAGTAACTGGGTTGTGGAGGATATTTAATCAACCGCTCCATATACTCGTAAAATACTGATATTCTGATAATATATCATAAGAAACGGCTCAGCAGATGGATTGAAGACTAACATTCCTCCGTCGTCATTTCGAAGCCATTTTCATGAACCCTTCAGACATTGAAAGTGTCAAGTGCGTTCATTAATCCGCCACACACTATGCGCAAGAGAATGCGTGCACGAGTGACTCACGGGTGGGTAGGATGGCCTGCGCGCGCGCTGGGTCAAGGTGCCGCGCTGACCTTCCGTGTGTCACTGTTATCTAACGACCGGCCGACTATACTAGCGGTTACTGGGGTTATTTTACAACGTATGGTTGGTCAGCTTTAACATTCAGTTATTTATAGCATTCCAAAATGGATAATAATGCAAGAATGCTGCCAGGCTCAAATGGAATTGGGGGGGTCATATCTGCTGCATGCAGGATGACCGCTGGGCAAAGGTCTCTACACAATGGGTGCCTGAACGTAGACGCGACGCCGCGGTTGGCACAGAAAGACGGCGGTGGCGAGATGATCTGGACGCGTACCGGGAGGGCTGGTTCGAGGTGGCGTGGGAATAGATTTTGTGGAGGGAATATAGAAACAGGCGGTCTCTACTAAGATACTTTGAAGCATATGTTGAAGAATAGGATACCGAAATTCTACCCTAACCTAACCCGTTTGACCGGGTGCCCTAGATTATTTATTGCAACCAACTGTGAGAAAAGGCCAGAAAGTTAAAAAAAACACAAATAATTGTAAAATGTGCATCATTAGAAGGTCAATAAGTTTTAGAGGGGTTTTTTTTTTTTTCTGGATGGGAAATCATTAAATAACTTCTCCCGCTCTGGGTGGAGCGGGAGGGCGTGTCAGACTTTTACTGACTAAAACCCACCCGTGTTCCCTCACTTGCCTGTGTGCCAGGGGCCGCGGTATCTCTTTCGAACAACCCGCACCCCTGGCAGGCATCGGCCCTTGCGGGCCCCATCAGTTGCTGCTGACATCTCTTTGAGGCGCGCGTGGAACACAACGCGCCGTCGACCCGGGCTTGGTCCTTACCGGACAGCGAGCTACCCATTACTCGCCATCCGCAAGCCCGCGCCTACGGTGGCCGGGAATCAGCCTGGGATTCCAGACGCCCAGGGCGTCTCCTGCGAAGGCCACGGCTGTGAGGGCGCATGTACTGCATCTCCCTCACGTGCACCGCCTCCCTCTTTGCGAGCATAACTGCTTCGCTGAAGGAGGCGACTGCTAGCCATGCCCTCTCGCTCCGTACCATGGCCTGGACCAGGGTCGGACGCGAGAGATCGCCGCCGCCGATCACCTCCACGAGGACACGGCGATGCTCCGCCCAAGCCGGGCAGACCTCCACCGTATGCTCCACCGTGTCCTCAGGGCGATCTTCGCAATGGAAACACCCGGGCGTTTCCTCCCGCCCTATCCGAAACAGGAACCTCCCGAAACAACCGTGTCCGGTGAGGTCCTGTGTCAGGCGGAAGGTGAGGACGCCATGCCGCCTCTCAAGCCACTCCTCAAAGAGGGGACTTACCGCCGCAATCGCGGCGTGCCCAAAGTTTTAGAGGGTCAGTTTACTATTTCTAGATTTATAAAATCTGATTATGTAGGACACTGACCGATGTAGAAAAAGAAAAAGCACACTGATGACTGATGACTGATGATGATTCTTCTGTAGAAGAGAAGAGAATTCTGCAAAACTAAAAGACAACTTGAATATACCAGAAATAAAAACGTACCAAAACCAAAAAATTGGAGGAATTTGTGTTTCAAATAATAAATCATTTTAACAGCATATTTCTTGTATTTTCAACTTCACATGGTTATTATTACAATAAAATGCTTTTATTTAACAAAAATTAAGTATCTCAACTTATTAATTAGTGACAATTAACTTACATTTTCTAATCAGTCTGCAGGAAACCTAAAGTCCTATTCTAAGTAACTTAAATAAGGCTCTGTGCCTTGCCCTAAGTATATCCTTAATAACAGTCTTAGTTCCAAGCCTCTTTTGGTACATACGAACGAACATTGCAAGTTAATAAAAGTCTTGTAAAAATAATCATAGTTATATATTTTATTATCTCGCAAAATGCACATCACTACCGCGTGAGCTAAGCGTGGCCACGTGTCCGCGTGCAAATTGTTTATAGGTTATAAAAACAATAAAATCGAATTACCTAATCAGGTGGTGATTTTTTTTCTTGGATCACGTTACCTTTCGTTATTTGGTATTGTTCATCGGTAGCCTTTAATGCTTTTTGGACAATTTGCACACTTTTCTCCATTTTTTCGTCTTTTTCTTCCCGGCGCCGGTGACAACAAATGTAAGGTCCGCCATTTTCATAACACTGAGATCATAAGTCAACGAACTTAACTTTAAATATTGTCGTTATCAGCGATAATACTGCTTATTGCAATCTATTACGGGTTAAAATCTGTTGTAATAAATTCGAAAAACAAATGAGCAAGCGTATGTCGTAAAAATGCAAATAAAATCGTATAAAATTAGATATTAACTATTTAATAATAAATAATCCATCACTAGATGCAGTTTGGCATTTGGAATTTTATGGTATATTTTTAATTATGTTAATAATTGATATTGAAGGCATAAACCGATTTTAAAGATAATTAAGAGGTGACTTTGATGATTTTTTTGATGCATTAAAGTATGTTTAATTATGTTTTGAGTTCCATCACTGTATGCAAAGAGACTTGAATATATCATAAATTTTTTTTACTTTCAAAATTATTTACGATTAAGCTTTAGAAACCACCTTTTTGAGCGTTTTCTAGAAATCTTCGCCTTAAAGAATTACGCTCCCCGCGTCTTATAACTCCACGCTCCTTAGAGCTGTAAATACCAAGCAAGTTACAACGCTACTCGTTTAGTCCCTATTTTAGGTTATTGGCGAGGGAACATACTACATGATAAAGTAATAAAAACGAAACGAGATTTTTGGCACTATTTTATTTCTAGTATTCACTTCTAGACTGTAATCCTACTAAAAATATAAATGTGAAAATTTGTATGTCTATTACTCAATCACGAAAGAATGGCTGAACGGATTTGGACACTCAGATAGTTATAACCTGGATTAACACATAAAATAGTTTTGTATATCCACACAGACGAAGTCGCAGACAGAAGCAAGTTGTACAAAAAATTACCTTGGGTTAAAATGCTCAACAATAGAAATTCCACGGATTCTAAAACTATACAAAACATCAACGAATTCTCAAAAGTTCTAACGTGACTTGTTAAAATAGTTCTAATTACTAGTTACAGAATATTACGTAGCTACATTTAAGCTTAACGTGAATCAATACGGTGCTAATGAATCGTATATTGTCACGTACTTTGTTAGTTGATTACGTCAGAGTCAGTGTTTTTCTTTAGGTCAACAAAGGAACACTCCTTTTTTCGTGTGGAAATTCTCGTAGATGGAAAAATACAGGTATGTGACTCTTTTAGTATCTACTTTTAAAAATTTCCCAGAAAGATTTTTCTCTGTATAATTAACAGGAAATATGTCGGTTTGGCATGTTTCCAATTCAGAAGCTGTTAAGCCGTCATATTTATTCCTTAGATAAAAGTTAAGGGTCCCGCAGACCGGCGCGACCCTAATAGGTACATCAATTTCTTTGAAACATCGTGATCGCGACGATACGATAGGTGGACTCAAAAATCGTGAAGAAACCGACATGGCCTAGACTCAAAAATTCGAAGACATGTGACAGCTACCAACCCAGTGGCGTGCTCAGAGTTTTTAGACAGGGTAGGCAAAAATTTTAAAAAAAGGCAAAGGAAACAGAATAAACGATTGCTGTACCTACACAGCATGCAACCTGTGAGGCAATGAAATGAATCATATTGTTAAATTGAATTTACGATTGAGTTTACCTTTAGTTTGTATTAATTGCAAATTCGATGTAAAACTTTTCACGATCACAGGTTCGTTTTTAAATTCACCGAAAGATAGTTTTAAAAATGCATAATTTTTTCTTTCCTCTATACACACACCACCTGAAATAGTTTCACAGTGAATATTATCTATTTTTTCACACTATTATCAACGTTAAAACCTTAAATACATAGCTTACAACCAAAACAAATAAATCAAAACAAACAATCGAGTCGGAAATCGGAATATAAAAATAATACGACAAAAAGTAATAGTAGTTTATGTAGCGACAATTCAATGAAACAATGCTACTTTAAAAAATAGTCGCATAACCAACTTTGTTCGGAAAACTTCGGTAAATTTCATAATACGTCGTGTCAAAAACCAGTGACTACCCTGTACGATTGTCTGCGTAAATTGTTACATTGTGTGCCAGGTATGTATAGGAACTCACACACAATAAATCTGCGTGACCACGAGAGCACACATATAAACATTAAGCTGCGAATAGTTCGTGTCTCTCCCGAAGCACTAAGCGGCGCTAGTGCATCAAAATGCGAAGTTGCTTCAAATTGTACGAACAAACAGGTATTGTATCGATGATACTAATGATACGACCGACGCTCGACAGGTGGAGCTGATTTATTAATAAATATTTTTTGTTTAATGTTAAAACTAATATTAGTTTTAAATATTTACTTGATTTAGGTAGGGTAAGCAGTGTTTTTCTGTCTTATGGACTGCACGCCTCTGAACCAACCCACTGGGCCCGTGTGGTAGATTGTGACCCACTCCCTCTCATAGTGAGGAGGCCTGTGTCCCAGCAGTGGGAACGTTATAGCCTGATTATGCACTTCACCAAAACCGGAAGCCACCGTAATTAAATCACTGCCATAACAATTTCCTACTACGACCGTCTCCTCCCCCCTGTCTTCTGTCCCCGCGACCTAGATTAGTCAATTGTTTACAGTAATCCAATTGATTAAGTCTAACTGTATTGTAAGTACCTACAGCAGGTACCTACTGTCCACAGTGAGTCACGTGTCGTGTGTTTTATGTAATTAGAGTGGGTTCGGGCTAAGCGGACATGTGCTGTTTGTCAAAGGAAAGAGCCAAATGTGATTTTGAAACATGTAAGTGTTTTTTTTTAAACCTGAAATAAATAAAACTGAATATTTAATGAGAACCCTGCTAATGACAATTAAATAAACCGGGACATGTGAAGTGCTATAATAAACTATGTAGGAATGGTAAGAGTACATTGTACATGTGATGATGATACCTTTTGATGATCACCACAATAAAGAAATCAAACCTTTATTACTCATTCCATATACCTAAATACATTAGATACAAGATATTGACTGACTGCGCAGTCAACTATATTTTACCAAAGGCATACAAAATTATAAACGTTTAATAAATACAAATAAAAATTGTTAAAACTTGATAGTAATGTCGAATGTCGACAGAAAATGTTTCGGATGCTGCTAACTAATTTAGAATAACGAAAACTGAATGATTTCTTAGAGCAATAGAGCAAGAACAACCAATCGTCTGATCCACATGCCCCATGCTCCCCTACATTCTACGGCTGCCACCAAACGCGGCAACTCAGGTTGACGCGGCGTGGGAGTACCAGATACGACGCACTGATAACATACTTTAATGTACCTACTTCATTTAGACAGACAACGTACAGTCAACCTCAATCGTACGTCCAATATGAAACTGACAGCGCCTCTATGCCCTCGCAGTAAGGGCGGTTTCCGTGCTGTTACCATGCAAGTGCGGTGGACTGTACATCATTTAGGCTAAATGCGTGCCGCAAGTGAATTTGGAAACTTGATCCAATTTAGGGGTGACATTTCGCGAGGAAATGTAGGTCAACGGATTTGGCAGTATCGCTGTAAGGATTAATAGGTATTTGGAAAGTTGTGTTTTTTACAGGTTTCATTTAGTAGCACGGGAGTACCGCAAGGATCCCATCTAGCGCCAATTTTATTCTCACTGTTCATTAATGATATAGCACATCAAATCAAAAGCTGCAAGTTTTTAATGTTCGCTGACGATATAAAGATTTATAAGACAATAAATTCACCGAACGACTCGGTCGCGATTCAAAGTGACTTAGATCGAATACAAGATCGGTGCAATAAAAATGGCATGGCTCTAAACGTCAAAAAATGTTTCCACATTACATTCACAAGAAAGAAACAAGCTAGTGTAACATCATATAAAATCAATAACGTGACACTAACTAAGGTTGATGAAATTTGGGATCTCGGAGTGATCATGGATGAGAAAATGACATTCAAGAAACATGTAGACAGTTGCGTTAAAAAATCTGCTCAATTATTAGGTTTTCTTAAACGTAATACGCGAGAATTTAGATCTGTTAAAACTAAAATGGTCCTATACAATGCCTTAGTGCGTAGCAGGCTGGAATATGCCAGTGTTGCCTGGGACCCCTTTTACGCAATACATTCTCAGCGTCTGGAGAGCATACAAAGGGCTTTCACCAAACACCTCGCATTTATATCCCCTGGCTTATCCCATAGGTGTCCCTATCAACAGCGTCTAAGCTTTTTTAAGATGATCTGACTACGGCAACGGAGAGTTATGCATAGCCTTATGTTCCTTCATAAGCTAGTGAACGGTTGCATAGATTGCTGTGAACTGGTATCGCGCGTTTCGTTAAAAGTTCCGTCTAGAGTCTAGAATTCCACGCTTTCCCATAACCACAATGTTACAGCGCCCTACTACCTCTACAAACATAGGTCTCAACTCACCACTCACTAAGATGTGTGACAACCTAAATTCATTTAATACGTCCGTACCTGAAGCAGACATATTTAATGACCCTTTTTTTTTTTCTGGGTGGGAAATCATCAAATAACTTCTCCCGCTTTGGGTGGAGCGGGAGGACGTGTCAGACTTTTACTGACTAAAACCCACCTGTGTTCCCTCAGTTGCCTGTGTGCCAGGGGCGGCGGTATCTCTTTCGAACAACCCGCACCCCCGGCAGGCATCGGCCCTTGCGGGCCCCATCAGTTGGTGCTGACATCTCTTTGAGGCGCGCGTGGAACACAACGCGCCGTCGACCCGGGCTTAGTCCTTACCGGACAGCGAGCTACCCATTACTCGCCGTCCGCAAGCCCGCGCCTACGGTGGCCGGGAATCAGCCTGGGATTCCCGACGCCCAGGGCGTCTCCTGCGAAGACCACGGCTGTGAGGGCGCATGTACTGCATCTCCCTCACGTGCGCCGCCTCCCTCTTTGCGAGCATAATTGCTTCGCTGAAGGAGGCGACTGCTAGCCATGCCCTCTCGCTCCGTACCATGACCAGGGTCGGACGCGAGAGATCGCCGCCGCCGATCACCTCCTCCTCCTCGAGGACACGGCGATACTCCGCCCAAGCCGGGCAGACCTCCACCGTACGCTCCACCGTGTCCTCAGGGCGATCTTCGCAATATAAACACCCGGGTGTTTCCTCCCGCCCTATCCGAAACAGAGCCACTTCACTGCTGTGGTAACATATAGCCACTTCACTGCAGTGGTAACATATCAAATCAAAATCAAAATCAAAAAGTCATTTATTCAAACTAGGCTGAGAGTCAGCACTCTCACACTTTTTGAACGTCAAAATTACATAAGACAGTCCCCCCAAAACGCCCACCCTTCACCACTTCCTAGTGCTTTAGCTGGGAAGAAGAAGTGGCGCAACAAACTCCCCAGCAGCACAGCTGTCTGTTAAGTTAGAAGAACTTGATTCTATACAATAGTGGGTAATTAACATTACGAAACACAAAAACATTAAATTTGCCATGTCTCAGCTAGCACAGGCTTATATACCCACAAAACATTGAAAACATAGTACAGGCAAATAAAATAAACCAACACATGAACTAATATAATTATATAACCTGTCAGTAGTCAAGCTAATACTGGTGAAAGAACATGAACATTGTCTTGAGTTAATCACAGCGACCAACAATTATTATCGTTTAAGTAGTCGTTGACAGAATAGTAAGCCTTTGAACAGAGGGTGGATTTAACTTTAACTTTAAACGCATTAAAATTCAAATCTAGCAAAGAAGAGGGGAGCTTGTTATAAAAAGTTATACCAAGACCAACAAAAGAGTTATGAACCTTATGAAGCCGGTGAAAGGGAACACGTAGTTTGTCCTTATTTCTAGTATTAATATTATGAATATCACTGTTTTTAGTATACAAGTGTATATTTTGCCTGATATATAAGATGTTGGCCAAGATGAATTGCGATGCGACCGTGAGAATCCCAATATCCTTAAAAAAATCTCTCAGAGAAACTCTAGCACCTAGTTGGTAAATGGCTCGAACAGCTCGTTTTTGAAGAACAAAAATATTTTGAATGTCAGCTGCTTTGCCCCACAGCAGAATGCCGTAGGACATAACACTATGAAAATAACTAAAATAAACTAACCGAGCTGTATCAACGTCAGTGTATTGTCTTACTTTTCTGACGGCGTAGGCAGCCGAACTGAGCCTTCCCGCTAGGCTTGATATATGTAATCCCCACTGAAGTTTGGCATCTACTGTTAAGCCCAGAAAAACTACCGAGTCTACAGTTTCAAGCACCTCATTTTCTAAGACGATGTTAGGTCCTAGATTCTTAACATTCGGTAAGGCGAACTTGATACATTTCGTTTTCTTGGCATTGAGAACTAGGTTATTTGTGGTAAACCAATCCGTAACCATTGAAAGTGCACTGTTTACGTCGTCAAAATCTTGTCTGTTCCTGTCTACTTTAAAGATAAGAGAGGTATCATCAGCAAACAGTACAACGTCACAGATACTCTTTAAATAGTATGGTAAGTCATTAATATACACTAAGAATAAGAATGGTCCTAGTATTGAGCCTTGAGGTACACCTAACTGAACTGGTAGCCCGGAAGATTTCACACCATTAACATCTACACATTGGTGCCTATTTTGCAAATAAGAACTTATTACATTGAGAGCTTCGTTTTGAACACCGTAATGACGTAGTTTACGCAATAGCGTGTCATGGTGCACGCAATCAAAAGCTTTGGAGAGATCACAGAAAACTCCAACAGCATTTTGCGAGTTTTCCCACGCGTTAAAAATGTGTTTCAGCAGAGCAACACCCGCATCTGTAGTCGAACGACCTTTTGTAAAGCCATATTGATCATCATGAAGTAGGCTATTTAAATTAAAATGTCTTAGCAACTGCTTGAGTATTAACTTTTCAAATATTTTACTAAATGCAGGTAAGATAGAAATAGGCCTGAAATTACCAACGTTATTTTTATTACCTGATTTAAATAATGGTATGACTTTACTACTCTTCATGAGGTCAGGAAAAGATCCTAAATCAACACATTTATTAAAAGTAACAGCTAAATAGGGGGCTACGATGTCGATTATATTACTTAAAAGCTTAATGGAGATGCCCCAGTAATCTCCAGTGTTTTTAGACTTAAGTGTGTTAAATATGTTAACTACATCCACAGGCGTTACATGTTCGAAACTAAATAAGCGACTACATTTAGGCACACTACTGTGTAAAAGATTTTCAGCTTTAGACGGGGACGAATTTAAGGAGCGAGTCGTAGCAATAGGTATATTAGCAAAAAACTCATTAAATGCCTCAGCTACGTCAGCAGCTTTATCAACTACTTTGTTGTTAACCATAATCTCTAATTGTTTATCCTGTTTAACCGATTTACCCGTTTCATTGTTAATAATTTTCCACGTGGTTTTTACTTTATTATTAGACTTTTTAATAGTATCGCTTAAAAATTTAGATTTAGCAAAAGCACAGATCTTTTTAAATAATTTTGAATAATTTCTGACATACTCTAGAAAAGGACTATCAAACCTGTATTTTTTCAAACCATATAACTCGTATAGTCTCGCTCTACTTTTATAAATACCTGGACTGGCCCATTGGTTGAAGCCAACGGAGGTGCCATTAATGTCAATGGTTTTGGTCTTGAAAGTAGACTGGAATTCTTTATGCACTGCATCAAAAAGGTCTCCATAGATTTCATTAGGATTCTCATGTTCTATTATAGATGGTGTAACTATACGAGCTATATTATTTTTAAATTTGTTGCAACGACTAGCTGTATAAGGCCTGCATTCCATTTTATGCGGCTTTTTATGTAAGGGCAAAGGGAAGCTAGCTAATAATCCGCAGTGGTCTGACGTTAAGTCACTTAACACTAATTTATTTTTGGCATCATAATCACTAAATATATTATCAAGACAAGTCGAGGAAGATGCCGTGATCCTAGTAGGTTCAAAAAACAAGTTTTTTAAATTAAAGGATCTAAACAGATTGAGAAGTCTAATACTTATTGGAGTAACATCTAAAATATTAACATTAAAATCTCCACATACAATTATACATTTATTACTTGATTTTAATTTATTGAGTGAATCCTCCATTACCGATTCGAAACGAATAAAATCCCCAGAGGGGGGGCGATAAACGCAAATTATCACGTAACGCTCGAGTTCAACACAAGACAACTCAATAGTGCGCTCGATGGAAAGATTAACTAGATCTAAACGTTGTTTACATTTCAACTTGTTGGAAACAAAAACTAAAGATCCACCGCGAATAGCACTTTTCCTCACAAATGCACTTTGCACGGCAAAAAAATCATCGTTGAAACACACTATTTCATGCTCTTTCAACCAGTGTTCGGTCAAACATAATACCTGAACATCGTGGTTTTCGATAAATAAACTTAACTCTAGCTCTTTGCCGGACAGACCCTGCATATTTTGATGTACAACATTCAACATATGCGGCGTACCCGTTGTCGCACCTAATTGTTTAAACTACTAGGTGTGTCAATATAGCCACTTCACTGCAGTGGTAACATATAGCCACCTCACTGCAGTGTCTGTCAGGATGCAACAGACCACATAAGTTAGGTACAACACGAGTGGGACAGTTAAAATAATGAAAGAAAGAGAAACACATTTGAAAAAAATGAAAACTAACATACAAGGAAATCATTCAGGTGTCAAACACTTTGTACCCATAAATTAAAGGGAATAAAAATACACAGTTTTCTTAAGGGAAATAACACCCTTAACATTGTTTACTACTACAACCACAGATATAAATAACAATTATTTCTATGACTACAGCGGTATACAATTAACCCATCCGCTAATTAAGTTTGAAAAGTACAAAAAACCAATATTTTGGACATTCGCTTTAAGACGCAAACAGTTATTTTACTGGATTGCAGTTATAAACTTATTAAGCCTTATTGAGCCCCCACAAGGTAGAAATGGTCATGAGCGTAAGTAAGTTAACTTAGGTATGACTAATCAAAATAACGTTGTACTTATAAAAAAATAAAAAAGCTGTTATTTCCCATAAGAAAACCCGTATTTATTTTCTCTGGCTTTAAACTTAAATTTTTGTTTACAAATTGTATGAAATGAATGATGTCCTTTAAATACACCAGCCGGCTTAGCACAAGAACCGTAGACAAGCGTTTTGTCGTCGGAATAGTAGACAAAAGTAACGTTTCCGTATAGACAGTTGACAGTTTTTCACAATTCATGGGCAAGTCGAATATACCATGATTTTTTTTTACTTTCCTTATTTACCTATCTATAAGAAACGACTTCTTCACGACGTTCGTTTTTCGTTCGAGTTTCATACCGGTACTTCTTCATAGAAATCTAGATTCGAAAGGAAAGTTACTTTGTTCATCTTTGCCATAACTAATTTAGAGCTTCAAACGTTTCAATTTAGCCCCAAGAGCTTCCGAGGGGTGATTGGCCGCGGTCAACGCTCGTTAGATTTGATAAGATTCGGCAGTTCTGCGAAATAACGGTTCTTACCTACATATGTGATAGACCGCCGCGGTGTGTAGGTATCTCTGTGTAATACTGGCACGTTATATTATAAATTATAATCCTAAACAGCGGCAGCTACTTTGTACTAAAACTTCACCCAAAATGGAGATATCATGCCTGAATAAAATATGAAAACTGGTGATGTGCCATATCAATACTAATAATAAAGCTGAAATGGTTGTTTGAACGCGCTAATCTCTGAAACTATCGGTCTGCATTGAAAAAATCGTTTTGAATTTGATAGCCCAACTCTTGAGGAATCCTAGTGGTTATTTTATTTCACACTAGGGGACCCTTAGGAGCCGTGCTAAAAGAAGAGAAGTCAGAAAAAACGCTAAGCCAAAACCAAGTAGGTACCTAATAGCGTGAGCAGGCGCTGCGATGGGACGGGGTGGATCGTGGTTACAAGAAAATTTACGCGGACGAAGTCACGGGGAAAAGCTTAAATAAACTATATTCCGTTCAAGCCTTAGGTGCTACTCGTAAATGTTTCTAAATGCCCTGGAGCACACTTGGATTCCCTGTGTTGTGTTGTGAGGTTCAGTCTCTTTCCAAGTAATGTAAACAATATAATTTACGATTCGAAACTTATGTCAAGAGGATTAGGTGCTTTTTTGAGTGTGTGTTGTGTGAAGTGTGTGTGGTGAAAATGTGTGGTGGCTTGTTAATATATATTCCAAACTAACGCCATTTTGTCGGCGCGTCGCTGTCACTGACCATATTATACACACGCGCCGGTCGTAAACGAGTAATTTTTAGTTGTCACACTTGACGCGCTCCTTTTGCCACCGGAATTATAATAAAGTTAAGCATATTTCATTTAACTGTATTGAACTCTGATTCTTGCTAAGTACCTATTAACATTTTTTCTACTCTTTTGATATGCCATACCTATTTGCAGGTCGTTAGTTAGAACTTAGAACCCGCCTTGCAGAATTTATAGTACTATTTCCTTCTTCACAGTGGTGAAGAACTAAATTGTACCTACTATAAATTCTGTGAAGGAAAACATTGAGAGAAAATTTACATGTCCTAGAGCCAAAAATTCCAAGAGAAATGATCCATCAGACAGCACTGGCCTTATGAGGTGGACTACCTACGCCCTAGCCCACTCACACAGAGAGGAGGCCTAACCAAGAGGTACCAACAGTGAGAATGATACAGGCCATTGAATTATGTATGTTATATTATATTATACAGAGATGTTATTAATAAAAGGTATGGTACTGAGAATATGATGCTTTAAGGAAGCTGATCTTCCTAGAAAAAAAAACGATCCAAAATAGGTTCAATACGGATCAAAGAGGAACCTTCACAGAAGTTCAATGTTTACATTCAAAGGTTCTGGCCGAATAGCACGGAAGTGGCCGAGCTTTGCCGAGCGGTGCCGAGCGGTCACGGCCCTTAGTTAGCTGTACACAGACTACTATGTTTGGGCAACAAGTGCTGTGTGACTCAGAGTGGGCAATTATACTTGACGGGCGAGGAAAACTTTGGAGAAGGAGTTCTGGGCATGTTTTAACAAGCCTTTTTGGGGCTTAGGAAAAGTGTTTAAACTTTCTAGTATTAAACTTCCTTCCATAGGGTTTCTAGTTTTATATTGACTGTACGGGTCAGTAAAAACAGAACGGAAAAGTCCTCCCGCAGGCTCAAGCTTTCTCTGTCCTGTCTACCTTCGGGAGTTCTCTGAGTCGCGAGTATGCGCGAGCCGACGGTGTCAATATTCATACAATTTTCTACTTAAGTCTATGGTAATACAGTCCTAATTTCAATGGAGCCAGTAAATTGCTCGGGATTTTATCCGTTCTGTCTGAAACTCTACCTTAATCTACTTTTGACTGCCTCGTTGGCTGCTGAGTATGCTATAGGTCCTGGGTTCGAGTCCCGGGTCGGACAAAATGTTTTTTCGTTTTTCCATCATGGAATTGCTCAGTAGCAGCCCGGTGTCTGGATTTGTTGACGACAGGCAATAACTGGCAAAATGTGGGTGTACCTCTGCGTAACCCTTCGGGAAAAACATTCGTGATGATTATGTAATCGATAGATAAACTTCCTTTTACAGCTTTCTGTAATAATGCACCGATCACTGATCTAGTTCCAAAAATATGATGAACGTCAGAATGTCGTATGTTTATCATATCCCGGCGCCAAAACTCAAGGTACCTATAATAAACGTAGTGTTATGATAGGAGGTCACAAGTTATCATAAGCGATCACCGGAAGAAGGCCAGGTACACAAATATTTGCGGAAGGGCCTTAAACACAGCTGTTTATTAGTTCTTCGCGCGATTACCATATTAGGGTATCAGAATGCGCGTGATTCACTTCATAAACTGTATTATTCATTACCGTGTAATGGCTGGTACTAGGTCGAATTCTTTTGAGTGTAAAACCCTATTGGCCTTGTCAACCAAATTATAAATAAGTATTAAAAATATATAAATATGAATATGGAAGCATTTTATTTCACTTAAGAAACGAACGAACATGGGCACTTATGAAATGTCCGAAGCTAGGTGCACGGTTCTCAGTTACTCTAAACTGGTATGTATCAATAAAATTCGACTATGCACTATAGGTACGTTATATTATGGAAATGGTTTTTTTTTACCCTAGTTTTCGACTTCCATTATTCACAGTTTTAACCAGTCAAGTCAATGTTCCGTTAAAGTTTCTCCAAAACAAATTTCTTTTGAACATCGTCGTGGACGGTGGGCCTAAATGTAGTTATTCCAATAAGTATCTGGCTGCACTTAACATTGACAAGAAAGATTTTATTAATCTATTAATAATGACAGAAAGGAATTATCGGGGTAGTAACTAGTACCTAGGCACTAATCGATCAAAATGTTAGTTACAAATTACTTAAAAGACATTTGTTGATGAACTACCATCGTTTTTATGTACCTACGTACTTATACAACATATTGTGGAAAAAAATTGTGTTTAAAAAATAAATATGTTTTTTATATTTTCTGAAAACTTTTCACTCTGATTTCTGGCCAAAAGGCCAGAGAGAGAGAGTAAGTGAGACCCCTGTATCCCTGGCTTAAAGAGAGATCCTAATTTTTCCCAATCATATGGACCAATCGCAAACTCTGACAATACAAAGGTGCATCTCTGCCTATCCTTACAAGCACTAGCTGACATGCCATTTACAAGGTATACATCTATGTTTGGGCATCAGTATGCACATGATTCATCACCACGAAGTGTCGCGCTCATTACGAGAACACGGAGCTCAATGGGTCACATTCCTTGGAACTGATGACTTGGTGGGATTATTGTTTACTTTTTAAGGTAGGTAAGACTGAAGCCATAACCTCGATTGATAGAATAGACACAGTTCTTTGAAAGTGTGTTACGTTGTTGAGTTTGTAGAAATTATTTATGTCTGCTGGGAATTGTAGCTATTTTTATAAAGTGATTGTTGGGTAAGAAAATAAAACTTTATTTGATTACCCATATGTAGGGATTGTTCTTTAATAGCTAGTCTGAAGATCAGAAACAACCTGTCTGGATAGATTATTTTTTATTGCCAGAAGGAAGGCCGCTGTTTCGGGAACGCCGTCCTCCTTTTCGTCCTCTTTTGCGAGATAAATCAATCTGTCTAGCATTTTCCCACATATAATGTGGTCGGCTTCCAGTGTAAGCAGATGCTGAATACCAGAATTCTTCATAGAGCGACTGCCTATCTGACCTCTACTGTCTAAGATATACAAATATCAGCCGGAGCCAACGGCTCAACGTGCTTTCCGAGGCACACAAGAGTTTCGATATGTTATGGATGGTCACCCATCCACGAACCCACCGCGGTAAGCTTAGCTTAACCTTCGATCGCCCCGTGCGGCTGTTATTATTTAGCCACGAGCTTCTTAATTCTATAATATGGCCCTTTATTTGGTAAATTGTGATTTTAGCAATATGATAAGATACGGCAAACGCCAGAAGACTCAATTTCATCACTGCAGACCATCAAAAGGACTGATCCTCATGTTTTTGGCTTTTCCTTAGCAATTATGAGTTTGCATCATTTGCGTACATTTCGGTATAAATTGCAAACATTGCGATAGCTGCTGGAAATCAAAACGTTTTTGGAAACTATCAAAATGGTATGTTGTGCACACGACACACTGAGCGTTGGGGTGACCATGCGATAGAGATTTTCTTAGATTGGTCGGGGAGTTCCAAAGTCACCGGTATAGTTTACCTTATTTTTGGTCAGTAATCTATAGTCTGGTCGACTGGTTGGTATAGAGATGATTGATTGGTATGTCTATATTGGTCATATTAATTCAACAAATAGACACATCGAGAAGAGCTTGCATGCCGCATTTAGAAAACTAGACGACATTGTGATATCAGCCAAAATTCAACAATGTCTGAAGTCCCGTCTATAACTAGTGTGTTCTGCCCACCATGACGTACGGTGCTGAGACGTGGATGGCGTGGACGGTCATACATGAGGCTGTGTACATGCTGAGAGTTGCACAGAGAACTTTGGAGCATTCCATACTTGGCATCAGGCTAGACCGAGTTCCAAACGTCGAGATACGAAGACGTACGAATGTCTACGATCTTGGAAAGCGTAGTATGGAGCTCAAGTGGAGTTGGGCAGAACACCTGGCAAGGCGCAGTGATTACAGTTGGAGTAAGGCTGCTACAGAGTGACGGCCAAGGACAGGAAAACGAAATGTCGATCGTCCGACGGCGAGATAGGTGGATGACATTGTTGCCATCGTGGGTAAAACCCGGACGAAGCTGGCACAGGAGCGGGGGCATTAGCACAAGAAAATACCGGCCTATGCTCAGCAGTGGCTGAAGTCGGGAAGTGGACGATGATGATGAGGTATAGTATATATAGTCTTGCATAGTCTTGCATAACAAAAGTTTAATTCTGTAAATTATTTACGGCTTATTAGAAAGTATGTTGTCGTTTAGTTTTCATAATGTTCAAGAAATATGATGTCACTATGCTTTCAGTGCTTAAGAAAACCATCATTTTCAGAGGTTGCTTCAGAGACAAGGCGTGCCCTGGTCATTGCATTGTTAAGCGGAAATACTTCTATTTTTTCCAATTCTTAGAACTTCAGCTATTTTGAAATTAGGTGTCCTACGTTTACACCATCAAGATGGCACCCCTACTAAAGCTCATCGTATCTTGCCGATCGTCACGTGCGGACAAGTAAACAGAGTATAATAGGTGCGCCGAGGATATTAGGGCGCCCACTGGAACCGCTGATATGGTCACAACGACCTGCCAGTGTCAGGTGGTAGGCAGTAGGTGAAGTACGCACGATGATTGATACAATGGATTTAAACTGTTCGAAGCAGGAATTTGTGGTGATGAAGGTAATCAACCAGAGCCCAATGGAAGGAGCTACAAAAAAAGAGAGATCATGACCTCTGAATCTATTTCGGCATTTTTTTCAGGGATCAGTCAGCAAGAAAATGCCGGCGAGATCTTGTTTTAAAATATTAATCAACAAAATATTGACGAGTAAAACTGTCTAAAAAGATCTACTTACCTAAAAAAACATTTCCTTTCATTTCATTTCAATAAACATAGATATTTGGTTTCTAGCCGTAAAATATCACTAGACAGACAAAAGCACGCAACATATTTGTGGTGACCTATAATGATTTAACAATTAAAATATGATCCAGAGCTCCGTCTATTTTTTAAGCAAAGTCAAGTCATTTGCTGCATGCTAGATGCTCCTAGTCTGAGATGATCGTATTAATGTTTCTAGCAAACCAACGCATGGTTCTACCTACTAATGCACTGGCTAGAGGTGGTACGCTTGGTGCCTAATGACTAATTTGTCTGTTGTTGGAGCTACACCTACACCGAACTTAACACGAAGCGAAGCCCCTAGCTGTGTGGCTTCGGCCTTATACAATCCCTCCCTTTAGCAGGTTAATAAATGGTTACGATACAGCAGTGGAGGCCCAGCGGTAACGGCCCCGACTAACGAGTTGTAGTTTGTGGGTTCAATCCTGGGCAGGCGCTTTACTTGCTACTACTGTGTAAATAATTTCATCACCACTGCCATCAAAACGGTGAATGAAAACATCGTGAGGAAACCGCCATGTCCTAGAACCAAAATTTCGAAGACATGTGACATCTACCAACCTGCACTGGGCCCTCGTGATAGGAGGAAGTCTGTGTCGAATTTAGCAGGGAGAAGAGAGAGAGCTAACTATGCATGATCAAGCTTACTTAAAACATCTAATTGAAACTTCTCCATCTCCACTGCATGGTGACAAGTCCCCGTGGGTGTCTCGATGGCATTCTTGCGGTTTCGCAAGTTGTCCGGTAACAGGCTGCGCGCTTGATCTAGCCGAGATACTGGCAGCGTGGAGGACATCTTCATTATCATAGGATTTGGTAATGCTGGTATTAAGATTGTCTGTTTGTGTGTGCTGCAATACTTGTTAGAAATAGTTGAAGTCCTTGTGAATGATATGCCATTCCTGTGTCTACAGTGAAATTGCGTTCCGTGTGACTTTTATTCAACCCATTCTGAATTAGGTACTTTAGTTCCCGTTTACTTGTTCTTAGTTAGCTGAATGTAACCAATTTTGGAATTAACAACTATCTTAGGTAAACTTACACCAGAATTTTAGTAAGGTTTCAGGAAAATTGATTAAAAACACTTTTTAAGTGTTTTTTTTTCTATTCAGCATAAGTTTTATCCAGTGCGCAAACTGTAACCCTGAATTCAGCATATCATTCTAGACCCCCTAGCACAGAAATTTTACACAAAAAAAAAATTGCTGTTTCATAGAAAAGTACAATACCTACGCGATGAAAATGTATGGAACAGCTGATTTTTTTTTTGTATTTGGTATCGAGGAATAATTTCTACGCTGTGGGTCTTGAATGATATGCTGAATTCATGGTTACAGTTTGCGTACTGGATAAAAACTTACCCTGTATGTGTGGAATTGACATGAATGTGCCAAATAAACACATTTTCTTCTTAGTTTCAGAATTTACTTTCTGACACCTCACATTGTTACCTGTCTAATAAAATAAAATTCTGCAAAAAGGTCTTTATTATTCCTTAAATACAAAAATAGTTCTTAAAGTAAGTAATATTATATAATTAATTCAGAACCTCTCGACGGGTACAGGCTTCTTCCAGTTATTTTTATTGCCACCTTACATTTAGGTATCTATAAATAATGTACTGATAAACGACCAGCAACTGTATGAATCCCACTTTATTCACAATGACTGGCCCTATATATAGCTTTGTCTTTAGTGCATAGATACGTTTTCCTAGCAGAAAAACATCTAAATCTGTTTATAATAGTCGCTCGCAAATGACCAAGCTCGTTAATTAACTGAATCATCTAAGTCCTATTCATTATAATACCATAAACATAATTAAAATAAAGCTCTTAATAAACGCGTGCGCAAGATAAACATTATAAACAATTAGTTGAGTGTCGCATAAGGAAGTGTTTACACTAGACGCGACGCGTGGACCGTCTCGCGTCTGTGTGCGCCGCTATTAATTAAATTTTTTATAAGTGTTATGCAGAAAAGATGCATTCATTAAAACAAACACATAAATATGAATGAATATGAGTCTGGTTGAAAATCTCTCAATTTTAAACTAACATAGGTAAAATAATGTAGGAAATAACCACATGGAAAAAAGTACCTTACCGATTGTGGTGCCTATTTTTTTGTTTACCACCTAAACTAAAATAAGGGTATTGCTATCTCATTCAGACAGACCGCGAAGGAAAAAGACAAGGGATGATCAAGAACTGCCAAACTAAATTACGTCTCGATTGCTTTGAATTTGGCGTAATTTTAAGCCTATTAAATTTAGTTCGTCGTAGTTGCGTCGAAGAAAATATAAGTTCAACTAAATTTGACACATCTTATTTATTTCCACGTCTTTCTTCTTTCATTTGAATGAAAAAGATAGCAAAAGCCTAAATACTAATTTAGTTGGTGCACAACAGAATCATCACTATTTTCTTTACAACTTGCCAATCAATCCCGCACACCTCCCTCAACCCTCCACATGTAGTGATCGGTGCTTACCACTCAAATTCAACATTGCAGGTATGTTTGACAAAAACACATAAAATAAATACAAGTAATACAGGATTACACTACATCCATACAACACTCGAACTCCACAAAATATTATAGTTAATAGAATTTGATATTTTTACAGGATTTTCCAGTGTGTTAAATAAAAGTAGGTGAACGGTGGTGAGCTCATACCCTTCTTAGGCTCTAGGCGTATTCATGAGTCTAGATAAAAAGTTAAATTTAAAATTGAAAAAACCCCCGACCCAAAAAAAAACTAAAAAGTAAAAAAAAATACATTTATTGGCCTTTTAAGTTGTAGGTAATATTTGATCAAGGCATTGTCAAGTCGGGGGACGGCTAATGAAAATGCTACGCCTCCTGTGTTTGGCATTTTCATTGACTGTCCGTGACTGTGTGTGTGATTGTTTTATTTTTTAAATTTTAGGTTTAAGTTTTATTTCCTGCTTTTTAAACTTAATGTTTCGCTTAAATCTGCGCAGCGTTGCGTATGTTTCCCACAGTGAAGTTTTTACTAATTTATCCTCATTCCTCGTCCTGATCACCATTTATCCACAACCTATTCATTGAGACCTTTTCAATGAGCCCAAACACGATACTTCTGCTGTTTGTTGGTGAGTAACTTGGGGATCCTAGAAATTCTAGGTGATTCTTCAGAATCAGTTCAAGGTTACTTTGTTCGTCTAATATCATTGAAGTAATAGAATACCAAATTTCGACTTGATCAGACCCGTGGAAGATGCTCAAATCCCTTCATCAACAAGAAAAAAGCTGATAATCTTCAAACAGCTGAACTGATTTGGATGAAACATGTCTAAAAACACTCCCGACTAATTCACCTTTCAAACAAAAAAAAAACAAAATCAAAATCGGTTCATCCATTCAGGAGCTAAGATGCCACAGACAGACAGACAGACAGACAGACACACACAAATACACACACAGACACGTCACATAACACCCCATCGTTTTTGCGTGGGGGTTAAAAAAACAATATAAACCATAAAAGAATTAAATGCCCATTTAACATTTATTCAAGAAAATTTTAATAATTAATATATAATTATTTATTTATTATCTTTGCTGACGTAATAACTATCAAGACCCCCATCCAAAATGTCCAAAGCAAAGACCCCCAACAGCCTTTGATGCATTGGTAAAACTTGAATGGCCAGCATTTTCCACCAACCCTCCAATAATTCTAACCACCAAAAATCTTCTATCGTCCTTTTTTATATTTTGCCTGTTGTTTTGACAGCAATATTATCAACATATCACATACCACCATCCTCTCTCCACAAAGGGATCGTCTCCCACTCTACGTTTTTGCGCGTCGCCTGCGCACCCACGCGGCATGTCTAACTAGTAACTACTCATTTACTACTAATGGACTTGTTCACAATTATGTACCTACTCGGTTCATCTTTGGTTGGACATGGTTCTTTTTTGTAGAACATGTTTTTTGTCTGTTGTTTACTAGCCTAATGTTAGTTTAATTTAGAGGGTAGCAGAAATATCGACGCGCAAAATGTAACCATGAATTTATCACATGTTTCTAGACCCCCCCCCCCCCCCCCCTATAGAGTAGACATCTTTTGTCGGTTATCAAAAAAAAAACCTGATGTTTCATAGAAAAGCGGAAAATGTTATGGAATACCAAATTTCTTCTATAAATTTATTTTTTATATAACTGGAGAAAAATCCGGCGAAAAACGCAGGGCGGTCCAAAATCCATATACTTACTGAATTCATTGTAACAGGTTTCGCGTCGATGTATGCCACCCTGTATAAGTCATTGTTTGTTCGGGTTCGATAACAGGTCTATTCCAAATTGGCCAAGTGATTTTTCTAATTTGATAATGCAAATGATAAGTTAATTTAGGAAATCACAGATTTTCGGTGAAGGAACCGTCTTTAGGAAAACTAGACAGCGTATAAATCAAGTTGGGCATAGTTCTTAATAAAAAGAAGAAACTGACCATAATTTTGACAATGGTGCTCCTTTGATTTGATTAAAATGCATCCTGGTTATTACTGATGACCTGTTCTGTGACAAATGATTAAGGAAAATTAAGAATTCAAACACCGATGTAAATTCGGTAAATTAGAATTGAATGCGAGGTCCGAATTTAGGAGAACTTAGACTTAATAGCCAGACACAGGCGTGGTTATGACAATATGTGCAAAATACATCAATATTTATATCAGTGTGTAATTGCCCCACTGCAGGATAAATATTTGTTGTCATAACCAGCCACAGACAACGCGTCAGTGAGCAGAGTTCGTTTAGCTGAATTTTGGGCCAGACATCTTTGAACTGTTTGCCATCGATGCGTTAAGAAAAGAACCACAAAAAATTTGGACTATTTTACGTCTTTGTGTTGACGGTACAGTGATGCCAATAAAAATAACAACTCCAACTTTTGTGCTCCCTAAAGACTCTGCTTCGAAAACGTAGAGACATTCAATCAATCTGCCGAGCCTTTTCCCAACTATGTTGGGGTCAGCTTCCAGTCTAACCGGATGCAGCTGAATACCAGTATTTTACATGGAGCGACTGCCTATCTGACCTCCGCAAACCAGTTACACGATGCCTCTTGGTGAAACTGATTGTGCGACTTTCGGGCTTCTGATCACCTTGATCATACAAATGACAGCCAAGACCAACGACTTAACGTGCTGTCCGAGGCATGGAGGAGTCTCGATGTGTAATTAATGGTCACCCATCCACGACCCTACCGGAGCAAGTGTTACTTAGCCAGCGATCAACTGCGGCTGTTTTTATTTAGCCACGAGCCCTCTTAAACTGAAAGTCAGAGACCATCATAGAACAATAATCTGTAGACCAAACAAATACTATAATACAGTGTTCTGTGCAAAAATCACTAGGTACACAAATGTGCCATCAAAGTAATTCGCAATAAAATCAAGACACACAACATTTTAATTGAAACAATACAAAACCCATCAGAACAGCACCAGGACCCATTCATTACAATATACGTCGCAGACGCGGCGCCTGCGGCGATACATCCTCATACGACTGCATACATTACGAGCCGTGTGATATGTCGCACAATTGCATGAGTTAAGAGTAACTGTTATTTGAGATACTGCTAAACGGATGAGATCATGGAGAGTTGGAAAAATTCCTTAATTTCTGCATGGTTTTCTTGCTGAAGTCTATTCTTTGCCTGAAAGCTTTTGGGGTCTTCAAGTCACAAGTGTTTATGTTGCTACGAAGGTTGCTGCGATTAAAAGAGACAGCCCTCTAACGTTGACAGTCAGAGTTGGAGTGAGTTAGAACTTAGTAATTCTATTCTCTATCCCTATTCACTTTTCGGCCATGAGCCCTAAAAACAAATTAACAATACGTAACTGGTCTTAAACTATACACAAAATTATCTTCCGAGTTTTATTCGGCCTTTCCTCTCAAAGTAGGCAGATATGAAACGCCGTCCTCATCTAGTTTCAACAATATTATTGACGTGTAAAAGTGATTGTACAAACCTACTTACAGAAATAAATTCATTTATTGCCATAAACGGCAAAAAACAATAGATTTAAAAATGCACCCGCATGGCTAAAACAGAAGCAATACAGCAAAAGAAGATGAGCTTAATCTTTATTTTTTTTTTTTTTGGGTGGGAAATCATCAAATAACTTCTCCCGCTCTGGGTGGAGCGGGAGGGCGTGTCAGACTTTTACTGACTAAAACCCACCCGTGTTCCCTCAGTTGCCTGTGTGCCAGGGGCGGCGGTATCTCTTTCGAACAACCCGCACCCCTGGCAGAAAGATGAGCTTAACCTGACATGTCCTTCATACTTACAATAAGAGATGGACATTCTAATCGTTTTCGAGTTCTTTTACATAAGTACCCATTGACGTCGGCCATAGTATTTGCATGAGAACTCGACATCTATACATCCTCGTTGCAACTGCGTACAATTAAGGGTAATTGAGATATCTGACACATGTAAAGTAAACAGATGAGATCAAACTGAACCGATGTGTGGCCCTTTATAGATAGTGCTTATATTATACTCCTTGACTTTGATCTTGAGTGTTTTAATGGTTTTAGTGGTTTTTAATTGATTTGGAATAGAGCTTCTCTATGCATAGTAGAATGTTTAGTGAGGCAATTTATTGATGAATCAGAGATATTTGATAAGCTTAATGGTACTGAGCTTAAGCTGACGATAGGCTTGATTGTGGCAAACAAGCGGTCGTGAGTTCAATATTCTCAATTACGTAAACCAACTTAACGCACAAACTTACATCAACTGTTGACATAACTAAGCATATTCGATAGGGTAACAGGAATCAGGGTTTTCCATCTGGAATTTCTTATTGTCCCAGGTCCCTTGTATCCGGTTGACGGCAAAAGCTCGCCCCCTATTACACGGGACTCCTTTTTTGTTTTTTTATTACGGGGGGAAATCCTCATGGATGTCCTCCGCCTCGGGGAGGGCGGAGGGGTCTGTCCGACTCTTACTAACTAAAACCACCCCGGTGTTCCTTCTCTCACTTGCACCGGGGATCACGGGAACTAGTGTGACTTCCGCGATCCCCGGCTAGTGCCGGCCCGCCTCTGCGGGCCATCTCGCGATAGGGGGGGTTAAACTCCCCCCTTACGTCATAGAGAGGCGCGCGTGGAACACTACGCGCCGCCATCTCGGGTCCTAAAAAGTACATGGCGACAGATTCGGGACTCCTGCGCCAGCCTCCATGAGCCTGCCTAAACATTCGGGGAACACCGGGGGCGTGATGTTATATTATGTTTGTTAGTTGTTTTAATTAAAATATCCACATTAATAGGGCGTCCAAGCTTTATATAACTTCTAGAAATATCCAATTATGAAATTCAACTTCAATGCAAAGCCAACCAATCGAAATGCACTCATAGAAAACTGCCTGTTAATTACAGTTGATTGGTAATTAACATTTGTATGAACTGCGCGTGCGCGGCTGCACGTGATCTATCATTCAATCGGTTAATTAATTAATTAAAAGGTTTGTTGTAGAGTTGTTTTAATGTACGTTGATTAAAATGTGTTTAATCTTTTGTAGTGTAATTAAACCTTCGTTACACAAGTAAAAGCAAGACTTCTACTTTTTGATCTTCGCAACTAACTCGAGCTGTGTAAACAGTTACCTACATCAAGTCGAGTTGCTACCAAGTTAGTTTCAAAAATTACAAAAATCGCCGAAGTGGAAGAGACAGTATACTTCCACTGCTAGAGCACAGGCCAGCGCAGTGCAGGCAGTACACTTAGATGTCACATGTCTTCGAATTTTTGGTTCTAGGACATGTCGGTTTCCTCACGATGTTTTCCTTCACCGTTTTGAGAGCAGGGGTGATGAAATAATTTACACAAAAAATGCCTCTGTCTGGGTTCGAACCTACGACCTACAACTCGTAAGTTCCTACTGGGCCACCACTGCGAGGGCCTAGATAATCGAGCAGTCCACCAAAATGTTGCACTCAGCTGTCACAGGATACACCAAATGTCATGCTATCCTATTCCAACCCATAATTGGAGCCATCCTCCAAGACAAACCTGAACAGGTTTGCCCCCTTGTCACGAGCCATAAGATGGGTCAATATTATTTCTAGGGAGGTTGATATATTTCAGGGCAGCCTGAAGAGGTTCACGGAAGTAGCACTGAAGTGCATTGAACATATTTAGAGCCAAGTTATGTTCATTTCTTGTTAATTTTTGTTATTTTATAACGTATGTAAGATGATTTTTGAAACTGTTTTGTTTATAGTAGTAACATCGCATTGGCGCATCATAGCTGTTAGGATGTTATGTACGAAATTAAAAAAAAAAAATAATAATGCTGAAACCGGGTGAGATATCGCACACACATAGACCTGGGCAAAGACATAGGCTACTTTCATCCAGGATCGCAGTCGAAATCGCGATAAGAATATTAAATTCGCAGATCTACTAACGATTCTCAAATCAAGTCGTAGAATGTACCTATTGATAACCTGTACGTTTATTACAAGGCACATTACCGCGCCTGCCACAGGCACGGAATGGCATTTCAGTTATATTTACATAAGTCACCGCGTTATCGGGGTCTGATGACTGGCCCTGGAATGTACTGGTAGGTGCAGAAATGATATCGGGAGATGGGCGATTGAATTTCAGTAACATCATGGAGTTTTTGGCGTTGAATGACGTTGAAAGGCACTGTTGGTAAACATTTGTGCAATTGTTTTGTGAAATGTCACTTGATATTTACTTATAAAAAATAATATATTATGTAGAGAATTTAAGCGTTAGAGATTCTACAATGCATGCACTGTATGGACAGGTGCACTCAATATGTGTGGTCCTTTCCTCAAAAGACCATTTCAGACATCAATCTACATCGTCGTCACATGAACTGACCAAGATTATGTCTGGACTTTAGAACTTTTGAAGAAACCTCTGACACTGAGTTTGTTTCGGCCTTTCTTCTCTGAGTAGTCAGTTAAGAGACGCTGACCTCATCTAGTTTTTAAAAGTGTTTGTACAAACCTACTTACAGATGTAAAATAAATCTGTTCCGATTTTGATCACGCGCCAAAATAACCTTGTAGGGCATAATATATATGTCGGAGAGGCAATATTCATCTCGACATCATCATTAGTGATCACAGGTTTAGTGGGCGTCATTGGGGTAAATGCTAGCACAAAACAAAGTACGTATTCACTGTGCATTAAATGTAATTAAAAGTTTTACAATATTTAAAACCACTGAACTTTGCAATTAAACGTTATTCAAAACAATTATGATAAAGCAGCGGGTTCGCGACACCAATCTTACTTTGCCACATAAAATCATTACTCCTTTTAAAATTATGGAGAAATCCAACTCGATTTTCCAAAACGTCATAAATTCCCGCTCCGCTAACGTCCACCGCGCATGCGCGCAATCTGTCAAGATGGCGTCTCGACCCCGCTCGAGGCGTACCTCTGCTACGTAAAACTTATTACAGAATATTAACTTTTAAAGAAGATAATGCAATTTTACACAATATCAAACTGTATGAAAACAAATTAAATTAAATTAGGATTTAACAAATATTTTTAGTATGCATTATTGTTGAAACCAACAATCAACTCTCCGAATACATCCTCCGACATATATAATGCAGTTCTTAGGTAGACATGTGCCATGGCGGGAGCGGGAGCGGAAAGGATCTAAAACCAAAAAGCATCGAGCTTAGACAGTGCGATCTCAGTAGCGATAGATCGGGCAACGGGTGATTTCAGTATAAAACAGTAAAAATCAAAGTTTTCCACACATTTTGAGGTACGGTAGTAAAAGAGGTATACAATATCCTTTTACTCTCTGCACTTGGTTGATCAATCCTAACCAGTCGTTCTCAGCGGTTCTTTCACACTGCGCATAATGAAGTGTGAGGACATTCATTATGCGCACAGCCAATGTGTGTCACTGTAAACTGCCAGCGTCTGTGTTCCCTTCTACATTTAACCAGACTGCCTTCAAATTAAGAGTGAATAGGCATAGCATCTTCTGGGCGCGATCTTTCAATCATAGATCTCATCCATCGCTTTCTATGAGGCGCGCTCGAGGTTAAGAGCAGGCCAATTCAATCGGAGGTGGCGTTATGTAAATCGGCGTGAGTTTATGTATGTTTGAGTTAGAAGGTTCCTACGTAAGCTTAGAAAAATAAAAAGTTTAAAAGAAGCAACAATGTTTAAATATCATGAGTAGAGCCGGGGTGGCCAAAAGAGCATCCAAAAAGTGGTAATCGTCTATTGTCATCAAAACCAGTTAAACGTATCCACAAAACACTTCCAAGAAATTCTTACCATACTTAATATCAGGTAACACTTCTACCTCCAACTGTACCGACTCCCAGCGGCATGGTAACGTTGTACAAGTACTATCGCTGATAAGCTATCAATCCGTCAACTGGACACAATTATACCTAGTTTATACCGACGCTGGAGCATTCATCATAATGCGCAGAGATCTGGTTACGAAGTTTTGACACTAATCTAGGGTATGAAATAGGTACCTAAAACAAGATTGGAACACACTGAAAACCCTTTCTAACGATGTGTACCAACGTAGTGTTGTGAAATAAAAATGGAATTCGCTGCTTCATCACGTCATCGTCTGCTTACCCTTTTCCCGACTATGTTGGGGTCGGCTTCCAGTCTAACCGGATGCATCTGAATACTAGTATTTTACATGGAGTGACTGCCTATCTGGCCTCCACAACCCAATAACTGCATAAGGCTGGTTGTCAGGCTTTCGGGCTTCTGACTACCCGTAGCGACTATCCAAGATGTACGATTAACAGCTTGGACCAACGGCTTAACGTGCTTTTCGAGGCACGGAGGAGTCTCGATATGTTAAGGATGGTCACCCATCCACGAACCGACCACAGCAAGCGTAGCTTTACTTTCGATCGACCCGTGCAGCTGTTATTATTTAGCCACGAAGTCCTCGTTCATAGATTTCTTTCTCAAGAGTACTTAATTACTATTATTATAAATTCGTGATTCTCCAATTTCACACATAACTTCACACTTGTAATCCACATAGGGCTACGCAGAGGTGTACCCTTTTGTACACCCACATTTCGTCAGTTACGTTTTAAGTCCACACAGCGTCAGTATGTGCTAACCCCTCAAGTTTTAAAATATTAACGAATAATCTAAAGAATACTTACTTCAAAAAGGGTTTATTGTTTCGACTTGGATTCGGACCATCGCATCATCAAACGCCGTCATACTCATACCAGCAGTTTGACGAACTAGCCAGCGAACCCATATGAGATGCAATGAAATTGTTATAAACTATCGTCCGACTCACTTTATCTCTGACTAATTGGTAGACGGGCACGCCACGATTGCGGCGGTAAGTCCCCTCTTTGAGGAGTGGCTTGAGAGGCGGCACGGCGTCCTTACCTTTTGCCTGACGCAGGACCTCACCGGATAAGGTTATGATAAGGTTTGGATAAGGCGGGAGGAAACGCCCGGGTGTTTCCACTGCGAAGATCGCCGTGAGAACATGGTGGAGCATACGGTGGAGGTCTGCCCGGCTTGGGCAGAGCACCGCCGTGTCTTTGTGGAGGCGATCGGCGGCGGCGATCTCTCGCGTTGTGTTCCACGCACGCCTCAAAGAGATGTCAGCACCAACTGGTGGGGTCCGCAAGGCCCGATACCAGCCAGCGGTGTGGGTTGTTTGAAAGAGATACCATCACCCCTGGCACACAGGCAACTGAGGGAACACGGGTGGGTTTTAGTCAGTAAAATTCTGATACGCCCTCTTGATCCACCCAGAGCGGAAAAATTTATTTGATGATTTCCCACCGTAAAAAAAAACGAATCGGTATACTATGTTATTTGAGGGTATGTAATAATTTAACTTTATTCGTTTTCTTTATAAAATTAATCCCTACCCTCAAGTTATAACTACATTCACGTATAACTATTGTGGCGGACATCGTCGGGCAGTTGCCCACCAGACACAACTCCCGTCTGGTCGGAGGATCCTCCCTTTTCCATAGAGTATGAGTGAACTTTACACTCTGTTCCTCATACCTCTATACTATAAAACGTCGTATGCCGATTGCAGAGACCACATGACAGATCACGTGACATTTCGTTAGTTTATGTCAATCTAAAATATTTCTAGCGCTTCCTATTTTATCGTTTGCGTTAAAAGCATGGCACTTGTCTAGGGACCCGTTTGTGTCAGTTCATCTGTTATCAAATCAAATTGTAAAATCTTTGTAGTAAAATAAGATCAAAGTTTAGTTTTAATTATTACTTAAATAGCAATAATAAATATTATGAAATAATTATAAAACTATCAAATTTTTCTTGATTTTATTCGAATTCTTTATAAATATTGCTAAAACAAAATAGAAAAATAATTTAAATAAAAAAAGAAAAAATGCATGAAAAAAGCACATTTCGTGCCCAGGATTCGAACCTCCAATCTTATGCACGGCAAGCGGTCTTATAACCTCCGGTTTAATTAGAAGTAGAATAACTTTTCGTAAATGTCCACCATATTCACTAAAACAATGCAATAATAATAATAATAAAATATTTTTGTAAAATACAAAAAGTAACTTGTGCCTAGCAGGGATAACAGGGGTAACCAATTAGTGAAGCTGTGTGTACCTAATAAGGTGCGAGCCTATTGCCAACGGCTGGGCACAAATTCAGACTCCATAGGCTACTACCGAAAAATTATAAATTCCTTTTTCTTTTCTAATTAATCAAGTTGCCAAGACACTTGAATCATTTCTGTGGGACCCGTGATCTTCATTGTCTCAGCTTCTCGAATCTATACAATGAAAACTTTAATAATACCTATTTGCTACAAAACTACACTTTTCATCTGTAAGTTTTTTAATGAAAAACTAATTTCCAGTGTTTTCTTTGTCTCGTAACCGATGTTCTCATCAAATTTTCCCACAGCTGTGTTGCTTCCATTCTAAGAACTCATACCTACTACCACAATGATGAACTAGCTCTAGTTTTCGTTAAACATGAATCACGGAACAATAACATTCCTCTAGATATTATCAGGCGATGCGGAGAACTCAACAAGCAAGGAGACAAACAATGTTTATTTATAATTACTTGGTATCTCACATACTTGGTGGACAACGAATAGAATTAGACGGATTGCTAGAGTTTCTTTAGATCTCTAGTCGTATTGTACCTTCAAATCGGCTAGCTCATCTGGGCTGGGCGAGGTATTTTAAGAGGTTAATATATTGATTAATCTTTAGTTCAAACGGAATTAAAAGGGCAGTGTCCGGTGAGGCATAATTTGGTTTCGAATTCAATATACTTAATTAGGCTGCTCCGCTTCTTTAGCGAGCTTCAGAGATGTTTGCTGAAGCTCGTGTCGATCGCTTCTACGCTACGATGCGAAAAAGATGCGCCATCCTGGTGCGTCGGGTGCGGGCCAGCCCCAACATTATAGTGCAGTATATCGCAATCAGACTGCAGTGCTGGACTGCTTGTGTGTATCGCTGCTGCTCTCCACAATGCTGTTGAGCTTGTAGCAGGGATTCGGATTTAAATACTTACATGATAGTGTAAGTTAAGTTTACTAACATGTTAAGTAATATTATTACTAAAATATTTGAGTCCTCTGTTTCTTTTTCAAAGCATTTATTTCAAATAGGCACTTAAAAGGCACTTTTGAACGTCAACATTTACATTAAAATAGAATTGATTCTAGTCGCCCCTTCCAAAATGTAGTTTCGTATGGAGAAGAATGGGCAAGAAACTCCACCGTTACTCTTTTAAAATTATTTAACTACAATATTTAACATACATTCTTTGTATAATTATGTGTGAAAACGATGCATCCAGAACAAAATTACTGTACCAAAATAGGTAAAAATAATGAAATTGAAGCAATTACAGATAAATTAATTTTATGATAGATACATGGTGCCCACACATTTACAAACATTGTAAAAGTAAATATACAATTTTCCTAGAATATTAACAAGTATGTAATCAGTCAGTGTGTGAGTTAAAGTAATCACTGAGTGTAATCAATGTCATAGATATAATTAATAACATAATTCAATTAGCAACCAGTTTGATTTTGTCTAGACTCTAGATTGTCCTATGGAGCAGGACCAGCATGTTTCCAAGCATTCTTATCTTGGATATAATCCTCTAATTTGTAATATGCTTGTTTACAAAGTGTACTTTTCATATGAGTTTTAAATTTAATTGCAATATATCACAAGGTATTTTGTTATAACATTTAACACAGTACCCCATAAAAGATGTATGTACTTTAGCTAATCTGGAAAATGGTTGATCTAATTTGTCTTTGTTTCTAGTATTAAAATTATGTCTATCACTTATTTTATTAAAAAGATGTAGATTTTTTCTTACATACATGATATTTTCATAAATGAATTGGCAACCCAAGTAGCATTGCAAGCTGTATACGAGCTGTATTTAAGTTCAATTTTATCCTAGAAGCTGTATATTCAGGCTGTATAGAGGCTGTATAAGCGCTTATACAGACCTTATAAGTAAAAAATGGGCACATTTTATACAGCGTTTTGCCCTAGTATAGCTGTATAATAGCTGTAGAAGCAATGGAGGCGTTGTATAATAGCTGTATTAGAGCTGTAATTCGGTGTACAAAGAAACCATTATACTACAGATATTATCTTATAAATACTTTATAGAGAAAAGAGTTTTAAATAGGTTTTTGAAGAGAATCACAAAATGAATGTTATCCTTTTCAATGAATGGCGACATTGTTATTTATAATATTTATTAGTAAGTAAACGTAATCTTGGACTTAGATATCTGAAGGTGTTAATTGGTGAATTGAAATTGCGGATTCAAATTTATTGTGAACCTATCTATGTTTTCCGTCAAAATATTCAAGTGCCAGCAAAATAATCGATCTGATATAAAAGAAAAATACCATTTATATGGTAAGTCAATGTTGGTTTTAAGGTTAGAATAAAAAACAATTTTATAATAACAGAAGTGAGGGTAGTGTGATCATTGTGCCCTCATATCAAGCTGAAAATCATTATATATTCCTTAAATTATGTTTCTAATTTTGTTTTATACCTACATTCGAAATTACGTAAATGGCGACTATTTGCTAAACAGCCTACACGATAATCGGAGTGTATTATAGTCTGAGTAGCTGTACTAAGTAAGTTAAGGATTATATTGTACAGCTTTTGGCTGCTAATCAGCTTTATAATAGAATACTTTTATTACTTAGGCTGTATATCAGTTCTCTCTATACATAACTTATAATGCTCATAAGGGTTACCTAAAAGAAATAAAAAACGCTGACTCAATATGATACATACCTACATATAGTAAAACTAAAACAAGTAGCTGTTTAATTTTTTACCCACAAAAAAGGAAGAGATTCTCAATTTGACCTTATATTTTATACCTAAGTAAACATAATGTATAGCATTATTAGTTTGTTGTATGTATTATATCAGTTTTACTTTATTTCCAGGAAAATATGCCGACTAAAATTTAAGCAACCATTGAGAAAGGGCAAAACAAGCTTTGCATTGTACCACGTTTGTGGGAATCAAAAGGCAAGTTAAGATGGCCAAGAAAGCGATTAGATGTCAACAAATTAGTAAAGGATGAAACATCTCGGCCTTTACATAATTGGGCCACCTCAAAATGCTATGTGAAACGGCTATCAATATCGTCATAAGACGAAGCCGTAAGAGAACTAGATCTCATGGTTCAAATCAATCATCTTTTGAACTACTTGCGCTGCTTTATGAAGAAACGTCAAATCATGTTCCGAAGGTTGAATTAAATTTACACATAACATTACTGTTATGATCATTAATAACCCTGTTTAATGTTTTTGCTACGGAACCCTCTTCATTGGACGTCGACGGAATTGGCGGTTGACCGTAAAGTCTTTCCGAGTGACTGTCATTAATACAAAATAAAGCTGTACTGTAGCTGTCATTTATTTTTTTAGTTTTAAAACACCCTCAAAAACAGAAGTCATAAAACCACTGTATTTACAAGAGTGTACAATTACGCCATAAAAATGAATTTTAGAACGGAGTTTGCATACACCATTGTACAGAAACAAGTCTTAAGTGATACTATAATAACACTAAGAGCTGTAATAAGTAAGTGTTCACATGCAAAATACAGCTTGTATACAGCTTTAACGATAAAACCAGATTAAAGTGTCACAAAATACTTAAGCTGTACAGTGGTGCTTTCATATTCTGTTTAAATACCCTAAGCTTTCGCGGATCCCTTAATACAGATTGAATAATTTTTTGACACTCTTGTAAGTCTCTAAAAGAACTCTAAGCTCTAAATAGGCTGTTATATTGATGTTGAAAACGCTTGCGTGCTGCTTGGGAGGTACCGTCATAATATTAATCCTTTTAAATAGGTCCCTGAGAGATTCGCGGCGACGTAGATTATAAATGGCTCTGACAGCTCTCTTTTGCAAAATAAAGATGGATTCAATGTCAGCAGCCCGACCCCACAGTAAAATGCCATACGACATAATGCTGTGGAAGTAGCTAAAATAGACCAAACGCGCGGTTTCTACATCTGTTAACTGTCTGATCTTCCTAACAGCATAAGCGGCGGAGCTTAGCCGCCCCGCAAGAGATGTTATATGAGGTCCCCATTGTAATTTCTCGTCTAGCGTGATTCCTAGGAACACCGTTTGATTAACAAATTCCAGTTTTTCTCCATTCAATATGATGTCACATTCGCTACTTCTAACATTTGGTAATTGAAATCTAATGCATTTGGTTTTTGTGCCATTTAGTACCAAATGATCTACCGTAAACCAAACTTGGACCTGAAGAATACAGTTATTCACGTCGTCAAGATTTTGTGACCGTCGAGCTATTTTCAATATCAATGATGCAATATCTGCAAATAACACCATCTTCGGTTGATTTAAAAGTAAATAGGGTAAATCATTAATGTAAAACGAATTTCGAAACTAAGCTAAGCAAAATGCTATAGCACAAGGTTGGAAATGTTTGCCGTTAATATTGTGACCACAGCGCGGGGTTCAAACTGTTGCCTCTGATCACCAGCTGCATACGTTTTAAAAGCTCAACAACTCAGATTAGTAACTAATCAGAGCCTTGTTGAGCTTTTTGTTGAGCGCACTTAGGACAGGTATGGTCAATAACACGTTGTAGTGCACTCAACAGAGATCGAAATACTACCTGAACAGCCTACTTGCACTTAACACGAATCACAGTGGAAACGAGTCATCAAGGAAACCAGGCACACCTTAAGCATACTTCTTCGAAATTATGACTTCCACAAAAAGATCACAATACGATATGGCTTCGATACACAAAGGGAATACTGATAGATATCCAGGAAAACTGCACTTTGTACTCCATATCTGATGGAAAAACACGTGGACACTCATTTAAAATGGAAATAAGTTGCGCCATGTACATTATGTTATCGCATTGTTTTACATACTGAGACAAACAACTGATGCAATAGGTTTAAATGTATTCGTGACATGTTGTTTAAAAGCTTGAACACCTACAACTTCTCTGTGGCCTTATCCCTGTGATCAAAACCCTATCTACCTTCAAAAGGGTAAGAGAAAAGATGCTGCTGCTTCTGTTTGATTGACTGCTTAGCTTCATAAAGGTAAAGCATGATGATAATTTATAAGGTTAAATCTGTAAGTATAGACAATATTCTAACCTTTTGGCTCGTCTTTTTTTCAATTTGGGGTAAACTATAGTCTGTATTATATAGTCTATTGTCTGTCCCTTTCGTTTTTTCTGAGGGATATTTGCTATGGGGAAGCTTACAGGCTGACCAGATTGATAGGGAATATCTATGCAAAGTTTAAACAAAATCTATCCAGTAGTTACGTGATGCTGGAACATACATTCAGACAAACAGACAAAAAATCTTATAATAGTTATTTGTTATGCAAGGCTGCAAAGTTGTTTTTAGGCGCGAGTACTTGTATTGAAAGCTGAGCAAGCGAAGGATTCTAGGATTGAACCATGAGCGAAGCGAGTGGTTCAAATATAGAATCCTGAGCGTAGCGAGGCTTTCAAAGGTACGAGATGCAGAATACCTTTGCTGCTGAGTGAAACACACAATTTTTCACCTAACTAGAGCGAGGAAAATACTAGGTGCAAGAAAAACAGCCTAAATAACCTATTAAATTAGTGTACTTAGTTCAATGAATTATGATAGCATTGCATTGTAGTATTCGAAAACGTTTTCACGCCTTTAAAATGTCCATATGCATTGAACAAATTGTACGCTTTTATGTACTTTTCGCGCGATTTTTCCGAAAGATAACTCAATTCGGCATTTTGTACCGCTTCCACTAACTCTGCAGGTGTTAAATTTATATCTTCATCGCTGCTGGACTCGCTCATATTTTATGATTTCTTATGATTTTATCAAAAAACAAACCAAAATTATTATGGAAAGCGAATTGAATCGAGACGATTATTTTTTAATCACGTTTTTTTTTCATGCAGTCGTCCTGCTGGCCAGTGCGAATATTCTAAAAATAGGGTTGGCGCACTGACATGAAATAAGTATTAACGCATTTCGCACAAGTGGACTGGCTGTATAGAAAACTATTCAATAGAAAGGTTCAAATTTCAAAAAATATTTCCACGCTAGCGGATAAAATGCACTTGTGCACGCAGATTTCGAATGACAAACAGAATGTGTCCGAGGTTGAGAGATGAAAATTATATTTACGGCATTAGAGTCGTAGCCAGACCTCACAATAATTACTTAAATAAAAACAATGAGCAGTTTTGACTTCACTACGATTTTATTATCCTTGGTTTCAGCCAATAGGTAAAGTGGCACCTATTCTAGAAGATACCTAAACACTTTAATATACTTACCCAAAAATAGGTACCTATAACCCGGAGAGGCCTAGCCCAGTCCTAGTATTCATCCAACTCAGCATAGGTTACCTACGTACTCAAAAGATTGCCATTATCAACTTAGTATGCTATGCCAACATACCATAATGTAGGATGCTGCTTCTCATAATCTCAAAGTATTCCTTATTTTCCTCATGTTCTAATCAATTATTCAATTTCATTGAAACAAAACTGCGTAATCAAGTAATTAGAAAAACAGAACACTAATGGAATCAATTCATTATTTTTACGTCAATCTGTCACAAACTAATTTATACGTATGCATAATGCAGTAAATATTTCCACACTTAGGCTAGGTTTTAAAATCATTCCAGATACGCAGACGTAAATTGGAATTCCCAGCCCTTGTTCTCGAAGAAATATCTGAAGATTTATTTTCCGAGGGGCCAGGACCTTTCGCTCCTCCATATTTGTATTTTTTTTTCTTGTATCATTTGTACATCACCTTAACAATATTGTACTTGTGGGTGCACAAGTACAATATTGTGGTCTTTTTTATTTAAAGGAGTGTCCATGGAGTTTCTTACCCATTCTTCTCCCCTATACTACGCTTAGAAATGGACAACTAGCTTCATATTTGCTTGGTATAACCTTTTATAGCAAGCTTCCCTCTTCTTTGCTAGATTTACATTTTAATGCGTTTAAAGCGAAAGTAAAAGCAAATCTTTGTTCGAAGGCATACTATTCTATCAACGACTACTTAAACGATAAGAATTGTTGGTCGCTGTGATTAACTCAAGACAACGTTTGTGTTCTTTCACCAGAATTGGCTTAACTAGTGACAGGTCATATGAATTACTTCAATATCATTGTTTATTTAACTTGACTGCATAAACCCTTTTTTTTTTTAATTTTTATCAATTAAATTTTCATTTATTGTTGAATGTTAATTATATGCTATTATTGTATAGAATCAAGTTCTTCTAACATAACAGACAGCTGTGCTGCTGGGGAGTTTGTTGCGCCACTTCTTCTTCCCAGCTAAAGTACTAGGAAGTGGTGAAGGGCGGGCGTTTTGGGGGACTGTCTTATGTAATTTTGACGTTCAGAAAGTGCTGACTCTCAGCCTAGTTTGAATAAATGACTTTTGATTTTGATTTTGTTTTTGATTTCGGACTGACCGATTCCTTGACGAAATGGTTTGGTTAAAATAAAAATTCTTTGAGTTTTCCCATCCTAAGATTAGCTGGCACAATTTGTTGGGTCCGATAAGCCCGCCCGTCGTATCACCCTTTTAGTATAATCCGCTTGCTTTTCCCTATATTTCGTTTGCAAAACAGAATATTCCATCTATGTACCTACACATCTATCTGTTCACTGAACGTTCTGGTTATCTCATACTGTATTTATTTCTTATACGTATGCTTTAAAGCGTATCGTAGCGGCAGATAGACTGTCAAAAACATCTCGAAGTTACAGTGTTTGACAATTCAGGGGTATCTTACTATTCCACTAGTAATATTATAAATGTGAAAATTTGTATGTTTAAAGGCTTGGATGTTTGTTACTCATGCAAAAACGACTGAACGGGTTTAGGCTTTTTATCCCTGTAGTACGAGTACGTTCCCGTGGGATCATTTTCGACCTCCACGTAAGCGAAGCCGCTGGCTAAAGCTAGTGATTCATAATGGTGGGTATAGGAAGGAGTTCCGCCCTTTCTTTGTCCTTCCACGTTTACTCCTTCTTCCGTCACTAGAATTAGCCATGGTGAAAATATTAACAAGCTACTGTCGTGGACAGATGAATTTTAATGGTAATTTACATCTTTGGGGGACCAACATAGAAGAAACAAACATTGAATATTGCAGGTTTTCTAATGAAATCTTTTTTTGCGTATCAATTAAGCAGTTTTACATTAACCTACTAAATAAGTATTTACCTACCAATAATTAGCTGACCGGAGAGACTTGTTCTGTTTCCTAGAACTCGATCACAGTGCCACCGTGCCACCTTTAAACACAGCAAAGAAATCCATCATTTTCGGTCCAGGCATTTAGGTGGATTTCGCATACAGACGTAGTTACCTTCAAGAGAATCATATATATACATAAAGATAATATAATTAATCGGTGTATGCAAGGCTGTGCTGCAAGATTTCACCCCAAAAATAGGAAGAAACGAGTTGAGAGATACCTTTCAGCGTTATTATGTTTAATAGTAATATCAATACAATACAAAGATCCTGTCAAAATGAAACCATTCCTTTGATAATCGTAAACCACGAAAACGATATCCTTTTAAAAACCATCACCAAATTAGCTTTACAACCACTGCTGCCCATCAAACATGGGTGTAAAGTAAAGCCCATGGCCCCCCTTCCCCCCTTCACTATGGGGACGTGTGCGTCTAACGTGTGTACAGAAATACATCGCCATCTGCACGCCATAACATGTTGCGTAACACGACACTGCAGCAGGGCTGGCAGCTGGCACTTAAAAATAAAAAGCTACATTTTGTAAGTTGAATTTTTTGATAGATCGTGACTGCCTCATTGGTCTAGTGTTAGCTATAGAGCTAAAAGCTATGGGTGAGTTCTAGGTTTGGTCCCCGAATCGGGCAAAATGCTGTATAGTGAAATTCGACTGGAGCTACAGGTTTCTTACTAGTTTGCGTCAGGAAATAAATGTGCATTTTTAAGTTAAGTATACCTACGCACAGACTCCTTCAAGTTTGGCAACTTGAAGGAGTTCAGAGGCCTGAAATTACATGAAATTAATTATGCTAGTGATCCCTCAGTGGTCGAAATTCGACCGTAATTCATTGAAATTTTATGTTTGACCAACATAAAATATTCCCTTTCTGTACTCCTTCTCCATACAAAACTTTAAGTGTGTCAAATATCATATCATACTCTTCCGTCCACGTAATTTTAGTAAAAAGGGGTAGGTTCAAAGTTTTTGCTTCACTTATTAATAAATTCTGTAAATAGGATATCGTAATCACTTTTGCACATCTAGTTTCAATAAAAAAAGGCTAGATTGATAGGAAATTTAAGAGCAAAGTTTCCGACGACATTTCTTGGACAAAATCCTATCACTGTACCTATATATCACATCAAGTAGATGGCGCGTTCAGAAATCAACAGGATTTGGAAAATTACCAACAAAACATTCCCCTCAAACTATGACGAAAATAAAACAATAAAACACGAGCAGCCCTATGATCGACATCTGCCTTTTAAGGCATTCCGAAACGAATGCACATCACATGAGGCAAGCGTGATTCTTTTATAACGTTACGTGGTACTTTTAGTGCCAGTGCATCCTGCCCGTTGCGACACGGTACCGAGAGTAACGACCAAAATATTAGGAAACTTTAAACCGATGCATGAGTCAAACTAAAACTCAAAGCATTTATTTCAAATGAACTATTTACAGGCAATTTTGACTGTCAAGAAGTCGGTCAGTTCGAATCATGAAGGAATTTACATTTCAATAAGCGTAGTAGGGTAACTGAGTACATAAAAAACACAAATTTACATAGATTGAATACCAAACTCAAGCTCAAACTCAAAGCATTTATTTCAATTAAACCATTTACAGGCACTTTTGAATTGTCAAAAAGTCGATCAGTTGGAAAGTTGAAGCTAGTTGCCCATCCCAAAACGTAGATCTCTATGGAGGAGAAAGGGGCAAGAAACTCCACGGACACTCTTTTAAAATCAAGTTGAAATACACACACACACACAGTCACATATAACAACAGATCTATGGAACCTACGAGTAGGTAAGCATAGACTGAAACTACGTGCAAGGCCAATATTGAGTGTTCTTTTCACTAACTAGCCCACACCCAGACCACCACAACCCAGTTGATAGGTATGCGATACCCCTTGTTAATACTGGTTGCCAGACTTTCGGGCTTCTGACGACCCGTAAGGACTGTCAAAGATCTACGAATGACAGCCGCGACCAACGAACGGCTTTACGTGCTGTACGAGGCACAGAGGGAGTCTTGGCTTGTAAAGATGGTCACCCATCTACGGACAAACCGCGGAAAGCGTAGCTTAACCTGATCGATTGACCAACGCGGCTGTTATTACTTAGCCACAAGCCTAATTTTCACGAAGTAGGTATAGTTACAATAAATTCACTTCAGATGTAAATAAACAACAATTTCGGGTACAAAAATTACGTTCAAGACAAAGGCTGTACCTATTGATTTAATAAGTAATTATCATATACTTCTCAGTATGAGAGAGACCTTTTGCCCAGCAATGAGACAATTTTATGTACGGGATGATGACGGGACTCCCTTTTCCGGACGTAGACTTCCATTCGGTCCGCTGTGCGTCCATTCTGGCTAACAGAGCCAGCCTAGCTCCGCCCAGAAGCACAGACGCTTCCCGGGGAGCTTCACAGGCTTCGCGGAGCGACCTGTTCCGAGGATTTCCTCACGTTGAGAAGCCACGGCCTCGCATTACAGGATGACGTGGGTGGCTACTGGCAGATATCATTTTACATACATTTCCAAGATTTATCATAATCCTAGAATAATCAAAGAATTGTAGTTACTCTGCGTCATCATTTCAGCTGAAAGGCGTCCACTGCTGGACATAGGCCTCCCCCAAAAGGGGCTGATTTGCCATAATCGCACGCTTGGTAGGCGGGTTGGCGATCGCAGTATGGTGGTAAAATACATAGAGAAGTCATGAGTACGTAGGTCCCTTAGTCGCCTTCTGCCGTAGAAGTACTAAATAAATAATAAATACACTGTGACATTTTAGTCGTCTTACAACGGCAGTCCACTTCATGTACCCAATGACTGCTATCTACTACCATTCATTAAAAAAAAAATCTTTTTGAACATTTGCATAATCAAAAACATGAAAATATCACTAAGACGCATGACGTAGTTTGAAACATCCTGTTGTTGTGAACGTAATGGTAGGCAGGTAGATATCTTCTACCGTTTGATACGTAAACATTATTAACAGGTAGGGTGTTTCATAATTCTAAAGCATTCATTATTTTTCTATGTATTTATTATCTTAATTAATGGTAACAAGGTTTTAATCGCGCCTAGAGGTATGTTATGACGGATACATTGAGTGGACCATCTTTGTAAGACGACTAAAATGTCACGGTGTATACACAGAGTAATCAAAAACAAATAAAGGTTCCGTATGGTGCCGGACGTAAGGAATAGCACCATCCCATTTCATCCCCTGGGTGTAGTACCCACGGGTACCACGCACAGATATGCACAGAGGCGAACTTTGGGTGTATAATAGAAAAGGTCAGGATCACGCTAGGATGAACATAAACATGAATCAAGTAAGTATCTAAAACAAATATTTTGATACCAAAAAAACGCTGAGTAAAAAATATATTTAGCCAGGGGAAGTTTGTCAAGATAAACACTATAAACAGCCAATAAACAACGCTTCCTTAGAACACGGAACAAAAGGACGTAAACGCCAACAAACACAAACAAGCCAGGAATGTGGCTTTTGTTACAAAATCAAACACATTCACAGTATCTGAAAATAGACACAAAACGACAACCGAAATAATACCTTAACATTTTCATAATAAAGCTTAAATTTTGATGTGACGTATCCTGAAAATTGCCTATTATTTAAAACGACATCTTAGTAGTTAGGATATACAGTTTAATTTCAATTGAAATTGATATTATCTGTAGAGAATAATGTTTAACGCGTTTTGGTGAAGGATGGAGGATATTGAATGGTCCCAATTTGGTGTGAATAGTATTTCTTCCTTACAGGATAAATTGGGGTGTAAATAATGTGAAGTTACGATGGCCCAGCTAAGATTAGACTTCAAGTAAGACAAATAGGAATTTGTTATTAAAACAATGACTGATTTTTTTTGGATGGTTTTTTCTTCTACATAATGAGTTTGAGTTCAATAATGATGTTATTTGTTATTTAGGACCTTTCAGGATTTTCTGTAGGAAGCGTTTCTTAGTTTACGATAACGAAAATTACTAAAATCTTCATATCGTGAAACCTTGCAGTTGACCGCATGCATAATTGTAGAATGGAAACTTTGTATTGGAAAAAACACCACATCAAAAATCAAAGTACATTTTTTTAAAGTAAATTATTCAAACTAGACTGAGAGCCAGACCTTTTGAACGTCAAAATAACATAAGACAGTCCCTCAAAACGCCCACCCTTCACCACTTCCTAGTGCTTTAGCTGGGAAGAAGAAGTGGCGCAACAAACTCCCCAGCTGCATTGCTGTCTGTTCATTTAGAAGGACTTGATTGTATGCAATAATTAGTAATTAATATATCCTACGAAACACAAAACATAAAATTAAACTATTTGCCATATGTCAGCTGGCACCCATTTTGAATTCCCTTTAAAAATCCATCTTGCCCTATGCAGTAACATGATAACACCATACCAAGTTACCAAAACCACTCCAACGTTCAACAGTAACCCATAATTAAATCTATATCCATAAAACTATTACACATGACTTCTATCTACCCTCTATTTGCGAGACGAAAGCTAATAAAGATCGGAACACACGATGCGATTCATTGCGAGATGCGCTAGACGCGACGAGCGACGACGAGTCGCATCCCCTGTGTACACACGTTAGGGATGGGACATCGCTTTTTATGATGTCGATAGAAATGAAAGATATAAAAACATACCTACTACTGTTTTCTGAATAGTTAAGGAATAATAATAAAATAAATATAGAAATTATAACTTTGCAATTTTAAATATATTGATTATTGACAAAAGTTACTTGAATGAAAGAAAAAAATCCATTTATTTAGCACAGACTAAAAGGCACTTTGTAACAAAAAACTTCCAAGTTAGTAAGTGAAGCACTAACTATTGTTTTAGTAGTGAGTTAGTTGTATAAAAAGCAGCAATATTTATTAATATAAACTTACATTGAGGCTCAACAGAACAACTTGTAAAAAAAGCCGACGTTAAAAGTCTATTCTCACACACATACCTGTTCTTGTGTGGCTGTAGTTCAGTGCTTGAAGAGTTTGTTTAACTTTCTCTCTAGAATCCACACTTCGATCACAGTACCTACGATGTTCCATTTGCCAACACATACCATAAAAAATATATCACAGCTAAGGTCAAATTAAACACCATTAAAAATTATCTACATCATTAAAGCTTGACCACACCTGCTACTCAACAAGACAAATATGACGAAACATCGCAATCACTTATTACTCTAATAGTTATTACAAAACTATGAAATTCCTGATTGATTTTATCAGTGATCTCCGAATCAATCGAGTCATGCAATCGAATCAATGCTGACAGGTACTGGTGATTGATTTGCATATCACTCGCCTTGTAAGGTGACGAAATGTCAGATGGTTAAGTATGTGCTCACTTGAGTGGAGGTCGCTTTAAGTTTTTAATAAGTAATGATCGTGGTATGAAGCTAAAGTATTTATTGAATTGTTGTGATATTAATAGAAATATTGACAATTACAGAGATTTAATTTAAGGCTGGTTCTGCACAGTCTGGAATCCTGTTTTAAAACTAGATTTGAGTCAAGATTAGTTACGAAATCTGGCATTTCAGAATACAGGTCTAGAACTAATAAACATACGCGTTACAAGTCAACCTTTAGACAGGTAAAAATGTTTGATAAAATTTAGGTAAAAATGATGAATATTTAATTCTAGGAGCTTCATTCCATTTCGTATGCTACCCAAAAATTATTTAAACAACATCTCCTGATAAAAAGTCTATCAAAATGAATGCGCAAAAAATCAATTGACAACTTGTCAAAAAACCAATCAGAAATTAGGCATTTATTGCGCTTGAATAAACCCACAATCGATCTGTAAACTTTTAGTCAAATGATTTGCATTTATGTCACCTTGCAAGGTGATACTGCTAGGAACGTGTCACACTTGCTGTTACTACAAATGTATTAAACTTTGCGGAAAACAACTGAAACCTATAAGGTCTGAAAGTCTTGCTATATAATAGGCGATCGACTGAACTAGTAACCTTTTTCAGGCTTGAAATATTTTATAATGTGTGACTGCAAAGAACACATTCAGTATGCATTGTACATGTAGTAATTTATTTTACTATGACATACATCTTACCAAAGTAAATTCCCGCAAGTTACAAAATGATACCCCATTGAAAAACAGTCAAATGCACAACAATGCAATGAAAAATGGAAGTGTCAAAATGGTTTCGGTGATAGCTACTGTCCTCTGTAAAACCCGACAGGCCCTATCTAGCAGTCACTATTATCAACATTGCGTCAACGAGCAGTCTTTTATAACTCGTACCTTTTATATCTATTGTACTATCAATGTACTAAAAGCTTTGATTGGGAAATGAGAGTCCATGTTTATAGCCGACTGAATGCATTTTGTGTTATGAATTTGTTTATTGTTATAGTGTAAAATAGTGGGTTATGGAATGTGTCAAAAGTTTATCTTAATCTTAAGAGTCTATGACAACATTAAATGAAACAATAATAATCAAGATAATAACTTACTCTAATAACTTGAACTTATTCTATTATGTAATATTTTTTTTCACTTAGCGCTTAAGTGATTTGGTGTTCATATACCTGCTATATGCTTATTTTAACCTTTTAAGGCATAAAATAATTTTAGATTTGCTTTTTGATAGTATTGTTCTCTTTTAGAACGAATGAATAACGCATACACCATCAAAGCTTTAAAAAAATCTCCTTCAAACAAGTTTACGTAAGTTTGTATTGAAAGTACCTATACTTTATCGACTTTCTAGCTGAAGCCACCTCGCAGCGAAACACGACGCCTTCAACTTTACGTGTTTAGTTATAGTTTTAAGCTGGTTTTTAATATGTATTAGTATGTCATTATTGTTTAAGATTATTTTGTGCATTTTATGTATGGGCCTTAGTTGCCTGATAATAAAATCGAGGGGTGAAAGGCTATTTGTTTGAAGCGACATTTTGGTCGATATTGAGTTATATACAGTATTCAGTTAGTTATTGGGTATAAAACTCAATATCATCCAAAATGTCGCTTCAAACAAATAGCCTTTCACCCCTCGAAATGATTATTATATCGCTACTACCCAATACTTCGCCAAACTCAGTGAAGAGCCAATTTGCCAACTGCCAGATTACTTTCATCAGAAGCAAAAATGTTTTCAAAACACCTTTGATAAAAGCTCTAAAGAATTGACAAATACAAATGGACTGCGCTACATTGATCAACAAACAATATAACCATTGTAAAAGCACCTTAACAGGTCTTGTCACAAACGTAGGCCGCTCTAGAAGCATTAACGAGACGACAATGAAATGCCTCGCGTGGGTAGCACCGACCAGCAGAACAGTTACTAAGCAACCGTTTCAAACACACTTTAATTATTAAATGGAGTCATAAATGAATATCTAATCGTGTTACTGTCAAGTTGATGTTTTGTGTATCACGTTGTTCCAATGTACAGGTACACACTGATACAAAGGAATCTGCTAGGCTATGTAAAGTGAACATAAATTTACTTTACAAAGGATTTCTAAATGCAATGAACTATGAGGCTACGTCTTTTTATCGGTGTTTATAGAGAATAGGCGTAATATCCAATTTATTAATCTACTAGCTGATGCCCGCGTCTTCGTCTGGGATCCAGGATGAAAAGTGGCCTATGTCCTTCTTTAAGTCATGGTCAACCGTCAATCCGTGGGACAAATTTTATTCACATCCGTTCAGAATTTTTTGCATGAAAGCGTAACAAATAAACAAACTTACTTTCGTATTTATAATATAATATATTATTTATGGCTAGGATACTTCGGATGACTCAGTAACATATTTGGAAATTACCAAAGCACAAGTTTATTACGGAAATCATTTTATTAACACGCTTTTATTAGCTTCATTTGGACCAGGGAGCACCTATTACAAAACTAGTACCTAGCTAGGCCAAACTTGAGATAACCAATACCAAATACCTACTCTTAAAGTCGACCAATGTATTATGATTTACGCCAATGTCTACGACATTCATTTTGTCATTGAAATAAACCCCAAACCAACAGCTAATCTATTCAAATACGTATGTAAATCTGTTTAGAACTGACACTTGACATACAAGCTCGCCCCGTCGGTCCCCCTGTCACTCAGAAGGTAATAATCATTGATTAACATAAACTTGTCTTCCTGTCCGCCCGTTTCCGCATCCGGTATTAATATAATATAATAATTATGATAAAGGACAGCCTTTTCGTAACTAGGAAAGTTCATTGCTTTATATTTTATTTTATTGGATTTAAGAGATACATATTTCGTACTTATTATTTTACACTAGTATTAACTTTTATTCAATTAAGTATCTACTTTAGATATCTTGTGAATCTCTATGATGACTTTTTATCAAAAATTATTTGTTTCTTGTACTACGGATTCTATTTAGTTAATCAATTCATAAAAATAAAGAGTAAGCATGATTAATTAATAACCGACCAAAAAAACTCAAAACGTCCTTGATTTTATGATGTAAACACAGCAATGTTTTAAGGCGCATGAATCACTCAAATATATCAATGATTAATTATGTTTACAATCAATATCAATATTTATATCTGTAATAAATCTATCGATACATCAGAAGTCGCGTGTCCCATCCTTATTGCTAGTAAAACAGACGTTATTGAACTTGGTCTGTTTGAAAATAGAACGGCGCAGGCGCCGAGGCGGTGCACGAATCATAATAGAACTGCATTACAAACATTGATTTTATGATCACACGCATATTAATGCGGTTTCAGGAAACTGAAACGTGTGTCTGTTTTGCAGTAGAAAAGAATTGTTTACTTAGGACTGCGAAATGTTGTACTGTGTACTCTTTATCATAGCGGACTTTAAACCCTGATAAACGGCAAACGTATTTACTCGTAATTGTAATTATCTACGATTTTTGCAAGGGGTTAGTAGCTAAATAATAACAGACGTACAGGTCGATCGAATGTTAAGCTACGCTTGTCGCGGTCGGTTCGTGGATGGGTGACCATCCATTATATATTGAGACGACTCCGTGCCTCGGAAAACAAGATATGTTGTTGGCCTGCCGGCCACCCGGCTGTTATTTGTGGTAGGTACTTTGACAGTCGTTACACGTAGTCAGAAGCCCACAAGTCTGACAACCAGTCTTACGATGAGGTATCGTTTTACCTGGGTAACAGGATACTCCTGATATACATCTTAGAGAGTCGGTACGGGCAGACAGAAACCCGAAAATCTGACTACTAGTCAGTCTTACCAAGGGTAGTAACTGGGTTAATGAAGTCAGATAGGCAGTCGCTCCATGTAAAATACTGGTACTCAGCTACATCCGGTTAGACTGGAAGCTGACCCCAAAATAGTTGGGACAAGGCTGTGTTAGGGTTCAAGAATTTTTTAAAGATATGTGACTGACTGGATAAGGTAAGCAGAGAACTGGGTGTTGCAGCGCCACGTGGGAGACGCCTATGTCCAACAATGGACTGCAATAGGTTGAGTGGATCATACCGGCGAAGGTAAATTTCGTAAAGCATCCCAGACGCAAACTTTCATTTAAATTTCCTAATCGGAGAAAATCTGAAGATCGTAATTTTTCGGGAAACTCGCGTTTTCCCACCAAATCTTTCCACAAATGCTAAAAGGCGTGGTGTCGTATGTGCTTACCAGCACGTAGACACGCAATTAGTGAGCAGATAATAAAATTATCGCCATTTTTATAATATAGCACTTATTTTCGGCAACGTTATCGAACGATAGCGATAGTGTACCTGCCCAATGACTAATCTGTTAATTTTCCCGAAGACAGCGGACATTATGAACTAAGTTCTGGCTTAGCAGACTTATAGACTGCAGTTTATAAGTTGAGGTATCAAATGATAGGTATAAGATTTAATCAGCAGGGTGTCTGGTCCAAAACAAAGCTGGAAAAGACGCTTCTTCTCATACTCAGCAAATCAAAGACAAAAATCACTTACGGTGAAAGAAAGTATCGTGACAAAAATTTTGAACGATTCTGGTCTGAAATCGCAAACAAGCAGAGACGAAGCTTGATGATCAATGCTCAAACCGTTTTCTTACGGAAATGAGCCCTTTGCCAAACAAATCACCAGTATTACCTACAGGCGATGGTACTTTAAAAACTTCTAACAGCTAATGTACATTACAGTAAGCATAAAACTCACCCAAGTAATCATATTGATAACTAACAAAATTCCCACTTTAAATTTTTTCCGTGTGCTAAGTGCAATCTTTACTGTCCTACCCATCTTTTGACCGTGCTAGCCTTTAGTTTCAGTGCCTAGTCTTAGCCATTTCTAAGCAGTCAGTCTGTTTTATATACCTCAGCGCCACCTATCACGTTGATAACGTAAACACTGATAACGATACCTAATCGAAAGTCATTCATGTACTCTCAAGTCATTTATCGGGCATGAGTGATATGTAGTGCAAACGGTTTATAACACAAATCCTTGTAATATCTTGTTCTTATCTTCTGTTCCCAAACAAAAGAAGAATTTAATCGCATTTGCTTTGATAATAATGATTATTTGTTGATTTACCGCTGTGTGGTAGTTATAAGTAATTATTGGACTTTGTATTACCCTGTTACGCCCTCATATCTTAGGGAACAGGTTGAACATTGTGTTAATGCAAGCGCAATTTAATGCATCTTAAAAAAGCAAAACGCATCCGATGCGTTATAATTTTAGACGGGGTTTATCTATTTTTGCGAATCCGAACAGCAGTTAATGCGTAATTTAGCAACAAACATACAAATATCCAAACATTTTCACGTATAATCAGCCTATAACGTTCCCACTGCTGGGACACAAGCCTCCTCTCGGTGAAAAAGTGGGCCTTAATCCACCACGCGGTCCCAGTGCGGGTTGGTAGATGTTACATGTCTTTGAATTTTTGGTTCTAGAACATGTCGGTTTCCTCACGATGTTTTCCTTCACGGCTATAAGAGAAATAATTTACACAACGTAAAGCGCTTGACTAGGTTCGGTCCTCCAACCTACAACTAGTAAGTCGCGGCTGTTACCACTGGGCCACCACTGCTCCTTGTTCACAAACATACTTTAATAATATTTATGGGTCAGTCATCATTCTCCTGCCGCTATCCCACCATATTTGTGCTCGGTGCATCATGTCTTCTTCTTCCAAACTTCTCTATTAGTCCTCATCTCAGGAGTCACCCTCTTTCTAGCCATTACTATCGCCTTTCACATCGTCCATCCATCGTTTCTTTGGTCTTCACCTATTCTTATTTATGGAATAGTATAAAAACTTTTTGTTACTGCAAAATTGATTTGTTCTTACAAATCATCTAAAATAATAAAATAAATGAATAAAAATCTTTATTGCGAGACCACATGATCCATAAAAAAACACAAGCAAAAAAATTCAAAATTAAAATATAAAAAATTACAATTAAAAATTTAGAGTAAAGTAGAAAAAAAAAACATATAATTAAATAGAATACATACATACACACACACACAAACTCACTCCTTTCTTCTCTTGCACATAAATAGGCACAAACATTTTACGCGGCTATTTCCAACCACCGCTTGTAAGTCTTGGTAGCGTACATTCTATCAGCAATGTCTTTAACTAAGGTGTTTCTACACGTACCAACCCTGGACATGAAAGAGGCAATTCTGCTTCTCTGAATGTCATTGAACGCGTTCAGCAATAAAAGCACAACTCTCCCCATCCGCTTACCTCTATCAACTCTATAACTTCCGACTTTATTTCACAGTTAAAAGTAGGTCAAAAGTTAATACTACACGACACGAGGGAAAATCTCCGAGTTAATTTATGCATCCTGAAATTCTAGTTACATTCTTGCATTACAGTGTGCCCAGTATATTCTAGCTACAGTTTATGGCTAGCTGCTTACAAACGTAAATGAAAATTTAAATTCCGTTTCCTACGACCGCCTGGTGTCAAGAAATACCGAGCACTTTGTAATGCCTGTAATGAAACTGGTATTTCAATAGACAGCTTTACTTTTTAATTTAGCTGTGTTTCACTTTAGTATATTAAAGTTCTCTTAGTCCCAGGCTGGGACGGAAAATGAATGAATTGTGGAGAAAATCTCGCTTGCGTTTCGCTCATACATTAATGTAATGGAAATAGTAATAGAACAGATACAATTCCTTTTTAAATTTTGTAAGAAATCCCTTGCACCCACATATTTATTTTAGTTCATACATTGAGAGGGATAATGGAATTGGTGTAAAAGTAGAATGTTATGTTACTGATAAGGCTGTTGGAAAATTATGTATCGCTTTAAGAAGTAATGTAGTAAATCAGCCGGTTATCGTTCCGTAAGCAGTAAATCTGATTCCGCCTGAAAGGAATTGATTGTTCTGGTGCTTGCTAACAATGGCAATCTGTAACAGTTACAGAATACCATACAAATGGAGTTCAAATGCAAGCATACACTTTCGCTCGATGTCTTCATTAATTAGGTAGGTATGTATTTTGCTGAAATTTTAATCCAACACCAGCACATCTTACAGCACAGTTTTACGAAACTTATTCAAGATCTACGAATCGTTAAGTGACTTGTGAAGAATTTCAATAAAATTATAAAAATAACTAAACCGGGCTGTAAGGGGGAGCACACAACAACCGGACTCCACAAAAGTCAACCTCACCTGCACGCAGTACACCTTGCCACTGACAGGCGAGGCGCTGGCGATCGACCGATGGCGGTATAACCATCCAAGAAGCAAACCTAAATTCGCCAGGGATATGACGGGCAGCAGCGTCATTGCTGCGAAAGGATTGGCCCACTGTGGTGACTACGGGAATTAAACCTCCCAAGTATAAAGTGCTAAAACAAAGACCCCCAGTTGAAGGTGGTCCCGCTATTCCTGGTTAGGGCGAGCAACCGGAATTTGCTGAATGAATCAAATTATTCTTTGACAAATCACAATAATTTTATGATGAAGATACGAACGCGGCACTTGGGAAAAATGTCACAGTACCTCGGTTGTACTGAAGAATTTAGTGCCACACCATTTAGCACTTCATTTCCTTACTTCTCCGTGGCCATCATTATGTATAGCATTTCCATTGATATAAAAGGCTTAAGCGGTACATCGTGCAATCTTTGATAACCTTTCCTGTGTTTTGTACCATAGTTGGTAAAACTTAACCTGTTGGAATCAAACCTTTGATGCTAGGACCGTTTTATGGATGTTTTTGGCATGTTTAGAAAAGATCGTGATACGTCACGACACCTTTTTGCAAACGCTCCACTTTCCATGCCTTCCCGCACTACTGGAAAGGTTGTCTACGAACGACGATTTTACGGGCTGGTTAAATAAGTTTAACGACAGTCGAACTGCCAAGTTAATTTAGAATAAGCCTTCTGTATATTAGCATAGGTTCTTTTTTGTTTTGGAAAGACGAACTAGCTCGCCAGGGGCGTTGCTCCTAAACACGAAAGCGTGGAATAAACGAAGTGATTATTTAAAACGCACTTCTTAAGTGTTTTATTGCTCGACCACGGTACGGGGAGCCCCAAGGTAGTGTGAGATCGTCAAGTGGAGCACCTGCAGATCTCAAGACAATTCAAGTACAGAAGAGGCATTTCCAGATATATGAAGCAATGGCAATTTTCAAAACGAAAGCTACCTATTCATTCTACTTTTAATACTGATTAAATATTCCACGGCTCATTTAATTATAATTCCTTATACAAAACATTTTGTAGTACTGCAATTCCAGCTGCAACACTCGATATAAACGTCCCCACTATTTAACACTTGAAAGTTTAAAACAATTAAACATTACCCCGTACATGGGGGAACCCCATTGGTTCAGTTAACAGCTTAATTATTGAATGGCCCGCATCCCCCATGTCTGGCTACCAATAATAATTAATTTGGATGAATTACGGTGACCAAATACATTTTGTAATACGTCCATTAAAGTTTAACAATGTGCTTTTTCAAAACTAGGGACAAGAAATTGCCTCTAGTTTTTACTATTAGTCTCAAATTACAGTTCGATCTTGACTCAAACAAATTCTAGCTATAGGCAAATTGAAAAGAGTGTGTCTACAGTGGTGGCCAAGTGGTAACAGCCCCGACTTACGTTTCCGTAGGTCGTGGGTTCAAACCCAGGCTGGTACTTTACTTTTGTGTAATTAATTTCCTCACCACTGCTCATGTCCTAAAACCGAAATCTCGAAGAAATTATGTGTGACTTGGGTTATAACTTCCCCAATCCGCTTTTGGCTCGCGTGGTGGATCCGATCCCTCTCACAAAGAGGAAGTCTATGTCCCAGCAGTGGATATATCTAATTATGCTGTGTCACTTTACTCAGATAAAGGTGGGAGTTGCGCCCGCACCACCACATTTACATCCAGTCTGATAAATCGACTAAAATCAACCAACTGTCTCACGCAACATTTCCCCTATTTATTTAACAAATCAGATCCAAACAATAATATAAGTTAATAAGTAAATCGCCTGCATCCCTCGTCTGCACCACACTGTTGTACACTTGAGCTCAGTTGACCCGGCGCCCATTGAGATGAATTCAGTGCTTCCGATTGAGATGGGACACAGTCGATGTATTCATATCGATATTCGTAAGAACATACTAAGTCACTAAGTCTGACAACCAGTCGTACCTAGGAGTATCGTTTTACCTAATGACTGGATAGGGGTGGTTAGATAGGTAGTCTCTCCATATAAAATACTGGTATTCAGCTGCATCCGGTTAGACTAGAAACTAACCCTAAAGTTGTTAGGAAGAGGCTAGCCAGATTATGGTGAATCGCAGATATACTTGAGGAGCGATGCAATGTACAATATTTTATAACCTTCCAACCAACCTAACGGTCATAGGTTCGGAAGATGAGTAAATGGCTGCCCTAGTGCTGGTAAAATAAGTACCATAAATTATATAATACAATTGCAGCTACATAATAACGTGACTACAAACTAATTTAGACAACGCTTAAATAATAATACTAAACAAAAACATACTTTAAAGGATCATAATAGAAAGGAAGGAAAGGAAGACAGTTCTCTCAGTTCGTTCAGAATCTGGTGCGACTGATATAAAATCTAACGCTAAAAATACATCGACATGATAAAGCACAACACTACTCAATCAAGCGGGCTGGGCGCAGCGGAAATGCGCGTATGAATGCATTAACGTGCTTAACTTGCTCTGTTGTACTGCAGCACTGTTGTAGCTACTTGTGTACAGTGTGTACTTTTGTAGGTACTGTTTTTACTAAGTAAATTCGCCGGATGAAACATTGTCTGTAATAGATTGGTAACTACGGAAGTGCAATGAGACTAGCCTAAAGACGATGGCTGAAATGGAATGAGTGTAATACTGCCATAGATAAATGAAATTGAAACCATTATGAGACTTAAGGTGAATCTGGTCCACATTTTTCCCATACAAACTTCGGGAGTGTATTACTCTACTGTTCGACAATGTACATCAAAAATTAAACATGGTATGGTTTAGTCTCATCATTAATATTGTCTGTACCGAAACAGAATACTAAAATAAAAAGCCATTAAAAAGTGAGGAGTCAACAAAGATGAGTTTTTCTTGCTAATTTAACCTAACTTTGGGCGTCTTTAAGTAATAAAAGAAGTGTAAAAGCTGAGTCGGTACCGACAAAGCTCAAATATCGAAAAACTCAATAAACTTTATTAGTCATTGATTTATGCAGTGGTTTTTTCATAAAACCCGATCTTCCGAAGGACTGTTCTTAATTTTTTACGCGCCTGTTGATAAATGATCCTGCATCTCACTGAATAATGTTGTACGTGTAGACTACCTTCTAACTGCTCATCACTGATACTACCTCTGTCGGACACGATGCCTGGTGAGACAGCGTGCTTTTTAGCCAGGCCCATCCGTGAGTTCGAGCCCGCGACTAGGCTCCCCTTAATTACTCGTTTAGCTTTCTTTCTGGGTGGTTACTAAAAAGTTTCAGCATTTAAGTATGTAAAACCGTACGATGTTCTATGCGGCGTGATAAACTTATGCTCACTAATCTTTTAGAAAAACCCTACTAACAAGTAAACTCTTACGACTTTTGAAAATGCAAGACAAGAACGTACTCTGTATAAAGATTTTCAGCGCCAATGGGTATATCAATTTCATATTCCCATATTCATCGCAAAATCTGGAGCTCAACTTTTCAATCGTTCATACAGGATTGAACATCCCCGAATATTATATTGGCGTGTAATATTGTAGATCAGTTGGCATTTCCAAGCGAGAATTTACGCAAGTGTGAATCAGATATTCAATTCCTAAACTTAAATGGACATTTGCACCACCAAGCTCCATTTTAAATGGATTTTCTATACGTCTAAATTAACTTCATTTAAATATTTTATCGATAAGAGAAGGGCCGAGTCGGTGTTTTTCGATAAAAAGTTATCAAGAAAGTAATAAAAGTTATCATGGAAATGAAGTTACAAAGTTCAAAGTGATGAAATAAAGGAAATTTGTTACCATTCATGAAAGTTATCACTCTTTGATCTTTTGGCCTGCCTCTTTGTCTTGCTGTCGTAAACACAAACTGCTTAACGAGGAGTCCAGGATAAAGTGCTTTGGGGTTTTTACCTGACTACGGCGAAATAAAAAAATGGGTTCTGATTTTGACCGGAATGTATGTATGTTCTCCTGTTCCCTCAAAACTTTTAAACAACTTATTATAATTTGACAAATGAGGTACTTAACTATCGTTGGAAGCGTCTTAATCGTCCGCTGATTATAGGCTACTTATGTGAAGTCACATTAAATATACCACGGCTTTCAGAAGAGAACATAATTCTGGTTTTATACATTTTAGAGCGTGATTTTTTAGTAGTCGGGGTTTAGTTGCTGAAGTTACGTTTTAGATCACGAACTCCTCAGTAACAGTACGGTATCTATATTTGTGCTCCATGTATGCCAGTAGGTTTGCTCCCTATTATGTCGTTCTTAAACAAAATTATCTGAAGAAAAGTGGGTTAAAAGGTACCCAGTATATTTCTCTGCCTACGTCTTCGAGGAATACAAGTGTAATTCTATGAAATGTATAATCCTACTAATTTTATAAATGTGAAAGTTCGTATGTTTGGATGTTTGTTGGCTGAACGGACTTAGATGAATAGTTTGTTTCCTGGAATAACACATAGGATACTTTCTTTCCCGATTGTACGTTCCCGTGGGATAATTTTCGACTTCCACGCGGGCGAAGACGCTGGCAAAATCTAGTTAATAATATCTACTTGCATGCTGGCTCCCTTATTCCTCCAGTAACACTTTAAAAGCATAAAGAGTCCTAATACCCCTAATTTGAACCCTAAACAATCAGTTACATTTAATTTCCAACAAACCCAAGTTACACTGGAACAAATCGAATGAAAAGAACTAATCCGATTCGCAGAACGGTTGCAAGCTTCACAGAACCGTCTGCTGACTCTTTTTGTTCTAAATAAATGAGCACGAGTCTAAATGAATTCGAATTCGTTACGACTGTGACAAAGATCCTAACGAAGCTACGAGATTAGTATTAGATTAGCTTTTGCCAGCGGATACGCCCGCGTGGAGGTAGATAATTATCCCACTGGAAGGTACTACCGCGATAAAAACTATCCTTTGTGATAAACCGGGTTATAAACCGGGTTATAAACTATCTGTGTGTCAAATTTGATCCAAATCCGTTCAGCCATTTTTGCGTGAAAGAGTAACAAACATCCAGACATACAAACTTTCACATTTATAATTCAGTAAGTAGGATAGGATAAGACTATGTGTTAATCCAGATTATAAATTTACTATCTATGTGCCAAATTTCACCCAAATCCGTTCAGCCATTTTTGCGTAAAAGAGTAACAAACATCCAGACATACAAACTTTCGAATTTATAATTAGTAGTATTATGGAAATCTCGTTTTTAATATTTTGGAAGAGTTCATACAGAGTTATACCTAGTAACTGAGAGTGAGTTAGCTTTAGCTGACGCCTGACATTATATTTATCGTACTAAGTGTCGTAGAAACTTAAAAAGGGATGTTTTTAAGAGGATGAGTAGCAATCTAATGGCAATCTAAATCATGTTATAGGATATTGCTAATCCATTGCTTCATATGTTCGAAAACATTGTCACCTCAACAACGTAAATAACGCAATGAATATTGTTGAACCGTCAAAATGAAAGCCATTTATACTAATACTGTGGTAAGCAATTACCGCGGGATATTACCAAGAGTTATCATGGTAGCCATTGGTGGGTTGGATAGGCGGTCGCTCCGTGAAACTTAATGGTATTTGGAGACATCCGGTCAGACTTGAAGCCAATCCCAACAAAGGCTAGAAAGATGACGATGGGTAGCAGGATTATAATATCTATATCTATATTTATACTTATTATAAAGCTGAAGAGTTTGTTTGTTTGCTTGAACGCGCTAATCTCAGGAATTACTGATCCGATTTGAAAAAATATTTTAGTATAGGATAGCCAATTTATCGAGGAAGGCTATAGGCTATATAACATCACGCTAAGACTCTTAGGAGCCGAGCAAAGAGAAAAAAGTCACGAATACAAAGTACTCGCACGGGCAGGCGAGGCGTGCGACGGGGTGGGTCGGGGAGCAAGAAATTTTCCGCGAACGAAGTCGCGGGTAGAAGCTAGTCTTTGATAAAAGGTTTACGGTCAGGAATCCATTTATCAACTTTAGTGACTTTGCAAACGGAAATAATACTTCTTTGACCGTCAAGACATCTCAGAATGTTTATGAATTGATTTGAAAGTTTTGATAATCATGTTTTAACTTCGGAAAACATCCTGAGACTACGTCATAGACTCGTAAATATTTAAACTGAAAGCTGAAAGGCTTGATCGGACGGCCTTGGCCTCATAAATATCTGAACCTAATCAATATTCTATCGCACATTTAGAGAGCTGAAGAGGTCGGGAATATTCTAGTACTACATCAGGGGCCCAAGTCTGCTATTTTTATAAATTCGTCATTCCAACACGATCCCATTGTCATTCCAACACGATCCCATTGTCAATTTGCTAAAAGTTCGTAATCTGCTAAATTCATAATGATCGATCATTGGTCGGTCAATGGTGTCGTAATAGAATTGTGTCATAATGACATTGTCGTATTGCCATTATTCTAAAACCCGTTAGCAGAAATGATTTTCCAAAAACGACTACTAAATTTGAACATTTATTCATGCCCCATTTCATTTAAATATATATTTTTACATATTACTTATTATTATATAATAGTTTATTAGTGTTAAATTATAGCAGATTACCGCCAAAGTCAGTCATTCATTTGTCATTATGTACGAGATTACAAATAAATGCCATTTCTTTCAATGGAGTGTAAGTGGCTGATCATTGGAAAGTCATAATGACGCCATTATGTTAGTAGATTACCAAACTTGTCAAAATCAACAATTATGAAATCAATGATAGACCATTCTGACACTATTGTAATAGCAGACTTAAGGCCCAGATTGGAGCCTCACTAGATAGCTAATGTATATCAATGTAACTGTAATAATTTGGTTTTATTCATGAATTTTGTGTCTTTTGTTGTATTTATTACTAATTTATTTAGAATATTTGTGCGCCTTTGACGATAAGACATGGTATTCATTTTATTCATCAATATGAATATGATTTAAAAAAAAACAGATGTCAATACATCTGTTTTTTTTTGTTTAACTATGTTCTACAAAAAAAAAAAAAACATTTTAATACTCTTGACATGGCAAGGCTTGTGATTCTTCTCATTTCTTTGTTGCTTATCACATCCAGTTATCATAAGATGGGTGTCGCGTCCTTCTTGCTGCTAACTAATCAATTGCTAATGACAGGGAACTGCGCTACCTAACTAAAATACTATTTTTTTCTTCCACATTTTAATATAAAATCTCAAACGGCACAAGTATTCCAACCTTATTGGAATTTATATGTTCTTCTGAAACTGGGGCCACGTACCTAGTTTTCCGAGACATTGCCAAGCGGTTGGTTGGCTCTTCATGTGGCCAGAGGGCTGACATATTTTTTGACCAAAAAATCAGCATTGTCGCAAATCTGCCTTTTGGGCAATTTTCCTATTGACAACGATGCGGACGAATTTTTTAATGCCCTGTGATTCTTTTATTTTTTTATACTTCTGGAAGTAATTAATATTTAAGACTATGCTCTTTTAAATTATGTAAATATCTTAAGGTATTTTAAAATAGGTACCTATCTACATATTTTTAAGTACAAAACTAGATTTACTAACAAACACTAAGAAGTAGATAAGAACTACATGTAAGGTATAAAATAAAGCTATTAAATAGTCTCAAAGATAACCAATGTTCAGCTTTTGCGGGCTAGAACAGTAATTCACCAAATTAAGTCTTGAGGTAAAAGGATTCGCTTTTAAAAGCCATGTTAAAGACAGGTTAATTTCAGCTGAGTGCTGTCCTTATTATATTAAACTCAACTGACGACACTTTACGACATTTTCTCGCATCTACTCACAAAAATATGTATTCGAATGCTCTCATACAATTTACTAAATTAACTCCATATGTTTACCAAATACCCCATTACACTATACTTTACGACATTTTCCCTATGGGGGAGTGATCATAAACATACATAGCACTGTTCCCCTTCTAAAGCTGCTAATACACATGCCCATTGCACAATTGCATGGGAGTCGGAGGTAGTCCTTCAACATTTTTACAATACACTACCACCATATCTACTCTATCTTTTGCCATCAAGCAGCGTTGCTGTGTTGATTATTACAGGCGCAGGATAAAAATATATTTTATTCCCTGGGATGGCTACTTAAAGGCAGATGTCCATGGGCGTAAGGCTAATACGAGTAGAAGCTCCGGTAGTGTCCAACCAACAACATAAAAAACAATCGTCTTTTTTCTGTAACATTTTTTGAAGTGGCCTCAAATAAGTTGCCATAGCAAAAAGGGCCTGTATGTTAAAGAACCTTTATGTTCAATTCTGTCTCAATTTATCAAAACAAACTGTAACGTACATTTTTATTTTTATTTTATTTTATTTTATTCGGGAAACTTACAGCTAACATAAACACAGGCCATTTACAAGTTTCCACTGATAAACAGTTAACTTAAGCAACAACAAAAAAGGTCGGTAAGTAAAAAATAACTATGACGTTTACTGTCGATAAAATCAGATTACGACTTGATTAAAACCGTTTTGTAAGTACGATATTGACCTCCTGATTGATGATACGTTTTGGCACCCTTGCATGCCATTATGCAAGCAACGACCTCTTGTATTCCCAGCTTTATGCGACAGTCGTGAACATACAACACTAGACTTTGAAGTAGGTAACACTCAGACGTTCATAGTGAGTCAGTGCAGGCTGCTGGCGACGATGGCGTGTGTAACCCGCCCCACGATACACTACGCAGGTTGACTCATGAAAAAGTACTGTAAGCTTTTACGTAAGGGCAACGTGAAATCCATTCTAGGGTTGGGTTAGACCGTATAGCTACAGGTACGACTTAGGTAGACACATTAATTCGCATAGGCGTTAAGATAATCACTTTTTAATTTGTTTTTCTAACTGTTCCATAACTAAAGCTTCCTTAGTTGGCTTTCATTCGAATAATTTAGCAAACTTTTAATAAATCTACGAGCATCTTAGTAAAAAGACGACAGACATTCCAAAAAAAACCACAAAGCCAATAAAAAAATGAACTGGAAAAGTCTACAGAAAAGTAAAAGTCTCTTTAAAGTACAAACACAGACCCTAACAGTGTGTTCGAGTGAGCCTCCCCAGCCGCCAACAGCCGCAGACAGACTCGATGAGTGCCAGATACAATATGTATACAATCGATTAAATGGAAACGGTAAGTACCAGAAATTTTTATCCAGCGGGAAAACCCCAAAGGAGGTGAGCTTTAACTAATGCCAAAAATTACTTTAAACGAGAAGTAAAATCTACTCTATCTACTTATTTATAAATCTGAAAGTTTGTATGTTTAGAAGAACGTTGTTTGTTATTCAATCACGCAAAAAACGGCTGAACGAATTTGGATGAAAGGCACACAGATATGTAGTTTGATGCAATTAAATAATAATGCAATTAATGACCTATACCCCCCAAGCCCACTGATCGTATCTCTTGCCTTCAGTATCATTTAACATCATTCCTGACGATTTGATTTTGTTTCTTAAATACTTCCGAAATTCTAATTTTAAATCACTGTACAAGATGTTTTTTGTTTGACCATTGAGGAAATTAATTTCGTCACTTCTTTGATCAATGATTTTTCGATGTTATTCAAACAATGTTTGATGGAAAAACTGGCGAAATATAAAGTTCATACTTTCTAAATACAGATGAATGTATAACCCTTTCATTAGTGATTACGGAAGAATTTAAACGTCACAGCAAAATCACAGCATTAATAAAAATTTCTTTAAAGAAAGTATTCAACAAACACACACGTATACCAACAAACACTTAGTTCAAGTGTTTCTCTCAGCCGCAGACGGTCGCGTGTCTACCGCCCGCCCTATGTGCCGCCCGCCCTAGTGGCCCGCCCGCCGTAGCAATACAATCAATGCAGCAAACGACAACTGCATGAACCAATAAATAATCTTTCGTCGCAAAATAATCGATTTTCCTGGAGTGAGGTCCTTTTATGATGCAGTAGAAATGTTTACATGAATGTTTGTTAAAAGTCCAAGTAAGTCCTTGATAATAAGGATACAAATATGCAGATATGTTGCTAAGTATTACAAAACAATTAACAAACTTAAATTATCCGTTAATTCAATCACAACTGTCATTCTTAGTGCGCATTTCGACAAAGAAACTAAACGGGATCAGCAAACCTCACTCAAATCAAACAAATCAAAATATTTTATATCACATAAATAAACCTGCAAGGGCACTTATGAAAAGTCAGAAGCTAGGTGCACGGATCCAATTTGTCGTTTCCTATGGAGAAGAGCCGGCAAGAAACTCTACGGTTACTCTTTTAAAAATAATTGGGTTTTACAATGTTTTCATTATGTCACTGTGTCACTATTCCACAGAAAATAATGACACAGTCCGTTTATTGGCCCTGGATTGGTGAACGACCAACCGGAGGGCCGAACGCGGTTGGTGGGTAAAAGAAACTCTAACTAGGGCCACTGATCGCGTTCACTTTCGTTGAAGAATTTCCCCCTTAATATCGTGTCCTGCGTGGCCTGTAGTCTGCTGCGACGCTAGTGATGGCGCCTAACACGTAGCCGAATTCTGGGAAGTCCGCCAAAGCCGGAGTCCATTTAGATTGCTATTGTCACGCTAAGAAGCTGTATTGTAAGTTGTTGTAGTTGTTGCTAACATGGCAAATTGACGTAATGTGTCAATTTAATTAACAATTTCCCTGACCGCACCTACTTACGATGACCCATTTGAAGGAATTGCGTTATTGGAAGCAAAATTATGACAAAAATAAACCTGAAACATCGTAATAATTTCGCAAACTACTACATTGTTTTAAAATGTTTTAAGGTATTTTTACAAGTTTATTCTAAACTAACTAAAATAAACTCTATTCGAACTTAGCAATAATATGAAAGTAAAAGTATTAAAACTTTGCTGGGTACGAGCATGTCTGCCCTAGACGGTTGCGTGTGCCGCCCGCCTTAGAGAGCCGCCCGCCGTAACGCGATCGATGTCACAAACGTCGCGACGATATAATTACCTTCATAAGTTTGACATCGGGTTTTAGTTATTTTTATTTTTTGACAGCTTAACGGCATGTGTTACTAAGTTCGTAAGTTTTTTAATAGACGCGATATTCAAGATTGAAATGTAATTATTAACAGTATTATTGAAGTGCGTATATTTAAATCATTGATTTCGAAAATAATTCTTAAGCAGTTATACCTACTAACAATAAAAGAACACTGCCGACTCCAGAAATTAAAGTAATTTTTTACTTTATAGTGTTTTTTGTTTTTCAATGTTTCGTTGTGGTACCTAGTCCTACCCCCGCAAAATAAACCTTTACTTTGTAATGCCGCGGCCACACTACGGTCAATGTCAATGCCCAACATCCCGATAAACAACGCGGTAAACATTCCGATAATTAAAGCGATAAATTCAGTGGCCACACTTGACCACCATCCGAGTTATCGCCTACTGTCAAATGGCATTGTGAAATTATCGAGATAAATTAATTGTGGCTACACCTACGGTTAACGTCCAACATCGCGATAATCAATGGCATTTCTCGTAGGTGTAGCCGCGGCATAAGTAAATAACAGTGACAGGAAATGATTATAACATCTAATTACTAATCTACACACATACTACATCTACTACATCTATACAGATAAATAAAATCGGAGTGTCGGTTTATACCTAATATTAAAATAACCGCTTTTTACTAAATGCATATGGATGTATACACAGTACATATATCATCAAAATATATATTTTTTTTAATTTTTGTCTGTCTGTCTGTTTATTCCGGCTAATCTCTGAAACAGCTGGACCGATTTTGCCGGGACTTTCACTGGCAGATAGCTGATGTAATAAGGAATAACTTCGGCTACTTTTTTTTAATATTTATTTTTATTATTACATAGAATAATATAATATAAATAATTATAAAAAAGAACTATTCCGCGCGGACGAAGTCGCGGGCACAGCTAGTATCTAAATAAAATTGTAGTGTCTGTTTATAATGTCAAAATAACAACTTTTTACTAATGCATGTATTGGTAAGTAACTGCTAACAAAATAGTGTTTGGCAGTCCTTCTGTTTATTCTGGCTAATCTCTGAAACAGCTGGACCGATTTTGACGGGACTTGCACTGGCTATGATATGATATAGCTGATGTCTTTGTTATAAGGAGTAGGTAACGCAAAAACTTTTTGTCCCGGTAGCACGTTCCCGTAGGATAATTTACGACATTTCATCAACACAACAACAGCAAGTCATCAATGTAAAACGAAGTGAAAAAATACGTATTATTGTAGCTAACAAAAACTACTAATCAGAACTTGACCAAATTTATATGGGACCACTTGCTCGGTAAGTATGATATAAACCTACGCTTTCAAACCAAAAAAGAATTTTAAACATTAAAAAAATACAACGGAATTGAGAACCTCCTACTTTTGGTGAAGTCGGTTAAAAAAACGAACCGCATCAATGTTAACATCGAATTAATAAAGAAGACATAATTATCTAAAATAAATTATACCAAAAATATATCTTATTACATGTTTATTTTTAATTTCATAGTTCTACCTACTTTAAATACGTTATTTATATCACAGTACTTATCTAATGAATGACTCATGGTCATGAGTTCTAATTTTATCTTTACCACAGATAACCGGATGACGTAACCCACCAAACACAACAAATAATATCACTTGGTCTATTTGTTTCAAAGATCAAATCGATCATTTCAACACATTGTATAACTGGCCTTGTGGCGCAACGGATAACGCGTCTGACTACGGATCAGAAGATTCCAGGTTCGAATCCTGGCAAGGTCGCAAAACACTTTTTGTCATTTCTTACTTTTTCTTATATGATTTTTTTTAATTGTCCCGTAATTTTTACAAATATTGATTGTTTTTTTTTTTTTACTATTTATGAAATTGAATCATATTCGAATTCCCAAGGGATCAATAGAAATTCCTCTAATATTTGAAAAATGGTTACCTACACTGAACCACATTCAACAATAATTGTTTCATATCAGATCAGAGTCATATTTGGTGCAAACATAACCGCATGAAAAAAAATAACATTGAAGATTACGATAAGATGAGACATTCCATTCCCAACCTTAATCCTTTAGGCCGAAGCCACAGCTGGGAGTTTCGCTTTGTGAGTAGCGTATCTCGAACAAGTGACTAAAATAGACACACAGCGTACCTACAAACATCAGTGTGGCCATTGCAATGGTAAATACATTTTTAATTTTCACTATCACTAGGCCATACAAAGCCCACTGCTGGATTTTTAACATTCAATGCTGAGCCGAGCGTTGAAAATCCAGCAGCGCTCTTATAGGTATTTAGGCATTAGAAAAGTCCGCGTGGCGGTAAGAAATTACCCCATAGGGACGTACTACTACCGGAATAAAAGTATCTTGTGTCATGCAAGATACCAACCTTAGTTAGGCACATCTTTTTCATCTGTTCTGTGGGCACTACCGTGTGGGCCCTTGTTTGGAGACCTAACCTAAATATTCACATAAATTCGACCTAATATTATTCCACCAATGAAATAGCATAAGGTCGCTATACCTACACACATAAATATGGTCCTATTATGAAAATCGATAGTCACCCCAAATCTGGGTGTTGGGATAATTGCCCCTAAACTATACGTAAGGCTGAATTATAGCTTTTATGGGATTAAGATGGCTTATTGTGTGAATTGTGATGGCGGAATTAAAGCCAGGGTTTACCTATTGTGGGACAATTTGATTTTCTTTAAAGGAGGCTCTTTTTTGTCTTTCTTAATAGGGCTTTCGAAATAGGCTTAATAATTTAAATGAATTAAGGTCTTACAGAACTTAATCGTGGTCGAAGTCGGACTTGCTATATCATATTGGGGACCGCTTTAATATATTTACCATGGCATTTCTTGAGGAAGCAATAGTTTTTTTTTTCGTGCTGACATTACAAATGAAGAAGTCATAATGAAATTTTAGAAAACGGCCAGAGTGCTAGACTACCTACATTATGCCAGTATACAAAAAAGTAAAATAACGATTGGTCGACCAAACTTAAATGACCACCAATTCAACCCCAAATATCAGGAGAACACACATCACAATCCAAATCGAAATCGATCTTTTATCCACCATATTGAATTTTAACTACCACAATCAATTATCGTCACAAACCTTCCACGAACAGCGTTCCATTACAAACCCATGAATATATTGAAGAGACCATGAATAGCTACCTACATGGTGTAGTGTATGGTGTTATAATGGGTTGCATACCGCCTCGGAGCCGAACAATGACAGCAGAGGTTAAAGATGCAAGGGTCTGGAACTACCTGCTTTAATGTCAGGAGCGATGAGCGGGTTGGATCAATGGTTCGGTAGGAAAGAATAATGGATCAGATAATCTTTTGTTTCGTTTGTGACATTAGGTACCTACCTAACCTGCTTATCTATACACCGTGACATTTAAGTCGTCTTACAAAGGTGGTCCACTCAATGTATCCGGCATAAAATGCCTCTAGGCGCGATTAAAACATTGTTACCATTAATTAAGATAATAGGTACAAAGAAAAATAAATAATGCTTTAGAATTATGAAACACCCTCCCTGTTAATATTTTTTACTTATCAAGCGGTAGAAGATACCTACCTACCATTACATTCTACCATTAATTTAATCTCCATAACAGTGTGTTTTAAACTACGTCATGCGTCTTAGTGAATATTTCCATTTTTTTAATTATGCAAATGTTCAAAAATATCTTTTTTTTTTTTAATAAATGATTAGTAGTCATTGGATACATGAAGTGGGCTGCCGTTGTAAGACGACTAAAATGGCACAATGTATAATTATTAATACGTCATGCAAAAACTTTGTACCCCTTTTACGAAAATTACGCGGGCGGAGGGGTATGAAATTTGGCACAAATAAAGTTTATAAAGAGGCCACCGGCCGACCACATGTTGTATAAAATTGGTATTGCAAACTTTGTATTTTCGTGTTGCTTCCAAACCAAAAACTTTTCAACTTTCCGTAGCAGGCAGGGGCCAATGTTAGCCATATTGTATGCTAGATGATCGTTATCATAAGAATTTTATGACGATCATCCATCTCTGTTGGCTCCAGTTCTTTCCGGTAAACCTTTGTAGATGTACAGACTGATAAAACTTTACAGTGAATATTATAAAACCTATTCAGCTAAATACCAGGTTATTACCAATAACTCCAGAAATGCCATGAAATTGAAAGTAAGACCAACAAAAGGGCAAAACAATCGATTGGATTCGTGGAATCAAAGCATGTGAATTAATAGAGTGTCGTTTTACACGCTAACCCATCACGTGCTTTATAAATTTAGTTCTCGTAGAAACACACAAGTGAGTACTGATCTGACCACAGAAATCTTAATAGATTTCTGTGGATCTGACGTTCTAAATAATTAACTGACTATGAGTTCATTCAGTGGCTGGATAGTAGTAGGTTCATACATAGGGTTGCCAACCATGCTTTATAATAACGTATCCTACTTTATTTTTGGTATATTTACTTCATAAGTTTGCATACAAATAAAGTATGTGAAAATACTTTATTTCCAACCTTTACTGTGATGAGTAAAACAAAACACTCATAATGGGTACTTAACTATTAAACAGATGACGGAAACGATTTATAATTACTGAATAAATTTAAGATGTCAGATATGATGTCAACGTAACAGGACAAGAGAAAGAATTGGCTGCAGTGCTGTCTGAACGCGCGTAGAGTTTTAAATTAAAATTTTGCTTGTCAAACAAGCTTTGAATTTTTTAAACATAGCAAAAAAATTTTAACATGTGCTAAAAAAGCACACAAAAATGCGTTTTTCAGGCCATAAAACATGAAATTTGAAAAATACTTTTTTTCTTCCAAAAACTTTACTTTTTTCTTATTCAAACCATTTTATACGTTTTTATTGTCAAAAAAGCTGGCAACCCTATTCATACATAAAGTCACACCATCTTTCTATGGGGGTAGCAAAACGCTACCATGCTACGATACTTACCTACTACTTTTGCTTCATCTGAACAGTAGGGTAGGTATCAATAGGTAATTCCCAAAGTGTGTTTGTTTAAAGAAAGAAAGAATGCCGGTTATTTAGACAGAGTTCGTTAAACACAATTTTTTATTTTTTTTAAATAACAACAACAGTGTGCCTCACGGCTGCGCCAAAAAGGTTTATTGCAGCATTGATGCTGCTTCTGTGTTTAGTTCTTTACTTTAGAAGACAACAAGATATTTGTAAGATAATTGCTTTTCGAAGCAGGTAATTTGTAGCTAAAAAGGGTATCTTTGGCTTAGAGCAATCGTTGAGCCTAATTCCTAAGCTACCAGCTACCCTTTACATACGTACCCACCATATCCTTTACAGTGACCCTTCCGATTTTGGAATCACAGAATGAGCCAGGCATTTTTATGTTTCTTGATGACATTAGATTGGAAGCAAATATATATCTCTGCATATTGTCGAATTGGGGACGTTGGATCCGTTGCTATGTTGTACCTAAATTTTTCTACTTTGAGCCTAGAAGACGTTTAGGGTTACTTGTGACCACTCATGTCACACCCGAGGAACCCCAAAATCTCATCCCAGACAGGAACGTGCCATCTCGGGCGCAGATCGTCTTAAAAGTTTAACAAAAAATGTAAATAAATGGTCTCTGGGACCGACCAGAGAATAAATCTAACACTTTTTCTTGTTTCTGTTTGGACCTGCCTGCAGTTTTATTTGATTTTAGTTAGGCGAGGTGCGAAGTTTTGCGAAATTTAACAATTTTAGGAATTTGTCTAGTCGTTGAACGTAGTAGTGATTTGATTTATTGATCTTGTAAATAATGGATAGTCTAGAAACAGGAAACCAATACTCTCCTATTCAAATAGCGCAATCTCAATGTTAGTTTCAAATCACGCATTAAACTATTTATTTAAAATAAATAATTTTGTAAAGTACAAGTAATGTTGATTGTTGGTGCTGATGATGGTGGTGATGGTTGATGGAAATAGGCTCGCCCCCTGTTACATGGGACTTAAACATAACTGGGGAAACAAATACTCCTAGTGTTATAGGGAGTGCATGCTTAGGTACACCTCTGCCTAACCCTTTGGAAAATTACAGGCGTAATGTTACTGCGTATGCCTAAGTAATGTAGGGGTCACTTAAGCGGGAAATTAAATAAAAGCAAATCTATAAATCAACTATCTATTACTTTAACTGTATTTACAAACTTTGTATAGTTGACTATCAATTGAGATCACCCTTAGGATCCACTTTGGCTGACTATTTTAGGAGCTACAATTATTAAAAAACAAAAACAGGTTTGATCACCATTGTCAACATCGGTTGGCAATGGTAATCAGCATGTGGACAATAGTAGTCAACACATGTCGCTTACATAATTGCGGGCTAAGTCCCATCCAGTACAATCTGCATGGTTCCAAAACCCACAAGAAGTGCACCAAAATCACATTTTATTGTCTCGCCCGAATTCCGCACATACAAGACACTGCACACCCGGGTCTTCTACATCATCATCTTCTGGCGCAAGTCAAATGAATAGGTTTACGATATTCCGGCTCAACAGAAGCTATCAGCACTGAGATGGAGCCAAAGTTTTTGCATCCCTCTCGGCGCTGATAGCTTCTCATCATTCATCAGTGGCAGATAATGCGGAAATAAAGTCAGCAGCAACTTGAACTTATCATAATTCAAGTTGCTGCTGACTTTATTGTCTGTTCTGTATATTTTCTATATTTGGGTTCTGATTAAAGACCTTCAACAGCAACAAAATAATCTAATGCTTCCCTATGTAATGCATAGTGTTGTACTGAAATGTTTAAAGTAAGTACTTACACATAAAGCTATAAAACTATTTAAATATAAAGTTATTTACAATTGTTACTTACGTTCATGGAGACAAAACGTTTTTATAAAAAAATAAGGAACTTCGTTCCAAAAACCTCATTACCATTCATGCAGATTAAAATTGGGAAAACCGCCGGTAGACATACGAACGAGCGAAGTTCTTGTACTTCAGCCCGCGCTTGGTGCTCAAGGTGCTGCCCCGACTTCGACCAACGAACGTTGAACAAAATGAAGCCGTGCAACTTTTTTTTGAAATTTTATCAACACGAGATTTTAAGTTTTGCAAGTTTTTTTTTTCATTACCATTCGTGCTTTTAAGAGAAAATTACTTATTGTGTTGGAGTATTTTTGATACTAACATAATCATAATCGAGTTCAAATAGTTATGAAATATTAGATACCTTAGTATCGTAGTTAATAAGGGAGTAAATCTAAAGAAAGTGCAAAAATATCATTACCGTTCCTATCATTACCACAATTTACCAGCCACTTTTTACACGCTTTATATTAGCTTCACTTGTATGTTTGTTTGTATGTTTATATGTAACCGACTCCTTTTTACGCTATTTTGACCCACTTTAAACGGTCAGATTTCATTTACACTTTGTAGACTTATCGAGGACCTATGACAATTCAATAATTTAAAAAAAAATGAAAAAAACACGCTTTTGTAGTTAGCAAAACTAAAAAATAGAAAATAGATAATAGTTTAAAAAAACACGCTTTAAAAGCCAAACTAAAAAGTAGAAAATGATTTAATTGTATTAAAAAGCGTGGGGTGCTTGATATTAATTGATTATAAAAATACCTCAAAAAGCACCCCACGCTTTTTAATAGAATTAAATTATTTTCTACTTTTTAGTTTGGCTTTTAAAGCGTGTTTTATTTAGTTTTTTTTTAAACTATTATTTGTTATAGAAGTGGTAATGATCATACAGTTATGGTAATGATGTTACACTTATGGAAATGATCTTAAAATTATGGCAATGATTATAAAAATATGGTAATAAATATATGTAAGTAAGAGGTTAAGTTTGTAAATCATTGTGTATCGATATAACTTCTTTACGATTACCTACATTTACACTAGTATAATCTGAACATGAATGTAGAATGTTGTTTTTTTGTTAATTGTTTATGTGTACCTATTAGGTTTAGTCGAAAAATAATTGAAATAATTAGCAATGTTACCTAAATTGATTGCGTGAGAATGTTACCTAGATGTATCGTTATTCGAGTAGAAAAAGGCTTTTTTTTTTATAAAACCTCAATCTGAAACAATTTTGTTTTTTAAATCTTCATTACCAGTTTTAGTTTTGCATTACTATTAGGTATAACAAATAATTTCCAGATTAGGTAGATACATTCATCATTACCATACCCAGGAAAACTTGTAGGTCTGTATCTCCGGCAGTTTTGCGTATATTTGCGTATATCTTAAATCAAGATGTTTATTTTTCATGTAGCTTTTCATAAAAATAAGAAAAAGACGATTTTTTTCTCGCAATTTCTTTGAAAATGCACAAAATGCCAGAAACACCCTTTAGATTCACCGGAAAATAGTGCCAAAACTAAGCTAATACCTAGCCAAATGCCTTGCAAATATCTAGATTCTCGAACCTAAGAACGTTTAAGATTCCTCGATATTAATATGTCATGTAAACACGATGCATTGCAGGCATTCATGCGGTTTTCGATCTCCAGAGTGCATAACTACCAAAGGTGTTTACAAAATTAATAAATAGCGGCATAACAAAATATTTCCCTTCCTTTTGAATGTCACATATGTACGTAGGAAAAAACAAATGAAGAAAAACCACATAATAAACAAAACAACATATCTGCTTACAAAACAACAATGATTTGTTTTTAATTCGTTCGAAAACCGTTTCAAATAGATAAAAGAATCAGATAGTATCGTTCCATACAGAGAAACTGAAAAAAAAAATACACCAAAACTTACCTCCAACAAAGAGAAAACCTTAAAATCACAGCACAAAACCTAGATTGTTTTTTGTCTAGCACTCCACTGAATCGCTAAAACTGATTAGCAAACCTTGAACAATAATAACACACCAAACCCGCGTTTTACCGCCAAATTACGTCTACAGATAATAAATGTACTATAAATTATATTTTTCTAAATTATAACCTCTTCCTACAAATGTCGATTTATTTTGTAATATTGTCGCGTTTGGACCACCCCGGCGGATGACAGCTGACTGGCGAACCGCGGAATTCGGGCGGCAGCGTCGCGCATGCGTGCTGCAAAATGAGGGGACGTGAGGGGAATATTTCGCAGACACGATATCAGCTGATAGGGAGACCTTCAAGCTACTAGGGTAAGCAGAAGTGTATAGAAATGGGACTCTAGTTTTTTTTTCATTAGCAACTGAGCCGATATCGACTATTTATTCTGCTAGCGAGCGTCATGTGGTGACGGAAGAGACTCGGTATCTTGTTAAAGAGCTAGACTTAACTGGCATCCCAAATGGCAATAATGTCTCTTTCAAAAGTTTGTATCATCTTTCTAATCTTCATATCGGACACTAAGTGTAGCGAATACGATTTTTTGTCATGCAAATAGGCTTAGAACTGATTCGAACAATTCTCAAGAACCCGATTCTGGCAACATCCTACTATTGAGCTGGGGTGCTTACCATAACTTACCTACTACCTACGTACGTTAGCCTACGTAGGAAACTCCATAATCTCATTAGGAACAGCACTAAACCTAAACTCAAGGCCATCGAATTTAATTATCCCCCTAAGACACGACGTCCGACCCTGTTAGTTTAATGTCTAATCTCTTCCGCGCCGTCGAGTGCGAAATTTGTGAATTATGGCTCAATCAGCCCTCGACGAAGTTTGGACATTAAATCGCTATGAAAAGATGGTGAAAGATTATGCTTTAAAGTGTTTATGAAGAGATGAAGATCATGAAGACTTGACTTATCATAAGGTAAAAGCTGTGGGTCTTGTCTTCGGTTTATAATATTATAAGTTTTTCATGATAATAGTAGGTGCTCAGCTCGCGGTAACTTCACTATTTAATTTTAGGGGTATACGTTTACACGGCACCCAGCCCGGGGACAGGAGTGCGGGATTCTGACCACTACGGTGGTCGTCACCAGCACATGGAGTTCCCAATTACAGCACCGACAGTAGGTGGAGTTATTGGGACGTTTGACATTGGGAGTTTTCATAACTAATTTTACTAGGCATCCATAAGAAAAGTTTTAAAATATTTTCTAGAGTAGGTATCATTCCAGAATTAAGTTCACAAATTACGGCTGCTTTAAACATAAATCCTTGCTAACCCTCACGTGTGTTTAAGTATTGGCCGTTCTTTGTTGCAACGATATCGTCATATTCAAGCTTTAAGTGTGTAAACACAGCATTTTGGTAGGTAACCTTCTGAAAAAAGAATTGCCGACCCATAATAAATCTACTGTGTGCCGTAAAAATGCCATAACAAGGGAGGGACGATCGTAAATAGCGTAATATATTGTTATGACAAGGATGCTTGATTCTCAATGAGAAATACGTGCTAACCGCGCAAAAATATAGGTGAGCTAAATAATTTTTTGATAGTTCTGTTCTATGAACATGGGCTGCGATGGAGCGTCAGCACTTTCCAAAATATCGAAAATACTTATATAAGTAGACAAAGCTCTCATCCTCTGAATGTGTCCATTACACCTGCAGCCTATGAAAAAAGACGCCGTATGTTCAAATAATATAGGAGTGATAATAAATAATAGATAAAAAAGACTGTTATAGCTACATACAACGATTTTAGCGTAATTATTTAATTATGTTACTTTTAACATTATTGTAGGTATAGGTACTGATTATTTGATTCATTTTCATTACGTAGGTACAACAAGAGATAAGAGCAGTGGTGGTCCAGTGGTAACTGACGCGACTTACGAGTTGTAGGTCGTAGGTTCGAACCCAGGCAGACACTTCAATTTGTGTAAATTATTTCGTCACGACGCCTCTCAAAACGGTGAAGGAAAACATCGTGAGGAAACCGGCATGTCCTCGAACCAAAAATTCGAAGATATGTGACATCTAAGAACCCGCACTGGTGGGCCCGCGGGTTGGATTAGGGTCCACTCCCTCTCACAGAAAGGAGGCCTGTGTCCCAGCAGTGGGAACGTTATAGGCTGATCATGATGACGTACAACAAGATACTTACTAGAGTAAAAAAATAAAGTAGAAAAGAATTGAAAATATTAAAAAAATAAGTAAACAAATACCTAACGCAATTTAAACCTAAACAAAATCCTAATTAATTTGCTGACATAAACAAAGGCAGCGCTTTTTTAATCTGCCAGCATGAAATATGAAAATGGCGGGCGTCTCGTGAAAAAGTAATGAAGCGTGACAGATTACGCGCGACCTCCGACCTCCTTGTTAGTGAATGTTTTAAGGAAAGCGTGTTTACTGGCTTAATTAAGAGTCGCTGTTGACTTTATTACTTACACTATACCTGGTTAGCTGGTTGAGACTTTTGGAATGGTCAATAAAATCAGGCTTAGTTTAAAACAAGTAGGTAAGTGCAAAATAAATCAAACCTAATCTAACTAGCCTATATTGTCCCACGCAGGGCAAAGGCCTCCCTCTGCCTTTTCCACACAATAGGGTATTTTATTCTATATGAGAAAAAATCTAAAACTATATTATTGAGATAGCTTAGGGAAAATGCAGTGGGAAAATGTTAGTTTAAGTTCATGAAACAACAAAATACAATTTAGAGATCTCAGTTTTTCTATCTGTTTTTGAACACCATGGAATAGTAGCCGCCATGTTATTAGGTCATACGGCCTGTCAACTGAGCAACTTTGTACTTTTATTATTTTCGTAACCAAAGTATTTTTATTTAATAATATTTTGCATTTTTAATTTTAAACAATTGTCTTAAAAAACATCAGCCCATTTGTTTCTATAGCAAACTGACGTCATACCCACAGTAGGTACTATATGGCATCCACTGCGGCCAGCGTTTTTGTCAAATTACGCGCGAAAACTGGAAAATGTAATATTTAAATGCATTTTATGGCATTAATCGATTAAATAAAATAAAAAAAAATAAGTGGTTTATTCGCACTCTAGTATCTAATTATGACACTTTTCAAAAATGAGAATACCCTGTTCCTTCTTACGCTAGTACTGGCCAGTCCCTTCAATAGGAGTCCCGCCATGTTCGTCTCGGCCTGCCGCGATGGCGTCATGCGTATAGTGGGACTAGTGATGTGCCGTGGGAACACTAACACATAAAAGATTTTTTCTTTTTTGAACTTTATAGATTTTTTTTTCTTATCGCTTGTTTCGAAGTTAAGAAACAGTTAAGTTAACATCGCAAGTTATGAAAGGCACGTCCGTAAGTATCAATTACGTGTTTTCCGCACGTGAAAAGCGACAGAAACAGAACCAACTAGGTAAAAGCAAGCTTGTGCTATTTCTAGCAATGCGACAACCCCTATACATGTCAGCTTGTTTGATTTACCTACATACCTAACTACCTAAACCTACAAATAAGCTTTAATAAGGTTAATTAACAAACAAATAAAACTTACACAAAAATATTAATAACATTCAGGATTGGTAGCTTATTAACCTTTCACATAAAATGAGGTCACGTTACATTTCTACCTACCCCGCTAACGCGTGACAGTGAACAATAACCACGATTTACCAACGAACGTGTATCTATAGGGACACGGTGCCAATGACAGCGGAACTAGATATTACATTATTCAAGACCTGAACATGAAAACAGTCAAGGAAGAGATAAGTTCATGGTCGCAAAAGTACAAAGCAAGACTGGAAAGACATCCCAACAAATTGGCCACTGAACGCACAGTACCAGCTTGTGTCAGCAGATTTAAAAGACGCAACATCCTACAATTGGATAACTTGTAGAGAGCTGCGTGATTAACGTGAGAGTTGCTCCTGATGAGAAATAACTCTTCACTGCCAGACCTTCCTCCAACTTATCTACTCATAGTTCAACTGATTGCAAGATAAACAAAAAAAAAGTTTATTCTTCTTCGTTGTATCTATTATGCCTGTGCTGATTCACGAAAATAATATAACATCACGCCTTGTTTCCCCGAAGGGTTGGTCCAAATTGTACAGCCACATTTCGCCAGTATCGCCATTATCCGGGAAACAAATATAAAATAACATATTGAGCACCTATTTAGTATGAATATGGAAAGACTCGCACTCAATTATACATACGTGCATAAAATTCAATTTAAACTCTTATCTCATTTATTATATTATAATAGTTAAGTCTCTCTAATCATTCCGGCGGATGTTGTGTCTTCTCTCTTAGGGGCCGGAAATAAATTACAGCTCCAAAGGAGAAAGAAGTCGAACAGGGCCCTGAGACAAAATACATTTCTGTTAGCGTTCACGCCAAACGCTACGCCAAAATGTATAGGAATGACATTACCTGCGGAAAAGCCACGACGTAATCTAACAGAAATGTGTTTGGTATAGGCCTGCTGGAACCTAGTCCTCTAAACAGATGTGGTACCTATACAATCTGAGTCGCCCTAGATTTGTGGAAGTCAGACTCTGGAACGAGTTAATGGCACTTTTTGTTCATTCTGTATCTACTTAATTGTTGTCCGCAACGCCCACACTGCCACCTAGCGGCATCTATAACAAGGTGTTCGTGGACCGGCGCCGTCCGGGACGCTTCCGGCACGCGTCGCCGTCACGACACGAGAACGATACCGACACGCGACAGGCTCGCTTTTGTTGTAGTGGACGTGTTCCAATGGAATCGTGTCGATTGATAATAATGTGTGGACAATACAATGACTAGCTAAATAGGTACCTACTCTTAGGTAGAGGTACAGTTTGAATTAAACTGTGTTACTTTACCATTGTCTATAGAATATTTTACTAGTCACTGACAATTTTAAAAGCATATTAGGCAGTCGTTAATATTAAAAAGAGTTTCTTTTTAAGTTCGTCAGATGATGTTTATGTGAAAACTAGAAATACCTTGCGATCTGTAGGATCTGATCGAGTTCAGTTTCAGCTAGGTACCGGACTGAACTGTAACTTAGCCCCCTGAATAAATTTTATACTAAAGCGCACAATTGAAACAGATTGCTATGAGATATTTGAAAGGTGCTGAAAATGACCCACGTTAAAAAAACAAGTTATAGGCATCCATGTTTCTTTCAATATTTCTTTATTTCATACTTAATGCTATATCAATTTACAATCGACTATATACCCTATTATCACACAGCGACACACGTGGCACGACAGGTAACACTGAAAAGTCACGCCATGCCACCTGCCTCATTTTGTACCACAATTTAATCAATAAGATAGATAATAATTTAATAAATAATTATTCATTATATTAGAAACTTTCGTGAGACCCCAAACCTCACACGCACTCAACCCACCAAATCTATAGGTTTTATAAACTTTTGTTCGGCACGGGAACTAAACCTGTGACTAAGACTCACCATTCGTACATCAAAACTACTGGACTATTACCGCTTGTTATGATATTTGAACATGTCTTCAAGTCTACTTCACTAGATCAGGCTGTGCTATGTCTTCTTTTTCCGGAGAGAAGTATTGTCGCTGAAGGGAGCGTTCCACCACCACCGAGTGGAACAAGGTCCTGTGTAGATGTAAGATGTTAAAAAGGAGGATAGGTGATCATGGGCGAAGGCCAGTTTATTTCCAAGGGGGTGCAATGACGAAAAACCACATGAAATGCGACGTTGCCAGCCCGCGCGGGATGAACGCTCGCCTTGTGGCAAACTGACGGATTAGGCTTGGAGTATTAAACCCTTGAATGCAATTGAATTGGTGTTTCTTGAAAAATCCTAGCACAGCACATATGAAAACTCAGTAAGGCTGACATTCTGTTACCTTTTCACTAAACCACAGAACTGATCGTTATGTCAGTTAGCTAGCCTGGGACCTGGAGAAAGACATAGGCTAGTTTTTATCCTGGATATCACACGATGGTCGAGGGCAACATTTAATGTGATGTAAAAAAACTTTGAGATTCAACAATATATTTATTAAAAAGTTGAAGTTTAGCTACTCAATTTACATAACATAAATACATAGTAATATAACTTATACTTAAGCGATAAGACAACTAATTTACTTAATTCTACTTAAACGTTCAACATACTTATGGACGAAAAAATAACTTACTTTCGTTTTCTGAATAAGCTATCAATTTGCCTAGCCTTTTCCCATCTGTATTAGGGTCGGCTTCCAGTCTAACCGGATGCAGCTGAATACCAGTTTTTTACATGGAGCGACTGCCTATCTGACCTCCACAACCCAGTTACTGGGTAATACGACACCTCTTGGTAAGACTGGTTGTCAGATTTTCAGGCTTCTGACGACCCGTAGCGACTATCAATGATCCACGAATGACAGCCGGGACCAACGGCTTAATGTGCTTTCCGAGGCACGGAGTTGTTTCGCTATGTAAAGATGGCCACACATCCACAGACCGACCACGGCAAGCGCTGTTTAACCTGATCGATCAACCTGTGCAGCTGTTACTAAGTAGACACGAACTTCTCATTTCTAAATAAGCATTAGCTACAGAATAAGTTATTACATTTATTTAAACAAATAATTCTACAATATACTCTAGAATTTTGGCAACATGCTTTATACACTGACTTTATGATCAATTTGAAACGTATAGATATTCTAAATAACAATTACTTACATAGGTACACACAATGCACATAATTAGGGCATTTGGCTAAGGTTACGAGCGTTCATTCCACGCGGGCTGGCAACAAGTTTTTCGTGATTAGTATTTAATTAAATACAAACAAAAGTACAATTTTTTTTTCAGTCAAGTACTAGATCGTTGGTATTTTTAATTATTTTTAACATTTACTCTTTAATAAAGTTATTTAATCGTACTTAGTAATGCAAATAGAAAATAATTGACGGTATGTCGATTTTTATGAGTAAATACTAAAATAACTGTAAAAAAATAGCATACAAACTTGAAAATACCAACGATCTAGTGCATAGCTGAAAAAATGTTTACTTTTGTTTGTATTTAATGAAATAATCACGAAAAACCGCCATAAAGGCGCCGTTGCCAGCCCGCGTGGGGAGAACGCTCTTAATCAACACTTAATTATGGATGCTACTTTTTAACGTCATGTTATTGTATTATTAAAAATAGTATCACTGAAGATATAATTACTATAGTTTAAATTATTTACTTCCAAATATGATTAATTTAAAATAACATCACGCCTTGTTTCACCGAAGGGCTGAGCAGGGGTATACCTATGTGTATCCACATTACACAAATTTAAAATAACATACTTATATCAGTTACATGATGACAATTTCTACGCAGCAATAATATCAAATAGGTTATGTACTGCTATTACACATTTTAATGACATAATTTTAAACAGATTTTGCTTTTAATTTTAACAATTATTATCTAAACAACTTGTCATAGGAATATAGACTAGCCTACTATAATGGCAATACCGACTAATTTTTGAGCCTTGTCATTGAAATTTCACAAATATTATCAACACTTAAGAAGCAAAAGAGAATGAAAAAAGCTTCTTTATTTCGTTAATGATAAATTATGTTATTTCTGTAATTAGGTTTGTACAAACACTTTTCACGTCAATCATATTTTTAAAACTAGATGAGGTCGGCGTTTCCTATCTGACTACTCTGATAAGAAAGGCCGAAACAAACTCAGAGGTCACAGTCTCTTATAAAGTCCAGACATAATCTTGGTCAGATCATGTGGATCGGTGTCTGAAATGGTCTTTTGAGGAAGAACCACACAGATTGAGTGGACCTGTCCATTCAGTGCACGCATTTATCAGTAATCATGCAGCTGAACTCAGAACTTGAGGAACTAAACGATTTGACGAACAATACCAAAGAAAGGACATTTGGTTAGCAAAGAGTTGCAATTATCTTTCTGGTGTTTAGTTTTATTTTCATTTGATCGATTCTTAATATGTTTTATCATTCTCTTTTTCAAGAAAATACTTTAAATACGTCCATCGTCTTACCATAAGTTATCAATATAATTCCCATAGTAAACATTCATCACTACATTCCATCCCTTATCCTCCAAAATCTCACATTCTACTTTACCAGTAATTCCAGACTCTAATTCTACTCCACCTGGTATTCCAGACTCCAATTCTATTTTACCGGAAATCCCAGACTCCAATTCTACTGCACCGGAAATTCCAGAGACCACTTCACCCAATTCCGACTCCAGTGGTTCTGGAATCTCCCAACCCTAGCTATCTACGACTTCGTTCCTCGCGACCCACCTTTCGAAGAGGTGCAGGAGTTCGAAGCAGACCTCTGCAAGAATAAGGGCTATGACCATCCACTCTAGACGGACGTGATGCCTGTCTGCGGCCCAGGAGGAGAGCAGTTCTAGGAGTTCTACGCAGTGGGCGAGACGCTCGTTTAGTACCTGGCAAAAAAGGGCATATTTAGTGAAAATACTAGCAAATATAAATTACCTATCATGACCTATGTTTGATTCACACTTGGCAATATCTTTATCGCGTAATCAGTCTATAATGGTCCCGCTGCTAGGACACAGGAATCTTCTCGAGAGGGAGTGGGCCGTAATCCACCACGTGGGCCCAGTGTGGGTTGGTAGATATGACATGTCTCGAATTTTTGGCTCTAGGACATACCGATTTCCTCCCGATGTTTTCCTTCCCCGTTATGACAACAGTGGTGTAGAAATTATTTACACAAAGTAAACGCCCACCTGGGTTCCAACTAGAGATGTTGACTATAACCATCAACCATTAAAATTAACGAATATTTAAAATTAACCATGATATACGATAAACAAAATTAACATTATCGAATAAAAATATCATTTCAACTTCTTAAAAATATTAATTCCGTTACGTGCATTCAATTTTATGCTCTATCTCTCTTACGATAAAACACATTTACTGTTGGGAATATTTTATTCAAAACAAGCGCAAGTGATATTTTTAACAAATATTTAGGTCGGTTAATTGATTGAATAGGTTAGTTTTGTTTTGTTATTCGAATAAAAATCGTCGCGTTGTATTTCGAATGTATAACCAAAATAAATGCTAGACAGCCCAACGCTTGTTCAAGTATGAAGGAAAGTTCATTGAGTTTAACTTAACAATTTCAACATGCATTAATAAAATATTCAACCATCAACCATGTTGCAATTAACTACTTGAATAAAAATATTAACTAATATTTTCAACCAATAAATTTATCGATTTTTTTTTAACCATTAACTAATAACCAATAAACAATTTCAACCAATATTGTCATCTCTAGTTTGGACCTACGACCTACAACTCGTAAGTGGGGGGGCCGTTACCCCTGCTCCCACTATTAATAACAAAAGCAATTTATTCAAATGGCTGATTTAAAAGTTACAATCCATTTAATTAAACCATTCACCTTTTCCTATTAATAGAGGAAGTCGCGCAGCTAACTGCTCAGCAGAACCTACTATGACCTGCGTCTTCTCGGTGAAAAGAACTAGTACATCGTGACGCTGCTAACAGAGCTATCAAGCTTACTAGCTAACTGAGATTTGTGTAATGACCATATCCTTTTATCCTGGTCTACTGACATGAAGGAAGTGCCTGTCCTTTCATAATGACCTACTACTGACCCTGGTCCGCCGGGAGATGGTGAAGTAGGCCACGGTTGAGGAGTACAGTCGCTCCAGCTGCTCCTCCTCCCAGTAGAAGTCGGGAGTGTCCAGCAGGTCAGACTCCACGTTCAGCACGTGACGGAGAGCAAACAGCTCGCCTAGTTTGCGAACTACCTGTAAATAAGATTTCATTTTCCATCTTACGGCCTGACCAAGATATTATTATACACCGTGAAATTTTAGTCGTCTTACAAAGATGGTCCACTCAATGTATCCGTCATAACATACCTCTAGGCACGATTAAAACATTGTTACCATTAATTAAGATAATTGATACAAAGAAAAATAATGAATGCTTTAGAATTATGAAATCGGTAGAAGATATCTACCTACCTACCATTACATTCCATCATTAATTCCATCTCCATAACAGGGTGTTTCAAACATGTCATGCGTCTTAGTGATATTTTCATGTTTTTGACTATGCAAATGTTCAAAAAAAAAATTTTTTTAATAAATGGTAGTAGATAGCAGTCATTGGGTACATGAAGTGGGCTGCCGTTGTAAGACGACTAAAATGTCACGGTGTATAGATACATATATCTCGATTTCAGTATGATATTGTTATCTCTAGGTAGGGTGGTGGTGATTGCAGTTTGGAATATAATTAAGTATCACTCCCGTATACCGCGAAGGGTAAGCCAGGAGGAAGAGACAGGTGTATAGTACACGGAGCACAGTACACCCACCCACAACGTAACGATAGACTCAAAACATCTGTGATCTGTTCCAAAACAATTAGATAAATGTGTAAACAAACCCTGTTCCAGTTCAATTCGTACGCCATAACTCACTCAAGAGTATAAGTAACACATTCATCAGTATTCAGAAGGTTGGTATTAGAGTTGTCGAAAAATAAATCAATTTGTAAGTGGCACTACAAAATGGCATTGCCAGATAACTTTACTGATCCATTTGTTTATATTTTCATCAGACACTTTTAAAACAGACTATATCATAAAACTTCCTTACGTACTTTTTATACCAAATCAAATCCAACTCGCCTTCTTTTATTTTCATTGATCATAAAATATACAATTACCTCTTTCTTTTCAACATGTATCGCACCGTCATGCTGCATGGCTGACGTATGGGAGCTGACGGATGCTGCCAGTGCCTCGAGCCTCGACTCCCAAGCACCCAGGCGGGCCGACTGGACCATTGCGTGGCTGGAATAACACCGTAACTTTTTACAGAACTAGGACTGATTTTCTACGGTACGACTTAGAGCGATTTTTACCGATAAAACTGAACGCGGTCAGCACATCTAAACCGCGTTTAAGAGCTGTCAGTGTCAAAATTGTTGTGGAGTATTAACACTAACTGCTCTTGAACGCGGTTTAGAAGTGCTAATCGCATTCAGTTTCATTGGCAAAATCTGCACTTAATTGCAAGTTGCATGCCAAAACTTGAAGCAACCATAAAAGTTGTTAGCCCTAAACACTGATTAGACAATGCAAGTAGTTAGTTAGGTACTTCAATTTTAAGGTATGCCACAGGCAATAAACTTGCACCGTGTAAATGCGCATTTAGCGATGGGATGGCCCCACAAAAATTGGGTTCTTCTTCATGATGATATGAGGACAAATTCTGGAAAAAAATATTAGCAGACCAAAAATGTAAATGAAGAACGCGAATTGATAATTTGGTTCCTACAAAACCTATGAAATCGCTCCTTTTTTGCCGAACTGCTAAGAAGGGTATCTAATGGTTTGTTTATGAACGATGGACAGGGCAAAGCCAAGAGAAAATGGCATACAAATTCCACTCACCTAAATGTATACCTCTCCAATGAGTTATCTCTCTTCGGCACCAGCACAAATGAAGACTCCTGCAAGTGACACTTTTTCCTACAAACGGAAAAGGATGAATTTAAATTAAAAAATAATATGTTTCTCCATACCTTACATATCTTTCAAGAAATAATGGTCAAAGGCTGCACACTTAGCGGATGGAGAAAGCGGTGGCAAAACTCCGTCAGTGTAAGTAATTGAAATATAAAAGATTTATTTCGATATTTTGGGTATTCATAATATCAGTAGGTATTGCGAAGGGCGAATCCAGGGACGGAGGGGGCTGGGGCACGGGTCGCCTCCCTTCCCAGACGGTTTAAGTAAATAAAATCGGAACATCTGAATGCACTGGCTTGAATGCATATCCATCATCACCTTGCTTGAATGAGGAACGCTGAAGAAGCACCTAGTTTATCTTCAGCAGCAGTAGCGCAACTATTAAGGTTCAAAGTGATGCAGAGATGCAGGTTCGTACTCGGGCACAAAGGTCTGCTATATCAACAATGCACCGGCCGAGAGTAGGCGAGAGGATTTCAGGGTCTGAGGGCCTCGCGCGTCCAACAACGTAGCTTAGCGTACAGCTTTCCTCAACGTAGTTTTTCATATGTCATTGAATAATAATGAAGCCCAAAACCAGCTTGATTTGGTAGACACTTCTTAACTGTCTAGCCCAGTGATGGGCAAAGTACGGCCCGCGGGCCAGCTCAGGCCCGCGAAAGCATTTAATCCGGCCCGCCGACGGTCCTGCGACATGAGTAGTATATGGCCCGCGATAATTATATTTTGACGATCCAGAAGTATAAAATAGATTCAACTTAGTAGAATAATAAACGCATAGGTAAAGGAGCCAGCTAGACTAGCCTTTTCGAGCTGCTGAAAGTTACTTCGTCACAGCTCGAACCTGCTTTCGAAAATATTATGACAAATCAAAAGCAATTTCATATGTCTCACACGCCTACCATGGCAGGGCCTTCGAATACAAGTTAAATGAATTATTTAACATTTGTGCAAGTGTGTAATGCTGTAATGTTTTTATATGATTGAAAGTTTCAACACAAAATGCATTTTTCCCATAATTCTGGCACCCCATTAAGAAAGTTTGCCCACCACTGGTCTGGCCCATGTGCCCCTGAAGTAAATCCTGGATTCGCCCTAGGATAGTGCATACCTTTATGCTCAGAATAATTCAAATCTGATATTTTTGCAGTTTTACCACAAAAAAGACAAACGCTCTCTTTATTATACAATCATTTGCTGAATGTGCTTAGCCCCTATAATTTAGAAAACACACCTGCGCCCTTTAGTTGAGTTAGTGACAGCACCGGATTGAGGTCCAGACTTCTTAGACCGGCTTGGGTAACAAATAAGTCAGCATTTTTTTATTTATTCTCAATTATAGCCTAACTCTGAGAAATTGTTACTTTTAGCAAGATATAAATACTTGTGTATTTATTGGATTGAAACAGGTGAATTGACTCATTATCATCTGCCTGGCATTTTCCCAACTATGTATGTTGGGGTCGGCTTCCAGTCTAACCGGATGCAACTGAATACCAGTATTTTACATGGAGCGACTGCCTATCTGACCTCCACAACTTATTTACTGGGTAATACGATACCCCTTGGTAAGACTGGTTGTAAAACTTTCAGGCTTCTGACGACCCGTAAATACTGTCACAGATCCACGAATGACAGCCGAGACGAACTGAATAACGTGCTTTCCGAGGCACGAAAACAGGTGGATTGAGTAATGGACCAATACTTGCTTCAATCCTGAATACAAAAATTACTTTTCATACAAACTATGTCTATTAAATTGGAGTACAGGAAACTTAGGCTACATTTGAAATTTTTTATGAAAAAACCCAATTAGGTACTGTCTATAAAACAAAAGCAAAGCATTTAGGTAAGTGCATGCACATTATGTAGTACTTATACTTTACATTAAAATTCAGAGAAAAATTATTATGGATACATTGACATTGAATCTATTGACCAGTCGGTTATTTAACAATTGCCGTGCCCCCAGCGCTCGGCTCATAATCGACAAATAAATATCTACCGACGATAGGAGGCACGGGTACAAAAACATTTGTCGTATTAATCCGCCTGGGGCGGCCAATAGGTTAAATAGGAACCAAAACCATTACGATTAATATCCCACCGGCCAAAATACAACCGTTAAAAGTATTTTCTAAATCCTAGTACAGATCATGGTCTACGCATGTGCAAGATTCATCGAAATTCGTTCTTCTGTTTTAGTGTGAAAGCGTAACAAACAAACAGAAAAAAACAAATATTTATCTTCATAAGTAAAAATAACACAAACTTACAAAGCACACAGTAATACATATGTTTGTGATTAATAACTTACGAATTTGGGTGATAAGCATAGGTCATGACTTCTCTTTCTTTCTCCACCACTTCTTTAGGATAGCTCTCTATTTCGTAACTGAAATAAATACGATAAAATATTAGCAAAACTTACTTATTTTTCTACTAATGGGCTGCTCTTGACCACGATCACGATTCACGCCTAATTGGAAGCGATTGATAAGGTCTATGATGGTTCCAGTGTGCCCAGAAGTTGCCTGTTCACTCTTGTTTTGAAGGAAGACAGGTTAAATGTGGAAGGGAACACAGACGCAGGCACAGATTTCCACACATTGGCTGTGCACATTATAAATGAGAAGAAGCGCTTAGTATGACTGGTTGGTATTTCAACCAAGTGCGGATGGTATCCTTCAGTGCATCTGGTATACCGGTATATAGTAAAAACTTATTTCTTATCTGAATCATGGCTGTCTTAGCCACGGAGTAAATACAAAGAGGAGACGGCCTAAACAACTGTGCACAGTGATTCTCGACTAAGTCCTGACGTCATCAAGTAGGCGTGGCCTTAGTCAGTGTATTGTTGGCGTTCGTCCTGACAAGTAACAAAAACACAGGGCCGTAATGGAATTCAATTATTGTACTGAATATCCCGCACTTGTCTCATAAATGGAAATACTCATAAAAAATACAATCTCCTATAAATGAAATATTCTATCTAAAATAATTTATTTAAAGTACTTTCCCTCTGTGAGACAACTATTATGGTGCATACTAGTTGTCTCACGGAGGGCAAGTAAAGAACAACTACCATACCATATGGTAGTTGTTGTTTACTTAATTAAAAGTACTTATAGCCTATCTAGTTTATTTAGTTAAATTTTAAATGATGTATGTTCTAGATTTCTTTCCGAAGATAATCTAAGACAGCAATGCATTACAAAAATTAATATCACTATTTTAATTTTAAAAATACGTACCTAGTTGGTCCACAAAATGAATATAAAAAACGGAGTAAGTAACTTACACCCTGGTACGAAAATTCTGAGTACGACCCTGTTGCATCCTGCACTTACTGACATCTAGTGTGAGATACTTACGTCACTACAAAGTAAAATCTACAGAACGAGCGAGTAGTTTTGCCATTGACCGGTAGATGGAAAATAAAGAAGTGGGCGGGATCTAACACCCCCTCACCCCGCAAATTGTCACGCGTTGTTCCTTATGGAAATCTAATTACACCATCTCCTCTTTGTATTTGCTCCGTGGTCTTAGCAGAAAACAAATGACCATGAGTCATTTTGAATGACCTCTCAAAAACTGTGTGACAGCTATATGGACGGAATATTTTATTTAAAATTGATTTAATTGGTACATTTGTGATATAGTCAGTCCTTCTAATATGCATGTGCAACAGCAATACAGTTGGTGGAGTGAAGGAGAAAACGAATGTGGAATCACTGTACGAAATTCATTCTGTTATGCAACATGACTTTAGGAACTATTAAGTACAAGTAACAACAATAACTTTTTTGTGTAAAACATCTGCATTAACAATAAATAAAATTCTATAAAAATTGTTCACATTGCAGACTAGAATTAGTCTTTATAATTAATAAACTGTGGTCAAGAAATTTGTTTACATACGGCCTCACAAAATTCAGCACATTGCTGGCTTCCATCTCGGTGCAGTTCCAGAAGACTATGCCACCTTCTCTAAAGAATATGATCTCCCTCGGCTCTGCACCAACGCTGTACACTGCAGTAGCAACCACTACATCTCCTATTTCATTGGATTTTAACCTGAAAACATTTTTAAAAGCAATTTGTAAAATTTCCTGAAAATTTGCCTGCAGTAGAAAACTTGCCATTCACTTTTAAGTTGTTTTTACAATAATTAAGTAACAGAGGAGAGCAGTAGTGGTAACGGCCGTAACTTATGAGTTATATGTATATAGGTTGTGGGGTTCGAAGTTGTGTAAATTACACAACTTCGAACCCAGTACACAGTCACTATCACTGCTCTCAAAACGGTAAAGGAAAACATTGTGAGGAAACCGGCAAGTGATATGTGACGTCCACCAATCCGCACTGGCCCACATGGTGGATTACTGCCCACACCCTCTCATCGAGAGGATGCCTGTGTCCCAGCAATTGAACATTAAAGGCTGATTATGCAACTAATAGAAATATAGATGAATAAATCTCTGAAGATTGCAACTTTACTGACTTTGTGACAGATCATTGTTAACTTGTTTGAGTTTAGCTGAAGCTACAGTATTCAATATTTTAGTACAGATTTTTTAATGGTTTGTGTATTTGTTTGTACTATGGTGATCTACCAGTGTTTTTCCTCTTGGTGTGAACATTGCAGTTTCTTATCAAATATTACATCATTCAAGTTTAGACCAAATTATGAGTGAAACAACTTACGTCCCTGGCTCATACAGTTTCTGTTGGACAAGGGCTTCTTTCAGACTCTTGAGGTCATATGAATTCGCTGTAGCATACGCCATAGTCAGATAGTGCCCTTCTTTGATTGTCAATTCCGCCGGGTTTGCTTTCTTATGAACCGTCTTCTTTTTCAACGGTATTGTGCCATTTTCTATCGGCACAGTAGGTTGTATCACATCATTAGCATAATTCCTTACCGTTACTATCCCAGTGATACTAAATATATCGTTATTTGGCAACAACAATCGAGTTTTCGGCGCGACAAAACCGACAACAGAATTCGCAGAAAAACATTTTGGTGTCGCACACCGAATTGTGTTAAATGCAATTCTTGATAAATATACAGTCATGTTTGAATCGTAGTGTTATAAAATTTATAAAAACGGGTAATAATGCAGTTATAAATGCGCTTTGGTTATTATTACATAAAGTTTGAGGTTATGCTTAGATTTACTGTTTTGACATTTGAGTTTTATTTTATTTGACATTGGTTGGGTTCTACGTTTTCTGAGCTTGGTTACGAGTCTTATTGCTACTAAATGCCGTTGTAAGCCATAAAACTGATGACACAGGAATTCAACATGAACATATAAAATCTAGCTCGGTTTTTAGATACAAATTACAAATAAACGGTAGCGAATAGTAAACCGTGGTAATGCCGCCATTCTCTTGGGAACATTACTAGAGTATATTTTGTGTTTTATCTATGATTACTAGTCGACAGTTTCAGTATGGTTTATAGTACTCTGTACTCTGGTCGACACCGACAGCGATGTGGATTCAATTTTTCGTGTCCGTTTCAATGGCGCAGCCACGGCGTAATTTCAAAAACATCGCTATATTCTATCAAAATGCAAGAGGTCTTCGTACAAAATTAGAAATCTTTAGAAATAACATATTATCATTTAAAGAATAGATTTTTGTTTTTATGTTGCGTTGTTTATATTCCACCTGGGAGTTCGGAGAATGATTATATGATTTTGTTTAGGGTAATAGAAAATATGTGTAATAGATATAGACAAGTGATTGTTATTGGAGATTTTAATTTACATTCTTGTCCTGTAAATATTAGCAATTATTATGAATGCTTTATGTCATATTGCGAGTTCACTCAAGGTAACATGGTACCCAATGTCTTAGGCCGACACCTGGATTTGGTTCTGAGTACGGGTTTTAGCGGAGAGGTGTCAGTGGTGTTGGCGGATGACGCGCTCGTTCCTGTCGACCCGTACCACCCGCCACTAGCGGTGTGCGTGCGCCCCGCGCCCTCAGACCCCGCGCCTTCCCCGCCTTCGCCCGCTGCCGAATCCCTCGTTAACAGCGCGTGCAAAAACAAGCCGCAGTGGAATTTTTATAAAGCCGATTACCAATTATTGTATTCGATGTTAACTTCTGCTGACTGGAGTACAATGTATGAAATGAATGACTTGGAAGATATTTTAAATTTATTTTATGTGAAATTAGGCCGTATTTTAGACGAATGTGTACCAAGGAAAAAGTTTACCCAGGAAAACTCACGTTATGTGTATCCCGAATGGTACACCGGAGAAATCATTAAAGAGATCAAAATTAAAGCAAAACTTCACAAACTGTTTAAAAAGTCAAAACGTGATCGCGATTACGAAGAATACGCTAAATGTAGGGCCCGGATAAAAAAGTCTATAGAAATTGCACACAGAAACCATAAAAATAAAATTCAAAATCAGTTCGCTAAAGATCCAAAATCATTCTGGCAATATATTAGGTCAAAAAAAAGTAGAGTAAATAGGCAAAGTATTATAAAAGATGGGCAAAATCTCACTGATGAGCAGTGTGCTAGGGAATTCGCAGATTTTTTTGAGTCGGTATACAGTCAGGAACCACCGCAACTAGACGTTCAGGCTGCGATGGCGGAGGTCAGCAGTGCTACCAGTGCACGGGTGCATATAGAGACCTTGAGTCTCAAAGATGTGCAGGATGCGCTGACGAACCTCAAGCCAAAACGATCATCTGGTCCTGACGGTATACCAGCGTTTCTCTTTAGAGATTGTGCTAGAGTTTTAGCAAGCCCGCTGCATTACATATATAACATGTGCTTAAAGCAATCAACGTTCCCGGATCAGTGGAAGACTACACGTGTCGTTCCAGTACCCAAGGGTAAGGCAGGTCCAGATGTCAGCGGTTATAGACCAGTTGCAGTGTTGTCGACGCCGGCAAAAGTTTTTGAAGCCGTTATTCAACGCTGCATACAGGGACAAGTCCGAGCGCAACTGTCGGACGCGCAGCACGGCTTTCGGCCCGGACGCAGCACTTCCACCAACCTGCTTAACTTCATGACACAGGTTATACCGGCAGTCGACGCGGGAGTACAGGTAGACGCCGCGTACTTTGATTTTAAAAAAGCCTTCGACACCGTGGACAATGATGTCTTATTAAGAAAGCTGGCAGATGTAGGATGTACGCCACACTTGCTGCAGTTCTTTGCCAGCTATATGAGAGACCGCCAACAGTACGTTGACTACAATGGGTACAAGTCGAAGCTGTACTTCACCAGGTCCGGAGTAAGCCAGGGCAGCAATTTGGGACCTCTTGAATTTATCATAATGATAAACAGCTTGCCGGAAGTCGTCAGACATAGCTCATGTTTATTGTTTGCAGATGACCTCAAGTTGTTGCTCGAGGTAAGGGATGAGTCAGACTGTGAGCGACTCCAGGGTGACATTGATAGAGTGGTGAAGTGGAGCCATGACAATAAGCTGTACTTCAACGTGTCCAAATGCTCGGTAATATCCTTTAGTCGTGCGCGCACTCCTGTCTGCTATGAGTACAAAGCAGAGGCGGTACCCATGCAGCGAGTAACGCAAGTGCGTGATCTAGGGGTATATCTCACTCCAGATCTTACGTTTCGCGAACATATCATTAAGATATGTAAGAAAGCGTACAGAAATCTCGGTTTTGTACTTAGGCAGTCACAGGGGTTCACTAATATTACGACTATTAGGGTATTATACGACGCTCTAGTCAGGAGTCACTTAGAGTATGGTGCTGTCATATGGGCTCCACATGAAGCCAAGTACTCTGTCATGCTGGAGCGCGTACAGAATAAGTTCACGCGTCACTTGTACTTCAGACTGTACGGGGTTTATCCATTGTACCCGCTGATGTACCCCACCCTGTTTGTACTGGGCATGGTCGGGTACAATGAATTGAGGGTGCGACGACAGTTCACTCTTGTCGTCTATTTAATAAAATTACTTCGGGGCAAGGAGCACAATCCGGGAGTGCTTCAGTGCTTGCGGTTTTCTGTTCCAGACCGCTATGTGGGGAGGCGGCGGCGCCCGCCACTGCTGGCGGTGCCAACTGCCAGAACCAACCTGCTGGCCAAAGCGCCTCTCACGCGAGCAATTCGTACTATTAACGAAATTCAGAATAGGTTGGACATTTTTTCGTGTTGCTTTAGTGAATTCGCAAAAGTAAGTTTATTTATAATATGTTACGAAAACAACAACTAGTGTAATTTTATGTTGATTGTTCCTTTTATTGTTTTACTTATTTTAATTTATGACTATAAATGTAAGTCAATTTTGTGTGATTATTGTATTGTTATAATTTTAAGGTGGTATCGTTTTAGTTATAAGTAATTTTGTGTTAAGTCATTGTGTAGTTATGTATAAATTGTTAGTAATAGTCTTATTTAAGATAGTTAATATTATAATAGTAGTAGTATTGCCTTAGCTATCGCATTAGGTTTGTAAACCTGTAATGACAGTTTAAGTTTTAAATAAATAAATAAATAAATAAATAAATAATAAATAAATAAAAAAATAATTCTACCAAGATTTTGTAAAAAATTGTAAAAGTTGTTTCCCAAAACCATAAATTTGGCAAAGTTATGGTTAAAAAGTTAGAAGGATTTGAACGTGACCGAGCCATTGAAATGCGGAGAACAATCTGTGATTTATGTGATTTTTAAAGAAAAATATATCTTAGTGTAAGTAAATAATCTCTGATTTGTGTGATTTTTAAAGAAATAAACACATTATATTTTTATATCTAATAGTTTCATTTGATTTAATTTAGAATCCTTGAGATATATTTTCTAACACAATAGGTGGATAGTTTTCTTTAAGCAATAAGCTATAGTCACCCTAACGAAAAAGTCAAAACGTATTTTAAGGCTATAAAAAACGAAATAATTGTTTTTTTTTTACCTAATAACGGTAGTTCTACATAATAATAGTTGTTGTGTACAAAAAAAATCTCGCTACTACTTACTTTCTTCGATAGATAATCACGACTTATTTCAACGCAATACCGTACCACAGCTCCTGAAATATACCCCTAGGATTTTTTGTTGTATTTTTACTAATTTCGACAAATTCAAATCTAGGTTTTACAAAAAACTTCAGACCTCTGCGATGCTTTTTCAGCGAGATATCGGCGATAACGTGATTTTCACCGTTTCGATGGCGCGGCCATGTGGTTTTAGCCTTACAGCTCCTGAAATGTAAACCTAGGATTTTTTGTTGTATTTTCACTAATTTCGACAAATTCAAATCTAGGTTTTACAAAAAAACTTCAGACGTCTACGATTTTCTACATTTTTACAAATTTTTTACAAATTCCATCTATCATTTACCTATATTTCAGGTCTCTGCAACGGTTAGTTTTAAAGATCTCCGTGGCCGCGCGGTTCTCCGCGTTTCAATGGCGCGGCCACGTTCAAATCCTTTTAACTTTTTAACTATAACTTTGACAAATTTATGGTTTTGGGATTCAAATCCTTCTAAGTTTTTAACTATAACTTTGACAAATTTATGGTTTTGGGAATCAACTTTTACAAAATCTTGGTAAAATTATTTTTTTTAAATTACGCCGTGGCCGCGCCATTGAAACGGACACAATTTTTCGACGCCATTTTTGTGAATAGGTTTAGCTAAGTCAGGATTTTAATTGTTTTTTTCTCTCTTTCATACCGTAAAACGCTGCAACTTTGCCAACTATGCCTAAATTTGCCTATTTCGTTTCAATTACAATAACTCCCGTTTGCTTACTTTTTTCTCGTTTTCCACCATTTTGTAGAAACTATTTGTTATTAGGGCAACATATTTTTTATTTTTTATAAAGGTAACTCCATTGATACTCCGTCAGTTGCGCAACGAAAACCGGCGCGAATGAGTGGATTTTTTCAGCCTTCTGTAACTTTTGCTATTCTAGCTACAGTAAAGGTATTTTCGCGAAGGAATAACATCCCAAGGTAAGAAAATACTGTCTTTTTTTCGTATTATTTGATGTTTTAATGAAAAAGACTAGAATTCATCAAAATAACTTAGTAGGCAATGTTGCGCACTGTTTTGAAAATTTGAGTGACACAACTTTGCCTGGGTCTAGGGTTGGCACAAGTCACATTTTATCAATTATATATTTGAATATGATTTAATTCAGTCTCTATGTGCCCACTGATGCGCAGAGTTCTCCGACGTTCAAACATAATACAAATTATTTGTAGTTTCCAGGCTGACGTTGTTGACTTTGACAGAGCGATTTTAGATACCTACATAGGATACATGACAATACGGTAGGTAGGTACTTAGTGTACCAACTTACGACCACGGCCGCTCTGTTAAAAGTGTAGCGACTTTGAAGATTGTAAAAGGCTCGCCCTTTATTGTTTTACGTTAAATTAATTCGGAAACTTCACACACTGTATGGATATGTGATGTGAAAAGAAAACCAAAATGTTTTTTTTAAATAAATTTCTCCCTAGTGAGATTAAATTCTTAATAACACTGTTACATATTAGTTAAGTAAGTCTTATTTCTATTGCAGTTAAATAAAAAATGGGAAACAATAACAACGGAGCAGGAGAAAAGCAGGAGCTTGTCATTATGCTGATTACTCTGTGGAAATGTTAGACATAGCAGCAGATTTAAACAAAGTTATTTCATCTTATGAAGCAGAAAAGCAGTTTGGAATCCCTAATCGGACCATCGTCAATAAATCCTTCATGAAAAACTAGTTGGTCGACACAGAGTTATCCACTGAGGAAGAAGCACACATCGCATTTATGCATTGTAGTTTAAAATTTTAAGAAATATTTAATTTTAAATTATTTGTGATAATGTTTAATCACAAATAATTTCTCGAACATACTCAAATATGTTTGTGTATAAAAATTCGTTGTTCAATGTATTCATAGTTAATTAATAATTCACATTATTGCCAAAAACCATTACAGTTGTGATTTTTGCTACGAAGTAGGAATCTCTTTATATTTTTTTAAAGTATTAAACGTTTTAAAAATAATCTGTATTTTTTTGGTTCAACCCTACAGTCAACGACATTTTTGTATGGAAAGTTTGTGGAACCTGCTACAAGTTTGCCTATTAGCTGTAATAAAAAAAATAAACCCTACATTGCAATGATTTAACTGGCGTGGACAAGCACGGTGTCTCATGCACACGGGAAAAATTTTTTGGAACGAGAAGCATAATAAGTATTGAGTTAACCTTCTAGGCAAAGTTGCGTCTTTAACATACAACTTTGCCTACGTCTTTGAGTACCTGTAATTCCAAAGAACAGCATGAATTAAAAATAATTCGGTTCTACCACGCAAGATATAAGGTTTATTTTCCATCTAAAACTCACTTGAAGTCATAATAATGAATAGGTTCAGAGATACGAACAAAAAACGTCAAAATCCAGGCAAAGTTGCAGCGTTTTACGGTACTATTAACATTTATACTTTTTATTTTAAGACCGTCCGTTTCTACCAAATTATGTAAATAAAGCAAATAGTAAAGTGTTTAGACAAGCTGTAACTTCCATTATACCAAATTTCTCAATCTTGACATTTTATTTTACTGCCCACAAGCCGCTGCATAAAACAAGCAGAAATAAAACAATCAACATTCAATAAGTTAAGTATTTATTGATTAAATGAGATCAACTGAAGGGCGACTAGCCCGAAATTATACATCTTATGAAAAGGCTTATTCTATGACTTGGTTTCCATCTGTAGCTGTGAACAACGTGTGGAGTTTCCGGGCGAACTCGGGCCCAACTCGCCGCGCTCGTGACCCGACCACTCCTGTACGAGATACACCTAAATCAGCTAAATGGTCAATACTGTCCGATGATTGTAGGGACTGAAAACAAACAAAACAGTTAATGCTTTAGCTTAGTCGATTCGTACGTGAATTTTCGCGCTGTGCAGCAACATTGTTGATGTTTGCTAAAGGCTGGCGCACATAAAGGCGAGCCGCACCGCAAATCAATATTCCTCCTACACGACTTACGTACAATTTGTACGAACTACAAAAAACAGACTAGTTCGGCCCGACTATAGTTTTCAATATCACTGGGCTATTTTGTATTGGAATGCGTTACGCTGCGGCTCCAGACTCAAACTTTTGAATTGTCAAAGGGGTAGGAGAATAATGATGAGTTAATGTCAAAATAATAGCTTTTTACTAAATGAACATGATTTTCAAATTTTTTGACTGCCTTTAACGAGGCCGATTTTAATGAGACACACTGGCAGATAGCTGATGTTACAAAGAGTAACTTAGGCTTTTTGTCCCGGTAGCATGTTCGCGTGGAATAATTTCCGACATAGTGTGTACAGATAACGTTAGCTGTTACCTCATACAACGCAAGAGGTGACTTGTACTGCGCACAAATGGCTCGCGACGTCTCTAGACTGGACTGTGGTAATATAGCTAGCATCTGCTGCCACAGCCTGCCTACGCCGACACCTAAAAATGTATAGAAAGGATTGAAATATGTCATTATGTATAAACATGCCTGTGTTTACAAAGGTAGGCGGGATAGCATGAAAAACGTTGTAGGACAATGAAACCTGGATAAGTGGGCCCTGGATATGTAAGAAACCTGTTAATGATAATGACAGTGAGGTCCCGATTCTTTTGCATTGAAATACTTCTGTTACTGGAAATTTTTATACCGAGACTTGGATTTCTTGGATTTTTTCGATGTTTACCTCTATAATTGGGCCTTTGTAGCTCAATAGCCCGTATAATTGGGACAACAACGCCCGAACACACAGTTTTGAATAAACCTAGATCGGGCTGGTCGCTACCTAACATTCTAATGCCCAAAACATTATCACTTGCGCTTGTAATAAAAAATATTTTAGAAATAGTTTATTTTTAGGCACTATAATTGTATGGGAAATGAGTAGTAAAGTTGACTAAATGTACTCTATTTGTATACGTTTCTATATTAAATAAATTATTATTATAAAATTATTAATTTATCAGGTTTAGACAAGTTATGACGCGTTTGTTTGCAAACAGTCTAATCCCTTCCATACTTGCTTGGTATATTTCGACCTGTCGTAGTGGTACCCACTATACATAAGACAACTGTCATATTAACCTGCCTATTTCGAAAACTGGGTAAATGAAAAGCTTCTATAAGTGATAAAAATATAGGTCCCTTTAGATCCCACTTATCCAGGTTTTGCTGTAATACAAAAAGAGCATAAGTGGGCGCGTGTTACGGCTTCTACACACGGACAGCGGCACAGTCGGCAGGTTTTGACCGTAAGGGTATGCCACCGACACTTGCCGCAGAAACTGGCCAAAGCAAAGAGCAAAGGCAAAGTCACAGAGCATCATTTCAATTGTGACAGCCGAATAGAAGGCTAAGGGTGTACTCTGCGTGTTTCAAGTTATTAGCAACACAGCTCCGCCATTCCATTTGAAAGACATTTTTATTTATTTTTCGAGAAGGCACCGCATAACACTATCACGTGAATGAATGCTGGAAGCGAACTGCGCAACTTGCCGGTATTCCCCGCCGACACGGCAGTGCGGCAAGCCGGTTCGAATACCCGCCGAGCATGTTGGCGGCATTCCCACCGACTATGCCGCCGGCATAGTGTGTAGGGGCCTTTAAAGGTAGCTATAGGGTAAGCCGAAATTCACACGGACGAAATAAAACCGCGGCGGGATTTTTCGCGCACTGCATTTTCAACTCTCGGTTTTGAATCGAGCATTGATAATCCTACAGAGTGCAACGCGTCGAACATACACAGTGTTCCATTTACAACTCTCAGCGCTAAGCAGTGCGTTGATAATCCAGTGCGCGCAAATTTCCGGCCCCAAGGTCATTTTGATTAATTATTTACTAAGTTTTTTTTTGTATTATTTTTTTCTTCTTACAAACCAAGCATTTTTTAACTATGGGTTATGCTGATGACCAAAGTGGAGACCACTCAGCCATATTTCATTAAGTATTGTAACATTCTATAAGCTGCCTCAATCATATCGATGACATTTAAAAACCAATGTAACTGACCATTTCTATCGACAGCGACACAGTTTTTGTTGTCACCTCTCATATAGAACCCTGCGTTGTCGTCACAAGCACGTTTCGCTTCTCTGAAAATTAAACAAAGTCGAATGAATTCACATCACATAAAATTGGTACACATATGAATTTCAAATCAATCGGTCCATTAGATTCCGAGCAAATAGGCTGTGACAGACGCACAGACAAACACACCAAGTGGTTGTTTAAGGGTTCCTTTCTTTCATTCGGTCGTACGGAACCCTACAAAATATAATTAGATCCAAGAGACAATAATATCAATAAGCATAAATTATTATTATCTGCCACTTCCCTTCCATCCTTCCACTTATTACTACTGCTGCTTGTGGTGGTATAAGTATACCAAGGCCATGGTAAAAAAACAAGGTCTCGCATTCCGGGACTGACACATGCTTACATCACTATCCAATTGGCAACTATTGCAAAAAAACACGAAATTATAGAAACATTTTAGTCACCATTCTGTTAAAAAATATATACAACATTTAACATAATTAACGCAAGACATCATACGGGTGTCTTGCGTTAATTTTTTTCCTTGAAATGAGATTGTATTTTCTTTAGCTCAATGGACGGTTGGTATGGCAAAATACATAATTTTTGAAAAAAAAAATACCCTTATTAAAAGTTACTGAAATCGATTCGGAAGTCAATTATGAACAAACAAATTTCAGGACTTGTGTCCATTTTATTACACCTTGTTAGCATTTAAAATGTCGTTTCGTTTTTGTAATCAAACCGTACACTTTTATTTACAGACAACTGGTAGCAACTGGTGTCACCCACGTGGCTACTGTGTCTCAAAATCCTATACCTAGCGAAGTATATTCGCGTTGCGATATAGCATTTTAGACGTCAGACGTCATACATCATTGTTTAAAAATAACACATCTTTACACCCAACATGTCATAACTTAAAGTTCGACTTTTAATTGTATGCAGTAACTTGACAGTTATAAAAAAAAGGTTCCGACGAATTGAGAACCTCCTCCTTTTGGAAGTCGGTTAAAAATGGTTTCATTTATAAAATAAACCATTTTTTATTCGTTTTACAACTTTAAAAAAATATTTGTTAGATGTGGATTAAAAGAATACAAAATTCTACAATTTTTAATAATGCATATCATGTTTTTGAGAGAAATTATTAAATTTATAATAAAAAATTTGTATGTAAGTACAGAATTTCAAGTTCATTCAATTTCGTTCATTCTTATACCACCTCACTATCTGTTTTTTGTCAAAACCTGGTAACTCTTCAACTGTCCAGTTACTGAATTCAATTAAAAGTCGAACTATAAATACTTTATGTTCGAGAAAATGCTGGCTGTTTTAGCTTTTAATATATTGAGGAAGAAAAGAGCCTTATTATACCTCAAGATCAAGAAGTAAGAAGTATAAAGAGTGAATAACAAACTAACTTAGCTGGAGCTTCGGCGATCGCTTTAGTCAGCTGCACGATACTCGAAGCCAGTTCACTTGCTGTGTTCGCAATCAGAGTGTCGCAGTTAGCAGTAACCAACAAATCTGAAGAATTTCATTAAAATTACTATGAAGAACATACAGATATAAAATAAGTATTTTTAATTTAAAAAATATACAGGTTCAAGATAAATTAGCTGGAGAAACTTCATACACGTGTTGGTTATCGAAATCACTACATAGTATAAAACAAAGTCGCTTTCTCTGTCCCTATATCCCTATGTATGCTTAAATCTTTAAAACTACGCAACGGATTTTGATGCGGGTTTTTTTAATAGATAGAGTGATTCAAGAGGAAGGTTTATATGTATAATACACCGACCTCCACGCGGGCGAAGCCGCTGGCAAAAGCTAGTACACTATAAAACATGTATATGGCTATTTCATGAAAAATCCAATAGGATTCAATGAACTTAGAGGATTATAGTGGTGATTTAAACTATTCTAATTCTGTAAAGCTATATTTGTTTCGGTCGCGAATCATATTTTATCTACATACAACCTGACACTGATCTGCAAATTGCAAAAATCGTAAGAAAATTACAACTTTGCGGGCTACCTTGTGTATCCTCCTGAAGTTTTACCAGCTCGACCATGATATAATATTTTCACGCCAGTCTCAAAAAGGGTTGGCAGAGGTAAATTTTTCCAGTTTTTCTTTTTTACGAAATAAAATTGAAAATAATGTCTAATACCTTTAAACGAACAATTCTTGTATATATAATCTGAATTTCGGAATCGGCTCCAAAGATTTTCATGAAATTTAGTGGGCAGGGGGTTTCGGGGGCGATAAAAAGATCTAGCTAGGTTTCATTTTTAGAAAACGACAAAAAAAAACCGAACATCCAGATATAAATAATAAATTGGCATAAGTACCTGTTACAGCTAATTCAAAATCTATTTCAGTCATCGGCGTCCGATTGCTGTTTGGTGTCCTGCGCCGCGGTGCGCTGTGAACAGAGGGTTGAGTTCTACGACCTTTCTTTCTAGATCACATGAAACAAAAAAAAAGTAAATTATACTCAGCTAAATTCAAAGCAAAACGACTCAATGAAAATAAAACAATTCGTTTCGCATAACCCACATAAAAATAAGTAATTAGTGAATAATGAGTGAAAGTATAAAGGTTTCGTTTTTTTTTCGAAACTTACAAAGTCAGTCATTCAGAATAAAGTAATTGTGACAGATGTGAACTGAGCGGGTGTGAGCTCACCATCCCACAGAGTATATACCCCACGGTAGTATATTATATGACACAGTACACACAAGGAGTACTCACTTGAAGTAGTCGTCCACATTGAACACTAACAGCGTCAGCTTGCAGTCACACAGCTGTCGTATCTGTGACATATGTGAACTCAGCGTGTGTGAGCTCACCATCTCACAGATTTCCTCTGCGTCGGCTACGTAGAGCGCGTGGGCGCACGGTTGTCGTAATGGGCTTAGCCTAACCTAGAAAAATATATTCAAGTAGAATTAGAAAGTGACGTCGGCTAATAATGCAAGAAAAAAATATTGACCGTGTATTTTTACAATATTTTAGTTGCAGACTACACCTAATCATATCCTTTGGGCACGCCACGATTGCGGCGGCAAGTCCCCTCTTTGAGGAGTGGCTTGCGAGGCACCTCGGCGTCCTCGCCTTCCGCCTGACACAGGTCCTCACCGGACACGGCTGTTTCGGGAGGTTCCTGTTTCGCATAAGGCGGGAGAAAACAGCCGGGGTTTCCATTGCGAAGATCGCACTGAGGACACGGTGGAGCATACGGTGGCGGTCTGCCCGGCTTGGGCGCAGTACCGCCGAGGCCTCGGGAGTCGGCGCACGTGAGGGAGAGGCAGTACATGCCCTCACGGCCTTAGTTGTCGCAGGAGACGCCCTGGGCGTCAGGAATCCCAGGCGGATTCCCGGCCATCCTAGGCGCGGGCTTGTGAACGGCGAGTAATGGGTAGCTAGCTAGGTCCGGTAAGGACCAACCCCGGGTCGACGGCGCGTTGTGTTCCACGCGCGCCTCAAAAAGATTCCAGTACCAACTGATGGGGCCCGCAAGGGCCGATGCCTGCCAGGGGTGTGGGTCGTTCGAAAGAGGCACAGGCAACTGAGACCATGGGTGGGTTTTAATCAGTAAAAGTATGACATGCCCTCCTGCTCCACCCAGAGCGGGAGAAGTTATTGATGATATCGCACTCAAAAAAAAAAACCTAATCCTATTCTTTACTTTTTGTTCTCACATACTAACTGTCCACATTTCTTGTTTGCAGGTCTGCTTGAAGAAATGTCTCAAGAAATGAGCAATACCTTTGTACTCAATAGTGTAATGTCTTTTGCTGTGTGTACAACAATATAATAAAATAAATAAGAAAACATAAATATTTTTTGTCCAAAATAATGAAGTTTTCTAAGAAACCTCTTGGTGATCAGTGGTACCTTTTCTGACGGTGTTATAGTATAACACCAACCGGACATGGCAAACCATTAGCCACACAAACAAATTGGGTTTTTCTAAATTATTCAAAGTAGTTGCCTAGCTAAATTTACTTTAGTTTCACTATTTATCACATACCTAGCAAAAAAGTTTAAGTTATATGTAAAGATGTTTTTTATGTGTATTCTTTGGAAATTGGTGCTGGTTACACATTTGGTTGTGTTATCGTTTTATTTTTCCAAATAAATTATCAAGCCTTTTTCCAACTATGTTGGGGTCGGCTTCCAGTCTAACCGGATGCAGCTGAATATCAGTATTTAACATGGAGCGACTGCCTATCTGACCACCACAACCCAGTTACTGTATAACACAATAAATACCCTTTGACAAGACTGGTTGTCAGACTTTCGGGATTTTTTCCGGCTACCTGTAACGACTGGCGAAGATCAACGAAAGACAGCTGGGACCAACAGGTTAACGTACTTTCCGAGGTAGGGAGGGGTCTTGGTATGTAAAGATGGTCACCCAACCGCGACAAGCGTTGTCTGATCGATCGACCCATTCCGCTGTCATTACTTAGCCAAAGCCTCTAATAACTTCAAATTAAAAATAACTAACCTGCCCACTCTCATTATCCAGGGACCTGGGTATAGTCCTGCTCCACACCATGAGCGCGGGGTGACACAGCGTGTGTGCTTGTAGCACGTGCGCGCCGAGCTGGGACACCTCGGTCGGGACACTCGCCATGTACCAGCGGGCCCACAGGCTGGGGTGACCCTCTATGTTCATGTACTGTGGATTTACAAGGAAATTTTCAATAATATATCCATGTGACGTGAAAATTTATTTTATATTTCATACATTTTATTATATACAAATAGGTAAAATTGCAATGTCAAAATAACAGCTTTTTTCCTAAATGCATATAAATGAAAGTATATTATAAGGTTAAGTACCTTATAAAATACTAAGTAAAAAAAACACAATTTCTATCCATCCATCATTCTGCCTATTGTGTCTGTCTGTTTGTTCTGGTTAATCTCTGAAACAGCTGGACCGATTTTGACGGGAATTTCACTCGTAGATAGCTGATGTTATAGGTAGTAACACAGGCTACTTTGTCCCTGTAGCACGTTCCCGTGGGATTATTTCCGAAATCCACGCGGGAGAAGCCGCGGGCACAGCTAATAAATGATAAAAGTGTGAATTGCTTCACACTTTTATATGAATAAGTTTGTATATTTGGTGAGTCTGTTTACAAGAGATTGAAATATGTGCAAAAGAGAGTGAGAGAGATGCGGTTGTGACCAACCAGTTGATGTTCTAAATGGCTGTTCACAGTAATTGGGTACTAACATCATAAAGAGGTATTTGTGAGTTTGTGTCTTCTTTTTGGTATCAATGATCCGATTTCGAATTCTTTCACTAGCGGGAAGCTGCAGTATTGTCGAGCGTTTTAGGATATATTTCATGTTATAACCAGGAATTTCACGCGGAAGAAGTCGCAGACAGAAGCTTGTCAATCAATGACATCAAAGAGACTTGGCATCAGTTAGCTGATCAACTGTTTACCTTCATACACTCCCCTGGCCTATATATCTTGTTCATTTCAGCAGCTGTCCTTTTAGCAGCCTTCTCGTCTGCCAACTTCTGCTTCTTAGCTTGTCTCTCTAACGCTGTGTTTGATGTCTTGTTACCTTCGCCTTTTGGGCTACCTAAAGTTTGTATGTATTCATAAAAATTTAATTGATGGCAGCACTTGTAACATCGAGTAACATATAAATAATAAAATAAGTAAATTGTAGTTTTAAGAATTGCATGATAAAATGGATAGCTTAAAAAGCACAGAAAACGCTGTGCAAAGACTACATTTGGTCAAAAGTGTGAAAGAATGTCAAAATCAATTATTTTCCTATATTTTTATTTTCAAAATAACAATTGGTGCAATAAGGAATCTAAAGCTTTGGAGTAATTCAAAATTAAACTCCACATTTTTGTAATATAAAACAAAGATTGCATTAAAACATTTACTGTCGGCAAAGCACACTCAATTGTATTAACATTTTAATAGTTAAACAGTGCTGCACGTTCGGAATTTATGTGATGATCACAGCAGGAAAGGATTCAGACAAGTTCACATTAAAAGTAGAATAGACAATAGTAATATACATTTTTTCACTTTGCTAGAATAAACTGTACAAACCTGCACTTTTTCGCTTCACTTTGTTGAAATCAGTTGACGATGTAGATATGCTACCAAGAATAAGTCTATCTATATCATCATTTCGCCTATTGGTGAGATCATAGGAGGCTGAATAAAGGTAAAAAAACATATGTTATTATCACTGCTACATTTAGAAAAACAATATCCAAGAGACCAGAAGGTAAGGTGCAGTATGCCCCAGAAGTACAGGACAGTTGAACCCATATTAATTAGTATTATGGCCAGGAGAAAGAACATTTGATACCAGAACTTCTGGATTAAATATGCATTATTTGATGGATATGCACATAATGGATATTTATCGTATCGTAAAATATTTCACTTGTATATGTATGTATTGAATATGTATATAGTAAATTAAATAAAAACAAATACTCCAAAGGAATTGTTTGTTTTTATTTTTGAAAGTAATGGGTCACTCATTTACTTTTGATACTGTTTACTATTATCTAAAACATACTAACGAGCATTATTTTCATAAAGATTTATCGGGTCCATGGGAGTTACTCTGACATTCTCATACTCTCCAACAGATTTATTTTCAAGTATAGGGGTGTTGTCATCATCCATGTCGATATCACAGGGAAGGCTCCGTCCATTGAAGTCATTGTTAGCATTTGCCTCATGATGCATAAAGTCACCTGAAAAAACCTTGTCATAAGAACTTAGATAACTAACTTTAGAATTAATGCCTTACAGAAAAATGTAATTCAGAAAGTTATGAGCATGAATGTTGATGGCTGAAGAGTAGGTATGGAAAGACCAAAGAAACAATAGGTGGACGTGTGAATGATGATTTGCCTAGAAAAGAGGTGACTACTGAGATGATGACTAATAGGCAAGTATGGAAGGAAAAGATATCCTGTGTTTACAAATAAATTTTGATGAGGGCCGGAGAATGATGATGAGTGGTGGATGAAGGAACATCTCCTTTACAAAAGGTGTGAGCTACGATAGTCTGCTTGTGGTCACAGTGCAATTTGGTTAAACCATCAGAATAGTCTGCTTGTGATCGCAGTGTAACTGCGTTGGACCATAAAAATATTACTGGTTTCAATTTCAAACAGCCTAGTTCTAGAAATCTGGAAATCTGATTGTTTTTAAATCATGATGAAAATTGTTGAACTAAATGAGATTCTAGATCAATACAGAGTAGTTTAAAAAAGTGTTGATGGAATACAAACCGTAAGGATCTTTACATGATCTTTTGTCTCCAGTTCGTACCAGCGGCGGCATGCCATCAAAGTCACTATCACTATCTTCAGAGCTTATAGTGTATATTAGTGGCATTTTAATGAATCTATCAATTTTACTTTGTCGCTGAAAGCAAATGTTTCCGCGGAAATTGTTTGTTTTTATTTTTCGCCGTGATTTTACCGAGCAGCTGTAATCAGTCAAACACAAAATCAATAGATGGTGACCATAGATAAAACAGTAAACCACAGAGTACTTTGTATTATACTGAAATAGAGACCAATCTCGTTCCGTGAAACGAGTCATTTACGTTCGTGAAGAAACTAGCGCCATCTGATATTCATAGTTGGAACAACCTTTGGATATGACACCGATATGGCTATAGCTATGTATAGGTATAGAGGGATTTTTAACTTTACTAAGTAGTATGCTCATTTCAAGGATTGATAAATGAAATACAATTTGGCGAATCATGTTTTTATTAGTATGAAACTAAGTAATTATCCTATGGCACAACTTAAGTAAAGATTTACATAAACATAGTATGGTAGAATTTTGCAATATTACCTGTTTGGATTACTGGCTAGTGACTATTTCAAAAATTACAATTTTAGTTGCAGTTTTAGTAGACAGGATACGAAACTCCTTTTGCTAGTATGTATTAATTGTTTGGCCAAATTCATATACAAGATTAGTATAATTGATGTTCCATAGATAGGTAATATTACTCGAAACAATGTATTTAGATGTCATAAATGCTACACAATAAATAAATTGTATAGTCAAACATAGACCAGACCATACAATTTATTTATTTCAGCTAGTCTCATCCGTCACATGGCCATACGTTTCATTGTGTGGCACAAATCCTTTTTTTAAATTATGCTAATATGTGCTAGTCTATCTGCAGCGCGTACAGAAGCTGAGGACGATAATTACACCTTTCGGAAAATTGCTTATTAAAAAGGATTTGTGCAATATATCGGAAGGAAGGAACATCCGCTAACGTAGCCCGCGAGATTCAAATGTTCTTAAGCTTTTTGCAATTTGCAGGTCAGTGTCGGGTTGTATCTTGATCAAAATACGACTCGCGACCACAACAAATATGTATTTACAGAATTAAAATTATTAATAGGTAAATCTTTCAGTTAGATTCGTTTCATTGAATGACTTTTTCATGACATGAAGACATTTGAGAACAAATCTAACTTAGATAGATGTATTAATGATTCTAATGATTATAATTCTATAAATATATATTTGTTATGGTCGCGAATCACATTTTGATCAAGATACAATCTGGCATTGACCTGCAAATTGAAAAAAACCTTAAAAAAAATTAAATTACGCAGGCTACCTTTGCGAATCCACCTTCTTAAACTTATACTAGATTCTAGACTCCCCCTAAAGCGTTGAAATTCTACATTTGCTATATAGGTAACAATAAAAAATAATTCTTACAAACTGCAATAATAAATACATATTAGGAGGCCGTACACATTTTTTTTTACGGATTTTGCTGATTTGCGTGATTTTATAGACGTGTTTTTACAGTTAAAATACTGTATTTCTATAAGTTTGAATTCACCACATGAAAGATCGTTTCAGTTATTATCTAATGTCTATAACTAATTTATATTGTAATGTCTTACTTGAATTTGAAATAAATAAATAAAAAATGAAAACAACATTAAAACTTGTGGGAATTATTTTAACTGTAAAAGCACCTCTGTAAAATCAAGTAAATCAGCGAAACCGACGTGAAATTTCAACGCCGAGGTTCTAGAGCTAAAAATCTATATGCATGGTATAAATTAAGGTAATGTTTACATTTTCCTTTTAAAACATTTACTGTGATATTTTTTAGCTCTCATTTGTACTTTATCTCCTTCATCATCAACTTGTCTTCTCCCAGATAAAATTTTATTTATTACTTTGCAATAATTAAAATTCATAAATCTAATTACAATAATAATTAAATAATCTATCATTTTTTTTTAATGTGTTTTACATTTTATGAAATCGAAATTTACTAATGTTAATATAGACATTTTAATAATATCTTTTAAATAATAAGCTTCTAAGTTTTCTTTCAAAATATTATTAATTATATCTTGAAAATTGGATATAAGTTTTATTAAATTTTTACTGGGAGTACAAAGCCATCGTCGACCTGCATACTCTCTGTATCTTATGTATTCAATTTCATCTTCGCTTGTGAAATCATTCCTGCAAACAGAGCAATTTTGAAAAATTTTTGATTTTGTTTTTTTCAAAAAATATCCGCTGACGTACTGTAGAGGTGCCAGTATTCTAGGGTCTTTTTCTTTATTTTCTATATTTTCGAAATTAGTTTCTAAAATATTTTCAAGAGCAACTGTGCAGGTCGAAGTGGCTTCAGTATTTTCGTTGAGTACGAAGGAGCATAAAGCATCACAAAAGTCATTTTCACAATTTTTTCCTTGGCTGTGGACACTGTTTAAATTGTTAATAAGCAGTGTGGCAAAAGCAGACTCAAATTGGTCGCATGTTGGGTTAACGTTACGGCACCCGTGACTTCTAACCGCCCCAAAGAAGTTCTCTAGGGGATCTTGGTTAAGGTGCCGTAACCACACTGATGTTACCCCGTATTCATCGCGTATTTTTTTTAGTAATACTTGTATTCCCTCCAGTGTCCACACCCAATTTTTTAAGGTAGGAACAGTTTCGACCCTGCCAGCAGAAGTCACAAACTCCATCGAGTTAAAAACCCTTATTGCTTCTGCCCATGTCTTTTTATGGGCAGACGATGGCGTAGCTGGGCCAAGTAGTGGCTTAGCATTTTTATTTTTGTTATGACTTCCATTGACAGAGTCGAAGACGTTGTCCATAAATAGCAGCAGATCTGCGGTTTCCTTGCATTCTGCGGCTAGAATTCCTTTATCTGAAAGAAAATAAATAAATCAGCATACGCACTTTTCCAAATTGCTAGGAAAATAAATATGGATGCGCTACTAGTTGCATATCACGGCTTAGTAGCCTCAATTTTACGATATGGTATTATTTTTTGGGGCAATTCTACTGATAAAGATATCGTTTTTAAGGCACAAAAAAGATGCATAAGATCAATGTGTGGTCTGAAAATTGATGATAGCTGTGTACCATTATTTAAATCGCTTAGAATACTTACCTTACCCTCATTATACATTTTTGAAATTAGTGTTTTCGTCAAAACAAACATGAGGTTGTTCGAAAAAGTGTCAACGTTACGAGATGTTGCGATTCGTAGCCAATACGCAAACTTTTTAAGCAATCAGCGCTGTAACACTGCTTTAGTGAGAAAGAGCGTTTTAGGCATGGCTCCGCGCATTTACAACAAATTACCAGGTGTCATAAAAAATTTGAATGTTACACAATTCAAAAAAAAATTAAAATTGTTATTAATTGAAAAATGTTATTATACGACTGATGAATTCCTAAATGATAAATTAATGTAGACTTATTTATTTGACTGAATATTGTGACTAATTGTAATTTATGATTATTTATTTATGCATTGACCGTAGAAATAATTCCACATAGTGATTTTTAATTTTTGTTTTATTTTTTTATTATAATTCTATTCATTTTTGACATTCCAAACAAATATTTTATGTTTACCTCTCGCATAGTCATTATTTTATTTCGCATGCAACCATATTTGTACGCCTCTTGGCATAACATAGCGACCTATGACTCTAATTTAAGAACTGTATACACTACCTATGTTACACAAATAAAAATGATTTGATTTGATTTGATTTGATTTGAAAAAAAAAGAAAAGAAAAATGTTATTCAATTTTACACACATATATTTGTCTTAGTAGAACTTTAAAACTTATAGGGCAGCAAATTGGATGTTCCGGTAATTTTGTGTTATGTTTGGGGTACCTAGTAAACATTTCCTGATAACAAACTTCATGGAAACTGGTCTCTACTATAAATAAATGTCAATTAAATTATTATTTTTTAAATGGCTAAATGTAAATTACCTGCTAGGTATCCCATATTGGATGCCACAGTGCGACTAAACACCTGAGATGCAAATTTAACTTTCATTTTGTTTAATTTTTCAGGCTTTATGTGGTATTCTGTTAGCTTTGGTATCAGCCTTATGCCTTTATAGCCTGGGTTTTCTTTTAAAAGTTCTAATAAATGAGACCATTTGGCAGTTTTGGTCATGCCATCTTTTTTAAAAGTTAATATTTTTGTCACCAAGTTATTCCTCATACCCTTGAGAAGGTGTGGTGGGTCATAAAGGGGAATGATTTCTTTATCATTTATTAATATGACATTTTCTTTTGGAGATTCCCCTCTTCGTAAGTAGACCCCCCTGGTCTCATTTATTAACAAACGTATCGCCTGACGATTGTTTGTCCCTTGGTCACTGACTGATGCTATTACTATAAACCCTGCTTGTTGCAACTCAGTAATTACATTTTTAATCTGTTTAGCCAATTCTGGCCCTTTTGTGGCACTTGCAGAAAATGTGTAAAAAATGGCTTGTTTAAAATTTTTAATTAGACCACGCACCATGAAGACTTGGGCGTGGTCAGCAAATTCTGGTTGCCTTTGCTGGCCATTATCTACTACCCCTGTTATTTTATCTTTTCTTTCGTTATATGTAATTTGTGCTTTTAATGATACTTCATCAAATAGCAATATGCACAATCTTTCTGAGATTTTCAATTTTTCAGCCTTCTTTTTTAATTGAACAAATATATTTTTATTTAGCCCAGGTCGAAGATTACATTTTTGTATCACTTTTGCGAGTGTCTGATTTGCGGGCAATATAAATATTTTTCTTAAAAATCTATATGCCTTTGGACTCTGTTTGAATATGGATAATGCTGCAATTTTTTCTTGTAGCGTGAATCGTCGTCCTTTATCCTTTTTTTTGTCTTCTCGCCACTGTACCCGCATTAATAGCTTCGCAGTGCTTGTGCAATTCTGAAGTACATCTAGTACTGCAGGATTGGCAACAAATTTTTTTGCTGCCTTTATTTCTGCTGTCTGCTTTTTAACTTTATTTTTTAATTTATTTATTTTTCTTTTGGCAGCCATAATTTTCAATTGTGGATTTATTTCTGTCCTGGAGAGCTTAATCGTCCTAGCAGACATTTTCCTGCCTGAAAAGTAAAAAATGAAATGATTTTGTATGAGTACAAAAGTAAATCTATTTAAAGTAAGTTTTGCTTAAGAATTGACACACAGTGTACACAGTACATAGATATGTGTACCAAATTTCAACTTAATTGGACTATTAGATTCGGAGCAAATTGGCTATGAGAGACGGATGGACAGACACACAAGTGATCCGTATGGGTTCCGTTTTTTATTCGAACGTACGGAACCCTAAAAAGAAACAGTAAGTGTTTTCAAATCTTTTCTCATATTCTTCTGAATTTTTTTTTTATCCCATCGTTGTTTATTTGTTTATCAATACTTTCTATTTTCTAAAAAGGTAAAAGGATAAAAAGCTCACCTAAATCCTTCAAAGCACTCTTTTTGATTACAGGAGTAGTTAGCAGTACTTGCTGGCATGTCATGTCCGTTACTGAAATATTTATGTGCACGCTTTTAGCAATGGAATCAGAAACAATGTACATACAATATTATGTAAGCAGCAGTGCAGCAGAGCAGAGCAGCCAACAATACAATAAAACTTATAGTTTAAGTGTGCACTGCGCTATGATCTGTCATAGAATAGTGCACACTCAAACAATAAGTTTGAAGGTGAAAAATAAATGGCGATTATCAGCACTTCAGACAAGAGACAAGAGTATGGGACTTAAAATCCTCCTTTTTTCCAATTACCTACAATTTACAATCACCAACCTTTATGCCAAGCATGTAACTTTAGCAATAGTCATTTATAATCAAAGATACATATTTAATAATAGGTTCTGATTGTGACTTCGTCTGGGTGAAAGTCACAAGTACCATAAAACATATCCTTCCTATGGCACACAACGAGAAGTAGTTTCGGAAATCACCCATTGCATTCAAACTTACAAATTTTACCTCTTTATAATAAGTAAGTATAGATAAAGACATTATAAAGAGTTGAAGTGGTTTGTATGTTTGTTTATACAAGTAATCTCCGGAAATACTCCAATTATGAAAATTCTGTCACTGTCAGAAGGCTGCACTACTATGGAGTGACAATACTTTTTATGAGAGCGAAATGAAGTTTCTGGGAATCTCAGCTGTCTCAGAATCGCAGCTAATCAAAGATAATTGTGAAGATGATGTAACATGAAACTAATTTTGTTTATACACTATCTTTTGCCCGCAGCTTCGCCCGCGTGGAGGTCCGAAATTTTCCCACGGGAACGTACTATCGGGATAAAAGTATCCTATGTGTTAATCAATCATTCCATAATACATTGTTTTCACATAACTCTATTGGTTTACGCGGCCCACGCCAGTAAAGACTCTAGCCGGCAGGATTTTAACCGACATATTCTACAATTATCGTCGTATTTCAACCAATTTACACAAAACCTTAATAAATTATATACTAAAACCTTCCTCGAGAACCACTCTATCCATTGATGAAAACAGCATGAAAATCCGTGCAGTAGTTTTTGAGTTTATCGCGAACAGACAGACAGACAGACGCGGCGGAGGACTTTGTTTTATAATATGTAGTGATGATAACAAAACTTACCTAAATTTTGTTCAGTACTTTGAGAAGTAGAAGGTGGCACTTGCTCACATACCACTGTTTCGGGATCTGAAATATGAATAAATCATTATCACTCAAGTCTGGTCAAGTGTGTGTAGGTTATGCAATACCTAACATTTAGTATAACTTTTCATAGTATAATGTATTTAAATTACTGACTATCAGCTTCAATTGAATTCGCTTTTAGTGATAGTGCCAGCTATGAAACCCGAAAAATAAAGACAGAAACACAAAGTAGTTATTATATTTAATGCCAAATAATACTTACCAATATTTTCTTTTTGCCTTGTATTTTCTACAATGCTTGTAGAAATGTTGATCAACTGCTGATGTGATTCAGGAGCTAAAATAAAATGTATACAAACATAAGTAATGCCTCATGGTAAAAAAATTCAATATGTAATCAGTAGGATTATTACACTTATTCAAATATTCAATTGCAAACCTGCAAAGTGCATTGCACCAAAACTTTTACACTTTACCTTCATTTCATGTGCTATGATAGAGGCGATATGATAGTGACATATTCTGGTATAATCCTAGAAGAATAATTTAAAAATTATAAGACAATAAATACCTGTAGAAGTTGATGGAATTGGCTGGTTTGCAAGTCCTTGCAATGGTTTTCTTCCAACACATGATAAATTTGGTTGTGATACTAGATTGAAACCTGAAAAATTATAATGGAGTAACTGCATTAATAATTTTGCTAAGACGCTTTATAGTTTTTTTTATTAGTAAAAGCAACAATGGCCACTCATATAACTATGATATGAAATTTATTTCATATCATTTTATTTTATTAGGTCTACGCGAAATATCGGTAGTGATTAGTAATTGTAATTTTATTCTCACTTAATATATAAAATTACATTATGTAATGAACAAACCTGGTAAATATAACGTTGGAACAGCAATATTGCTTATTCTGTTATTGCGACACACATATTTCTCTTGAAAGTGTTTGTGACACACACGGCAGTACTTAAATATGTGAGCATTTTCTAGTCCCAAAATATCACTTCCAATCGAATATAGCCAGGTATTGAATCATGATCTGTCTTTAACAGGGTTCGGAAATCCATGAAGAACTGCATGCATGCCTGAAACAAATTGCATAAAATAATTAATTTATGTCTCTATCAGTTTCCATTGATAATAGGTTATTCAATTAAAAATATATTGTAATAATGATAGACAGATTGACCAAGAAAAATTGAGATACTAATAACGTAATTGTAGTAACGAAACAAATTGAATTTAATATTGAAGAGAAAACCAAAACAGTACCTAAAATGACAAAAACTAATTTCGAATTGCGTGCAAGGCAATGTTAGCTATGAAAACATGTCATACCTCCACTGGCCTTGCAACCAGGAACACAGCAGTGCTTGTCCGATGGCATGATGCACTAAAAGAATCCTATTTCAAACTTAACACTACACTGGAGTCCTATCTCAGTTTTGACACAACCACTCACAAAATTACTTTCTGGTCACAAATATGGATTAGTCGGAGGAACTTTCGCTCAACTCAACGACAAACGCACAATTTATCAGAAAGATCAAAAAAATAAACAAAATATCGCAAAACACCGGCGCAAGCGTCAGACATTAGCAGACATTTGTATTGGGGTTACCAGTTTATTGTCAATAAAACCACTAAGGCAATTCTACCATCACCCCAATGAATGTTTGCAAAATGTCTGTGCAAATTAAAATACTGTGTGTAATAATTGATCAAAAAATAATAAATTGTTATACTATGCGATCAATGTAATTAAAACCTTTAGCAATGATCCTTTTTTTTGTAAAAAAAAGAACAGAAGACCGTTAAAAATATACTATTTTAGTAGTAATGAGCTATCGGAGCTTCGCAATGTTGACAAATTGCGATTTTGTTTAGCGCCATCTATTCGAATTAAAATGAACATTGCTACAGAGCTGCCATCTCAATTCTTTAGTTGGAATACAGCTCATCGATTATAATCCAACTAAATTAAAAAACACATTTTAACTTATTTTGTACAGGGACTACATATACTCCGTGATTTTGTATCATTATATCCGTTGCTGTCCCCAGTTTTTTGTACTAAGATTGAGCACCCTGCAGTAAACACTAGCCCTATGTAAGGCTACGTTCCGAGATACGATAATATCGATTGGAGCGCGCTCACACCCGTTCCGAATTGGCGTGAGCGCGGTAACGACGTCCCGTGAATCGTCATAAATGACGTCATGACGTGCGCCATCTTGCGATAACGCTGACCATGCGCTATATTAATATCACCGTGAGCGCTGTCAAAAATGACACTTGTGCTGTTATGTTCTGATTCGTATCATAGTTTTAGCTAACTTATAAATAGTGCTTCTGGCTAGTATCGCCACCGAATCAAATAAGAAGATGAAATTTGTGGTCTATGCAAGTTTTATATGGTGTAAATAGGTCTTAACATTGAGTGGGCACTGTTAGCGCGTTCACGAGCGTTCCGTATTGATAACAAAAATGACAGTTCTTAGCTGTCATAATCGCGTTATCTAACTCGGAACGCAAATTATTGATGTGAGCGCTCACAGCGCTATTTTTCTAATTCGGAAAGTGGCCATATGTGACCAAGATTAGTGTTGCCAACAGCGCTGGCCCTAATGTCGCCGTTTCTCATGGATGAAGTAGCCTAATATCGCCGAATTTCAGTAATGTATTTTTTATCAATTTATTTATAATATATTCATAACACTGATAAATAGGCATAAGCCATCTTATAAACACGATGAAATTAAAGTTAACATTTTAAAAACTACATAAAAAATTAAACAAACATTAGGATTATTCTGATTCGTCCTCTGCTAAGACATACATTTTTCTGCCAGCGCGCAGCGTGCCAACTGATCATGTGATTGCTTGGTTGAAAGTTGTTACAACACATACCTCTTACATTCATATGGGTACGAATTCTAAGAATGGCGATCAGCATGGGTAGTTGCATGTTGATTGTCCCCATTACGCTGAAAATTCTTTCAACGACGGCATTACTCAAAGGTAATGAAAGGCATCGTATCGAAAACTCTGCTAGTTCCTTAAACATCGGGCTTCCACCAGCATTCTTAATTTTTAGCACTTCTATCCAAAAATTTACAATGCCATTAGGAGAAGCAGCTGTTCCGATTATCTCCTCAATGCGCATAGTGCTTAATACGCGCCATTGGTTCATATCAGCTTCTCGGTCAATATTGGGATCACCTAAGTGCCAGGGAAAATCTTCAATGTTGGGTTTGCTGGTTGAGAGGCATACGCGGCATACTTCGTGCCAAAAGTTGAATTTTTTCCACCACCGACACATTAAGCGGTAACCTGTCAATTAATTCTTTCACTAAGCGTACCAAGAAAAACAGAACATCGTTGCTTCACATCTTTGGCTTTGTCGGCAGAAACAGTCTTTTTTGCAAGTAAATCGTTGAACTTTTCTCCAAAGTCGATTGAGTCCAGTGGAAGCAGTGAATTTTCAAATGGAGCTCCGGCTTTTTCTACAGCTCGCCTAACAGCTGCAATATCTGCTTCATGGAACATTGTTAGAGAGGCATTTTCAGGCAGACTTTGACTTCTCAGAAATATTGGTTTGAACACACGTCTTGCAATGGAAAGTAAAAAAATCCGATGATCGCTATATAATTTTGTGATATTTGCATCACTTGCTCGAAATATAATATTAACATTTGTTACTTCTTTTAATATCGGAGACAGAAACAACAAATATAATAAATTTGTATCATCATTATACATGGCGGCAAGCTCCCTTGCTGTATAACATCTTTCTGATAATTTCACCACATTAAAGTGAGTTTTTAGCTCAAGCCACTGGTTGATGTTTGTTTTAACAGCTGAATGAAACGCCAGCCGGTTACGGATAACTGAGTTCGTTTCAAGGGTTTTCTACCATCATTAATGGTTTCAAATAAGGTCTGATATATTTTCATTCGCAGTGGACTGTGGGCAAACCAATTTCTGGTTTCCCTAAGTAAATATTCCAGACAAGACGGTAATTCCGTGTATGCTTTGGAGGCACATAAACTAAGGGACTGACACACACATTTCAATAGCTGTAAATGGGGTATATCTGCTTGTAAGAGAGTGAAAAGGGAGTTATGTTTGCCACATAGGTTACTTGCTCCATCAGTTCCTATTGCAACGAGATTTTGAAGATTCGAACCCATTTTAGACATAAAACTATTAAATGATGTATAAAGGCTGCTAGCTGTGGCTTCCAATACTTCTTGAAAGCCTAAAAAATCAACAACAATTTTTTCTAGTTTTGAATTATAATCGGATGCAATATGCCATGTACTTTTCTGTTGTTACGTCGGTGGATTCATCCAGTATAATAGAGTAGCTCTGGTTACCAACTTCTTCTAAAAGTTCCTTGAGCATGGCTGGTTCTAGAACATTTTTTTATAATGGGCGAACACTTTGATCTATGTAATTGAATGTTTTCAAGAGGACTCCCCGTCCCACAGGTTTTTAACACATCTGTCATATGATCAATGCTGCGTATGGAGCTGTGAGCAGCGACATAAGCTGATATTTGTATGTCTATTATTTTTTCTTTTGATGAAGTGTTACTAAATGAGGAGTAGCCAAATGATGCAAGCTTGGGTTGCTTTTTTGAAAAACTTAATTCTTTGTCTTTATGTGTTTTAGTTTTCATGTGCTTTTCTAAATCGGGTTTGTGCGCACGGAGTGGTGTGACACATAATTTGCAAAATGCCTCTCCTTTACCACTATCTGTCAGTTCAACAGGTGCTCGATTAAGCCAATCTGTAAAAGAAATTGAACTCAATAATACGCTAGGTAGTAGGTATGTTGTATGTATATTGTATGTACCAGGTAGGTATGGTACTAGTGGTTGGTAACCAGATCATATATTTTTCTATTTGTGCAGTTTCAGTCTACCTATTACATCTTGCTTGCCGGGGTCGCGGGACCAACGTGTAGCCGTGGCTCCGGAACGTAAAGGGGTATTGAAGGACACCGTGGATTTTAGTCAGCACAAGTCTGACAGTCCCTCCTGCCCTGCCCTGGGTGGACTCATTTGATGACTTTACCACGTTTAAAAAAAAAAGCCTATTACATCTTAACCAGACTGGGGCAAATATTAAAATGGAGGTCGTCATTTCTTATATACCTTATCTTGATGTGTAGCCGTGCGTACCTTTAAACATAGACCTTCCGAAATAATACTCTAAAAGTCTAAATAATTATAAAAACCGCATCAAAATCCGTGGCGTAGCTCAGAAGGGCAACTTTGTCACACACAAAAAGCGCGTTCATTTAAAATAATGTAATGATTGGCGAAATGAAGATGTCGGTACTATTATGTAGGTAGGTGTTTTGTTGGTCAGCGTGATGTTAAGTACGTTACAGATTAAAATACCCATACATTTTTTGTTATAGTAATTATTCTGAATTTTACAAATTCCGTTTGCCATAATTATTATACCAACCAATTCCGCGTCCACGGTTTGCATTAGCTAGGTACTTTAATTGGAGCTTTGGTAATGAGTTAATGACACATCAGCGGAATGCGGATTCACACATCAAAATCTATAGGTATCTACTGATCCTACAAAACTTCAAACACTCCAACGATATCGATAGCCCAAAAAATAAACTTATCCACCAATAACTTCAATGAAGCGCGGTAAACAACGTACCTACACAATTTTTTTTTTTAGCTTCGCACGCTTTCTGCATTTACCCAATGGACATACGCAGATAAAAATGACTCTAATCTCTAAACGCCAGCCTATTGATTTCCCATAAAACAGTCACACAAATCATGTTAGAACCCTTCAGCGTTGTTTTCGCTGTACCGCTATGTCACGTTAGACACTACGGTGATGTACTGCAGATGAGCTCGTTTATGTAATGTTGTTTAATTAATTATTGCTGGCAATTGTATTGCATTGCCTCTTCTATTAATTGGCGTTTCCATGTTTCCTATTAAAGATGATTATAAATCGTGTTTCAGAATGTAGAATGAGCTATTATAAATACTTAGGTATCTAAGGAAGTAGCATAGCATACATACTTGCCGGAGGTCACGCCTTAAACTCATTTGCACCACCATTTATAAGCAAAATAATCATAATTATGCTTATTACACGAGTTATTCGGGGAACAAAATCTATCTAAATATTCCTTTTCCTGCTATAAAATCTACACAATTTGTCTTCTGCTGCAGCGCTGCGCGATAAACAAACAAAACAAATTGCGCATGCGTACATGTTGCCAAGCTTATAATTTCTTTATTTATTTGTCCCATCACTAACAGAAAAGAAGTGCTAATTAAAATAAAAGAATAACATAATATTAAGCTTCGCCATGGGTAGAAAGGTTCCGATGAAATTCTATCCTGTGCACATTTTGTTTGCTCTTTTTGACACTTTTTATTATTTTCTTGGTGATGGAGAGAGTTAAATTCAAATGAATTATTATGGCTGGGACAGAAACATTTGTTGAGGTCATCTGTTAATAATGACGTCTTCTTAGGGACCAACGTAGTCAGTGGATTATCTATTTGCATTATTTAATGCATAAAAAAGTTGTTAAATACCTACTTACTTAGGGTATGTGCAAATCTGGCGAATGCGCCGCTCGCGTGCAGCACGCGGCGCATTCGCCAGATCTTTACACACCCTTTAATTTAAATTAAAACACAGAATCTCACGCTTTCGTCCCATAGGGGTAGGCAGACAATACATTACGCCACCCGCTACAATCCATATTTATACCCTTTTGCCTCGTTTACTTGCCTAATTAAAACAAAAACACAAAAAGTAAGCATTTATTGTAGATCGTCAAAGCGCCAACTTAGTAGGTAATGTATTCAGTAGTAAGAAAAAGGACAATAAAAACAGTTCAGACGGACGAAACTTCGAACATAACAATCAGTGTTCCTCCTTCGTCTGTCCTAATAAAAACAAAACACTTACGGATTAGGCGATTTTCTTTTGGACTTCACTCAATATAGAGAGCTGTAACGTTCTGCCAAGGAAGGTAGGAAACCCATGGTAACCGACAAAGCCCGAAGAATTGCCAAACTTAAGTGGCAGTCGGCAGGGTACATTACTCGCATATCAGATGGCTGAATGGTTGTGGAGTGGCGACCCCATACTGGAAGACGTAGCGTTGGAACGCGTCTCACAAGGTAGACCGTCGACCTGGTGAAGGCTGTAAGAATCCGCTGGATGCGAGAAGCACAGAACCGGTCGAAGTGGCGGTTTTCGTGGGAGGCCTATGCCCATATCTTTTTCCGCTGAAATTATGACGAAGATGCATGGATACTCTTGATTATATAGGTACCTGCGCCTGTTCCTCAGGTTTTTTGTTTTAATAGTTAAAATACTATTGATTCGGACAAATTCCAAACTATGCTGCGCTTAATAGAATTGCATGTAAATAGGAGCAAGAACGTCACGATTGTATCCTAAAAAATGTGTACTGTTTACGCATTCCGGAAGCTCAATCAATCATTTATTTAAAAAAATATGGGCATAGGACTACCTACAGGTATGTGTCTAGGTAACGGTCGGGCCGTACGTATCTTCCTACGTATCTGAGAGGCCAATTTCCGCGTTCCGCGGTCCTGCCCAGATTCCGGATACGTTTGAAAACGTTTGCTGCCAACTAAATTATTCAGGAGCTCATTAAGTCAATATACGTAGTCATATTGTGTGACGCACTAATGGAGCAATTTCAAACAAATGGAACTATTTATTCGTGATTTAACAATTTAACATAACATCGCCGTACAGCCCTATTTACGTCCACATTTCACCATGTAATAGATTATGATGTGATAGTGATATGGAGGTGTCCTGTGGTGGTGGTGGTGGGGTGGTGTGTGTGATGTGATGCATTATAATTAACCCTTTATCATAATTCATTAGTCTTTTTGTCCTCGCCAGTGGATACATATCTGTCTACCGTCATCTCAATACCTTCGTACCCTTTCTAGCCGTGTCATCTCTCAACCAGTCGATCCATCGTTTAGGTTGATTTAATGTCAATTGAGTAAGTATACAAATTGTCTATGGATTGAAAATATGTCCGTTACGGGCAGGCATACACACTTACAGTTTAGTTTTTTGTAGTTCTTAGGAATCAGATATAGCTGCATTGCATCATCAATTCATCAATGACATAATCGATCAGAATTCATTCGTGATTGTGAGATATGCTTGAAGGTACCCACGTAATCAGAATGCAAAAACCGGCTAAGTGCGAGTCAGAGTACCACCGTACATTATTTAACACTTTTTTTTTAATACTTAGGTAGATACGTGCCTCAGTAAAAGTTTTCTTTGTTTTTCTTTTATGATCTTCTTTATTTGTTGTTTTATTGGCCATAGTATTATTACACACCCTATGAACGTTCCAAGTGTCTACTTATTATGGTTCAAAAGATACAGCCCTGTGACACACGGAACTTAGGCACGAGAACCGCAGATTGGAAATTAATTTGCTTTTTTATTTGAACTAGATTCTATAACTTCGGCACACACATCTACCTACGTTGATAAAAACCGCCCCTCACTAAACCTTTAAAGCCTTATTTTATTAATATTATTTATCATAATTAAACAAGCTCTTTTCAAAATGCGCACAATCTCGAATGATTTACTCTTTAGTAAAGATAAGTAAATTAACCTTCTTGGAGGTTATGGGCATATTCAAAAGAACCCTGTTTGTAGGTACATCGTATGATGTGGATATGTCCGATATTTGTTTTAATTAGGATAGAGAGAGAGCTTGAACTAAAAGTGAGATTATAGAATTTAGAATATATTAAAATTACAAGTTTACCTCCCGAGCTATTTGTTCTGCAAACAAATCTATAGCCTTGTTATAATTCATCTGATTTTCGATGGCTAAGATAGCGAAATTTAAAAAACGTTCCTGGCTCATCGAGGATCGCAGATAGTTTTTAATAAGTTTAAGCTTGCTAAAGCTTCTCTCATAGCTTGCTCGTGTTGTCGGAAGCGTAGAGTAGATCCAGAGGGCAATGTAAATACTGGGAAAGAGATCCTGCAACTCATGCGTACCTACACATCTGTCGCAAGATATGGAAAGCGCTAGCCTTGTTGAAATCGCCAAACATAAGTGGAGCTCGTTCTTTAAAAACGGAGAGTTCCTGGCAGAATTCAGCTGTGTATAAATCTCGCTGGTATTTCCGTGCCAGATCTGCTCCATGCTTCATCAGTTCATCAGTTAACATATTCAAGATTTCAGAACCATTAAGAAAGACAAATTTCGAACCTAGTGTGGTAGCACTGTCAAGCCTCTTTTTAATTTCTAATATGATTCGATCAAATACCATCGTTGTTGCTTTAGAATGAACTGGAAAAGCGTTCGTGATTCGTCGTCGCAAAATTCATCAAATTGACTTTCGCGCTTCAGAAGTCGTTGTATTGGCAGAATAGGCTCGACGCCAACTTGTTCGGCTAGGTACTTCTTTACCCTCTCCTATATAATATTCCATTGAAATTTCTCTCATTGTTTGCAAAATTTTGGCCAGGTCGTCCATTAAAGCGACAGAGCGCGCGTGGATTATATCTTCCTTTTGAATTTTGATATTTACTCGATTGATTTCTCGTAGTATGTGTTCCCAAATCGTCAAGTAGAGAATAGATTAAAAATTCTTTACAGCTTGTAATATCTATCTCATCTACCTCGTATTTTGCTTCTGAAGCATGAGACATTTCTTTAACTTTTCCCAAGGATATCACCAGTTCTGGCAAATTATTCAAAAGAGCTGTCACAGCAACATATTTTGACGACCATCTCGTCTGACTGCTTCCTTTTAAACTGGTTTATTGTTTCCGAGCACGCGGAGGCAGAGTGGACACCGACAAGTTTCAAGGAGTGAGCCAAACATGGTAGATATGAACACCGCCAGCTCATTTTTTCTGCAATCCTGGCTTGCACTCCTATGCAGATGGCCGGCCATATTAGCCCCATTATCATAAGATTGGTCACGACATTGTTCATATCTAAACCATCAACTCTATTTTTTTCCACAATCTGTTTACAAATATGTTTTCCTGACTTTAAAGTAACTTCTTTAAAGTCTACATATAAAACTTTATTTTATTTCAAACACATCTTCAGATTTTTTTAAATATCGAATTACCAGGCTATTTTGTTCTGTTTGGGACAATTCTGCATTACAGTCCAACATTATTGTGTAGTATTTGGCTTCTTTGATGTCGTTTAAAATAAAATTTCGAACTGTTTTTGCCATTAAGTCAATAAATTCATTTTGTGTTGTCTTTTATAGATACTATACCTGCTCCTTTTTTAGGTGTTCTAATTGGAAGTTTGAAGTTGAATTATGTTTGGCGAGCAGGGAAATTAAATTCATAAAGTTTCCGTGACTTGCCTGACAACTTGTCGTGACAACCTCAGATGAGGTCACTAGGGGTTTCATGATAGTCACGAAAAGAAAGACAAGGAATTTGTTGATAGATACAATACAGCATCTATTTGCAAGATTTGTCTCCATTTTTCTTTTTCTGTGCAATTTACTCGCTCAATGTCTTGATCAATATCCTGCCAAGATTTAATTTGTTGTTCTCGAGTTTTCCACTTAATCATACACTCTCTATGCATTGAAGATGCCTCGTGCTCAGTTAATCTTTCTATAGCTTTTCTTCATTTTAGGAATCCTGTGGTACTCAAAGTGGATATTGAAGCAGAGAGTGGAGAGAGAGAAAAAATTCTATTTTTTGTCTTACAATATACAGGATAAGTTTTTATCCAGTGCGCAAACTGTAACCATGAATTCAGCATATCATTCTAGACCCCCTAGAGCAGAAGTTTTAAATCGGTTTTACGAAAAAAAAAGCTGTTTCGTAGAAACGTGCAATACCTACGCGGTCAAAATGTATGGAACAACTGATTTTTTTTGTATTACCTGCGAAAAATTTCTGCGCTGGGGGTCTAGAATGATATGCTGAATTCATGGTTACAGTTTGCGCACTGGATAAAACTTATCCTGTATAAGATAAGAAGTTTTGAACTTTTCGTTATTTGCCAACGTTTTGTACAACATAAAAGATGTCAAATGTCTGCCATAGCGGTTGGTTGACCAGAAATCGATGTTTTCTGGGTGATTTTCTGCTAGTAACGCAGCTTGACTGCTTAAGATAGGCCGTTGCTGATCGTTCCTTTTTTCCATGCTTGGCCAAGTGCCTGGGTCCGTCAAATCAAGTCCTATTTTTTGCGGCTCTTTGGAATCCAAAAGAGGCGATTCAGATTCTTTGTAACTCCCCTCGAACTGCTCAATGGAAATTGAAGAACATGCAATCTGCATTCTCAGTTCAGCACTCGTAGACGGTTTGGACATGGTAGATGAAACATATTGGTCCGCCTGGTCGTTCTGTACATCATCTTCGGAAGTTGAGGCCGAGGCTGACCGAGCACCTTCTCCGCCAACCCAATTTTTCATTTTATCCGCCATTTGTTTTCCTTGTTGTAATTTTTTTTCTTGGCTTTTTTTCTATATCCCGCCCCCGAATGTTTTTTCTTGGTGCGCTCATTATTTCAACCTATAAAATAGAAAAATATTAAAACCTTCATTCATATAGGTACACAAAGTCTAAATACTTTATTAGTAATTTTTTCCAGCTTTCCCTGAACATAACTTTTTTGTTTTCTCTTTAACACGGGCGAAATCATCACTCATCAATGTATGATGAAAACGATTTTGTTTTTAAAGGATAGGACTAGCTAATTAGCAGAGCGCAATAGCAAGAGAGCAAAACTGCGTCCGGGGCAAAGTCTGATTCTAGCACCCTACAAAAGATGATTTTGTAGACACTCTATTCTAACTTCGCCGTAAGTACACATGTGTAGCCGCATCAAGCTATACATTTCCAGTTTACGCTCCTACACAATGCGAGATCAGCTTATACTGGAAATTTGTAGCTTGATGTGTAGCCGTGTTTACCTAAGCTACTTATAGAAAAAGTTTAATGGCAGATGATGAAGCTGATTGTTTTATTTTATTTGGCATTGTTAACAACACTTCTGTATATATAACTTTTTATTTTCTTTTTTGCCATTTGATGACATGACTATCGTCTAGATGATTTTGGCGCCCCCTTGGCTAAGAAGCCCGCGGCGGTCGCCCCTTTCGAACTCCATTTAACACGGCTCACGGAATTTCCATGTAGGTACTAGGTCGCGCAGTAGTCGGAATTCGACTGCAATTAGTTAATTTTGGCTTTCTACAACTTTTCTCCATACTAGTAAATTCAATCTGCGCACAATATATGCTTCAAAAAGTTAATCAAACGTTTTCTGTTCACGTATTAATATGATTATAGATTGATAAAAACTATATCCATGAAGCCATGACACAACATTTTCTTTCATTACGACGCGATCTATCTTTTTGAAGCAGGTAAATATGTTCCTACTAGCTTTTGCCCGCGGCTCCGTCCGCGTGTATGTTGGTTATCGCGGAAAAAAGTAGTCTGTTGTTCTTCTCCATATTCCAAGCTATATCTCTGCAAAATTTCATGACGATCGGTTCAGCGGTTTAAGCGTGAAAGCCTACTAGGCAGGCAGACAGATAGAGTTATTTTCGCTTTTGTAATATTAGTAGGGATTTGTATTAAGAGTAATAAGGTAAGACGCAAAAAGTCAGTAAGCGACATTGTCAATGCATGAGGTTTTCTATTTTTTTGAAAAAAGATTAAAAAAATAAAACAGGAAATCCACAAGATAAACTTTAATTTTGGAAGGCGGTGACTTTGGATATGTATTTTAATTTTTTGTCACCGCCTTCCGAAATTAAAGTTATTTTTCACTTTTTAGTGTTTTTGTTTGGACGTCGGTTGTTTTTTTTTTTTTGAAAAAAGTTTTTATTTTTCACTTTTTAGTGGTTCACATGTGCTTACCCTGCAAACAATAGACAAGTGCAAACAATAGACAGACATGAGATTTCAGCAATTCCAGTCCATTTTCTATCATTTATTGAGGAGTTCCGTTGCCTATCTCCGAAGTTCTTCATCAGATCTTCACCAAATTGAAATGAGATCACTCCGAGAAAGTACTCTTCCAAAAACTATTCAAATCGCTTCAAGTGTGCCTATAAAATTTGAAGAGTTCTCTCTATTTCTCCAGGATCCCATCATTAGATCCTAGCTTGATGATCATGGGACCACCTGGGAAGTATGCCCTTTCAAACCAAAAAAAAATCCAAATCGGTCCAGCTATCTTCGAGTAATAGGGGATCATACATAAAATTAAAAAATTAAAATTAAAAACATGGTTCCGACGAATTGAGAACCTCCTCCTTTTTGAAGTCGGTTAAAAATACGAAAAATACTACATAGCTACATACCTAATAGGGACAAGCGATGTGCTATTGTGAGTGACTTGATGGATCCTGCGGCACTAGTACTGCGTTCGGCCGATCGACAACAACTAAACAGTCAATACACTGTTTGAAACAAAACCGGATCTTCAAGACTGACGACAGAGTTTCCAATAATAGTGTTATCTCTGCTCGGTGACAGCGGTTGCGGCGCTCGCTGACTGCGCGCGTTTCCCTTTCCCATTATTGCTGCACCGACCCCCGCGTCTTGTATTTTTGTGACATTGATTTTACATTCTGTGATTACTTTAACTCACTCACCAAATTATTACTTGTTAAAATTTTAGGTAAATTTTCTAAGTACCTACCTATTTTTACAATATTTGTAAATAATTAAATGAGCACCATGTATCTATCACGTAATTAATTTACCTTCCATTGCTTTATTTTTAATTAATTTTACCTATTCATCATCATCACCTGCCTGGCCTTCCCCCAACCATGTTGGGGTCGGCTTCCAGTCTGACCGGTTGCAGCTGAATACCAGTATTTTACATGGAGCGACTGCCTATCTGACCTCCACAACCCAGTTACGTAACAAATTTTATGCAACTCAGTAAATAAAAGAGTAACGTTGTAGTTTATTTCCCATTCTTCTCTATACGAAACTAGAATCAAATATATATTTATTACAAAATCTGACGTTCAAAAGTGCCTATTTTTGTTTTTTTGGTTTTGGCTCCACACGGTTTGTGCATTTAGCCAGTGTCAAGTAATTTTTCTTTTCAATAAAGTAAATGGCCCGATATCGGGCACGAAGTTACAAAACAGTCATAGTCGTCTTTAGTCAGTCAAGTCAAAGTTAAAGTTATTGTAAAGCGGTAGTAACTTTACAACAACCTAATAGGAGTTTTTGGGGGGAACACGAAAAGTCCACGTTAGTCACTTAGTTTCACCTTCACTACACTTGTGCACTCACACGTAACTAAATTGAATAATTCACTACCAAAATTATACAATTGAATTCGCTATTTCACAAAATTTCATGAATATGAAAATTCGTGCGACATGTTCCAACGCGATCCCGCCAAAAACTCAAGTGCCTATTTGATAGCAGTGGTGGCCGAGTGGTATCGGCCTCGACTTACGAGTCGTGTTTTCGACCCCAGGCGGGCGCTTTTCGTGTATCTAAATTATTTCATCACCACTGCTATCAAAATGGTGGAGGAAAACATCGTGAGGAAACCGGCATGTTCTAGAACCAAAAATTCGAAGACATGTGACATCCACCAACCCGCACTGGGCCCGTGTGGTGGATTACGGCCCACTCCCTCTCACAGAGGCCTGTGTCCCAGCAGTGGGAACATTATAGGCTCATTATGCTAAGAGCCTATTTCACATTAATGATTTGTCTTTGGTCTCGCATGAATGCCACGCTAGAACTTGGCGCCCGGGCCACGGCCTAGTTCACCCCTCCTTAGATTCGGAGCTGTCGCCACATCAATGGGTCCTATGATTCTCGCATCTAGGTAATTCCTGTGGCCATCGGAATCCACCTTGTGTTTTTAGATTTATAAGATTTTTAAAATTGCCTGTACCTGTCCATAGTACTTAATAACCTACCATGTTTGTCACCATCAAAATTCTAATTAATAAAGTAATAAATTCATATTTCAGGTTTGTTGTTTACAAGAAGACAATTAGTTATTGCATCCATCGTTCTTCAGAAGAAGTGTGCACTTGATGCCTTCCCCGCTTTCATTGCAGTGATTAGAAAATTATTCAATTAAGAAACTCAATTGTCCATTTATTACTCACCAGGCACCACAACAATACTGCAAATACAATGAACGCTTAAGTTCCTACTACACCACAGCAAGCGGTTAGAAACCGTGAAAAGAATAAAGAAAACATAAATGCAGACAGACTGGCCCACTAATTAAATTTACAACCAAAAATAGGCCTATCACCAAGGAGGCAAGAGTCAAATACCAACTAAAGACTACATCACAACTGCCGTACGACTATCTACAGGCCATTTTGGAAGCAAACAAATCAGGCGACAACGCATAGGTATTTACGTTCAAACAAAACAAATATGAACGAAGCTTTTTTTGATCTCTCGTGTCTGTTTGTTCTAAAATGTTTGCTCTATGTCTGCACTGAGGGCTACGCGTTCCCTCCACTCCAGTCCGTCTTTGTTTACGGGGGCGAGCGGGCGTTGCACCTCTCGCCACGCCGACGCGCACGCGTGACTAATTTAAAAATAAAACTTATATTCGCTGCAGCACATCCTGTGTTCCATGACTAAACTAACTTAAATTTATTCCAAATAACTTATTTCTATAAATGTTTAAGTCATAACATAACTTAGTTTGCGGCCAAACAAAAAAAGTTTTGATTCGCATTCCATTCCAGGCGTGCAAACTTGTGCTAAATATTTCAGTATTTTTATTACAAGTTTATAGTGCTATACAACCAAGTCTGCTCCATACTCTAAATATTTGAAAACCGAACATAGATAAATAAACAAACATTTTTTAGTGCACACGTGTAAAAAACATGGATGAGTATCCGAATTTCTAAATCATAAAAAAGTAAAAATGGATTGGCGCGAAAAACTGTTTGGGAAGGTGTTGGTCAAGTGTGAATCGGGGACTCAAAATGGGAAATTCGAAAATATATCAACATTGGAGGCTTTGGCCGACTGTGTGGATGAGGGTGAGGGAGCAGTGTGCGGAATATACTTTTCTTTCGCGAATATAAGTGATACGAGTGACGATTTTGGTGTTCGTTTGGAGGAGATCTACAAACGTGTCCATCCTCGTTTGAGAGTTGTGCAGGTGGTGTTGTGGGCTCATGTTGGCACTCCTGAGGGCCTGGTGGAACGGGAGGCAGGGTTCCGGAGGAGTTTGACGGGGAAGCCGTGGTTTGCTGTGCCCTTCCATGATGTCGATACAAAGGCAAGGATAAACTTAGTACAAAAACAAAATAATTTGGAAAGAGTTAAGTCTCCGTTTTAAGTAATTTAGAGCCATCTTTTTGAGCCCCATAAAGTTAGGAACGAGAGTTTTATCAGCCACTTTAACAACTCGGTAGACCACATAGAAACTTTTCAGCTCAAAATATTGGCTCTAAATGACCATAACTCACAATAAGAGTCGTTTTGGCTCAAGAGCCTGGCTACACTCCAAACTGCATACAATTATAAATTAGGATTCGTATCGAAATGGATCCCCAAACGACGTTAAAAGTTGACCACAGGCATCAGAAACATTCAAAACTACATAACATAACGAAACTAATATTTTAAAGAAAAAAGATTTGATTGTATGTTTGTTTGTTACGCCTTCACGCTAAAATAGCTGGACGGATTTGGTTGAAATTTGGCACATGGGTAGACCATGGCCTGGATTAGGATATAGGGTACTTTTTATTTCGATATTCTCACGGGATCGAGACTTATCAATTAAATATTTCCGATTTTACGATATTACCAACACTGAAAAGCAGCGTAGTTCTTAAAGATCTCTCACCGTAGACAATTGTCATTTCGCCATGGTGGTCAGAAATTTATCTATATTGTGCATTCATGCGTGTAAAAACTTTTTTTTTTAAATAACCAGCGTTATAATGGAATCCCTACCTACCCACTATTCTGGAGTAGAACTTAGAGCCTAACCACTGGTCAACTTTGTGGTTTAGAAAAGACCCTAAATCCTACTAATGCTATGAATGTGAACATTTAGATGTTTGTATCATAAACACGCAATCATAGCTGAACCGATTTCGATGAAATTTGGCACAAAGATAACCTGGATGAACACATAGGAATAGAATAGAATAATTATTTATTTGCATAGAAAGTAGGTACAGAAAAAATGCAGATGGTTTTATAATTAAGAGGTCCTATACATTCTACCTTAAATTAGGCATGCAAACATTTAGCACAAGTGCTTAATAGTGTATAATAATGTCAATATGAAGAATTAAAGATGTCAGGATTAATTAGGTAACTATAAAGTTTTATCATATAGAAATTCACAAATGGAGTAATAATATTGATCAATTAATAAGACTGACAATTTCTTTTTAAACAGTTGAATGCACTCGATTTTTAGTCCATCGGGTATTTTGTTAAATATAATCAGGCACAAACATATAACACTTTTTCTTAATAATGCAGTGTTATGACCACGTAGCATGTTTGTATACTGCCTTCTAATTGGTCGTGTTCTATTGTCAGACGATTTATTAAAAAGATCCATATTTGATTTCACAAAGACAGCTATTTCGAAAATGTAAAGTGATGGGAATGTTAGCAAATTTAGGGACTTGAATACAGGTACGCAACTATCTGTTACTTTCATGTTACACATTGCCCTTATGCATCGTTTTTACGTTCGCTTTTTTCGTTTTATACCGGTCTTTCCGCTCCCCACGCGGGCAAAGTTTTTATGACAGATATAATAAATACTCTTTATTATGAACCTACACCATTAAACAATACAGATATGAATGTAGAAATTTTAATAGGGTGACACCACAGAGTACATTTTACAGGTGACACAATGGGCGGTCTTATCACTAAAAACGACCTGTTATAGACAACCTATGGATGGATTAAGGAAGAAGGAGAGACAATACTGGAGGTAGTCTGTGGTGTACCATTTACATACATACCTACATAAAACATATTATACATAGGTATTTTTAAAAATATAAGTAGGTACTTACAATAATAATCATAACACAAGCGGAAAGAACATTTTTTTTAAGTCATAATTTAAAAAATAGTCACACATTGAGCACTCCTTGTAAGTTCTAAATACCAACTAAGTACTACATCATAGTAACAAAAACATTTAAACTCGTATGTTCATCTTCACTAATGACGTCTTAAAACTCCACGATAACCACTAATAACCTCTTTTAATCTTCGACAGCTCGAAAAACAAACATCAGAAGCTTTCAAGCAAATTAAACAAATCATAATGAGAAAGCAAAATATCTCGAACGCTAAACTGCTCACAACATCAAACGCTTGAGCGAAAACTTCGCTCAAACACTTGAAGATTTGGCTTTAATTCTGTTTTAATTTATTTTATAAATGTTACCTTTGATACTTTGTGGGAGTTTGTTCTTTGAGGGTTTTGATTAGAGGCATGTATAATTAGCCTTTTTTAAGTACTGGCAATTTTGAAATCATAATAAAATTTCCCTTTTCTATCTTTTATCAAAAAAGCAACACAGTTTACAGCCGTGTTTTACTTTAGTACTTTTCACAGAAACCATTCTATTAGATATAGGTATCCAGGAGCTAGCATTTCATAGACCCAAAAACCCACCAATAGGTACTTGCAATCCGAATGGTCTCCATCCAAAACGGTTAACATATTTTACCGAAGAGAATATTCAGCTAAACTATACGGTTCTAGCTACTACATCGATAGCAAAGCGTGAGATTGTATTATATTCTTCACAAATATAAAATACAATATATCCATACTGCGAGATACCTACCTTCAACTAGGTATATACATCCCGCAGTAACCGATGACAATGGACATCACAATGTCAGGCAGGCTCTTTGTCGGCCATTTTCATACACTCACAATTTGCCGCTACCGACACGCGACATGCATCGCTATTACACTTTATTATGACATTTATAGACTTTGTTCCTGTCGATAACAAACGTGTAGTTTCTGCGAATGTGTCGGTGGTAATAAAGGATGATACAAAGTTCGCATTCATTATTATGTTATATTCAGATATACCTACATGTACTAGAACTTATGTATGGCACGACAGTTTACAAAATTTTGTTGGCCTAAAACTTCGCCACTTCCACGGCGTCAACGGTCACTTTGGCTGCATTTTTTGTGGCTCAGAGCTAGGGCAGAATAGGAAGAGGAGCATAGTTTGCGATACGACTCGATAAAGTACAAATGTACCATTGTACGATATCAAACTTAGAAATCCTTTTGAAGTTCGAGACGCAACAGGCAAATGATATCCCCTATAATGATTGATGATTTAATTTGATTCAAAGCACTTTGCCATAGATATGTTGGACTACCGAATACCGAATTCAAAATGAACTACCGTTGCCTTTCAGAATAACATTACATACAACCCATTAAGTAAGTAGTAGATTAGTACCTACGATCGGTATCGTACAATTATTCTAACTAAAGACAAGTCATTAATCACGGACCGTTTCCGCGTTCATCTGGAAGCGAAGAAATAGTTCATCAGCATTCAGCTGGTCAGGCCCACGCAAATTATCAGTCATAGGGGAGGACCGATCGGTCGTCAGTACTTAATGAATTGGGTCTGTCACTATGTAACCCGATGTCTGTAAACCGAGCACTACGGCAGCCCACTTCATGTATCCAATGACTACTTATCATTTAAAAAAAAAACATATTTTTGAACATTTGCATAATTTAAAAAACATATAATTCACTAAGACGCATGACGTAGTTTGAAACACCCTGTTATGGAGATGGAATTAATGATGGAACGTAATGGTAGGTAGCTAGATATCTTCTACCGTTTGATACGTAAACATTATTAACAGGGAGGGTGTTTCGTAATCATAATTCTAAAGCATTATTTATTTGTCTTTGTACATATTATCTTAATTAATGGTAACAATGTTTTAATCGCGCCTAGAGGTATTTTATGACGGATACATTGAGTGGACCACCTTTGTAAGACGACTAAAATATCTCGGTGTATGAAATTGATACATTAAATGAAGGAATGCAAGCTGTGAAGCTTGAAATTGGATGGCTTCACGAAATGAACGATCAATGATTACTATTGATCTATATTATTTATTGATCTATATTGACAGCACGGTTGGCGCAGTGGTTAAGCGATTGACTGCTGTGCTGCGTGTAGCGGGTTCAATTCCCGCACGGAACAAATATTTTTATGACCTACAAGTAGTTGTTCCGAGTCTGGCTGTTTGTGTATGTGTATTTAAATGTTTGTAAACGCACCCACAATACAGGAGTAATTCCTAGTGTGGGGCAACGATTCTTAAAAAAAATATATATACATATAGAACATTTATTACTGTTAGCATATACGCAACCAATCTGAAATTCTGAAGATGGAAAATGATTATGATTTTACTCACAGTTCTTACTAACAATATAAAAGATATCATCATTTCCAAAGTCAACCTAAAATGTATCAAGAAAGATGCAAGAAATGCACCCCCACGCAAGAATGCGAAATCCCCTCAATAACTACCAGGCGTCCATAAAATCTGAGGGAGGAATACCTCGCCCATATCTGCATAACTACTACTACCTTAGAAAGTTCCTAGGTTCATTGAAACGGGGGCCCCTAGTAATTACGGGTAAGAGCCGAGGGTTGCGTCAATGCCATGTATCACCCTAAATTACTCTCTCCACCCCATACTTTCGCTTAGAGGGGCTTTTTTACATGTACACAGGTGTGTTTTGATACATTAACGTCGTCTGTTTAGATAAAACTAGCCTCTACTGGCACAGAAATAAAGATCGTTTTAAAATAATACACTGCTTACCTTAACAAGATTATGTAGAAAAACTCGTAAAACTTTTATGCAAACCTTCACTTGAATCTAATTTCGTTCCAAGAGCCATGACAAGCACGTTCTTTGTAATTTCTTGGCTGTTTCCATTATGTAAATTAAAAGAAACCCTACCGGACAAGCAATTTCACTAATGCTAATAATTGTATTAGCTCAGATCGGATTTACCCGGACGATACCCAGAAAACATTGAGGTTTCTTGCGCAAACAATCTTCTTTATTTACTTGGGAATGTTGGTTTTCGAATGTTTCAAGCAATTTCATTTCATCTACATTTTTATAGATACCAATTTGGCAACTGGCGGATTCCTGTGAAGAAAGTCAAGAATTCTGTCTGTTGTTTCATCCAATCGTTCCTAGGTCTCCAATTTGGGGCCTTACATAATAAAAGCTCATGTATTTAGATCTAAAGATTTCTTGTCGGACCCCATTTACCCGCGGGCACCCATTAAGTAAGGAATTTCTCGGAAGAGATCCACTCGTGAACGAGGGTGCAAATGATACTGACCCAGCAGCTCAGCCTTTCATTGGACGGCGCAAATGATACGAGCGTAAAAGATGGGTTGAAATAAAAACTGATGAAAGCCACGATACTTATGATGTAAAAGTAGATGAACCTTCTGATGAAATCAGGACATATTGTACGTATTCTTTTTGCTGTAGAAAATAGCAGTGAAGCTAATTTTAACAACGACAAGATAACTCTAAACAGGAGAGCTATAGAAAGAAAAACGTTTCCTATATTTCTTTCGAAACCATAGATTAGAGAGGATAATCTTCATGGTAGTTAACTGCCTAATACTGACATACAACCAATATATGTAATGGCAAAATCTACCCTAAACTTCATCATTAACGGACGATTGCTTATAATTTGAAAACAGTATCAACACACACCCTAACATGGAACGGTCTGAGACCGGTCAGACGGACCCACACATTCGCATAAACGGAGTATAAAGGCACACGTGTTCTTGATCGCTGTTCATATGTAGACATTATTATATGGTTCTCTGGTTCAATGAGCTTAATGTCTTTTTAGGGCTTGAAAAATTTTATATTCACATAGGTACATGTACACTGTTCCTAAATGACCCTGAGCTGATTAAATTTTTATTTTGCATATATTTTTTGGGGGTTGAAACCCTCGGAGGTCCGAGTGCTCATGGTCTCTTCAAGGAAATCTCTAACAGGCTGGTAAACACTTCCCATGACCCAAGGGCTGGTTTCTACTTTTGTCAGCGGCTAAGCATTGCCATATACAACGTGGTAATGCTGCCAGTCTCTTGGGAACATTACCAGTCGACAGCGATGCGGATGAATTTTTCGACGCCATTTTTTAATTTGTGAATAGGTTTAGTTAAGTTAGTGTTATATTTGTTTTCAACTTACGTAATTATACAAAAACTCTAACAACATCTAAAATGGTCTTCAAGCTTATATATTAGTGTTTAAGTCGGTTTCTCCTATAAGTATGAATATACTTTAGCGCAGCAGGAGCGTATTTTGTTCAGATCAAAGCCGAACCGAGTTGCCTTGTCGTTTAGACAGGGCAAATAAGATTACCTAGCTAAACTCCACAGTTGTAATGAGTTTCGATATCTAAATTTTAAGTTATTTATGTAGATTCTTTTATATATTGTGGATGAGAGAACGTTGTAGGCCTTACAGACTGTAGATTTATAGACAACTTTCTATTCTTTATTTTCATTCCTCTAAGTACCTGGTACTTAGTGTCAGGCCTGCACTGTCCTCCCATACCTATTATCACTGTAATTTGGAAACACTGTAAAACCTAATTATTTTTAAAAGAGTAACCATGGAGTTTCTTGCCGGCTCTTCTCCATAGGAAGTGACTAACTGGAACCGTGCACCTAGCTTCTGACGTTTCATAAGTGCCCTTGCAGGTTTATGTGAAATAAAATATTTTTCATTTTATACATAAATACGATACAACAAAAAAGAACATGTTTAATAAATTCATGATTATTTTTTGGCGTCAACGATCTCTTGTTTTTCTTTTTTAGTTTTTATCATCGTTTAGATATCGAAACCTATATCGTTAATTCGCTGGCTAATTTACTAAATTTCACCCTATACATATATTATGTTTAGAATCAAAATCAATACAAGTGACTATATCTTTAATAGGCCGTTCTAGGGTCAAACGCATCTTGTTACAGATGCTATCTTAAATGTCATGCCTTGGAATTATGGCTTCATTATAAAATAGAATATCTACAACTAAATTGGAAGTTGTCCAATAAATTCTCATAGTAGATAATATCATATAACTGCGTGTAGTTTTGATAATTATTTTGATGGATTCATTCAGTGAAACAGTTAAACGTTCCGCAAACAAAGTGAGAACACAATAATCGATTAATGAATTGCAACGACAATGGCCATTCACGTGTCATCGACAAATCGTTCGCAAGGCACTGAACATGAATTATTAGCTTGAAACAAAATCTGAATACTCCCGTATACCCACAACAATTGAGTAAACTCACAACCTGAGTACCTATAGAAACATGTAATTTGGAAGATACTGCTCCTACTACTATTCTTATTAATTTAATATTATAATGTAAGTAAGTGTTTAGTGTTCCGTGTGGTGCCGGACGTAAAAGAATAGCACCATCCCATTTCCTCCCGTGGGTGCCATAGAAGGCGACTAAGGGACTTACTAGAGAATGGGCAGCAGCGTTCTCTATGCATTTGACTACCATACTGCGATCGCCAACCCGCCTGCCAAGTGTGGCGATTATGGCAAATCCCCCCTTTTGGGGGAGGCTTTTGTCCAGCAGTGGACGTCTTTTGGCTGATATGATGATAAAGTAAGGTGTATGGTTGGATATTTGTTACCTACTTAGTCACGCCAAAACGGCTGAACGGATTTGTATGAAATTTGGTACACAGATAGTTTATAACCTGGATTAACACAGGATACTTTTATTTCGGTGGTACGTTTCCGTGATGGGACAATTTTCAACCTCAACGCGGGCGTAACCTGGCAAAAGCAAGTAATTCCAATGTATGTTCTTTAAAGCGTGCAGAAGGTGTTAAGTTCTAAAAGACTGATTCGCAATCCAACTAAAATCTGTCTGCTTTAATAAATCTGAATTCAACGAACTGCTTAAGGATGAAATTGCGAGCAAAAGGTTACCTATTCGATACTGATATCAAATACAATGATCCAACCTAAAAAGCTTTTAGCCCGACCGCAGTTTACTACAATTATTACGTCCAAAAAAGGCACGGTATAATTTTGCAACCTTCTAAACTTAAGGTGAATCTTGTCGACACTTTTTATATAAAACTTCGGGAGTGTATTACTCCACTGTTCGACAATATATAAAAAAAATTAAACATGGTGTGGCAGCGCAAGATTCGGCTGTCCAGCAAGAATAACAACGGATCAAGGTCGCCAGTTCGAAAGTCACCTATTCACCGCACTCACCAGATTGTTTGGGATACACAGGATAAGAACTACGCCGTATCATCCCCAGAGCAACGGCATTATAGAACGCTGGCACCGCTGTATGAAAACCGCACTCACAGCACGTCTCAGTAACAATAGCTGGATGGAAGAATTACCCACCGTTTTGTTGGGGCTGCGTGCCGCAATCAGAACCGACACGGATGTAAGCGCAGCAGAATTAACATATGGTCAAAATCTACGCCTACCGGGTGATTTCTTCGTGACGTCACAAGCAGTAACAATGGACAGTAACTACGTTGAGAAACTGCGATTATCAATTGGCAATATACGTCCGGTACATGCACAGTCGCATAACACTAATCGCCCTGTGTTTGTGCACCGTGACCTAGAAGCATGCAAACAAGTGTTCGTGCGAGTCGATGCCGTAAAGAAACCATTACAACCACCTTACGACGGTCCATACGCAGTATTACGCAGAGATAGCAAAACATTCACGCTACAACTGCCCGGAAGAGTAGCAGTAATCTCGATCGACCGACTGAAGCCTGCTATTACCATGAGTAACGAAGAAGCCGCCGCCGCTGTCGCCGCAGCGAAAATACTTACAACCTCCGATGGGAACAAAACATCGCGTTTCGGCCGAGTCATCAAACCGCCGGTACGCTTCGCTTGAGGGTGAGCACTGTGGCAGCGCGCACGACTGGCGCGCGCGCCGCACATCATCACACTGGAGACTCCGGTTTTTTTTTTTTTTTTTTTTGGGTATGGCATCTCGCAGTTGACCTTGAGAGGCCGTGACTGCTTAACCGGGCTTTCCTGCGGTGACTTTTAGTTTTTAAGCTAAGAGCCTCCAGCCAGGGCTTACAAACTAATTACTAAACCTACAGCAACTGCGCACTGAGGGCACCCCCTGCGGGGTACGAGCCTCGGCTCAGGGAGTCACTTTTACGGGAGGGCAGCAAGTGGGGACAGGCTGGATCAAATAATTTTTCTTATTATTAGATCATGGGGGTTTTAACTTTACTTGCACAGCTTCGGCGCGGGCTGGCACTTCTGCGGGCAAGGGACGGTTGGGAGGGGTTTCATTTACTCGGGGTCTTCGCGGGACGCGAGGACCTCGGCGGCGAGGTCGGAAGGACGGTTGTTTATGTTTGCGAGCTGTACTGGTGGCCCTACTGCTTTCTTGGAGAATAGTGATGGGGTCATCAGGGTCGGAGAGGACATGTCGCGGCCGGCGAATACGACTGATTCTACTGGGGACATAACTAGCGGCCTTCGCAATCAGAGGATTGCGGTGTTGCGCGGCGGATTCGAAGAAACGCTTTGAATTGCGTTTAAGGAACTGAGCTATCGTGGGGACTTTGAGGTCGAGATGGAGGATCTCGTTCCTAACGTACCATGGCGAGCCCGTAGCTTGGCGAAGGAAACGGTTTTGGAGCGTCTGCATCCTATGGATGTAACGGGGGTGTGTATGTGCAAAGACTGCACTAGCATAGGTCATGATTGGCCTTATGCACGCCGTGTATATTCGCAACTTGCACCTTAGTGACAACTTGCTGCGTGCATTAAGAACAGAGTGCAACCTTCCCAGTGCGAAGGCGCACAGTGGAACGAATGTATGGGAGCGGTTGGACGTAGACATGTCCGAAAAATAAGAGTAAAATTATGACAAACTAATGATGCCATCTTATTCGATTACTTAATGCCTTCATAAATTGTGGTGATGAATTTCTTCATAACTCCCATATTTCGGGAGTAATTTGAGAAAATGTGAAATTTTACTATGAAAATGAGTGTATCGAGCTCTCTCCCTCCCGATTCCGGGCTTGTTTCAAGTAGTGGTCTCTAATATCGTAATGCTATTACTAAGAGCTATATTTAATACTAAGACACATAGTGCGCCAAATGTGCACTTTCTGGGATAAAAGGAAATGAAAATTTAAAAAAAAAAACGTTTTTTCCCCATTTGTATTTACTTTAAACCGCAGACAGACTTATTAAGAGGTCTATAAATATATTATATATATATACAGAAATATATATTAACAAAAATATTCACAAGAACTGATGAGAGTATGACTTTTAAGTAAGTTGATAATAAATTACCTAGTTTCATTAAAAGTACAATAAATAATTAAGATGTAAGCTCTAATTTACTAAGTTACACATTTTAAAACAATAACATCATTTAATTATCTTCGTCATCATCATCATCATCAATTAATTCAAATTCAGAATCGATGTCCGCTAAATCATTTATGTTAACAAATTCGATATCACTTTTCTCAGAATCCGTAAGCTCATAAAATTCCTTAAAAGAAGATTTTTTTACAAACTTATTTCCTTTTGGACGGATACTTGTAACAAGTGGATCAGAAGACAGTAAAAGATTGTGCATAATATCTTCATTGCATGAGATACTGCTATGCTTTCGAGAATGCCCCTCTCTATATTTTCTAAAATCTTTATTTCTAGCCTCAGATGCCTCTTCGGATAGAAAACCAATGGGCACAATTGACATGTTCTGAACTATGTCTGGCCCATGCATTAAAATTTTATGAAGTGAAGAAGGCATATAATACCATGGGTATAACTCCACGTAAAGCTTAGCAGTATCAAAGCAGAACTCTCGGAATTTAGTTACGTTGATCTTCTCTCCTGATGAAATACACTGCAAGATCACACAGATTTTTCTTAAAAGCATAGCATCTATTCCGGTCAGTTCAGCAGATTTAGTGTAGTTTTCAAAAAATCTCCTTGCCGAGTTGCCATTGTTGGTGGATCCACTGCCTTGTTTCACAACATCGAGAAGTAAGCCCGTTTCTCTTCTTACAGCCTCTTGAACTCTTTTCTTCCTGTCATCAACTTGCCTTTTTGCTATATCACCCCTTACTTGCCATGATTTTATGTCTAATTTGTAGGAAATGTGTAATAAGCATTCCATTGAGCGAATCCAAGCGTGAAGGGTGCTTAAGCTATATTTATACATGTCCTCGTTTGCGTGTTTATCTTTGATTAACTCTAAATTATTCATTTCTTTAGGACAAGCCTTGCATATGTCACACACTGAAGCTGCTGTATTGGATATAATGGAATGAATTTTACCATCAATCATTGTCAACAGCAGTTGGTGTTTGACACTAATTCCATCAGTGATGGTGGATGGAGTTAAGGCTTCAATCTCTGCTTCGATTTCAGCCATCTCTCTCTGCACATTTTCTTTGGTTTCCTTTATAAACTTAAACAATATTGGCCGGCAAAATGAAGTGGAAGATGGTCGCTCGTTTTCCCAAATTGTTACACCTTTTGAGACGAGCCGCAGTGGTACAAGACTAATCATAAAATTACTAGCAAGATCGATTTGCTCATCTTCACTCGTCCTTTGATGATAAATGCTTTGGCTAGATGATCCGTCAAAACCCCATTTGCTGGTCAATACGAGCTGTTGATTGGGATCAACAGGGGTTTCTAACGACCTAATAAGTCTTCTTGAGGTTAAATCCATCAAGGCTTGTAATTTGATTTTTGCAGAGCTCTCTGTAACTGTGAGATCTTCTTTGGCCGGATAGCACTTAATTTTTTCTTTAACCAACATGTAGTAACTCGGGTATTGAAGAGCTCCTTCTTGAGTGTTGAAATCCCGAAGAGTGTTATAGCGCCATTTCGATAAGTTCATCGATACATAAAGAGCCAATGCCTTCAAAGGGGATATTTCCCGTACCTGAATTGATTTACCTTCAATGAAGGCTTTGATTTTTGAGGCCTCTTCTGGATTCTCCGTCAAGTATTTCATAACATAAGCTGTATCGCTTTGTCCTGCCTTTTGAAGCGCCCTTTCGGCCGAAAACATAATTTCAGCGCTGCTACTGCTGCATGAAAGACTATCTTCAGTGCGTCTTCTTTTTTGCCGGTTACTAAGGTCCTCAAAAGATTTACGAGGACTAGGATGTGTACAAGTTGAAGCATCAGATTTAGCAGGAGAAATTATGGGCTCGATGACGTCACTTATATTTTCTGTAGAAGGTTCCATATTTTCATTCTGTAATTCCGGCCATTGAATTGCAGCCTGTAGCCAAATCTCATGTTTCTTCCGAAACTTATCTGTGCTTCTTCCAGACTGTGTCCATTTTGCATAAATGCGGTAGCAAAATCGACGACACCAGTCTTTTAAACTTGTTTCAGCACTTTCACATAACTGAACACAACTGTTATCTTTTAAAACACTGAACAAATAGTTAAAGTCGCGTAAATCTTTATGTGCGCGTGCGCATAAAGCAACGTGAATATCAAGATTTGTATTAAAATTTGGAAAATACATTGCGAGATTAGCTTGGATACAACGAGGTGTAAATCAACACTGATTTTAAAGTTACTAATAGTGACCTATTTATATAAAATCCAGGTATCCCAGGTATCCTTTGTTAAATATTGCAAGGTAATTAGTTATTGTGATAATTAGTAAATGATGCATGCTAAATTAGTGTATTAAGAGCCATTTAGTAATTAAATAATAGCAATGTTCTTATCAGTAATCATTAGTGCATCAGTTTTATATGTAAACCTTAAGTCCCTAATTATATATCCTAATTAGCTTATATCTTCTCTAATTGGCTGCTCAGAAATGTTATTGTAATAAGGTAAACCTTTAGAAAAACGGTTTTAATCAACAAAATAAACAAAAAATAAAAAAATTGTGTTATAAAATAAACATCACTCTTTATCCCAGAAAGTGCACATTTGGCGCACTATGTGTCTTAGTATTAAATATAGCTCTTAGTATTAGCATTATGATATTAGAGACCGCTACTTGAAACAAGCCCGGAATCAGGAGGGAGAGAGCTCGATACACTCATTTTCATAGTAAAATTTCACATTTTCTCAAATTACTCCCGAAATATGGGAGTTATGAAGAAATTCATCACCACAAGTTATGAAGGCATTAAGTAATCGAATAAGATGGCATCATTAGTTTGGCATAATTTTACTCTTTTTTTTCGGACATGTCTACGTCCAACCGCTCCCATACATTCGTTCCACTGTGAGGCGGCGCGTGAGCGCGCCTTCTTGATGTGCTCTGAGAAGGTGATGTGCTGATCCATAATCACTCCTAGATACTTGGCTTGCTTCTCCCAAGGGATAGGCTTGCCAAACATGGAGATGGGCCGGGGGGGGTCGGGTTTGTGTCTCGGTTTCGAGAAGAGAACCGCTTGACTTTTATCGGGATTGACTTCGATCCTCCACTTTCTAAACCACGCGCCAAGAACGTTGACTGCGGTTTGGAGCCTGGAGGCTATCGCGTCGGGATTTTTCCCAGCGTAGTAAATGGCTGTGTCGTCGGCGAAAAGCGCCAACTTTGCCAGTCTACGTTTGGGGATATCGCTAGTGAATAGCGTAAATATGAGAGGGGACAGCACGGCGCCCTGGGGGACGCCGGCGCGTATGGGGTGAGGGGATGAAATCGCTCCCTCTATTCGATACCGAAAGGTGCGGTTCGACAAAAAGTCTCGTAGGATGAGCACGAGACGGTCCGGCACACCGAGTTTGTACAGCTTATATAATAAGCCGTTGTGCCAGACTTTGTCGAAGGCTTTCGCTATGTCGAAGAATACTGCACCGGTCAACGTACCGCGCTGGAAGCCAGCGCTTATGTCTTCTACGATGCGGTGGACCTGTTGCACGCACGAGTGTTGGGTTCTAAAACCGAACTGCTCGTCGGGAATGAGGCCTTTCGTCTCGGCAAAATTTCTGAGTCGCTTATAAATAAGTCTCTCGTAGATTTTACCGAGCGAATTCAGTAAACTGATGGGGCGGTAGCTCGTGGGCTCGGTCTTGGGCTTGCCAAGTTTTGGGATGCCGATGACCGTGGCTTCCTTCCATGCTTGCGGGAAGATATTATTGCTCAAGGCTCCATTGAAGATGGTGGCCAAGAGCATGATCAGGTGAGCGGGCAGCATCTGGAGCACCCTATTGGTGATTCCGTCAGCGCCGGGGGCCTTTCGGGGTTTCAGACCTTTGATGATCTCGTGAACTTCGTCCGGGGTGACGAGAGGTAATGGATCATCAGGGTCCTCGACGGGCGGGAGGGAGGCTCTACGTTCGACTTCGGCGTTCACCTCGGCGAGGTGTGCCTGGTCTACTGGTAGCGAACTGGGCGTGCATTGGGCTTCGAGGCTCTCGGCAAGGCACTCGGCCTTTTCGATGTCGTCGAACGCGACTGTGCCGTCGGGCCGGGTCAGGGGAGGCATGGTGGCGACTTCTCGGGATTTGAGATTCCTCTGAAGTTGCCAGAAGGCTAGATGCGTTGGCTCTAAATCGCTCAGCATCTTGTCCCAGTTAGCGTCACGAAGCTCTTGCATGCGTGTCTTTACAGATCTCTGTAAATAGCGCATGTGAGCCTTGTTCGCATCGCAGGGAAAGTTGCTGTAGGCACGAACAGCTGCGTTCTTCTCATTTAGCAGTTCGCGTACATCGTCCGGCAATTTCCATCGGTGGTCTTCCACCTCAGGAATTTCCCTTGAACAGTCGTTCAGGACAGATTGTACGTGACCCGTGAATGAGTCGATCGCGGCCGTTGTGTCGGCGATAGTGGAGACTCCGGTGCGCGCCACCTGTATATTTATAACTTCGGCGCTAAATGTATCGTACTGTTACAACTGTTACAACGCCTGCGCCCCGCATTTTCTGCTTCACTCCTATTGGTGGATTCATTCTACTTGTGGTGCAGATAGAACGCATATTCCACCATGTTATTTAGTATGTAAGTAGGGACAATATTTAATAAAGAATCACTATATCTTACAAATTGGTGTTTAAATTGTTACCAGCAGTCATTCCGCCAAAATGGTATGGTTTTGTCTCATTATTAATATTGTCTGTACGAAAACAGAATACTAAAATAAAAAGCCATTATAAAAGTTAGGAGCCAACAACGATTAGTTTTTCTTGCTAATTTAACCTAACTTTGGGCGTGTTTAAGTAATAAAAGAAGTGTAAAATCTTCAAAATCAAGTCAGTACCGACAAAGCTTAATTATCGAAAAGTTCAATAAACTTTATTCGTCATTGAATTATGTAGTGTTTTTTTCATAAAACCCGATCTTCTGAAGGACTTTTCTTATTTTTTTACGCGCCTGTCTTACTATAAATAATCCTGCATCTCACTCAATAACGTTGTGCGTGTAGACAAGCGTTTAACTGCTCATCACTGGTACTACCTCTGTCGGACACGATGCCTAGTGTGACAGCGTGCTTTTTAGCAAGAACCACCAGTGAGTTCAAGTCCGCTATTAGATTCTAGATTCCCCTTAAGTGAACACTCACTGTAACATGTATACGTCCCAAAAACCCCGGTATATATTCATTGCCAGAATTCATTTGAAAATATTCAGTCTGTAGGAAATATTTTATTGAAACGGTTGGGGCTAGGGATGCCCAAATGTAAGTAGATTTTAGATATTATAGGTTAGGCTTGGCGTCTGGGATGGTTATTTGATCTCTCCAGGGCTTTCAAGTTTCAAACTTGTTCGATAATAGTTTATGAATATTCTAGGAATCTTAAATAAGTTGCTAGAGAAACCAAATCTTTAGCCCTGGAACTATCAGGGTTTTTAAAGCTGAGAGGTATAACCGGCATTTTAATAATATATCTGTATTTTTTAATCTAGCCGGCACCGTCCCAATCCTCCCTTTACTCGTCTCAACCGTTTATAATCTTTAATATTTTCTTAAGGGCCTGTAAGCCTAATAAGAATAACTTATTAATTTCGCGAAAGCCAATTATTTTTAATGTTTCAACCTTTTTGCCCTGAGCATATAATTCTTCTTTTTAATGAGACACATTTTGTACAGTACCGTTATTGACATGCTTTTGATAATCCCTTCGGTTGTTATTAACGGGCTTTTAAGATTTATGCGAACCATCCTTTCCTTATTTATGTTTATCTAGCTAACCGTACACACGTTGTCCTGACTAATTTTCAATACATCAAAAAAACTATCCCATGAAAAAATAACGATCAGTTTTTCCCAAATTCGATCATTTTCCGGGAAACCTTACCAATTTTTCTTTCCACTTAATTTAAATAAACAAATTACGAACATTTCAAAATAGAAAAAATAGCCTAATCGGTCCAGCCGTTCTCAAGTGATGCGCTTACCGACGAACAACATTTTATAGATACTGTCAACTTGTATAACTTGTGAAAAGTTTTGGCTTGCGAAATTACCTTTGCAGTTTACTTTACCAAAATATATGTATATAGGAGGCCGTATACGAAATTTTGTCGATTTCGCTGATTTACTTGATTTTTACGTACTTTCACAGTTAAAATACTGTATTTCCACAACACAAACGATCGTTTGAATTATCATCGGATGAATGAGCCATTAGCTCCTTTCTTATTTCTATTATATATCGACCTCAAACTGGCGACTGTTTTGAGAATTAAGTATGCTATAAGAGGTTTCAGAATACGCTTTAGACCTTTTTAAAAGACTTTTGTAAAGGCTTGTATACAAGTATTAAGGCGGAGATTGCTTGAAAACGATCAAAAAGGTGGTTTTTAAAACCAGTTTATCTCTTTAACCGTAAATAAATTTGGAAGCAAAAAAATATATGGTATTTTCAAGTTTATTTTGCATACAGTGATGGAACTCAAAACATAATAAAACACACTTTAATGCATCAAAAAAATCATCAAAGTCACCTCTTAATTATCATTAAAATCGGTTTATCCCTTCAATAACAATTATAATTGTAATTAAAAAATTTACCATAAAATTCGAAATGCCAAACTGCATCCAGTGATGGATTATTTATTATTAAATAGTTAATATATAATTTTATACGATTTTATTTGCACTTTTACGACGTACGTTTGCTCATTTATTATTCGAATTCATTACAACAGATTTTAACCCTTATCTGCTTGCATGAAGAACTATTATCGCTCATAACGACATTATTTAAAGTTACCAGGGCCTTAATCTAGATATGCTACGTGTGCCTTTACTGAAGTTAAAGATAATTTATTACCAAGAAGAAGTTTAAAACGAATACTTTCATAAAACGACCTCTTGTTTCGAAGCACTGACAGTAACAGTCAACCCTACGAGCATGTTTACGACGCATTGTACAACATAGCAACACCCAGCTCAGCATTGTTTGTAGCTGCAACTTGAGCCTGCAACGATTATTTATCACTGCTTTGTAACATCACTGGCCTGCAGAACAATAGCGGAGATGTGGGGAAACATTCTTGAGGAATGCACGGTCTAAAACCTACTTAAAATTGAAAACGTATCTAATAGCAACGCCATGTTAAGGTACGTCACCATCATCATCATCATTTCAGCCAAAAGAAGTCCACTGCTGGACATAGGCCTCCCCCAAGCTCCGCCACTTCGACCGGTTCTGTGCTTCCCGCATCCAGCGGACTCCTGCGGCCCTCACAAGGTCATCGATCCACCTTGTGGGAGGCCTTCCAACTTTACGTCTTCCGGTACGCGGTCGCCACTCCAGAACCTTTCGGCCCCATCGGCCATCTGTTCTGCGAGCAATGTGCCCTGCCCACTATGACTTAAGTTTGGCAATTCTTCGGGCTATATCGGTTACCTTGGTTCTCCTACGGATCTCTTCATTCCTGATTCGATCACGCAGGGAAACTCCAAGCATAGCCCTTTTCATTGCCCTTTGGGTGACTTTAAGCCTTCTTATGATGCCCATTGTGAGCGACCACGTTTCGGTTCCATATGTCATCACTGGCAACACGCACTGGTCAAAGACTTTCGTCTTGAGACACTGCGGTATGTAGGACGAGAAGTTATTGCGTAGCTTCCCGCACGCTGCCCAACCGAGTCGGATTCGACGATTGACATCTTTTTCAAAGTTGGACCTACCTAGCTGGACAGTTTGTCGTCGACACGTCCACAACTTCGAGTGCAGCGCCTCCGACCGGGTCTTACAATGCCCATTGGACATGACCTTTGTCTTGTCCATGTTCATTTTAAGACCCACTCTTTCCGAAGCTCTACAGAGGTTATCGAGCATTGCACTGAGGTTAAGGTACCTACTCGTCCTTCACTACATAGTATAAAACAAAGTCGCTTTCTCTGTCCCTATATCCCTATGTATGCTTAAATCTTTAAAACTACGCAACGGATTTTGATGCGGGTTTTTTTAATAGATAGAGTGATTCAAGAGAAAGGTTTATATGTATAATACACCGACCTCCACGCGGGCGAAGCCGCTGGCAAAAGCTAGTTCTGTATAAATCGATCTGCCTGTTCTGTTCCCAACCATATTGGGATTGGCTTCCAGTTTAGTCAGAAGCAGCTGAATACTAGTATTTTACATGGCGCGACTGCCCATCTGATCTCCACAACCCATTTGCTCAGAAACACGATACCTTTTGTTAAAGCTGGTTGTCAGATTTTCGGGCTTCTAAGCACCCGTAACGACTGTCAAAGATCTACGAATACCAGCCAGGACCAACGGCTTAAAACGTGCATCCCGAGGCACGGAGGGGTCTCGATATGTAATGGATGGTCACCACCCATCCACAAACCGACCGCGGCACGATCGACCCCTGCCGCTATTATTATTCAGCCACGACCCCTCTTTCTTAGTACCTATCTTGAAAATAAAATTATAATAAAGTAAAGCAGCTTCAAAGGTAATTAAGGGTAATTATCTTTTTGCATGGCAGTACCTTCGGCGAAGCGTTTAACATCGGTGCACCATGCTTGCTTATTACCGCAACTATGATGACGGTAAATTAGTGAAGTTCAATATTTAATTAAGACTAAGTACTCAAATTATTGTTATTTCCAAGACCTCGACCAGAAGACCATGGGAAGTGTGTAGCGCCAGTTCTTCCCAACGAAAGCATTAGGAAGTGGTCTAATGCCATTTTGACGTTCGAAGAATGCTGATTTTGTTAGTTTTATGTCCTGTTTTATTATTTGTAATTCCGTCTCCCAAATAAAACACATTTTAAATATATTTTTCATAGCAATTTTTCAAGCTAATATAATAATGTTGAACCACATTGATGGTAGTAAATGAAATGTAGGTCCTAACTTCGAACTATGTACAGTAAATGAAGTCCTAATGTAGCGTTCACACGAATTCCAATATTCCTCGCACTCCTTGTTTGGGAGACTGAGTGAATTGTATGGCAGAAAAGTTTATTGCTCCGAACTTGGCGCTAGCATTGTTTACATCATCAATCTACGTCAGCAAGTAGGTACCAAGGTACCTTCTGTGTACATTTCCCTCGAGGAGCCGAACCACTAAAACCTTCAACCTCGACGACAGCTTATCTACCTAAAACAGTTGGCAGGAAGTTTTAAGTGATTATCAATTTAATTGGCTTAACTGAAAATATGCATGTATAATACATGCACTGTATAATAATTATAGAGAAAAAGATGACAAGATGTTTATATTTTGTTCCCATTTTTGGGTCTCTGGTTTTAATTTTGGAAAATTGGTCTGAATATAAAGAATATTCTCTATTTCAAAACCATGATTGTGATACCTGACACAAAATGGAAACTTACTAGCCTACGACTTGTAGGTCGTGAGTTCGAACCCCATGCAGACAACTTTACTTTGTGTATTTAATTTCATCACCACTGCTCTCAAAACGGTGAAGGAAAACATCGTGAGGAAACCGACATGTTAAAGAACCAAACATTCGAAGACATATGAAATCCACCAACTATCCGCGTGGTGGATTATAGCCCACACCATCTCACAGAGAGGAGGCCTGTGTCCCAGCAGTGGGGACATTATAGGCTGTTGTGATGTGATCCTTTGAAGAGAGATAGCAGCTAGGTTTTTAGATAGAAACAATGACGTAGGTACTTTGAATTACATTAAAGTAGATTATAAAATCTTCCCCATCCTGCAAAACCTCTCTATCTTGCAGAATTTATATCCTTTTTCGAACGCTTGCAACCAGACGCAGCTCAATCAATACCAGCAAATTCTGTTGACACTTACTCCGCAAGTACATCCCGATCGCCATACATACTCTCGTTAAAACAAAGTCCTTTTTTATCTGTGCTGGACATCCCTGGACCCGTTCACAAAGGACAGGAGTCACTATAGCATTGTTCCCGGGGGCATTATCTCGAGCCGCGACCGTATCGGAGCCCTGTGTAGCTGTTGCCAAACAAACTTTCAAAGTCAAAGTCAAAGTCAAAGTCATTTATTTGCTGTAAATGCGGTACAAAAGATGGTAGGTACATAAATTGTTAGTGCGATGACACATTTTGCCATAGGTAAGTTGGCATGCAAATATTAAAGTAAAATCCTAGTGCTAGCATGTTAAGCAAATCTCTACACAAATGAACGGAATATTATTAATTTATTAAATTATTTAAAGTCAATTTTAAGCTTCGAAAATTCAACATTAAATAAAATAGGTAATTGCTATTCAACATAAAATGCAGTATGTATGTACAGTACGTAACACTTATTGATAGGTAAGTTTATTTACAATGCGTTTCTGTAATGATAAGACTGACAAGGAGTTTTTTTGAGGAATTCAGATATAGAATAAAAACTATGTGAAATAAGCCATTTTTTTAGAACTATGCAAAATTTTCTGTAAGGAAGATCAGTTATGAAATTTGGAATTGAATTATAAATAAGTGGCGCCATATATACGCAACTGCGTCGGAATAGTTCGATTCTAGGAACAGGCATTTTTAATAAAAATTGTGTGGCTTTTCGTTTATTTGTTTTAATATTAGGTTCAAAAAGTGAATAATTTGTTTTAACAAACTTAGCGATTTCATATATATAAACGCAAGGAACTGTGAGAAGGTTGTGTGATTTATACACTGGCCTGCAGGAATCAGTCCAGTCCATATTGAAAATTGCTCGTATGCATTTTTTTTGTGCTAACAGAACTCTAAAAATTTCAGAAGAATTTCCCCAGACAATGATACCATACCGGATGACGGAGCAAACATAGGCGTGATATACCATTAAAGCAGTTGATCTGGATGTCTCATTTTTAACTTTCTTTAATGCAAAAACAAACCTATTGATTTTCATACATATTTCATCAATATGCTCCTTCCAGGTGAAATGTTCATCAAGTGTTATACCAAGGAATTTTGTTTTATGTAATTGTTCTACTATTTGATCTCTATGCGATATTTTAAATTGGATAAATTTACTTTTCTGCGTTTTGAAATGAATTATTTTAGTTTTTTCTACGTTAATTTTTAAAGCGTTGTTATCTAACCAAGTAATAATTTTATTTAAAGTGTTATTTATATCAGACTCGTATGATTCCTCATTTTTAAAATCAAGGATAACCGTTGTGTCATCAGCAAACAGAACACAATCCTGTTCAATAGCTTGAGGGAGATCGTTAACGTATACAAGGAATAGTGGTGGTCCTAAGATGCTTCCCTGTGGAACTCCGAAGTAATTTAGTCGGGGTTGGGAGTTAAAGTCGTTGATAATATTGACTTTACATGCACAGATAAAATAAACGAGTATTTGTTGTGAAGGTATTTTAAGCAATGTCCCTATCCATACTAATTCAATACATTAGTATGGATAGGGACATTGCTGACAGCGGAAATATAATACTTAATTAAAAAAGAAATAATGATCATTGCTCGATAGTATTCTGCAGAAAGATAAGGAGTTGGGTATCTGAATGAGGACAGCATAGTTTTGTTATCCTGGAAAATTAAAAGGAACAAGTAGTAATTTGTTCCCACATTTATTTTTACTATTTGCTCACAGCCTGAGATGATTTGAGAAGAAAGAAAACACGTTTATTCGCCGTAAACAAGACGCCGTGAAAGAACACAAATACCTACAAAAGAAAAACTTAAGTTGGGGGAAAATATGCGTCACATACGCGCAAACCGGCCATTGCTCAGTACGACCCTATACGAAACAGGGGGGCTACTCTCTAACTCCGTCAACGAAAATACTGGCCCGTCCGAAATTAGTTCAAAACTTCAAAATGACTCCTACAGCTGTGATTAATTAAGCTTTTTGGACGAGTAAGACCATATATGCAGTAGGGACAACTGTCAAATCATGTAGTAATTCATTCTTAGTTTGGGCCCCAAACTAATCATAGGTCCGTAAATGATAGGGAGTAACTTTGACCGAGATTACGGGTATCTTGCGTAGAGAGTAGGCCTCCAGATCCCTAGCGCTGGTTTTTAGCGACAGCCAGCATTCTATATAAGCTCAAAGCAACGATTATATGCATAAAAAGTCTGATAATAGATTGAAAATCGATCACAAAGTTATGATCAAAATAACTGCAACGTTACAGTAAGTAAAGCAAGAAATACACTAACTAAATTAATATTTTTCATTTGAAGTGGCAACACTAACGGATTACAGCGATAAATTAAGTAAAATCCGCGTGAAATGAGGGTAGATGAGTGTTACGGTAATCCTAAGCTTTACAAATTGAGGCCTAACGAAAATAGAAAGATGGGATCTTTTGGCGGAATAATATGTAATTGAATGAGTTACCTACAATACAATCCTACCTACCATACGGATATGATAAAGTCCTCTTAAAAGGTATATGAAACCGCAAATTCGTTAGGTGTTGCTGTAAAAAGTCAATCTACGCTTACTAGTGTTGCCTGTCTCTTAACACACTCCCTTTTGCGGTGGAATTTCACTAATGTCACTTAGGGCCCTAGTAACTACACAATCAAAGACAAAGACCACCACGTCTACCACAATTTTCAGAATAGTTTGCTTTTTTACTCCCAAAAGTTTTGACATTACACTTCCCTTTGCCTTTTACCTCACCCCCCTGCGCTCAGTGCAGCAATGTCAGCAATGTATTGTTCTGACAGCATTGTCTGAACTCGGCTATCAAGTCATGTCACCTCCAATGCATGCTACTCGAAATAGGAAACGGGAAATTCGCGAAAACGGGCAGACGGGATAGTTATGTCAAAATATTAACCAAGTTGTCTGTAACATTGCCAAAAGATTTATGTTTATGGCGTTCTGAAATGTGTTTCAGCCGATTTTATAGTCCGACAAGTATTTTATATGTAGTTAGTGTTTAGCGCTAAACATAATTAAAACATCATTCTGTCTCTGTCAACTTCAAATGACTGACTGAAACAGGATGATGTTTTTTGAATTCGTTTGTCGCTAAATGTATTTAGTGATGAGGTACCTAAGTACAGACAATCATACATAAAAATCGGGAGGAAACGGACTCAATTGTATGAAATTGCTAATACGCAGTGATCGTTCGTTCCTTCTTCAAAGAGGAAGTACATCTTGCACTGGATCATATCAACTGTTTCCTGTCATTTGTAATGAAGACTGAAAGCTAGTCTAATATCTAGGACGTCTACTAATTGAATATATCCATATCCTCATATACCTTATACTACTTTAAAATCGAACGTGATATCTACCGCCATGTCTTGTAATGTTAATTACTTTGCATACTTTTATATAGAATCAGTTACATAGGCAATCGCTGCATGTAAAATTTTGGTATCCAGCTGCGTCCGGTTAGACTGGAAGCTGACCCCAACATAGTTGGGAAAAGGTCAAAGATGATAATGATTAACACGCTTTTATTAGATTGGTACGTATCTATGAATCTATGTACTCGTATTTAAGTAACGGAATCTTTGAACGTGATTTTCACCTCCTTCAAAACATCGGATTGATTTGAAACTTTGCACACTTATCAAGGACTGGTGATAATTCAATAACTTCAATTTGTTCCACTATGCTGGCCAAAAAAAATATTTTTTTTTACAAAAAAAAAACGCGCTTTTGTAGTTAGCCGAACTAAAAAATAGAAAATCACTACATAGTATAAAACAAAGTCGCTTTCTCTGTCCCTATATCCCTATGTATGTTTAAATCTTTAAAACTCCGCAACGGATTTTGATGCGGGTTTTTTTAATAGATAGAGTGATTCAAGAGGAAGGTTTATATGTATAATACACCGACCTCCACGCGGGCGAAGCCGCTGGCAAAAGCTAGTAAATAATAATTAAAAAACAACTAAAAAAACACATCGTGTTTTCTTTTTGTTTAGAATCAAGTTCTTCTAACTTGAACCGACAACTGTGCTTCCGGAGAGTAAACTGCCCCACTTCTTCTTCCCAGGTAAAACACTAGGAAATGGTGAAGGGCGGGCGTGTTGGGGGACTGTCTTATGTACATTCAAAAAGTGCAGCCTAGGATCAGCCTAGTTTAAATCCATGAAGTTTGATTTAGATTTTTGCTATGCCTGTTTATTTTTTGCCGTATTAAGGTACAGATGCCAGCACATCACGCTACCCCAAACTGTCAAATTTTCCCAATTGAACATGAACTATCAAAGAAATTTGACAGATTGGTGTGCTAGCGTCTGTACAAACTACCTAAAAGCGTCATACGTGATTCTCAATGTTCACCTAGATTTTAAGTTTTCACTTCGGCGAAATAACATGTTTTGAAGCTTTTCAGGAAGTTTCCCAGTAACTCTATTACCTACGTCTGAAACTTTATAATACAATAAAAGATACTTATTGGTATTTTACACAAGATAATTTGCCTTGACTACCAGCTGACTTTGATGAAGTTTATTACGCAAAGATGAAAGTGGTTTTCTGGACTCGGACAGACAGGGTTTTCAATTGAATGCAAATTCTTCTCATGCCTGTAAAAATATAACACGTGCCATTTTTTATTAAAACGATTCTAAGGACTAATATAACTAAATAATAAGAGTATTGCCTACTGTTAGCAAAGATCACACCGAAAAACAAAATGAAGTGGATACTCTGTCATGCAATTAATGAAAAACCCAGCGATACTCATTCAGCGAACCCCGAATCAGCATTGAATTTACAAAAGGTCTCCCATTTATACCGACCGCCATCCATACATCGGTCGACACACGGCATATCACTACAAACGTACGTACCCTGCATTTTTAAACAATCGTGGACAACCGGCCGAGTTCACTCGCCTCGCAAAAATCTCGCCATTGTTATGACATGGAGGACAACGTGGTCGTTTTTTCTCGGTTCGTTGTGGATATATGGACTGAATTGATGATAATAACGTTTGAAGGGAGGGAGGAGTATTGACGTAACAGGGGCTGATGTTTTGAGTGATGAAATTGGGAGTTGACTACTCAAGCTCCTATACCTAGTGGTGTGGTTTTTGACAAAGCGATAAATATGTATTCGATCTTTGATAACATAAAATGTGTTTAATTCAGCACTTCTTGATGCTATTTGGTAATAGCTCACGTTGAAAGATGTGTTTACCGGTATAAAAAGGTGGATAGGTGGCACCTGTCCCTCCGCAGCGTGCTCTGTTCCGACTAGCTTTCGACTACTTTCTCGCTTAAGAAAAAAAAATGATGTAGCTCTTGTCTCAGTAAAAGAGATACTACATTTTTATAGTTGATCGCTTACTGTTCACACTGCCGACAAAAACTGTCTCTCCACTAGTTTATCACAGTGTCAAGACCTGTCAATGAAAATACTCGCTCAGCGACGCCCACTTGGAGGTCAAAAGTCTTTGTAAGCGACTCGCTTGCTGCATGTAAGTACGCACAGTGGCGGATCCAGGATTGTAGTTTGGGGGGGCGAGGGTAGCTTTTAGCAAAGTAAACACTACACAACAAAACATAACACTTATTAAGTTAAGGATTATTGATCACATTTGTACCTTAGGTATGCAATTCTTCCCAAAAAGTATAATTAGAATTTTAATATCAAGTTCACTTTAAGAATTGTCACAGCAGAACTCAGATGCTTTTAGGGGGGCTGGGCCTTTAGCCCCTTAGCCCACTCCCCGGATCAGCCACTCTATAAGCATGCCTACTAGCAACTGACTGGGCAATCATTGAACTCGCCGCACTCGTGCACTCGCTCATACTACCCAGCGACAAAACTATCCGTTATCTCTCAAAGATCGCATCGAATTCCCGACTCAGCCCCGACCACTCTCCTATAATAAGACATTGTGTACAATCGTAAAGCAACAAATAATTAACATAGCTTCATTATCGCCGATCGCTATCGGGACGTCGAACCCGCACTCGTTATGTGCACAACTCACGACAAGGTTCACTGAACTACCGTGGATTGTATTGAAGAAAATCAATAACTACCCTCTTCGTTTAAGTGGAAAATATGTTACGGTTGTCTTTTTAATGGTAATGTTGAAAGGAAAATTATTTTCTTTGCTATTATGAAAGGTTCTTTTACCAGGAATATTTTCGGTAGATGGTTGTTCAGGATTTTATCTCCGTAAATAATTGTCTATTCGCAACAATTGACGTCGATTTCTTTTGTTGTTGTCTATTGACAAGTAAATCTATAAAAATCAAACACTTGAATCCCATTAGTTTTTTTATTTGTTTCTAGATTATTATTTTCTTATCTAAATGATTTGCTTCTGTAACTATGTCCTATTTTCTCATTTGTCCCCAATAATCTATGGAAAAGACTAGATAGGGGAAAATGTTTTATCAAATCATAAAATGGCTTGGTTGGACACATCACCTCCCTAGCCTTTTCCCTACTATGTAGAGGTTGGCTTCCAGTCTAACCGGATGCAGTGGAGTACCAGATATTTTAAAGATTAAAACGAAAAATGGCGTCTATAAGCTCATGTTAAATAATGAACAGTTTGTCATCATAAAATACCGTACCTACCTTCACTACGTAGTATAAAACAAAGTCGCTTTCTCTGTGCCTATATCCCTATGTATGCTTAAATCTTTAAAACTACGCAACGGATTTTGATGCGGGTTTTTTTAATAGATAGAGTGATTAAAGAGGAAGGTTTATATGTATAATACACCGACCTCCACGCGGGCGAAGCCGCTGGCAAAAGCTAGTTATAAATAAGACTTCATAAAACTCAACCCAGACACGTTGGAAAATAGCCTCCATTCTCTGCAGAACCCACACGTAAACGACTGACAGTATAATATTTTTCCAGCATCTGTGACGCTGTAACACAAGTACCCAACCATTTGTGGCAGGCAAGACCGTTGGTCGCAAGAAATAACTTTTATAAAGAATATAATGCTTGGAAAGGTATTGTTGCTGGCAGAATAATAACTTCCATCTCAGTTAAAAATAATTAAATGCTATTAATGTTGTGGCTTTTCTTCGAACACTAGTAAGAAAAGATACCGTTTTCTTTCCACGCAATATTTGCTGAAAAGGAACCCTAGAAAATCCCACAGAAACGTCATTTAAAAGAAGCAAGGCGTTTGCTACTCTTGTAGCTAGACGAGGTAGGTTGTCGTCGCGCCGAGAGCCCTCAAAGCCTCTTGAAAGCGGCCCTACAGCGCTTTCTACAGACATTTACACTGCTTTCAAGCGCTACACCCGCTTTCAACAAACTTTTATACTCTGTGGCTGAAGAAATGGCGCGGTCGCAACCGCCATCTTGGATTTTGTAAATATGTGTGTGTTGCAGTTGGCAGGTTTGAAGGACTCTTGTGAAAATACTTTAATACTGACCTGTATTAAAAAGTACCTGTACGTATATAATATCTGTTGATATTGTATACGTACAGGTACTTTTTTTGATTGAACCGTTTTTGAATGGTTTAATACACACATTACTAGTAGATACAGTACAAAGGGCCAAGCAAATAATCCTATTTTCAATCTCAAATCTAGCCTTTCCCCAACTATGTTGGGGTCGGCTTCCAGTTTAACCGGATGAGCTGAATACCAGTATTTTACATGGAGCGACTGCCTGTCTGACCTCCATAACCCAGTTACTGGGTAATACGATACCCTTGGTAAAGGCTCCTAATCCTAAAGACACAGTGCCGGCGGCCTGGCCGGCGGTCATGCCGCCTACAAGGCCGGTGGCATACTCGGCTAATGTGGCAAGTGCCGGCGGCCTCTACTGCAGCACACCAGCAAGGCAAAAACCTGCCGGCTGTGCCCCCAGCATGTGTGTAGGAGCCTTAAAACTGGTTGTCAGACTTTCGGGCTTCTGACGACTCGTAACGAGTTGCAATGGTACTTAATAAAAATTCCCCAGCCCCGTTGTTTCAAACTCCAAACAAGCTCTAACTATGTTTCGAATCAATTCTGCAACTTCCAATTAGGTACTGACCGAAATTACAAAACATTCATAAAATTCCCAGCTCTGGAAAGCAATCAACAGTTCCCATCTACTTTAACACCGATAAAAACTTGTTCAGACTTTTGATACTTTTCAATTCACCCAAAAATAACCCTAAAGGATCCAATCTGCATTGTAGCGTATCAAAAGATATAAAGTTACTTGTCTAAGGGTTGTAATCGCCTGTAATTTACGTGGGGTGGCCATTCTTGCGTGACACCCCCTCGGTCTTGGGCCACTCGGCCGAAGAGCTCCTTAATCTTGGTTATTTGGTTGCTGGATGACTTAATTAGGGTTTTGGGGTAAGAGCTTCTTGTTTTGGGTAAGGGCGTTGAATCTTGCTGTGGTATTGTAAAAATTTTATGATGTTTTAAAAGAGACTACAAAAGACTCAAGGCCGAAAACCCCGCCTACAAATCTTGGTGACTGATTCATCAATATGGTAAATGATAAACACTTCCACACGTCAAACTTATTTTTTTAAATTACATGAGGTCGGCGTTTCCTATCTGACTACTCTGAGAAGAAAGAGGGAATCAAACTCAAGTCAGTCTCTTTTAAAGTCCAAACATAATCTTGGTCAGATCTTATGAAGACCAAGTCGATTGGCGTGTGAAATGGTCTTTTGAGGAAAGAACCACACAGATTGAGTGGACCTGTCCAGTCAGTGCACGCATTTATCAGGGTTGGCAGCAATAGTAGGCATACCATGGATAACGTTACAACATAATGTACATATCGATTAAGTAAGAACGGACTTACCTTAAGTCGCTGCGACGAAAAGTGCTTAGCTAAGATAGCTACTTTGTATCTTTACGAGTTTAAAAGACTTAAGGTGTGTGTACTTACAAGACAGTGAAAGATACCTGATAGGTACTGATGAATTATTTATTTATTTAAATACTTACCCAAGTGTTTTTGGGTTTTCTGATTATCAGCCCGAAGTTTAGATTTGTGCCCGCTTGATGGCTATAGGCTTGCCCTCTATTACATCTGACTTAAAAATATTGCTGGTGAAATGTGTGTGTACACGGCGTGATGTTATGTTATATATGTTATTTAAGTTTTATATTATAAGTACAGTCGGGGACATAAATTGGTTGGCAATTTGATACCCCACGTCAATTTCACATTAAATTTCTCTGATTTTAGAATATTACTAAATCTCTCTCTCTCTCTCTCTTCTTCAACCCTTGGCCACGCAATGTTGAGTGTAGGTCTCTTCCAAATCTCTCCACTTTTGGCGGTTTTGTGTGTGTCATGGCTATCCAGTTTCTTCCGGCCACTTTAATTAGGTCGTCTGTCCATCTAGTCGGTTGTCTTCCCACATTCCTCCGTCCCGTCCGTAGTCTCCACTCCAGAATTTTCTTCCCCCCACCTTCCAGTCTACGGCATATATGGCCCGCCCACTTCTACTTTCTTTTTGCTATCACTTCCGCTATGTCCGTGAGTCTCGTTCGTCTCCGTATTTCGGCATTTTTCACCTGGTCATAGAGGGAGATGCCCAACATGGCTCGTTCTATAGCTCATTATACTGATTAAAGAAACCCAAAAGCACATGTACAGTAATGAAAGTAAATGGTATATTTAGGCAAATTCAAAACTTGCAAAATGTTGACCAAACAACCATCAAAGTCATCAATCATGGTACATATTATACTTGTTGCCGTACGAGTTAATTAAGGTTTGGGAAATTGATTACACCTTTCAAAACTTGGCCAAATATTGAATTTATTCAGTTTTAAATCGGTTTTTGATCAACAGAAATGGGAATTCATCAATCAATTATAGAACATAGAATTTCTAAGCCGATTTGAAAATTAACGGAATTTTAAAACGAAAGTACCTACTGAATAATTTACTTCTTAATGTTAATAAAGCCAGTTGATGATAAAACCGGACAAGTGCGTGTCGGACAACGCACAATGGGAGGTTTCGTAGTTCGGATGAATGAATCCCAAGAACAAACTTAACATTGTAGTGGAATAACATATTCTCCCATACATTAGAACGGCAAATGTAAGTTGGTCGACTATTACTTGTAAACTTGTAAAACCTTATCTGTGATAGTTTTCCTTTTAACTTCGTTACGTATGGTATACGTACTACCGTATTTAACCATTTAGCCACCCTAAATATTGGGCACGCCACGATTGCGGCGGTAAGTCCCCTCTTTGAGGAGTGGTTTGAGAGGCGGCATGGCGTCCTCACCTTCCGCCTGACACAGGTCCTCACCGGACACGGTTGTTTCGGGAGGTTCCTGTTTCGGATAGGGCGGGAGGAAACGCCCGGGTGTTTCCATTGCAAAGATCGCCCAGAGGAGACGGTGGAGCATACGGTGGAGGTCTGCCCGGCTTGGGCGGAGCACCGCCGTGTCCTCGTGGAGGTGATCGGCGGCGGCGATCTCTCGCGTCCGACCCTGGTCCAGGCCATGGTACGGAGTGAGAGTGCATGGCTAGCAGTCGCCTCCTTCAGTGAAGCAGTTATGCTCGCAAAGAGGGAGGCGGCGCACGTGAGGGAGATGCAGTACATGCGCCCTCACAGCCGTGGCCTACGCAGGAGACGCCCTGGGCGTCGGGAATCCCAGGCTGATTCCCGGCCACCGTAGGCACGGGCTTGCGGACGGCGAGTAATGGGTAGCTCGCTGTCCGGTAAGGACCAAGCCCGGGTCGACGGCGTGTTGTGTTCCACGCGCGCCTCAAAGAGATGTCAGCAGCAACTGATGGGGCCCGCAAGGGCCGATGCCTGCCAGGGGTGCGGGTTGTTCGAAAGAGATACCGCCGCCCCTGGCACACAGGCAACTGAGGGAACACGGGTGGGTTTTAGTCACTAAAAGTCTGACACGCCCTCCCGCTCCGCCCAGAGCGGGAGAAGTTATTTGATGATTTCCCACCCAAAACAAAAAAAAATAGCCACCCTAAATATACATACTTATAACCACCCTAAAACAAATTTTTTTTTCAAAATTTTATTTCACCACTTTGTCGGCGTGACTAATATGTATGTATATGCATGCTAATCCAATTGTAGCTTTCTAGTACCTGGTAAGTGTCTCTGAGGTGCGCGGACAGACGGATGGAGATGACCCAACTAAAGGGGATCCTTGGAATTGACACTATTGACAGTCCACTCCAAGCTAATTTCACCTAAGTTTTCACCATGGAATTTCTACAGAATAGACCGACAGGTGTTAATCTTTTGACGAAATAAGTGAAATATGCTCTGTTCAGTGAAAAGGGTCCGAGGCTGTGGCACACAGGCTATATAATTATCACTACTCGACGTCCTGCCTGCGAAGCGCCAAGATTCTTCCAAGTTATATAGGTATAGTTAGTTCTAGCAGTTTTTAACTTTTTTTTTACTTTAATAAGTAATTAATAAATTAACTAATTTACGAGATAATTATACAACACTTAACAAATAAAATTGTTTGCAGAGCTTATTGCTTTGAAAGTACAACACCTAAAAGTTTTCTGTATGACCCTGTTAGAATTTTATTTATGTTAATATTGTACACATTTAGAGGTAGGTAGGTACGTTGTAGAATTTTATTTTTTATTTTTTCAAATTTATGTGTTACCTATGTACTTGCAGCAACAATTAATGATATTTTCTCGTCTGTCTACGATTCTACAAAAATTTGCCTATGGCTTTCAGATGAGAATATTTTCTTGTTACATACTTTTTAGAGATTGATTTGTCAGTAGTCAGGTTTAAGTTTTTGAACTTACTTTTTTGTTTTACGATGTTTGGTTTTTCAGTTTCTGATCAAAACAGAAATAAGTATAAGTTCCCTAAAATTACATCGAAAGGATTTCAATCCCGTTACGTTTAAATTTGGGGACCAACAATGAAATCTCCCGAAGAATGCCTCGGGTTGCCTACGTGAGGTGAAAACTAAGGACGGTGTTACTTTCCCCTCTTGTATGAATGGGAACTAGGTGATCGGGAAGGTTGTTGAATGTACCTTTGGAAACATTTCATGGGTATCCCTTGTGGCGAGTAGGCAAGTAAACTCGCACACTAGAACGCAGCACAAAACATCACGCCACTTTTTAAGCCCCGCCTCCGAGATAAGGATTTTAACTGTGTGTGCGTAGCGAAGAGCACACACGGACGATCGCCGCCTGCGATCCTTTTGTCTACGAGGATGATGCGCCCATTGAGGCCGTTCGTAACGGTGACGTAACTTGTTTACCGGCTACTATAAATATTGCGTCCCGATCCTATTGAGACACATTCCATTCCGTTTGTTCACCTGCTTGTAAGCTTTCTGTTATTAATAATATAGTTCATCATTACGCTTATTTGCATTTTATTAAAACTCATTGCGGTACGACTAGTACCTACATGCCTGCCTACCTACTTGCTAGCGCTCTCACAGTAAGTGGGATAGTATAGCGTTTATCATCACGCACGCATACCCACTTCATTGGTGACCCCGATTCCGTTGTCAAGCGGAGAATATGGAGCCTAGTGAGAAGAAGTCGGAGCCAAGTACTGAGAAGACCGAGACCAGCAAAGACAGGGACGTATTCCAAGAAACTTGTCGAGTTGGAGTAAGGACGCCGACGTTTAACCCTGGTGACCCGGTACTATGGTTCGCACAATTGGAAGGACAGTTCGCGTTGACGAACATGACGACGGACACCACCAAGTTCTACTTCGTCCTGTCACAGCTGGAACCACAACATACTGCGGAGGTTAGAGACCTGGTCGTTACTCCACCAGCAACTGGAAAGTATGAGAAGCTCAAGGCGGAATTGATCAAGAGGCTATCTGCGTCACAGGAGCGTAAAATTAAGCAGTTAATAATGCACGAAGAGCTCGGCGACAGAAAACCGTTGCAGTTCCTACGCCACTTACAACATTTGGCCGGACCGACAGTCCCAGCGGAATTCATCAGGACAATCTGGGCAAGTCGGCTTCCCACCAACCTGCAAACCATTGTCGCGTCGCAGTCAACCATGTCCCTGGAAGACGTGGCCGAATTGGCGGATCGCATTAATGATATCGTTCCAGCAACTGGGCAAGTAGCAAGTACCAGTACTCGCCCGCCAGTAACGACTGATCCGCAAAATACTGCTATGGACACACTGACTAAAACCGTAGCGGAATTAAGCCGAAGGTTGGAGACCATGAGCATGGAGCTACGCAGTCGTCGTCGCTCGCAGTCACGAAGATCGAGGAATAGCTCACCACATCGTTCCCGCAATCGTTCCAATTCCAGACCCCGAGATCACGCGCAGTGCTGGTACCATTACCGGTTCGGTGACAGGGCGCAGAAATGTACGCAGCCATGCAACTACAGCAAGCAACCGGTAAACTCCAAAGGCAGCCATTAGTGGCGGTACAAGACTGCCTAGCTATAACTAGCCGCCTGTTCATCACGGATCGCAAGACGAAAATACAATATCTAGTAGATACGGGTTCAGACCTGTGTGTATTCCCGCGATCCGCTGTTCGGGAGCCACGCTGCAAGACCAAATACGAATTGTTCGCAGCAAACGGAACAATTATAGCCACTTACGGTTACCTGCCACTCACTCTGGATTTGGGTCTTCGTCGAGCTTTCACATGGCAGTTCATAGTAGCGGATGTTTCAAAGCCTATAATCGGCATCGACTTCTTAGGTTATTACAACCTACTTGTTGACTGCCGCAACCAACGGTTAATAGACAATATCACTGCACTAACGGCCGCAGCGACATTTCAAAAAGCAACCGAGGCCATATCGTCAGTCCGCACAACCACGGAAAGCAGAGATTACCAACAGCTGTTAAGAGAATATCCAGATCTCACACGCCCAGCTGGTAGACCCGGTATCACAAAGCACACCACAGTGCACCATATACGCACGACGCCAGGCCCACCTGTATACAGTCGCCCTCGCCGCCTTGACCCTGAGCGGTTGAAAATAGCCAAACAAGAGTTCGAGGAAATGCTACAACAAGGGACAGCGCGCAGATCTGAGAGCGCATGGTCGTCACCGCTTCATCTAGCACGCAAGAAGAACGATGGCTGGAGACCGTGCGGAGACTATAGGTCTTTGAACGCACGTACGATTCCAGACCGTTATCCAGTTCGGCATGTACATGACTTCGTGCACCAGCTGGTTGGGTGCACAGTCTACTCCACTGTTGATTTGGTTAAGGCCTACAACCAGATACCAGTCGCAGAAGAAGACATTCCCAAGACCGCCATAACGACACCGTTCGGATTATTCGAATTCCCGTTCATGACGTTCGGACTTCGCAACGCTGCACAAACGTTTCAGCGGTTTATGGACGAGGTACTCCGGGGCCTAGACTTCTGTTACACCTACCTGGATGACATCTTAATCTCCAGTAGCAGCATCGTCCAGCATCAACAGCACCTCAGGCAACTCTTTGAGAGGTTGTCTGAGTACGGAGTTTTGATAAACACAAGCAAATGCACTTTCGGACAAGCAAAAGTAAACTTCCTGGGCCACGAGGTTTCAGCAGCTGGAATCAAGCCTCTAGACACAAAGGTCCAGGCAATCCAGGACTTTCCGGTGCCGAAGAACATCAAAGACCTTAGAAGATTTCTCGGAATGATAAACTTCTACCGGAAATTCCTACCAGCAGCAGCTTCCATGCAGGCACCTTTAAACAAATTTCTAACAGGCATCAAAATGAAGGGATCACAGCCAATAGAAATGACACCGGAGCACCTGGAGGCTTTCAACAGATGTAAGCAAAGTCTATCAGAAGCCACACTGCTAGTTCATCCAGACTCAACGGCAGAACTCGCAGTACAGACAGACGCCTCTAATACGGCAATCGGCGCTGTATTACAGCAAAAGCAGGGTAACGAATGGCAACCCTTGGCATTTTTCTCCAGGAAACTGAGCCCTACCCAGACAAAGTACAGCCCATATGACCGCGAACTCCTAGCCATATACGAGGCCATACGGCATTTCAAGTTCATGGTTGAAGCGAGAACATTCACAGTCTTGACCGATCACAAACCACTGACATTTGCATTCGCCAAACCACATCAAAACTGCTCCCCACGTCAGTTCAGATATTTAGATTTTATCAGCCAGTACACAACAGACATTAAATTCGTGGCTGGAAAAGACAACGTGGTGGCAGATACGTTGTCACGCATAGATGAAATCAATTTGCCCATAGATTACCAGTCCCTAGCCAGAGAACAGGAAACCGATACGGAACTCCAAGATCTCATACAAAATGGCTCCAGTCTGAAACTGAAGAAAATCAGACTGCCAGAAGGAGTTGAAGTATACTGCGACATCGCATCGGGTACACGCCCGTTTCTCACCAAACTGTTTCGCAAACAGGCATTCAATACCCTTCACGGTCTGAGTCACCCTGGTGGTAAAGCGACAGTCCGTTTGGTGACCGAAAGATATGTATGGCCCGGCATAAGAAAGGACTGTCGACAATGGGCCAAGGAATGTGAAGCATGTCAACGAAGCAAAGTGTCCAGACATACGTCAGCACCTTTGACAGCTTTCCAGACGCCGTCAGCACGATTCCGTCACATTCACATGGACCTAGTTGGTCCTTTACCATTAAGTTCAGGCTACAAGTACTGTCTCACCATAGTCGACCGCGTGACGCGTTGGCCTGAAGCATACCCGCTGCAAGATATTACGGCGGAGACCTGTGCAGCCGCCTTAACGTCAGGGTGGATCGCACGGTTCGGCAGCCCCGAGCACATCACAACCGATCGGGGCAGGCAGTTCGAGTCCCGCACCTTTAAGGAACTCGCTGCCTTAATCGGGGCATCGCATCATCCGACCACAGCTTACCATCCCGCAGCTAATGGCCTGGTGGAAAGACTACACCGCCAGCTGAAAGCCGCCATCACCTGTCACGCCAAGCCAAACTGGTCCGAGGTGTTGCCGTGGGTCTTACTGGGCATACGCAGCGCTTACAAGGAAGACCTGCAAGCATCCGCGGCAGAGCTGGTGTATGGCGAACCACTCCGTCTGCCAGGACAGTTCTTCGCATCCAGTCCTGAGGAGACAGTCGACATGACCAGCCTGATCAGCAGACTCCGTTCACACATGAGTAAGCTAACTCCACAGCCTACTTCCTGGCACACTAGTTCCACTCGGCCGTTCTATGTACCCAAGGACCTGAACACAGCTACCCATGTTTTCTTGCGGCAAGGCCCCGCACGAAGGTCACTGGAAGCTCCATATCTAGGACCATACAAGGTCCTACATCGAGACCAAAAGACTTTCGACATCGAGGTGAAGGGAAAGAGGCAAAGAGTTACACTTGACCGGCTAAAGCCAGCATACATGACCAATGAGCAACCTGTCATGACGTCACATCAGCAACTTCCAGAAAACCAGGTCACTGTTAAGAAGACGAGAAGCGGGCGCACAGTCAGATTCCCCGACTACTATCGTCCGTAGCCAGGCTACGACTCACCAGGGGAGTGGTGTGGCGAGTAGGCAAGTAAACTCGCACACTAGAACGCAGCACAAAACATCACGCCACTTTTTAAGCCCCGCCTCCGAGATAAGGATTTTAACTGTGTGTGCGTAGCGAAGAGCACACACGGACGATCGCCGCCTGCGATCCTTTTGTCTACGAGGATGATGCGCCCATTGAGGCCGTTCGTAACGGTGACGTAACTTGTTTACCGGCTACTATAAATATTGCGTCCCGATCCTATTGAGACACATTCCATTCCGTTTGTTCACCTGCTTGTAAGCTTTCTGTTATTAATAATATAGTTCATCATTACGCTTATTTGCATTTTATTAAAACTCATTGCGGTACGACTAGTACCTACATGCCTGCCTACCTACTTGCTAGCGCTCTCACAGTAAGTGGGATAGTATAGCGTTTATCATCACGCACGCATACCCACTTCATCCCTAGATAATATGGCGACGTTTTATAACCGACTTCTAAAAGGAGGAAAAGCGTAATTTTCCTCCAATGTTTATTTTTTCTGCCCGATTCTTTATGCCCGTTTTCACCAACACTAGGCAACGGTTAAATGAAAACATAGTGCAGCTTGTTTTTCAACACTAAGGCTTAGCAGCGAAAGTTCAATAACCAATACCAACCACGGTAATTTTATTTAGGCATTCAATCATGGGCTGTATTTGACCACCATACTGCGATCGCCAACCCGCCTGCCTAGCGTGGCGATTATGGCGAACTTCCCCATTTATTGGGGTAGACGAGGAGATTATGTCCAGTTGTCTTTCGGCTGAAAAGATGACAATGATGATTCAATTTTATCACCGAAAACGGGCATTATAGTGTCTTCTAGCTTAGGTAGCTTATACGGTAGTATTTGTGCGTATGTTTTAGTTTGTAATCTTCCTGTGCGAGTCCCAATTAACAATTTTTCTTTCTTTATTTTGATATTTTCATTATATGCACGAATCAGTACATCATTATTAGATTTCGATTGGTCTGTATTCAAAGTCATTTATTTCAAATATGCACTTTTGATCGTCAACATTTACATTAAAATAGAATTGATTCTAGTCGTCCCTTCCAAAATGTAGTTTCGTATGGAGAAGAATGGGCAAGAAATTCCACCGTTAACTATTTTATTACAATATTTTACATACATTACATTTATGTGTAAAAACCATGCACTTAGAATCAAATTACCTACCACAATAGATAAAAGAATTAAAAATGAAGCAAATATTATTATTGTGGCGACAAGAAACTACCAACCATACCCACAATAAATTACAGAAAATCATAATTTGCTCTGCAGTGCATGCAAGTCGTGTATCTTGTACACAACAAATACTTAACCAAATAGCTAACATCTCATTATGTTCGTAGAGCGTGGAGTTTCTCACGACTTTCTATCACAGTAGTGAGAGTTTATAATTCACGAATAATAATAGTCTCTTAGTGTTTTTTGATATAGCATCTGAAATCATCAGCCTCATCATCATTTCAGCCGTCGAAGACGTTTACTGGTGGACACTGCTTCTTACATCCAGCGGATTCTTGCGGCCATAAGGTCAAGGAATACCGGTGTCAAACTCTGAGATTTAACCTTATTGCATCATTAACCAATTTTTACGTCCCTATCAAAAGCATTGAATTCTTCCCAATACTTGACAAAAACTAGCAAAATGTCTCGCGTTTTCTGCATCTGCAGTATGAGCGTCTTTCGACGGCTCCTGCCGTCATCCGACCTGAAATCTGGACACCTGAATTCCCCCATTATAATATCTGGAGTCTGGACCTTTTATCATCTTCATCGTCATCCACAGCCCGACTTCACCCCCTACTAAGTATAAAGACTTCACTTTTTATTGACTGGCATCTATACGCTCATGTGCACCTTTCCTTCAAACAATCTCATCAGTTTTCCTACATACCTTACACATAAACCCCCCATAAAAACCCATAAATCTTCAAGGCACTGCCTAATCCTGGAACGGCGGTAACTAGAAGCATCAAATTTTGCACAACAGTACCTTCCATATAAGCATGAAAATAAGCATGAAGGGTTTTTTTTATTCATCCCCTGAAGCGGTTAAAAAGTTCGCCATTTTTGCCGATGGAAAATCCCATCGGGAACGTGGCTTGTGTTCCTATAACGTCATACTGACAAGCCAGCCAAACTACCGAGCCACAGTCATGGCTCATTAAACCATACGTCAAATGACGGAGACAGCTTTTAGCGTGATTGGCAGCCCGCATTGTCTGCCTCAATGGTCGACGAGTATTGTGATGAAAACTGAAGCCTGTGCAATGAACACTGCGTGGGACTATGCATAGGCGTGTTTTTTTAGGGCTAGACGACGAGCGAGGGACTTTAAGAGGGACGGGCTAAGATAGTCCGCAAAATCCATATTTTCTTAGGTTTTTTTTTTCCATTTTGCAGGTCAGTGTTAGGCTGTAGTTATGTTCAACAAAATATGATTCGCGACTGTATAGATCGGGGCACGTAAGTTGAACCAAAATCAGAAAAAACTAACGAAGGTAGGTGCGTGCACTCGTTGCCCCGCACGGATGAAGAATGATGTCACCTTCTAGCATAGTCATTAATGTAAGGTGTACTGAAGTTTGGGAAAAAATTACAGAATGCGGCACGTAAGTAGAACCAAAATCCGTCATTTTGGTTACACGTGTGTATTTACAGCTACAATTAAATCGCGGGCCACCTTAGCGCAAACTCCTTAAACCTTATACTGAGGTAAAGAAGTAAAGATAGAAAGTAATCATTAAATGTGTGTGCGAGTCAATGTTCCTAAGTGTTTCTGTCTAACATGTACAGCCTAAATACGCTTTAGAATTTTGAGTAACTTTATGGTAGTTATGATCGTGACTGTACATACAATGGCTGTTACTAACAAATAAACGAACAGAGAGACAAACAAACGGCTTAAGAGCTTTTACAATTTTAGTTTCGACCCCTGAAGGGTCCAGGTCCGGTCCGTTTCCCGTGAGGGTTGCAATGTCAATAGGTGGTCACCACTTTCTATCAGGAGACCCAGATTGTTTGCCGACGTTTCGATATTATAAAAAAAACTTTTAACATATAGAAAGAAAAAAAGAATATAACTAATACCTTTTATTTGGACACAGTTCGTGAAACACAAAATACAATAACAAAAAATAATAGAAAATAAATAACTTGGTACAACAAACAGTGTGTGCCTCACGGTTGCTTCAAAAAGGTTTATGCCAGATAGATGCTGTCTGACGCTGGTTTTTCAATGAACCTTTAGGGACAAGTGACGAGGAGTACAGTTTCAACATAGGTACCTAAATATACATATATATATAAATAAACAAGTTATCACAAAAACTTACAAAATAAAACGAAAACAACAGGAACTCAGCGAAACCTGTTCTTAGCGATTATCTACATTGATATAGGCAGACCACATAAAACTGAAATCTATGTATAACTTTCCAAACATAGCGAGCTTCTGTCATTTTATTTACATAATTATGTTTGTCTGTCTCGCAAACTTGGCAGACATTTTTACCCCCATAAATTCAAGATAACGGCACTGTTCGTGCCACGTAAGTACGGCCCCGAAGGATATGACTGCAGAACTATAACAAAATGCTGTGTCGACAATGTTAGGTACTGTAGTTTGTTCCAGTAATATCTCATAAAGTGTAAACAAAACCTATTCAGGTTAAAAGTCAGTTAAAAGGGAATTAGTAACATATTTATGTGTATTTAGAAGGTTTTAACTTTAACAGTAACCATTTCCCAACAAATATTGTTTCAATAACATTTTATCATCGACGAACAATGAAGTTTTATAACATTAACCTCAGTTGTCAAATGAAAAACATCTTTAACGTGCTACTGATTTATTTGTTTACGTATTCATCAGCGACTTTTTGCATAGAGCATACGACCTACGCCGAGCTACGGTGCAGGAATATTTCCACGTCACCGAATTTATTTATACGTTCAACAGAGCGAACCTAAAATATCATAATCCTATCGACAAGCGAAAAATGTTTTCGGGTTCGCAGGTTTTAAAGTAAATGGAAGAAAGAAAATGATAAAGTGCCCGAAGAAATACGATAACACGGTCAACTACGGACACCGAGATTGCCGAAAACTGAAAGCTTCTTTTAAACTAAGCTGACGTAAGCAGCTTCTTGTTTCATCAGATTTGTGATAATCTTTGTCTCAAGTGATCTAAATTGGTTCTCGTAGTCCATTTTTCTTGGAAATTTATAATATATTTCTTGACCAATCTATCTAATAAGTTACTCTCATTGCATACTCAGAACTGCATGTAAATTCATGCGTTACCTAGTAGTGTCAATTATTTCGCATGTTACCCAAAAGGTTAGGTACTTACAGTACATATAGCAGTGCGGTATAGTGGTGGCCAAGTGGTAACGGCCCCGACTTACGAGGTGAAGAAGGTCGACGGTACGAACCCAAACACGTGTTTATTTTGTGTACATTATTCCATGACCACTGATCTCAAAACGTTGAAGGGACATCACGAGGAAACCGGCATGTTGTAGAACTCTTAGAACCAAAAAAATTTACGACTTGTGACATCTAGCAACCCGCACTAGGCCCGCGTAGTGGATTTCAGCTGACTCCCTCTCACAGAGAGGGGGCCTGTGTCCCAGCAGTGGGAACATTAAAGCACTGTGGTTGTTCCTATCCCTAAAAACAGGACCGGTGATATCTCGAGCATGGCTAATTACAGACCCATCTCTCTCGCAACAATAGTGGCCAAGGTTCTTGAACGTCTAATACACAGAAAGCTGAGTCCGTCCCTTAAAATTGATGATGGTCAGTTTGGTTTTCGGCCAGGGGTTTCAACTGACATGGCTATATTTTCTCTCAAACAGGTTGTCAAGCATTATGTGGATCAGGGAACCAGTGTGTATGCTTGTTTCCTTGATCTCAGTCGCGCTTTTGACACCATAAATCATGACCTGCTGTGGGGGAAGCTAGAAAGTAGTAATGTGCCGGCTGGGGTTACGGGGCTTATAGATATTGGTATTGTAACCAGTCCAACTATGTCAGATGGGGATGTTCTGTGTCTGAAGACTATAAGCTGTCATGTGGTGTTAGGCAAGGGGGTTTGACCTCTCGCGACTTGTTTAATCTCTGCGTAAACGACCTGATTGTGGAGCTGAGCAGGGCACCGGTAGAGCTCAGGTTGGGAGATCGTTATGTGAACAACCTGAGTTATGCTGATGATATAGTCCTGCTCAGCCCCTCAATGAAGGGCTTAAGAAAGCTGCTAGTTATTTTTGATCAGTATGCTAAAGACCATGACTTAGTTTATAATGCTAGAAAAACAGAACTTATAATATTCAGGTCGGGAAAGGGGCCTCAAAATGTTCCACCATTGTGCATTGAGGGGCAGACGGTGAGGGTTGTGGGGAGGTTCAAGTACATTGGTCACATACTGACATCAGATATGAAAGACGATGCGGATATCGATCGCCAACGTCGTGCTCTATCGGTTGTGGGAAACATGTTTGCCAGAAGATTTTTTAAGGCTAATGTACAAACGAAAGTGCACCTATTCAGAACGTATTGTCAAAGTTTCTATACGTGCCAGCTCTGGACTGAATATACAAGGAAGTCTTGGGATGGCATACGTGTTCAGTACAACAACATCAACAGACACCTAATGGGGTTGAAACGCTATTGTAGTGCGTGCCTCTGGAATGTTCGCGGAGGCAAGGCTGAACGCGTTCAATGCCATTCAGAGAAGCAGAATTGCCTCTTTCATGTCCAGGGTTGGTACGTGTAGAAACACCTTAGTTAAGGACATTGCTGATAGAATGTACGCTACCAAGACCTACAAGCGCTGGTTCGAAATAGCCCCGTTAAATGTTTGTGCCTATTTATGTGCAAGAAAAGAAAGGAGTGAGTTTGTGTGTGTGTGTGTATGTAAGCTATTTAATTATGTTTTTTTTCTACTTTACTCTAAATTTTTTATTGTACTTATTTTTTTATATTTACATTTTTTCCTTGTGTTTTTTTATGGACCATGTGGTCTGCAATAAAGATTTTTATTTATTATTATTATTTATTAAAGGCTGATAATGCAGTAGGTAAACGTATATATAGATATAATCAGCATCATTGGCTATTGGGAAACACAGATTGGCTACTTGGTAAACACAGGTCACAGTTGACAACATACAGTCCATTGATAAACACAGGCTTCTTTTGAATCAGTATGCTTACCCATGCATCTTCGACATGCTCCCGATACACCACCTTAAACTCAACGTGAATAACAATGTGTACTCGGTTAAATTTCAAAATGTTCTCCGCAATGTGCACATAGCATGCACGTTTCCGCGCCACCGGCCCTGATGTAGAGGGAGATCGTGCTCAATACCTTGTGTGTATGTTATATGTGCGAACGCCAGGATATCATACTTTGTAGAAGTAAAGAGGATTCTGTTTGTTGAGTATTTAGGACGGACATATCTATACTATATATAATTATTATTCTTATATATATTATTATTATGATAAAGCTGAAGAGTTTGTTTGTTTGTTTGCTTGAACGCACTAATCTCAGGAACTATTGCTCCGATTTGGAAAATTCTTTCAGTGTTAGATAGCCCATTTATCGAGCAAGGCTATAGACTATATAAAACACGCTAAGAGCCTTAGGAGCCGAGCAAAGAGAAAAAGTCACGAATATGAAGTACTCGCACGGGCAGGCGACGGGGTGGATCGGGAAGCAAGAAATTTGACGGGAACGAAGTCGCGGGCAGAAGCTAGTAATAATATATATGGAAATGAAGATGATGAACGGTGTTTGTTGGCAAAAGTGGTTGCGACGTCTTTTCTGTGTGCAACACTGGTGCTGTTTCTTGCCTCTTCTTCTTCGATTCTCGGCTGACTGGATATTTGGTTGGCATTTCTGAAACAGTGAATAACCACTTACGATCACCATCATCATCAGCTCCCTGGCCTTTTTCCAACTCTGCCGTCCTTTAACTAGAAAGGCGTTAACCCTCACTTGGTCAATTTTAACTTTTTAATAAAATCTAAGAGACTTCAAAATTCTCTCTTTCTGTTTAACAAACATTTTTACAATACAAATAGTTCCCAAGATACGAAAAGTTTTTAGACCGTTAAGTAGCATAATTTTGGATGATTCCATCACTTGAAAGCGTCTAACCCACACTTCATCTTTAAAATACCTTAACTGCCGGATGAAATTATCATTATCTAGTATCAATTGATGTGTCCTAAAATCAATAACGTAAGTATCACAGTTTTTAAGAAATACCGATTCGGGCGTTTTTTGCCAGTTAGTCGGAAACAACTTTTAGGGCTTATCGCCTAGTTAAAGGACGGCAGAACTATATTGGGGTCAGTCAGGTCAGTCCAGTATTTTAAACATTTATAATTACATATCTACAGTTATACACCGTGACAATTTAGTCGCCTTACAAAGGTGGTCCACTCTAAATACCACTAGGCGCGATTAAAACATTGTTACATGTAATTAAGTGAATAGGTACAAAGAAAAATAAATAATGCTTTAGAATTATGAAACACCCTCCCTGTTAATAATGTTTACGTATCAAACGGTAGAAGATATCTACCTAACTACCATTACATCCCATCATTAATTCCATCTCCATAACAGGGTGTTTCAAACTACGTCATGCCTCTTAGTGAATGATATTTTGTTTTTTTACTAAGCATATGTTCATAAATATTTTTTTTTAATAAATGATTACGTAGTAGTCATTGGATACATAAAGTGGGCTGCCGTTGTAAGACGACTAAAATGTCACGGTGTATAGGAATTCCGATGTTCAAAGTTCAAAGGGACAGACAACCCTTTTAAAGTTATCTTGTATACGGTTTTAGCAAGTAATATTAACATATTTAATACGGTCTTGGTATTCCAAATGTAGTGTTTTAAATAACATTGTATTTGTAATACATATATCGTCTATAAAAAATAGACAATAATATTCCGCCATTGTGGAGGCAAAGGAAACTCCATATTATTTATTGTGACTTCCAACTGCCGGAAACTTCGGTTTCGCTGGATTTCGCTCACAATAATATCCTGAAAGCTTCGCGGAACTTTATGCGATAGTAATTTTTACGGAAATATACTTACAGACAGATAATATATCTATGTAGTATATAAACTCGCTGTTTTCATCTGTCTGTTTCTCCGCTTACTTCTTCTAAACCACGCAACCGATTTTGATACAGTTTTCACAATCATTTATACAATTTCTTCCGGAAGGTTTACATGTATAGTAAACTAGAGAAAAACCGAGAATATATCTAATAAACAATGTTTAGAGTTGATTGTTTCATTAGATTGCACAGGCACCATTATATTTTTTAGTTACATGTAAAAGATAAAAATGGTTACAGTGGGTTATCCTTATGAGATAGATATATATATACACTATCGTAGACTTTTCCGTAGAACTTTTTAATATATACAATTTCGTAAACATTATTTTGATCTATCTCGTAAGGTTTAGGCAGCATTAGCAATGTAAGCGCCCAAAAAGATGTGTTTACATGTGTTGCAAATCTCTGAAATTCTCCGTTTTTTTTACTATAGCAACTAACTGGAGAAGGAGCGCAGAAAGCTAATATTGTTATGTAATAACACACTAGCGGCCCGTCCCGGCTACGCACGGGTGGACATTTTTTTAAAAACATTTTGGAATAAATAAAGATAATTTAACTTTCATGTATGCTAATTAAAACGAACACGACTCAATTTGTCCAAATGTTCAAAATTAAAAACAAAGACTTCCAGACTGGAGCAGGCTGGGGCTGCTTTGAAGCGGCTCCTGCCCAATCTAGGGGGTCCAAACACCTCCTGCCGGAGGCTCTACGCGGGGTCGGGTCGTGCGGTCCATGGCCCTGTATGGGGCACCGGTGTGAGCGCCTTCTTTGAGGCGCCGACCAGATCGCCGGCTGAACGCGTCCCATAGGGTCACGGCCATCCGGATGGTCCGAGGATACCGCACGATCTCCGGTGAGGCAGCGGGCCTCCTTGCCGAATTGCCGCCATGGAATCTGGAGGCAAATGTCCTCGCGCACACTTGGGAGTGGCGCGAGGAGATCAAACGCCGGGGCGTAACTCCACTGCCGCGAGAAATTGCGGCGCAGTGGACAGAGCTCGGGCGGGATCTCATGGCGACATGGACAGTGCGATTGTCGCAACCCAGTGCTGGGCATGCCACGATTGCGGCGGTAAGTTCCCTTTTTGAGGAGTGGCTTGAGAGGCGCCACGGAGTCCTCAGCTTCCGCCTGACGCAGGTCTTCACCGGACTCGGCCGTTTCGGGAGGTTCCTGTTTCGTATAAGGCGGGAGGAAACGCCCGGGCGTTTCCACTGCGAAAATCGCCATGAGGACACGGTGGAGCATACGATGGAGGTCTGTTCTTGAAGACGATCGGCGGCGGCAATCACTCGCGTTCAGCCCTAGTCCAGGCCATGGTACGGAGCGATAGTGCATGGGTAGCCGTCGCCTCCTTCTGCGAAACAGTAATGCTCGCGAAGTGGGAGGCGGCACGTGAGGGAGAGGCAGTATATGCGCCCTCACGGCCCTAGCCTCCACAGGAGACGCCCTGGGCGTCGGGAATTCCAGGCTGATTCCCGGCCACGGTAGGCGTGGGCTTGCGGACGGCGAGAAATGGGTAGCTCGCTGTCCGGTAAGAGCCAAGCCCGGGTCGACGGCGCGTTGTGTTCCACGCACGCCTCAATGAGATGTCAGCACCAACTGATGGGGCCCGCAAGAGCCGATGCCTGCCAGGGGTGCGGGTTGTTCGAAAGAAATACCGTGGGCCCCGGCACATAGGCAACTGAGGGAACATGGGTGGGTTTTAGTCAGTAACTTCGTAATATCTTTTGAATGGAATGTCCGATTTCAATAATTCAAAAAGTAATCAACAGGTATTGAAACATTCTTGAATACGAGATAATTTATTTGGATAAGAATTAATTTAAAGGTATGGGTAACATAGTCTGATTTTGATCGGCATTTCTATCAACTTTTAAAATGTAAAAAAGTAGTTATAGTGACGTAACTACAATAGTTGGACATATGGTCTCCCAAATTTTTTTATAGATATTGATATTTTCTATAATATTGTAGAACATTTTTTTGTTCTATCATCAATACTTTCCGCAGCGCATGCGATGAAAGACATTTAAGGCAATTTTTTTTACACCTTGGGTTGATTTTAGTAGGGATTTCTAAGGATCTCAATTTTTTTCTAATAATAAATATAGCTTATGGTACTCAGTGATAATGTAGCTTTTTAACGGCAACAGATTTTTTTTTTAATCGGGCCGGTAGTTTTTATGTTTATTCGTTACATACAAAAAAGTGTAGATTAGAAATACATGAAGTTTTAAATGAATTATGGTCGAATTTTGACCACTGGACGACACTAGTACATTTAATCCTTCCGGAAGTAATTCTCTAAAAGATAGTGAAAACCGTAACAACAAAACCCGTTGTGTGGTTTAGAAGAAGTAAGCGGAGAAACAGGTAGTATTGCGACCAAGCGCGCTTGAGCCGACCGAGCGAAGCGCACTTGCGCTATTACTAAATAGTCAAGTAACTGCCACTAACTTGGAAGAAGTGCTCGCCGGCCGCCATCGCGGCACCGCTCGCTTCGCTCGGTCGGCTCACGCGCGCTTGGTCGCAATACTAACATAACCTAACCTATTCGGTGGGTAAGCAGTATGGTGCTGTTCACAATTTATCGACAGTTTATAATCTCGCGAGATAGATTATAAACCAACGGTGTTCACAATCATACGGTGACATATATATATATAGTAGAAAGTAGGATAGGATGTTAGTATGATAATATGTGCTCTAAGAAAACCATATGGACCTACCTATATATCCAATTTGATCAATGCCAAATTGATAATTTGGCCATTAGTCGGTATATTTAGTTGAATGCTTATCTTGTTAAACATACCTAGCAAGTACTCCATCAATCAGCGTGATGGACATGTTCTGAATGCTGTATTTATGTATAGGCACATTACTTGTACCATTTAATCGTATAATCAATCCACCTAATGGATGTAATCTGTCGCAATTGATTACTTACTGTTTAGTAGTGTGTAAGCCTGTCTCGTGGTTCTAGTGGTTGCAGCTGCTTCTACTGAGCATGAGGTCCTGTCTTCAATCCCCAGGTCGGACAAAGTGCTATTGGGTTTTTCCACGGAGTATTGAAAGAAGTTACTCCGTGGGTTTTTCCATTACGAGTTTCTCAATAGCAGACGGATATGGCAATACGGTCGCCCCCTATCACATGGGTCTTGAAAATACCTGGCAGAATGTGGCTGTAGGTACTATAGGTACACCTCTGCCTAACACTTCGGAGAATACAAGCGTGATGTTATTATAGCATTTATGTTGTTGTATGTACCTAGTTGTGTGTTAGTTACTGGTGCCGATGTTCTTGTACACCGAACTAAACTAACTAAACTATCACTAAAACTCCTTACTATGAGAATCATAAAGCCTATTTTGCAAAAAAAGATCTCTAAATTTAAATAATTTTGACACAACTAAAATCGAATTTGACAATCGCGACTCCACGTGGTATTTTTTGGCTTCGCAACGTGGCACTAATTTGCCCTACCCCGTGAATTTTTTTAGAGCCAGAGGCGCGCAGGGGGCAGTCTCGACGTGTTTTTAATGGATTTTTTTACTTTTTGCATGGAAAATATGAAAAATTATTATGTACATGTTGAGTTTTTATTTTTATTATTTTTACGATAGGACACACCATTTTCGAGATTAAGCAAAAGAAATAAAAAGACACAGTACTGTTTTTGCGCCCGAAGTCGAGGTGTCGATGTCGGTGTGAATTTTTGTTCTTGACAACTACTTTTATTCCACACCTTTTTAATCGCGATTAAAAATACTCAGATTTACTTAGACAATCAACATTTTAGATTGAATATAATAATGAAATTGACAACAACAGAATAGTAAAATTGCCATTTTTACTAAACGAATAACACAGTGTAATCTTAGTGCTGTCAAACTAAAATATAGTTAAGTTGTGTCACTTTAGTCAATTTTAGAATGGGAAATCGTCGTTTGACAGGAATAAACTAAATTTTGGTGATGTTTAGTTTAGAGAATTTTGTGACAAGAGAATCGGCACCACTGACAATACTGACCAAAGTTTAAATTTGAATGGAAATCGCGGAAGGACTTAGCTATTAATAGTACATTACGAAACGTGTGACTTATAGGACTTTTATTGAACAGCGTTAAAATAGGGTGCTAAACGCGTGAAAGGACTACTGAAGACACACGTATCGTATACTATTTTATAGCACGTGTGACCTAAATTCACGCTTAAGCCACGCTTTTCTGTATAAAAATGGACCAGTTAAGTCACAGAAAAGCGTGACTTAAGTGCGGGTTTAAGTCACACAGTATTATAAAAAGGTCTAAGGGACTAGTTATTTTGCGGCTGTTGCTGTGGGTTAGATACGTCATACAGTGCTATAATAAGGTTTTGACGGACTAGTTATTTTTAAATTCGGCTGTATGGCTTTGGTTGTGATTATTTCGCTAAATGCTTTTTATGATGAATTTCTGACTTCACAAACATTAATATAGTTAGGTCATTATGTAATGTATAAGTCTAAGTATGTAATAAGTCATGCAGTAAAATTAAAATCGGACCAAAAAAACCAGACTCAATATATTCCGCCATTTAACTTATCTAATACTTCGATAGGAAATTAATATATTATTGGATCATTCCCCTCACGTACGACCAACCTCGGGAGACGCTGCCTGCATACTAACCGCTGTGCGTATAAATATAACTACGTTTGTGTACAATGGGCCAATGGAGGGGAACACTGGTGAACTCCAAAACTGAAAGAACTTTTGCCTGTTAAAATTGTTACGCTTCGACGGGGAATTTTTGGTGGGAAAAAAATGTTTATTCCGGTTCAAAAAGTTACTGGGGGGACTTTTGTGCCTTTTGTTATAAAATACCTTAGGGACAATCCTGAGGAGTAATTGCGTAACGGTAGGAATATCTTTCATATCGACACTACAACAACAATATCGTGTATTACCGAGCCTGGCTCGGTTTTTTTTTTTTTGTTTGATGTTTTCTAAAAATGAAACCTAACTACATCGATTTATCGCCCCGAAACCCCCTGTACACAAAATTTCATGAAAATCGTTGGAGCCGTTTCAGAGATTCAGATTATATAAATACAAGAATTGCTCGTTTAAAGGTATTAGATTCATTGCGTTATTTACGTGACAATTTTTGTGAACATCGAAGCCATTTATATACAAAAAACCCGCTGCAGCAACACTAGAAACGCCAGACCAAAGACAGAAACAGTCCATCAAATTAATTCGGTAACAATACTCTAAAATGACAGCTGTGACTATCGCATTTAATTACTGTCATGTTGACAAAAAAATAATTCAAGATAATAAATAGTTTAAAAAACTAAAAAAACACACTTTAAAAACCAAACTAAAAAAGTATAAAATAATTTAATTCTATTAAAAAGCGTGGGGTGCTTGATATTAATTGATTATAAAAATTCCTCAAAAAGCACCTCACGCTTTTACTATAAATTATTTTCTATGTTTTTAGTTTGGTTTGGTGGTGCAAAAGCGTGATTTTAAAGTTTTTTTTTTGTTTTTTTTTTCTATTTTATTTTTAATTTTTGAATTGTCATCGGTCCTTGATAAGTCTACAAAGTTTAAATTAAATTTGACCGTTTGAAGTGGGTCAAAATCGCGCCCTAAGGAGTCGTTTACAAACATACATACACACAAACATACAAGTGAAGCTAATATAAAGCGTGTAAAAAGGGCGATCGCAGCTGTAATTTTAGTCAGGCAAATAAAAAAATCAGAGTTTCGGAGGTGTATTAATGAACAATTTCTAACCTTGCCCATTGTGTACACGACTTAAAACGAGGGCCACACATCTCACCACAGTTTACCATAAACTAAACGCACCTTGTTAATAATTAGTCTTCTAAATATAGCCGGGGCGGCGGGCACAGGAAGACGCACGTTATTCCTAACGCAAGTGACAGTAACCAGGCCCTTTGAGTTACTGACCTGCCTCAATTACTATGTGTTTTTTGGTTCCTTTTTTTTTCTAGAGGTGAGATAATGATAAATGAGGTGTGAATAATTTATTGGATAAATTATATCTCTATTTTCTTTTTTTCTCATCCCGTGTTACTGCAATCTATCTCGAAAATGGATGTATCTATAGGTCGCTGTATTATACACACAGTTGCCTGTATTTACCCATAAACTTACCTACATAGTAAAAGGCTCTTCTTTTCAATCCAAATAACTATATTATTAGCAACGATGTTTGATGGTAGGTAACAAAGTAGACAGATGGTCATCCTCTTGGCATACTTCCTTTTGCTCTGCTTATACACTGTCAGTAGGAATCGCTTTCATTTTGATAGTTCCACAACATCCATGGCGTTGTTTACGTTGCTAAGCAGACATTTTTTTCGAACATATGAAGCAATGGATTAGCAGTAAAACCTTCAAAATGATTCAGATTCTGATTAAAAGTGTGTTAAGCAATAAGGGTGCAGGTCTTTATGATACCCAAAAATAAAGAATCCCTATTCCCAAAATCATACCTTTCCGGTACTTAATTATTTTTTCTCTAATTACAGCGCCGTTTAACCCAGAAATACAGCATCGCAGTAGGAGTCCCGACGCTGGTCGTCCGCGGCCGGCACGTGCGGGATGCGCTCCTGGACGATGCCTTAGGAGAGAGGTTTCCCTGGCCCCCACCACCCCTGACTGAAGTCCTGAGGGGCGTGCAGCTGCAAGGTGACGGGGAGAGTCGGCTTTATGAGCAGTTACCTGTTGATGCTGTCAGAGTGTTCTATTTTGCAGCGCATTGGGTAAGTTTAACAGAAGCTAGGTCATTTCTTAAACATAACATAACATCACGTCGAAAGGTTGGCCAGTACCACCTATAGTACCCCCGCATTATGTTTAAGTTCCATGTAATAAGGGGGGAACCTATTGCCATCATCCAGGCACAAATCCGGACTCTGCTGCTACTGCTGCTCGGCTGCTACTGAGAAATTCCAGAGAGAAAACCCAATAACACATTGCCCGACCTGGGAATCGATCCCAGGACCTCATGCTCAGCAGTAGCGCTTGCGATCACTGGACCAACGAGGCAGTCATTTCTTAATATGTATTTATTTCATAGTTCTATCTTACCTTTACAACTCGTAAGTCATCGAAGTCACGGCCGTTACCACTGAGCCCCCACAGCTCTCGTCCACTTTCGTCCTAAATATCAGGAACTCTTGTGCAAAATGTCATGCTTCTCGACTATACCTAGCGGTTTAAGCTGTTCGTTTTCAGGCAGTGAATAAATTAATTTAAGATTTTTAAAGATTTTTTTTTTGTTCCAGTGTCCGCCATGCCGGTCGTTCTCACCGAGCCTGTGCGCGGCGTTATCGGCAGTGCGCAAGCGACGCACCAAGTACGCGAACACCCAGCTCATACTGGTGTCCAGTGACAGGTAGGTTAATAGGCAGCTGTTAATGTAAGGACTAGATCTGACGGACAATTTTCAAAGGTTGAGGGTCGGAATCCAGCGTGATGGATTTTTGTCAGAAAGGTGTAAGGTCCGCTTAATTGGAACTAAAGCCTAACGTCTTTGATAACGTACGGTTTTAAAACCGAAATAAAATCATTTATTCAAACTAGGCTGAATGTCAGCATTTTTTGAACGGCAAAAGACATAAGGCAGTCCCCTAAAAACGCGCGCCCTTCACCACTTCCTAGCGGTTTAGCGGCCCAGCAACACAGCTGTCTGGAACATTACGAAACACAAAACATTAAATTAAATGCTAACAAAACATTGAAAACTATGCTCAAGCAAAAATGCAGAAAATGTGTGATTGTACTACAGATTTTCTAAAGGTTTTGCAAAACTGTCAATCTAAAATTAACCAGCCAACTGACGAAGCCATCGGGTTGCCTGAAATAATTAATTCAAAAGTATGTACCTAGCATAGCCAACACTTTAAAACTTAAATGCATATCTTTCATGCACCTTGAGAAGCTCCAAAGAAACCGCAAAGCCTTTGAGTTTACACGTCAAAACTTTATAAACCTCGTTCAGAAAACGAACAAAACAAAGGAAATAAATCATTAATCCAATCTAGTTGAGAGCAAGTGTCCAAGTTTACTCTGTTATGATGAAACAACATGGCGCCGCCGATACATCTGTGCCGGTTCCTACTCTCAAGTCCCAGCAGGCTGGGGATTATTGTCGGACCCGACTGTTTCTCGTAAGTGTTGATAGCAAATTAGGATGTGATCTGCGTTGTAACGAAAATTATTTATTAGATTATTTATTAACACTTCATGCACAAGCAAAAATATATTATACAAAGACGGACGTAATGCCTGAGGTAATTTCTACCAGTCAACCTTAGGGTGATGCAAAGACGTAGGTAATTGATCAATTGCTCGAAAATAACCAGCTGCTGAATATTGGGCCAAAATTGTTTGAACTTTTTGCTATCGTAACTCTAAGAAGAAGAACCGTTAAAAAAATACTAAAAAGTGAAAAATAACTTTAATTACGGAAGGCGGTGACTTTGGATATGTATTTTAAGTTTTTGTCACCGCCTTCTGAAATTAAAGTTATTTTTCACTTTTTAGTGTTTTTTTCGAAGTCGTTTGTTTTTTTTTTTTTTTTTAATGTTTTTATTTTTCACTTTTTAGTGGTTCACATGTTCACTTACCCCCTCACAGCGTACCGGCGTGATGTTATGTTATGAACTGGTGTAAACAATAGACAGACATGAGGTTTCTGCAATTCCAGTCCATTTGCTATCATTTATTGAGGAGTTCCGTTGCCTATCTCCGAAGTTCTTCATCAGATCTTCACCAAATTGAAATGGGACCACTCCGAGAAAGTATTCTTTCAAAAACTATCCAAATCGCTTCAAGTGTGCCTATAAAATTTGAAGAGTTCTCTCGATTTCTCCAGGATCCCATCATCAGATCCTGACTTGATGATCATGGGACCACCTGGGAAGTATACCTTTTAAAAAAAAAAATCAAATTCCGTCCAGCCATCTTCGAGTAAGAAGTCGGTTAAAAATACAAATACATTCTAATACTTATATTCCTACATTGGTTTTCACTCCTATTGTGCGCACTCTCTTTTGTTTCTCTACTTTGTGACTTATCGTAAAAAAGTTGGTCCAATCCAAAGATTTTTAACCCATTTTACAGAAATTCTTATGCGTCTTAGTTTTCTAAACAGTTTGTCCTTAATGTTACATTGTTACGTCTTCATCAACATTTTGAATTATCTCCCAGAGACATGTTCAAGTTAGTTTGATCATAAAACAAATATGGCGCCTCGTCTGTTCAATTTAGAGCTCCTAATGAGTCTATTTGAGTTAGATCTCAATTGTCTGATCCCATTTATATCCCTTTGTTCTTATCTCTGAGATTAATAGTGCAGATAGTATGTATTGTGTATGGTTACTGATACCTATTGACTAGTGACTAGGTATGCATCATAAAGTTTTAGCAAATTCTATAAGAACCTAATGTTCACATTTGCTTTTTAGTTTTTCTGAGAGCTGTTCTTTAATCAATTGCGGTTTTTTTTTTTTAATTTTGGGTATAAACCACAGCATTTAGGATTCGTTTTACTTCCGATCCTTCTCAGATTAGAGAGAAAATGGTTTTCATTTTGACAGTTTTCATTCCGTTAGTTTCGAACATTAGCAAAAACCTTCAAAATAATTCAGATTCTGATAAGTAGTGTGTACGCAATTAGGGTGCCGGTATTGTAATTAGTAAATGTAGCTGTTTAGATAAACCAATGCATTTTAAGGAATGAAAGTATCGTGTTTTCTCTTTCAAGAATCTACAAGATTTTTAAACAACGAAGCTCTACTCAGATCTCAAACGCACCCTACAATTTGTCCAAAACTAATTTTAATATGTATTTTTCTCAAAGAAAAGAAAATACAACTCCAGTAAAAGATAAACAGCTGGCGCGTTCAATGTTTTCCTTTCTTTTTTCTTTTTCTTTTACTCGGAATAAAGAGCGACGATTTCCTTTGTTACCAATCGGAATATTTTAATTAAATTATAGGAATGTTTTTTTTTTCCACTGGTGGACAATGAAATGGGATTTAATTTCTGCAGATTGTAAGTATTTTTATCCGACTTCAAAAAGATTCAAAGTTATCAATTCGACACGTTTAATTTTTTTTAATTATGTTCGGGCATAACTCCGTGATTTAAAGACGGATTTGCAAGATTATTTTTTAGTTCGAAAGGGGTTTATTCTGAAATGGTCACATTTCATATAGATCTGATGATGCATTTCGGAAACAGGCAACGGAACTCTTCAAAAAATGACAGCAAACAAACCGCGATTGCTGCTATCGCAAAAATATGCATTGTTTTGACCCCAAGGATGATGAAATACCGAATTGTGTGAAAATAAAAAAACTTAAAAAAAAACAATCGACTTCCAAAAAACACTACAAAGTGAAAAATTTCAAAAACGTTTACACTTTTTTAACACCTACGAAAAAAAGCGAAAAAAAAAGTACAATAGCACAAGTCCAGTCACCGACTTTCAAAAATATAGTTATTTTTCACTTTGTAGTGGTTTTATTTTTCACACAGAGGGGTTGGTAATTGCGTAACACACTAATAGTAGGAATGGCTTTCATTTTGACAGTTCGACAACATTCATTGCGTTGTTTACGTTGTTGAGCAGATTTTTTTTTTTTCAAAGATAGAAGCAATGGATTAACTTATTCTTATCAGCGATTTAGATTGTTATTGATATAGTGTACCTATTTCGCGATTAGGGTACAGGACTCTTTTTTGATTTTCATGGTAACTTACCGCTAAAAATTTCCCAAAACTTACATTAGCGGGTCATATTTGAAATTGTAATTTTTATTTGAAGTATTTTTTGTTTTTTGTTTATTGTTCAATTTTATGTTAAAGTGTATTTTATAGATATTAATAATTTATTTAATGTGTATAAAATCGTCTTTGGAAACTGTAAGATGTTGTACTGTGTGTTAATAAATAAATTAAATAAATAGAAAATATTCCCTTCACTCATCCAAGTCCTGGAAAAAGTTTTCTGATGCGTTAGTAAACCTACAAAAAGTTGAAATAATTTAACAAATATTTACCTCTAGGAACTTTTAAATCCAAACTACAATGCTTCGGCGGCTGAATTAAATAAAAATATATTCTGCCTCGACCCCTTCCACAAGGAGCGATACCTACTTCCTACTACTAAAACATAAATAAGCCACTTTATGTAGGTAGGTACACGTAGTTGTATTTGTATACGTTGTTCTTCCACCTCGGGAGTGAATATAAATAAACATTTGGGTATTATTTACTCCAATAAGACAGTTCGCATGCTGAATAATAAACGGAGGCTCGCCCCGGCTGCTCTCGAGAAAGATATTGTTAGGGTTGCCTTGCCTTGCCGTGCCGACTTGACTTTCATTCCATGCCAAGCACCCAGCATATGGGTCGAAAAATAGTTGATTCGTGTGCCCACAACTTGCATCCGAGTCGTCGCAATAAGTAGCTATTGATGATTCTGTTCATGCCCAGGACCCGACTAGCGAGACTACTTATAGCGACGACTCGGATGCGAGTTGTGGGCACACGAACTAATTATTTTTATTTTTCTTGCTTGGCATCGAATGTGTTAAAGGACACTTCACTGTTCTTCAAGAAGGTCGTACACACTCAGTAGGTAAAAAATGATCACGCGATTAGTAACAAACTTAGTAGTACCTACACTAGTAATGCCTCAGAGACCCTCAGACACGTAAGGCATAGACAAAAATGAAGTTCCTTCTGGTGCTGACGCGCGGTTTAAATAAGTATTTGTTTTATTCACAAATATTTTACATTTCTTCTATGTTATTGATTTATTTATTTCCGTAACTGCCCGTGACATCACAGCAGACCTTATCAGAATATCTCATTTTAATCAGCTTGTGACACTTATTTTAAATATCGCAAGCTGAAATACGAGTCTTTTTGGCCTGGAACACACTCTCTGTTTTTTACTTTCTTTTAGGATAATTTTGGTTTTTATATTTCTATGATTGGGATTAGATCAGTTTGTGATCTTCTTGTGCGAGTCACAATAAATACTTTTTGTCTTTCTTACTTACCTACTCAATTTTAATATTTGCCAAAACTAAAATCAGATTTAATGTTGCTTTCAAAAGTAAAATAAGTAGATACTAAGTAAATTGCGCAAATTACAGATGAAAAAAAATAAAAATGCTTTATTATTTTAAGAAGTAAAACTTAACAACTAGTGATTGGAGCCTCCTTTTAAGCAGATAAGCCTGTGTTGGGAGACTCCGCTCTTCCATAACTTCAATAAATATCTTTCCTTATTTTATGTAAATTTATGTAAGTAAAGGGAAAAGTGGTAATAAAAAAAATTAAGAGAAATAATAAAGCTAAACATGCAGTACAGCACGCGCGCAGGCATGCGAGTAGGTGAGTGAGAGTGAGGGTGTGTGAATGTGAGAGTGTGTGAATGGGAGGGTGTGTGAATGTAAGTATATATGAATCAGAGCGTATGCATGAGGTGAACAATAGTAAAGCCATTAGAGGTAGTAGTACTTCGGTAAATGAATTGCCAAGCAAATTAAATCTACCGGTAACGCTTCCAGACATAGGGGACATTGATGATGATAATCCCTTTTCATCAGAAAATAATAGTGGGTAACTCTCCTGCGGGGTAATTGTGAAACACACTAACAGTAGGAATGGCTTTTATTTTGGCAGTTCAACAACATTAATTGCGTTATTTACGTTTTTGAGCGCATTATTTTTTCGAACATATGAAGCAATGGATTACCAATACTTATTCTTCAAAATGATTCAGTTCGTGATTGAATGTATGTCACGCAATAGGATAAATCTAAAAATATGTTATTGAGACAGCTACGGAGAAATGCAGTCGGAAAATGTTGGTACATGAAACAACAAAATAAATTTTAAAATTCATTCATTCAATTTTAAATTTTTAAATAATAAAAGATTTCAGTTTTTTAATCCGTTTTTGAACACCATGAAATAGTAGCCGCCATGTTATTACGTCATACGGCATGTCGACTGAACAAATTTGTACTTTTATTATTTTCGTAACTAACGTATTTTTTTATTTAAATAATAGTTTGCATTCAGGAACAGCAAACCAACGTTAAGTAGAAAAATAACTCATTTTTTAAATTATAAACACTTGTCTTTTATCAGCGCATTTGGTTATAAAGCAAACTGACGTCATACCCACAGAGCAATATGGCGTCCACTACGTCCAGCGTTTTCGTAAAATTACGCGCGAAATTTGAAAATGTAAAATTGAAATGCATTTTTATGGCACTATTTTTTTAGTGATTTATTCGCATTCTAGAATCTAACTAAGACACTTTTCAAAAATGAGTGTTACTAATTACCCTATTAGAGTGTTGAATTGAAACTAAGCCAAAACTTGATGAAATGATAGATTTTCACGTCAAATATTTAATTGATTCCACACAATCCTTTGTCATGGCAACCCTACTAGCAGCAGCATTCATAGATAGAATAGTGTCGTTATAACAAATTGAATCCGTTTGCTTGCCGGTCGATCGGTCTCGAATTTTGACAAAATAATTCTTCTTGCGAATATTTTCACAAATAGATTAAGTTGGAGTTTTTTTACATTACTTTTCGCATGAGGAGAAATACGGGGAATTTAATATAAATTCTCCGTATTTTTTCTTTGAAGAAAATTGAAGTTTTCTTTTTTATGATAAGTCTTCGGTTAAAAAGGCAAGATTCTTTTGTAGTTTCAACAAGTCTTCGCGCTTGTTTATATTTTTCTAAAATGATCTGATCTGATACATAGTTTTAATCAAAACTTTTATTCCAAAATGCTCAATGGTTAATATCACGAAGCTTCCACTCAATTTCATTAAATCCAGCTTTTCCACTGTAAATGAAACGGAATAGTTGAAATCAGTTTCAGTAGCAAGTCAAAGGAGTTTGGTACCTACTTAATTAAAATTCAGGCTGGGACGGACGGTAGTTCTGAATTGTTCGTGGAAACCCTTGCCCGCATCACCTGCGTTAAATTACTTACCTACCTGTATGCTCTTTTAGACCTAAAGGATGAATTCATTGGGAGCAATTTAAACTAAGTATGTATTAATTAGCTGATAGAGGAATTTCTTGCTAACTAGGTAACATATTATGCTAAATGAAAGGAAATGTCTTGTTTCTAGTTTTGTACCTACACTACAAAGACGAAAAGTTTAAATCCAAACAGTGCACAGTAACCCGTATTTCTTGGCACGCTTTCAAATAGCACGAAATCATAAAGCAAAGACAATCATGAGATTTTTTCAAGTCTTGTTTGTAATAAACTTGTATCATAGGATTGAGGCAGACAACAAAAAGACATCATTTTTTTTTTTTTTTTTTTTGGGTTTTGGCTTCGCACGGTTTGTGCATTTAGCCAGTGTCAAGTAATTTTTCTTTTTGATCAAGTAAATGGCCCGATATCGGGCACGAATTTACAAAGCAGTCATAGTCGTCTTTAGTCAGTCAAGTCAAAGTTATTGTAAAGCGGTAGTAATTTTACAACAACCTATTAGGAGTTTTTGGGGGGAACACGAAAAGTCCACGTTTGACACTTATTTTCACCTTCACTACACTTGTGCACTCACACGTAATTAAATTGCATAATTCACTACCAAAATTATACAATTTTATTCGCTACTTCACTAAATTTTATGAAAATAAAAAGTCGTGCGACATGTTCCAACGCGATCCCGCCAAAAACTCAAGACATCATTTATTAAGATAAAACCACTTTTCCTCTAAAGTTCCATTGCATTAATTTAAAAGAAAAAGAAACTATGGTAGGTATGTACTCACATAAGAAATTAAAAATCATTTGTCTCTCCCGCCAAATGAGCCCCGCCATCACCACAAAAGGATGACATTTATTTTCCCTTTTTAAAATCCCGCCTTTTTGCACAGACAGCATTTCAGAGCTCTAATTTCAAACATCGAACGTTGATTACTGGCATCTGCGCCAAATATTTCACAGACATCTCAGTTTTAGGTCTTCTTTAGCGAACCTATTTGAAACTGGATCTCATTATGTTGTCAAAGGGGTGTGATCGTGTCACGATTGCACTGAGCTAGCACGTGCTTTGATGCTCTTTGATGTTACTGAAGTGTCATTATGGCATGTGCAAGTATTTTTGTATAGTTTGCGAATAGCTGATGCGTTTGAAGATTAGAATTTCTTTGGTATAGAATGAAAATAAAAACCGGTTCGGAATTTGCTATCGTTTAAATAATAATTTGTTTGATTCTAGAACTTTCTAAATTCTGGAATAAAGCTTGTGTCAATGGAGCCAGTTTTCCACTGTTGCCAATGCCGACTTGTTTAAGGTCATACCGATCCTTTTTTTTTAAATCAACAAGAATTATCGATCAGTCATATCGTAAATGTAACATGACTAAGTATTTAAAATATGTAATATTAGGTTTACTTTACGCATTTTTGACTATTATTTTAAGATCTTACCTCAAAAATTAGCCAAACAATTTTTTTCTTTAATTACTTATCTTCATGCTACCCACACTGTAAGGTCTAAGCGGGTTCTCATTACCCCTCAAAGAGTCCTGCCTGACAGTCGCATCATGATTACGTCATGCTCTGCTGGACGAGCCCCTTTGATCTTGTAGTGAAGTAACATCACTATGCATGTGACAGTTTTACTTTTTATTTCTTTTGTGGCGGGCACAGGCAATATCGTTGCGAGGAACAGTTTTTTTTTGTAAACTTTTAAAAAAGTGCTTTCATCGTCCGCCTTTTGTGTGAAAAATAAAAGTTGATTGAACATAAGATTAAATATTCCTGATATTCTAAAATCTTGGAATTCTACATTTTTTTTAGAATTCAATGTTTAAAAAAAAAAAACTTCTGTTTTAATACTCGTTACATGAATCTCGCTTTTCTTTATAAATAGCAAAATATCAATCAGTGTTCTTCACGATATTAGTTTTAATACCTCAAGTTTTCAATTATTATTTTCTCTTCAAGAGAGATAATAACCATTATTCTAAGACCCTCCGATGGGAAATAGGTATAAAGGTAAAATAAGGAGTGCCAGTGATTCATATAGAACGAAAATAAACTGTATTCTTAGCTTCTTAAATTATCTCACAAATTGTACGGCACCTGAGGGAAATGAATTTGTTATTGAAGATCGACTGGCTTATTTAAAAGCTTTCTTTTATGGTTTCACTCGGAATAGAAAGAAGAAGAAAAAGTAATTATAGAAAATCGCATAGGGAGATTACATAAACTTAACATTTATAATGACACAAATTAAAAAATCTACACAACAGTAAAATAGTCTTGTACGAGGCCAAAAGGCGGCTATTTATTGGTCTTTATACAATCTTTAGGCATACTGTTTAAGTAATTAACTCAAGCCAAAACACAGCTAATGAGTATCTTTTTAATTACACGTCGATTGCACAACACTTTGACTAGCAAACAGTAATTAAATATATTTAATATTCCAAATCAGTTTTACCTGTCGACATTTTGACCTCACGGCACCGGCATTGGACCGGTCTTCTCATCTACTCCTTTATGAGGGAAACAATAGTTTAATTCTTCTTTTCTTCTGGTTTTGTTTCCTCTTTAGCAGGCGGAGCCATTATCGCCTGCCTGACTGAATATGCCAAAGAGATGGTCATATCGACGAACTCGGAAATGTGTTTGGCGAACTTCGATCAACAATGTTGCTATTGTTGATCGAAGTTGGCGAAAGACAGCTCAAGGAACGTTATATATTATATTGGTGTATTTTCTTGAAGTCCACTACTACCCACCGGCTGTGAAAGTTGAAGGGCATGCATGCATGCATGTTATTTCACAGAAATGTAAAAAGTAGTGAGTGCCAAAATAGTGTAACGAATTAGAGTAATTCGTAGCATTTCGTAGCTACTGTGCTACGAACTGCTACGAGACATCATTTCCCTCTTTTTGTCAAATAAATATTACGCACACAAAATAAAATTGAATTCAATCTTGTTTATTGATGTACCAGGCGGTTAACAAATAATTTGGTAAAAAAAAGTATCTCTGCAGTACACCTCTATGGTGTACAATAAAGAAAATAAATACAAAGAATATTCTAATACGGATAGGATAAACAGACAATGTGATAGGTGATTATATAGGCACCTACTGCTCACATACACGTCAACTTTATAAACACACAGTCACCAAATTAGTCCATAGCCCCCAAACAAAGAAGGCTAAAGACAATCAAGGGCAGACAGCTGTTTTCCGTACGTACCGTGACAATGGTACCAACTTAACAAAAAAACTTAAAAAAAGAACAACCGACTTCCGGAAAACACTACAAATTTAAAAATAGCTTTAATTTCGGAAGTCGGTGACTTTGGATGTGTATTTTTTTTTTCACCGCCTTCCGAAATCAAAGTTATTTTTTACTTTCTAGTGTTTTTCCGGAAGTCGGTTGTTTTTTTTTTAATGTTATTATTTTTCACTTTTTAGATATAGTACCTACCCCACCTCAATACGAAATTTCATCATCCTTGGGGTCCATTTCAGAATAAACCGTACGTACCGTGACAATGGCACCAACAAAACAAAAAACTTAAAAAAAAAACAACCGACTTCCGGAAAAAGACTACAAATGTAAAAATAGCTTTAATTTCGGAAGTCGGTGACTTTGGATGTGTATTTTTTTTTTGTCACCGCCTTCCGAAATCTAAGTTATTTTTTACTTTCTAGTGTTTTTCCGGAAGTCGGTTGTTTTTTTTTTAATGTTATTATTTTTCACTTTTTAGATATAGTACCTACCCCACCTCAATACGAAATTTCATCATCCTTGGGGTCCATTTCAGAATAAACCGCTTTCGAACAAAAAAATAATTTTGCAAATCCATTATATCACGGAGTTATGCCCGAACATACGTAAAAAAATACATAAATAAACTTGTCGAATTGACAACCTCCTTCTTTTTGAAGTCGGTTAAAAATAAAAAACAACAATACATAAAGTAGGTACCTACGCTTTGACGAGCTGTGGCTGGAAGCTTTTGTTATAAAATCGTTTTGAGTTCAATGTTGATATTACTATAACTGAATTACTGTCCCATTCATAAATGTTGTTCCAAATAATTAAAAAGCGTTTTCCAATAGAAATACAAATAAAAGTATAAACCACTTCCATTATTACATCATTATTAGGCAGGTATGTCTCGCATAGATACCTATAGAATTATCCACGTTCCCTATCCAACGGGTTAAGTCTCAAAACCGCAAAATTGAAAACGAACCATCTGTGAAATTCTACCTATTACGTAATGCCTTCTTTTATAAGACTTAAAAGCACCATAAAAGTGCCTGCAAATATGAGTCAAGTTTAATCCTTTTACCCTCAACAAATCTGTCAAATTCTCCTTGCACCGCTGATAGAATTGCATAACAATAATTGCAAATATTCGGCACTAACTCCCCCAGTCGACCGATGGAGGGTGGTTGACGTCACAGACGGCGTGCGGCAGTCGCGACAGGTAGCCAGACTAATGGAAGGGTGGCGATAGGGCTGTCGAGTTCGATCGATACCGAATGTAGCAAAGGATTTTAAACTTATATTACATCACATTTTGGTGTGGCTTTTGAAGTTTTAAAGGTTATATTTAATTGATTTGTGGCACATAGTTTTAAAAACTTGCGATTTTAGTATATCGAAACCTGAGTAGAGAATTACGGAATGTATATGTCACCGTAAAATTGTAAATACCATTAGATTATAATCTATCTCACGAGATTGTTAACTGTCGACAAATTGTGAACTGCACCATACTGCTTACCGACCGAATAGGTTAGGTTAGGTTAGAACTGCGTCGGGGATCGCGGAAGTCACACTAGTTCCCGTGATCCCCGGTGCAAGTGAGAGACGGAACACCGGGGTGGTTTTAGTCAGTAAGAGTCTGACAGACCCCTCCGCCCTCCCCGGGGCGGAGGACATCCATGAGGATTTCCCCCCGTCATCAAAAAAAAAAAAAAAAAAAGGTTAGAACTGCGTACAACCGCGCGCGAAACGACCGAGCGAAGCGAGCGGTGCCACGGCAGCGGCCGGCAAGCGCTACTTCCAAGTTAGTGGCAGTTACTGGACTATTTAGTAATAGCGCAAGGTAGTACAAAAATAATGCGTTAAACAATTGTAAGCAATATGTTACGGTTCACAATCTTTCGACAGTTTACAATCTCGCGAGATAGATTATAATCTAACGGTATTTACAATTTTACGGTGACATTTAAACAATGTAGACTTTGCATTTGAGTAGCTTGCGTTGGTTGTTGCCATCGTCTGTTTTCGAGGATGTTGTGTATTTAAGTGTGTCTTCTCCATAATGTCACTTGATGAGGATCGATATCATCGGATCATAGAATATTCTGTAAGCTGATGGCATCATTGTAGTGATAATAGTTTCATAAGAGCATTTTTTAGTATAACGGTCTTTAAAATAAGAGACCACTGAATCTCGTCTCTGTCTCTTCATAAGAGACAGAGACGAGATTCAGTGGTCTCTTATTTTTTCTTTCAACAGATAAAATACATATTTAATTTTGTTGAATGAAAAATAGAGCGCGCATTGCCTATAATGCCACAAGAATCTCTTGGCGCCTGAATGACATTGACAGGGGGGCGTTGGTGGTAAACATTTTGTGGAATTGTCACGGTAATTGTATTGAAAAATTAAAAACACGATGGCGATACTTCCACGCGCCACGCGCTGAAATACTCTTGTACCGTTATTCTTTACAATTAACCCAACGATTTTGCCAACCGAAACTGTCCAGCACATCTATGCCAATAGGCAGCACACCTCACCTCACCCTTTCCAAAAACACAGGCAAAACGACCATGTACGTTAATTGAAAGTCGACCATTACGTAGGACAACCGTGACGCCACCTTTAATCCTTAAAAGCTATTCGCGCAAATTAATCGCTTTTGTTTCGACCCTCGCGACAGCCCTAATTAATAGGGTTGTCCGTGCGTTGGTTATTAAGCTTGTAGAAAGGAAGTGTACGTTCAGCCTTGTAATTTTGTGTGGTTGGTAGAATTGTGAAGTTAAATCTTGGCAAAAAAATAAACGCTGAAATGTTGAAAGGTGTTTTTATGGCCCGGCTTTAAATTACGTAATGCCTTTTAGTCCATTTACTGCTCGAAATTGTAGGAGAGGCTGTTTTATTTCTTTTTACATTTTACCTTAAACATAAACCTGTACCTAGTCTCTGAACAGTAGTTGTTATGAAGGTAGAAAATACCGTGATTTCTGTAGTTTTTTTTAAATCATTTATTCTGGACCAAACACTTGTACATTTCATCATATACCTGCCATAGGTACTGCGTGACAGCACCCATAAATAAGTATGTTGATCATGGCAGCAGGTCTACAGATAGAAAACTAGATCTTGCTGGCAACCAAAAACATTGCTGTAGTTTTATTACATGTAGGTAGGTAAAGCAAACATTGAAATATAAGTCAGCAGTCAGCACTTCATCAATAGGTACGTAAATTGCTCTAACTACTCCATCAACCATTAGCCGAATTAGAATACGTAAAATTGTAGCAAATTAAAATCTCTACCATAGCGAAAATTATAGCAAACCCTTTTTTCCAAATTCCACTAAATTGGCGAGTATTTGTTTTTCATCCCATTTGTCTGTGAGTTGGCTCTTTGGCAGTGCCGGCCGGCACAGTAATGGCGGCAATTGCCAAATTCTGCATCTGTTTCCCGCCAATTTACGCTGTAGTAATTTTTTTTTTTTTTTTTTCATTTTGGCTTCACACGGTTTGTGCATTTAGCCAGTGTCAAGTAATTTTTCTATTAGATCAAGTAAATGGCCCGATATCGGGCACGAAGTTACAAAACAGTCATAGTCGTCGTTAGTCAGTCAAGTCAAATCAAAGTTATTGTAAAGCGGTAGTAACTTTACAACAACCTAATAGGAGTTTTTGGGGGGAACACGAAAAGTCCACGTTAGTCACTTATTTTCACCTTCACTACACTTGTGCACTCACACGTAACTAAATTGAATAATTCACTATCAAAATTATACAATTTAATTCGCTATTTCACTAAATTCCATGAAAATGAAAATTCGTGCGACATGTTCCAACGCGATCCCGCCAAAAACTCCTGTAGTAATTTAAAGATGTCGTTAACATACGAACCCAATGTGGTTTTTTTTAAAAACGAAAATGTATGTTGTTAGTGCTGTATCTCGAATAAATAAGACTTAAGAATTACACTTTGAATTAGACAATTATTGGTTTTCTGCAGTGGCGGGTTGGCTCAATTCAACTACAGTTTAAGAAAATTAATCACGATGTAGCTACGTACTTCTTACTTGTAGGGCTGGTCATTTTAAAATTACTGGAAGCAGCCAGCCGTAGACAGGCAACATAATAAAATTAAAGGCAAGCTAGGTACTCTACCTACTTATAATCTATTTTTTTTCTGCTTCATAGAGTATATTACTCTGCCAAGTCATCACGGACCGTGTGACATCATTCGGTTCTTATTTTCCTCAAAAAAAAAAAAAAAAAAAAAACGTTAGAATCGGAGGAAAAGCGCGTAGGTCCTCACAACAAACGCAAAAAGAAATAAACACTTCATAACTTCATAAAGCTTACCAAACTGGTGACAACAAGACAACTAAAAACTTGCACCAATTTTCTTACTTTGTAGTTGTCCTCCCTAAAAATGATTACCTTCATAAAACCCGTTTTTATCTCCACGGGACCAAACAAAGTTTATACAGCCTTTTTCCCTCAGAAAAGATAATTTTCACATAAAAATGAATGTCTATAATAAACTCCGAGGGTTTTCGGAGCCCGGGGACTTAACATTTTTTTATTTGTAACTTTTTGAGTGCTCAAAATGTTTCTTAGAAGTTAAAATTTAATTAGAAACTCGAGCTATTTATGATTAAAAATACACTATTTTCGGATACAAATGATTGTTGTGGTAAAAGTTCGATTTGTTTACCTTAATACTTTATCTACCGCAAAAGTAATTTTCACGGAAAGAAAATTGCTTTGGAAAACTCGTCCAAGCAAATAAGCTCCATTACAATATTTGTTATGTACGAGCTACCTACATAGGCAATTTACAGATAAAACATTATGATAGATTGAATTGGATTCATCATTCCTATCGTATCGTTTGCTTGTGGACAATCAGATATTTTGGAAGGTAGGGGTCTTCTTCTAAAAATGCTAATCCTATTAATATTATAAACGTCAAAATTTGTGAGTATGGATGTATGTATGGATGTTTGTTACTCTTTCACGTAAGAACGGCTGAACGGATTTGAATGAAATTTGGCATACAGGTAGTTTGTAACCTAGAATAACACATAGGATACTTTTATCCCGGTACTACGTTCCCGTGGGATAGTTTTCGACCTCCACGCGGGCGAAGCCGCTGGCAAAAGCTAGTGTAGTTCATAATTTCGTAAATCATTTCATCAAAGGCATCAAAATAAAACCCGACAAAAATATGTTCAGTTCCCAACTAAATCCGCTTACATTCAGAAACGCATTCACGAAACAGATTCTCACAGATCTTTATTACATTTCCATCACCCCACTCCATTGCACTGGCATAATAAGCCAGCAGACGTTTGCACTTAAAAAAAACAAACGTCATTCAGTGAAAAGGGCGGGAATTTTGCGCGGGAAACCGGGGACTACGCACAGTCATCACGACAAGGCTTCTCTTCTCCCTACACAGTTATCGGCTTAATTTAATTGCGTAGCCCGTGCCCGTAGTGCCATTTTGAATGGCTTTCCGCCACCGCTTCATTTGTTTGTGTTGTAAATGGAATTTGTTGTGAATACAGGCTACGTATAAACGGGACGCTCCCATTTTGTACGAATGAATAGATGTTAAGTAGAGCACAGGGGAATATTCCGTTGATTTGTTGAAGGAAAATATGAAATTGTGAAAATTGGGCGTAAACAAAATCTTAATTTATTGCTCTTTTTTTATTGGACACCAGCCGGTCTATTCTGTAAAATCTCACCCTGAAAAATTAAGTGAAGTGAGCTTGAAGTGAGCAGATTTTTACAGAATGGCTCTTTTATCGGATGTAGGTAAATAACACGAAAAAATCGAGGTTGGCCTTAGAATTACACTAGAACAGTGATTTTAGCCGAATACCAAATGTCAATGGATAGTCCATCCAATTAGGTCCGTCCAATTAGGGTTGCCACCATTTTTTGGAGTTACAGTAAAAAAAGTAAGAAAAAGTACGTAGTATCAAAATAAAGTACTATTTATTTTTCTTTAATATTATGTTTAAAAAAAATAAAAAAGGTTCCGACGAATTGAGAACCTCCTCCTTTTGGAAGTCGGTTAAAACATTGCTTTTTGCAGTTTGTATCAAATTAGTTTATCTACTAAACAATTGCACAGCATCTTTACAGTCTATATTTAAAAAAAAGTAATAAGTAATTTTTTTTATCAAATTCAAAGACGCTTTGTTTCTTTCGTCTCGCCATTTGCTATTCATCACAGAAAAAACTCTTTCTGTGAATGCTCATGTTGCGGGAATAGACAATAAAAATGGAATTACTTTATACAAGTTTAAAAAATTATCATCACTCTTATTAAATACTGGCTGCCATTTTTGTGCAGTTGATAGTTCTGCAAAACCCTAGATGTACATATCTGATTATAAAGTTGGTTTAACAAAGCTGGTTTAAAAAGTTACAAACTAGTGCTTACTTGCTTAGTGATGTGGCGGTGGCGAGTTGCGGCATCGATTCAGCACTGAAAGCAATGAATTTCGTTTAACTAAAAAATACTTACGACTAAACTTTTCAAAATCCCAAAGAAATCGAATCATGCGAAATAAAGTATTTTCGTGTACTTTATTGTTCTCATAAAGTACAGAGTACAATTACCTGAAATAACATATAATACTTTATTAAGTATGAAGTACGGGTGGCAACCCTAGCTATAATTGACCTGTATAACTTATCATCATCTGCCTAACCTTTTCCCAACTATGTTGGGGTCAGCTTCCAGTCTAACCGGATGCAGTGGAATACCAGTATTTTACATGGAGCGACTGCCTGCATAACTATATCTGCCATTCTACGAACCAAAAAAGGTTTGATTCCCGGCTACATTTCGGAAAACACCAAGCGCTGAACCAACCCTAGATAGTTTCGGGAATCCCAGGCTGATTCCCGGCCACCGTAGGCACGGGCTTGCGGACGGCGAGTAATGGGTACCTCGCTGTCCGGTAAGGACCAAGCCCGGGTCGACGGCGCGTTGTGTTCCACGCGCGCCTCAAAGAGATGTCAGCAGCAACAGAGGGGCCCGCAAGGGTCGATGCCTGCCGGGGGTGCGGGTTGTTCGAAAGAGATACCGCCGCCCCTGGCACACAGGCAACTGAGGGAACACGGGTGGGTTTTAGTCAGTAAAAGTCTGACACGCCCTTCCGCTCCACCCAGAGCGGGAGAAGTTATTTGATGATTTCCCACCCAAAAAAAAAAAAAAAAAAAAACCCTAGATAGTTCAATATAGCCGTAACTACATAAATATCCTAGCCTGCAGCACTCTAGATTTAAAATCCAAATGATTGTGTTTATAACGCCAACGGGCATCAAACCCCGTTTCCACTCAAATTGCGATACGTACGTGATATAATATCGAAATAGCACGGAAATTATATTCCGTGACTATTGTTTGTATTAGTATGGTATGGTCTATTCAAAATTGTTTATTAGCATAATATTCATCTAGTGGATTTATACCTGATGTTCGTTGATAGGCTACACCAGTGGTGGGCAAACTTTCTTAATGGGGGCCGAAAGTTTAAGAAATTTCAGAGGAGGGCCAGAATTATAGGATAAATGCATTTTGTGTTAAAACTTTTAATCATATAAAAACAATACAGCATTACACACTTGTACAAATGTTAAATAATCAATTTAACTTTTATTCGAAGGCCCTGCCATGGTAGGCGTGTGAGACATATGAATTTGCTTTTGATTTGCCATAATATTTTCGAATGCAGGTTCGAGCTGTGACGAAGTAACTTTCAGCAGCGCGAACAGGCTGGTCTAGCTGACTCCTTTACCTATGCGTCTATTATTCTACTGAGTAGAATCTACTTTATACTTCTGGACCGTCAAAATATAATTATCGCGGGCCATAAAGTATTCATGTCGAAGGACCGTCGCACATTGGGGATAGAGCGAATTTTTTGTTCAAAACCACCTAGAGATCGCAAAAATAAACCAAATGAGACAATTTTTGGACAGAAATGTTTGTAATTAAATTCTAAAGAGACTGACGAAGCCGGATTTCTAATATTCCTTAAATCTAAAAACTTCATAACCCACTAAAACCAAGGTAAAACGAGTTTTACCCTTTCAGTGACGCACTTCAACTAGCACTTGTACGGAAGTGCAAATATACGCTTCCGATGTATTTTTCGTCTCTGAAAACGAATCTGATGTCAAAAATGCACTAAACCGAAAAACATCGTAGGGTGGAAACAACCCTTTTATTTTCTTAAAAAATATTTATTTCTCTAATATATTCATTGTTTATTTCGTATCAGGAAAAAATCTCATGATCACTAGAGTATAATATAAAATCAGTCATAATTTTTTTATATTCAATTCATATGCATTTTTCATTAAAAAAATTACAACCTAATTTCGCAAATCGAGAGTGTCTTTGGAATTTGATTTCAAACATTTCTGTGCAAAAATGGTTTAATTTGGTTAATATTTGAGGTCTCTAGGTGGTTTTGAACATTCTGCCCCCAATGTGCGTCCCGGGGCCGGATTAAATGCTTTCGCGGGCCGGAGGTGGCCCGCAGGCCGTACTTTGCCCTTCACTGGGCTACACGGTCTTCCCATACCTGTTAACGCTGTTATTTGAAATAGTACATTACGATACGTGTGACATAAGTAGTCTACTAATTATTGGCGCTGCTAAACGACTTACTTAAGTCACGACTATTTTATAACTCGTGTGAGATAAACCCGCACTTAAATCACGCTTTTCTGTGACTTAAGTAGTGAAAAAATGATGTAATTACACAATGCTGTAATTATATTTGTTACTGAATAGCCACTTGTATAAAATGCAGAAAATTAAGTTAGTGTCAATAATTTGCTTCATGAGTTGGTAATTAGATAATTTCCCTGACTGGACTAAAATACCTAGAACAACTACTATTACCTACCAAAGCCCTAAAACTGAAATAAAAAAAAAGAAATTGAAAATTCAACTGTCTAACTAAATTAAAGCCATTCCTACAGTTAGTGTGTTAGTTACACAATGATTTTTTACGTGGCTTTTGTTTTTGTTTAATTACGACCAATACTGATTCATTCTGTTGGTTCCGTGTGGTGCCGGACGTAAAAGAATAGCACTATCCCATTTCTTCTCGTGGGTGTCGTAGAGGGCGACTGAGGGACTTACTAGAGAATGGGCAGCAGCGTTCTCTATGCATTTTACCACCATAATGCGATCGACAACCCGCCTGCCAAGCGTGGCGATTATGTCAAATTCCCCCTATTGGGGGAGGCCTATGTCCAGCAGTGGACGTCTTTCGGCTGAAATGATGATGATGATGATGAATACTGATTCTGAACCATACTAAAAGCTTAAGGCAGGTATTTATATTCTGGAGTACTGACAAGCAATACCAATATTCAATACTTGAAAACATCGATGGCAATCGTTTCACGGCGACTGCATTTGCAGTTTTTAACGAGACTCGAGATAAGAATTCTCATCTTGTGTCAGTATTGTGTATTTTGTAATTTTCTCTCTGCAGTAAATGCACGACTTAAAGGCAAGAAAATATTGGCAACACGATGGATATTATTTGTAGAATAAATGCATGTTTACAAGCTAGCTATGAAGAAATCAAAGCAAGCATTGCTTATAATGCAGGTTGGTAGTTGGTTTCATTATATCTCAGTTCTGAATCTCTTCGAATATCCAAATCCAATATACCTAATAGTAAAAGAAGTCTAAGAAATTTATTTAGGTGAATAATATCCTAATGTCTACTAAAACAGCACCGTCAAAGAGGCATCATCAAAATGAAACTAACGAATACGTATTAGATAACCTTTCGTTTCAAAACATCTTACAAAAACAATGTAACACCATGAAATGAAACCGAATCGAATTATTTAATCAAACCAACCCACAAAAGAGATACAGAGAACTCAATTTCCCGCTTTCTAATTTTCTCATATTATCAAAACAAGGTAATACTGTATCCAGCCAGTCCTCGAAATGATCCCACTAAATTCTCCATTAAAACAGGATTGGTAGAACAAACAAATGTGAATTAAACACTAACGGTAAGCGTATAGGTATTTTTGAGATTTATCCTCAAAGTTTAATAAAGACGAGGCGTTTATTATGGCCCATTTCCCGGCGTAACGTTGCGGAGTAGTGTTTCAGATACAACGTGGCAAGGGTGCAAGATAGAAACGGAATGTGATCAAGAATAACAGAAAACAGTTTTCCAATTATTTTTACAAGGAATTGAATTAGTCATGGATACTAGGACATTTTGGTGCCGGAATGCAATGAAAATGGCGTTGATGGTAAACATTTTTGTGAAATTGTCACAGAAATTCTGTTGACATAACAAAATGGTGGCATTCGTTCTGAGTTATGCCACACGCCAGAATAACCTTGAAGCGTTGTAGGTACCTATAAGATATTAAGGTCCAGCGTGGCCCACGCAATTCAAAGTTTCTTACACGCCAGTGACGCCAGGTTGTACGATGTATACTTCGCGTCCAAAGAAATATGGCTTTACATAATTATAATCATTAAAATCATCAATAGATTTTCTCACTCTATTGTCTGCCTTTAGTCAGTGCTAAATAAATGTATTATTTAAATAAGCTATTTTCTTTCTTTACGTTCATATCTTTCCATTGGATGATTTTTTCATGAAATTTTTATTCAATGGAATTAAATGAACTTGGTGGTTTGTATTGAGCATTTAAATGATTAGAATTCTGTGAACACATACGTATTAGGATCGAAAATCATATTTTAACCAACAAACAACCTGGCACTAACCTGCAAATTCCAAAAAAAAACTAATTCCGCGAGCTACTCTAGAGCTTCTAATAAACAAGTCAGCGTGAAAATGTAACCTTTGGGCTTACATTTTCACGCTGACTTGTTGACACAACAACTTTCCATAAAGTCATATCATCTGCCTAGCCTTTTCCCAATTATGTTGGGGTCGGCTTCCAGTCTAACCGGATGCAGCTGAATACCAGCATTTTACATGGAGTGACTGCCTATCCGACCTCCACAGTCCAGTTACTATAATACAATACCTCTTGGTAAGACTGGTTGGTTGTCAGACTTTCGGGCTTCTGACGACCCGTAATGACTGCCAATGATCCACGAATGACAGCCGGGACCAACGGCTAAGCGTGCTTTCCGAGGCACGGAGGGGTCTTGGTAAGTAAAGATTACACACACATCCACGGACCGACCGCGGCAAGCATTGTTTAACCTGATCGATCAACCCGTGCGGCTTATATTACTTAGCCAGTAAAGTGACGAATGAAATGAAGGTCGGCATTTTGAAAATTATAAAATTGCACTGTTTTGGAGCTTGGAGCACAAGCAAAACTGTTTCTGTGTTGTTACAGCCGATTGGGGTTCAGGCCCTCCTCATTACAAAACGCCTGTGGGGAACCGATGAAGCAAGGGTGGCTGGCATTGTAAGCTTCAACACAATTTAACAGTACCAAATAAATCTGCATGAAATGAACTCGGGACCTTTTTCTTACCTGCCTGCCTGCCTGTAGCTTCATGGTTAGGTTATTTATACATTTTTCTATTGATAAGCTTGCCTTTGGAGCAGAGATAGCACAGCGGTGACGGCACTTTATTTTGTGTAGTTAATTTCTTCACCGCGGCTCTCAAAACGGTGAAGAAAACATCTTGAGGAAACCGGCATGTCCTAGCACCAAAAATTGCGGAGGCATGTGATATCCACCACCCCGCACGGCCCGCATTGGACGTGCCTGATAGATTATAGCCCACTTCAACTCAAAGAGAGGCCTGTGTCACAACAGTGCGAACAGCTGATTATGCTAAGCTTGCTTATGATGACCACTCACTATCTGACTAAAGCAATAATGCCAAGACCCGCTTGTCCTACATTTCTTGTACTAGGTCAAGTGTATTGAGAACTTTTATATAGATACTTAATCCCTACTTACTGTAACCTCTCCCACATGGCCAGGAACGGTTGTCCTTTAAAGCCACACAGCAAATTGCCATTAAACAAAGTTGGCCCTTAAGATTTATCACGGGCACAAGGTCCTAATAAAGCCGGCACGCTTATTATACCCGGGTAACCCGTTATGGAGCTACCCGATTCGGTTAAAATGCCGATTACCCGCCTGTGGGGTGCTGATAAACCACCCTGCCGTATAATGTGCACGTTAAGAAGGGCCACCCGTGCCGGGGACTGCGCTAATTGGTTTAGGTACGGATCAGATGGCGGTCGCTGATGTGAAGTCATATTTTGCCGAATTTGGTTATGTTGGAAATTGACTCCAACATAGGGGAATGTTGAGGGAGTAGATCCAGTTTCTGTTAAGTAAGAGAACCCACTGTTATATGTATTGTCACCTCCCACGAGCCGCTTTAAATGTTGAAGTCTATTTCGAGCGCAAAATTATACGCTCTTATTATATCTGGGTCTGATGACCTCGTCCAAATAGATCATCATTTTATTTAGCTTTGTTGCTTTATCTTGGACGAAACAGTTTCATATCTACCCACTTACGAAGAACTAAGATAGGATATTTTCAAACTCCAAAGTAATTTGAATTGAACCGCACCTTAATTTTAAAAACGGTGTAGGAAAACGTCATGAAAAAACTGGCATGTCCAGAACCAATAATTCATAGACAAGTGACATCTACCAATCCGCACTGGGCCCGCGTGATGGACAACAGCTCACTCCCTCTCACAGAGAGGCTTGCGTCTCAGCAGTGGGAACATTAAAGGTCGATTACGCTTAATTTTAATTCATGTACGGAGTGGATCTTCTCTACCTATCTACATAGCCCCTTACTTTGAACGTTATCGCAATTTTATGGCGTTAGCCCGCTCCACTAGCGCCCCCTCGTGGCAGTTCATGGATATAATCCGGTAGAAAAGGGAATCAAATTCAATGGCCGACACCGTGCTAGCTACTACGTGACCATTGCAGTTTTCAACTGAGATTCTAACTGCAAGATCGGCGTCATTTTGTTGAATCAGGGGAGCATTTCTAGGCAAGTGTTCATTGAAGTTTCTTGAAAGTAAAAACATAGGAGGCATTCTTAATATGTTTTACAATTGTGCCCTTACTTGTCTTTATTAGCTTTTAGTGGCTTTTACGCATAGCGTATGTCAGTCCCATCGTATCAAAATCAAAAGTCATTTATTCAAATCTAAACAATTGTGCTTTCACAACACGTGGGCCATGAATTTGAACAAACCCTTCGCATCGTCGCCGTTTGGTTGGGATAGAATTGTATGGAACATACCTACATCAGTTCTGTTCAAATTCAGGGACCTTACTAAAATATTCCTAGTAGACTCATATTGGGCACATTCCATCAATAAATGTTGTAGGTCCTCGACAACTCCACATTCCTCACAATTGGGCGATGCGAAGGGTTGTGTGATGAAATTTGTCTTCATCATGAAGGCCAATTTTTAGCATGGAATGTGTCCAGATCTGAGTGTAAGAGCAGTAACAATCAGTTTTCTACCAACATCGCTATTCATGAACCAGCACCCTAATTGCGTAACACAGTATTAATCAGAATCTGAATCATTTTGAAGCCTATTGTTAATCCACTGCTTCATATGTTTGTATAATTCGTCTGCTCAACGACGTAAACCACGCAATGATTGTCGTGGAGCTGTCAAAATGAAAGCGATTCCTACGGATAGTGTATTACGCAATTACCCCTCAGGGCATACTTACTTAATTTGTAAAAGTAGGTAGAAGGAAGGTGTTTGTACCAAACAATGTTTACTTTGGAAAAACCTTATTTCATTTCTGCAAAAGTAACACATGGGAAAAGCCGTGAACAACTGTATACCACACATTTAAAACTTTAACACTGTTTTAAAACCGTGATAAAGCTTTCTCTCGACATTTCGTCTACGCAAGTATTACATCTCCAAGATGAACTGGCACCAGTACCAGCAACAATTCCAATACCCGACTATAGATACCGCTACCAAGATTTCTAAGAGAAAAATCCAATTACACCATATTCCCTACAGCCACTACACCAATGAAGACCACACCGAGCTATGCTTTCAATTTGAAATATACTTCAATAAGTTGTAATATAAAAGCGAGATGGCGCTTTTAGGGCACCCTCTTCAAGCGCCAGTTTGTCTGATATCGTAAATTAGGTTGTACTGAACTTTGAAGTCATAGTTTCATAGTTACTTCTTCTCTTTGAAGTCTACCCTTATGGCTAGCTCGATTTCATGATAATGTTGTAAGTCTGTTCTTTATAGAAACTGTGTTTTCATTAAGGGGGAAGAGCCAGGTAACTCGCAAAATTATTTTAAAAAATCAACATAACTACTTACTACCTGACACTGACCTGTGTGTGTGACAAATTGTTTTGTTGACATAATTGAATTACTATATCGTCTGCTTACTGGTAAAACAAGTTAAATACATTTTTTTACTAAATCGAGTTAAAAATGCAGTCACGTGTAATTTTTTACAGGCTATCTACTGGTAAAATAAAAAAAATGCAATGTCCAATGGCTGCTGAGATAGTAAGTTTGTAAAAATGATATCTTCTCACATTTTGTAAATATTATATAGATAAGAGTATATCTTAAAAGAAGGGTAATTAGTGCAACAGTTTGCTTTAACAGTTTTTTTAAATTAATGTGTTTAAAATAGCTCAAATTAAAACATAAACTTTGAAATGTAATTTACTCGAAATGACACAGACTGCACTTATTACTTTTTACCCGTAAGCAGACGATATGTTCATATTAGCAACCGGCAGCAAATTCATGCTCATGTCACTGCGTTATGCTCGTGAACGATGCTGCTTGTGGTGACTTGTCGTCTTGCTGACCATGGTTTTGTTTTTGTTAATTGTATTAACTGTTTATTAATTTTGCTCCAAAGGTCCTAGTTTAAATTTTGTTACTTCAAGTTATAGCTATATTTACATAATACAGACTTGCACATGTAAGTGAGCACGCCCTTTATGCCTGGAGGCTTTTATTTAGGTTGTAAGTTCTGTTTACGTTTTTTTTTTAATATTTCATTATTTATTTCTGCTTGAGTACCTATAGTTTTCTTGGTATATTGGCGTGTGCTAGTTGACATATGGCAAATTTTATGTTTTTGTGTTTACTAATGTTAATTACTTACCTACTATTTTATAGAATCATGTTCTTTTAACTTAACAGACAGGTGTGCTGCTGGGGAGCTTGTTGCCCCACTTCTTCTGCCCAGCTAAAGCACTAGGAAGTGGTGAAGGGCGAACGTTTTTGGGGGACTGCCTCATGCATTTTTGACGTTCAAAAAGAGCTGACTCTCAGCCTAGTTTGAATAAATGACTTTTGATTTTGATTATAATTTTAATTTTTCTAACAGAATTATAATCGTTAAAATTATCAATACATCCCTATAAGCTCATATTTTAATCCCATTCAATGACTTCTTCATGAACTAATCAGCTCGCTAGTTATTTCGCTTTTTGAAGCAGAAGTTTATTTTGATGACTAAAATAATACAAAGTGCTGTGGCAGATCTTTTTAGATTTTGTGTACAGACGCCGCCAGCACATCAAGCTACCCCAAACTGTCAAATTTTCCCAATTGAACATGAACCTTTTGATATAAAGTTGAAAATCTATCAAAGAAATTTGACAGATTGGGGTAGCTTGAGGTGCTGCCGTCTGTACACCACTCAACAAGTTCGATTTCATTCACCGACCAAAAACACCAACTTCCGAAAGACCGGCTCATAGTAAAACAATAATGAACGACGTGACCCAAACCATTAATTAATCTTGTAGCGTGCATGCACCGAGTTACTAACCGCAGACCGCGGGGCAACCGCCGCGAATTTACAATGCGGACTCACTGGGTTGCTCTAGCTGGGTATCAGGTATTCAGCCAAACAGGATAGGTTCCGGTCTTACAGAAAATTAAAAACAAAAACTGTAATTTCTAAATTATTTCACAACTACATTTTGCCAGCGGCTTCGCCCGCGTGTTATTTTACATATAAACCTTCCTCTTGATCACTCTGCCTAATGGTGAAAACCGCATTAAATCCGTTCCGTAGTTTAAAAGATCTAAGCGTAGAAACACGAAAAAGCCTCTTAATTTTATACTCTGTAAGGGTGATGATTTTTTTTCTCGGCACTAGCAGCTTTATGCTTGTGCTTATTGTAGAGAATGAATAGTTGATCAGATATAGTATGCGAAAAATTCTTACTTAGGTGTACAAATACATATACCTACCTAAACATGTTTTGTTACATTCTTTCATCTATGTATTTTATAATAAGTAGGTACATACTAATTCCATGCTTTCGCGTAATAACAAACGTAGGTTGGTGATGTCAGTCTTAAATCATTAGGACACAGGTGGGCGATCTGTTCATCCGTCTAATAATAATCCCTTCGTCGCTTTCTACATAGCCTAAGCCTAACAGGGTAGGCCGTTTCGTAATGTAACCCCACCCTCATAATAATTCACCCTTGGGCAATATTAATAAAAACATACAATATGGGATTATAAAGGCTTCTTCAAACAGACGCGACGCGACAGCGTGATGCAACACTTGTAGAACAATTTCCATTAGGTTTTCTTAGCAATTGTTCTACGTGAGTAGCGTCGCGCCTGTTTGCGGGAGCCTTAATGCGTAAGAGTTAGGGTTAAATCGAATGCGGATTCAGAAAAAAAAATGTGAAATTGGTACCTACCTTATAGAGAAGGGTAGGCAAATACTTCCTTACTGAATTTCAGGCAATTATTTTTATGCTTGATTTGGCTTGCACAGAGCATACACTCCCTTTCCCTACGACTATCACAACCAATCACAACTTTCAGACAGATTATGAACATAAAAAACCCAAATACAAATTCAATCTTATGCCTTTCTACGAATTCCCAAACTTTCTCAACAATACTACATCTCAAACAAAATTTAATTCCAACAAAAATTTAATCTAAAAGCTCCCATGGATATGCTAATCTTCTTTTATTACGAAAAAGAAGCAAACTTTCTGCACAATGTTTTATTTTGTTATGCTTATTTTCGACGGGTGTCATGGCGCCGAAACGTAATGGCGCGCAAGTGAATTATGGCGGGAAAATATCGTCGAGACATTGTGAGAGAATATGGCTTACTAATCTAACTGGATCTATATACGGTTGTGAATAAACTCAATTTTGCAGGGATAATATGTTAGGTTATTTGAAAGAAATAGGGTTAAGCTTGATCCGGGGTCGAATGTGACTTGAAAACAAAAGATAAACTCGTTGCATTATTTATGGTATCTCTGCGCTCTATACTTGTTTCGATTAAAAAAACACACCTAGTGTTTTTTTTTTAATTGCTTGTTTAAAGTATTATTGAACACACATCATTATTATAAGTAGTTCATATTGTTAGCAATCTACAGCCTGATCTAGTAAAATCCCAGATAGAACGTTTATAGATTACAGAAATAAATATACTTTCTGTAATAGGTAGCTTAGAAGGTTTCGCCTTTCCAATTTTTGTTAAGTGAAAACTTCTTCCCGACACCGTTACCGACACCTCTGTATAATATAAGTTACCTAGGTTTAGTTAGGCTTGATCAGTATAAATTACACGTAATAAAAGATTTTACCTATTTGGTAAAATAGCTGCCAATTTTTTTTCATGTAGGTCTTTACATTAGCGCATTAAATGAAAATTGTAATATTAATTTTTGTAGTAGTAGTTTATAATAATAAATAAAAAACACATAATTTAAAAGTGTCTACACAATAAAATATTTCCTGACGATTAAAAAAATATTTCCTAACGATTAAAAAAAATCACACGTATTTGTTCAAGTTTTCACTTCTGTCGGCACGCCCGGAGTGCCACTGTTTTTTTTTGTAACTAATCAATAATGGTCTCGATATGCCCGGGACCAATATTGATAAATCTACCAATAACACAGTAAGCACCTACCGATGTACCTATCATGCCTCTTATAATACCTACTTATTAACCGACTTTGCGACGGCAAAAAGTTTAAGAGCGCCACCCGTATCATGAATGCCCAACTTTTGAACGGCAAATCTGTCACATTTGGCCAGTTTCAAAACCGTGTCGGGCAGTCCGTAGTCTGTCTTCACTCCATAACATGAAGATCCAGTAGATAAGCCGTCGCTCGTCAGGAAGTCGTTTGTCTGCCTGTACTGACAAACTTTTTACATTCAACTTAAGCGCAACAGCGCAGTTACAGTAATCGAGACTTTAGTTTCAACCGCGTCGTGTTATAAATGTGTTTTGTTTTAAAATATTGCTTTCCGTGGGAACTTTGTGAGGTAGCAAAATATGTGGTTATGAATTATACAAAGTTCGTTTTTTAATCCCAGATCTGACATTTCAAGTCTTTTGTCATTGCTTGTTTAGTTTAAGAGTTTGACATATGTACATAACACTTGTCTAATTACTATCTGGATTTAAAAAGAAAAAAACTCTAGGTATATCCCACATATGGCACATACATAACAGAGTTACTTTCGTATATTTTATAATATTAGTAGGGTTTGATATTATAAAGCTTATAGCAAACAAGCAGTTTCTGCTGGGGAGTTTGTTGCGCCACTTTGCCAGCTAGGGCACTAGCAAATGGTGAAGGGCGAGTATTTTTGGGTGACTGTCTTATGTAATTTTGACGTTCAAAAAGAGCTGACTCTCAGCCTAGTTTGAATAAATTACTTTTGATTTTGATTTTGCTTACAGAATTATAATCATTAAAATTATCAATACATCCCTATAAGCTCATATTTTAATCCCATTCAATGACATCTTCATGAACTAGTCAGCTCGCATTAGCAAACAAGCAGTTTCTGCTGGGGAGTTTGTTGCGCCACTTCTTGCCAGCTAGAGCACTAAGTGGTGAAGGGCGAGTGTTTTTGGGTGACTGTCTTATGTAATTTAGTCGTCCAAAGTGAATGACTTTTTCAATAAAAATAGTCATTCAATAGGATTCAATGAAACTTAGGGGGTTTTGGAGGTTACCCTGACGCTTGCGGAGATAGATGACTTTTAGGGACTTTAAATTGAAAATCACGGCTTTAAATTCAAAAACATCGGCTTGTCTCATGTATTTGGAAAAATTATATGTTAAACTAGACAATTTTTCTCGTCGTTTGGTATGTGAACATTTTAAATCCAATTTTTATAACATAATGTAATTAATTGGTAAAGTAAGGTCTATCGCGGACATAAAAACGATAATCACGCAAAAACTATCGGGTGTATTTCCATGAAACTTTCACCATCTAAAAGACAATTTAATCACCCAAATTTTAGTATACAGCTTTTATATTAATTGTGTTTGATAAATCAAGGAGGGTTGTTTTCGAAAAAACTTGATGCGCGTTGAGGAGGGCGCTGACCACTGTCATGGGTAGACGCTGACGCTCTGAGAAAAAATAACGTAATTTTATTCGTTTTTAATTTCGTGCGTAAAATGGCTGTTCACAATATGACGGCGCAGTGGTTAAGCGATTGACTGCTGCACTGCATCGCGGGTTCGATTCCCGCACGGAACAAAAAACCGTTATTCATTCTCTTTGAAAAATATTGACGCTTGTTTGACTAGAAGGTAAAGATAGCATCCTAAATAAAATCTTTCATGTTTTCCGGCTTCTAAGTATTGTCTTTTTCGTCACCGACGAGAAGACAAGGTGAGGTCTATTCATCAATATAAAATGGCTACTTACCACCCCTGTTGTTATAATAATAATGTTCAAAGTTACGCTCGTAAAAAAGTAATGTGATCGTTAACTGCTTTCCTGCTGACAAGTGACAACGAAGAAGTAGGTTTATCGTCTTCCTTAATATAACTAACTCAATTTATTAGTTTTATAGCTAAGCTGTTAATGTGCATTTAGGTCGGTACTGTACTTACTTATAAGCGACAAGTCACTTAAATTAAAAAAAATCTAAAATTACAGGCGAAGAATGAACTTAACTTGTAAACTTGGCAACGCATCGGAAATCGGGCTCTTTGGTAATTTGCTCGTAAATTCGGATTATTTCGATCTGTCTGACCCGACCCTGCTTTGGGACAAATCGGAAAAATGGATCGGGAGAATTAACATAAATTAAATTCTTAAAAGTAATGCCACATATTATAAGCAACATTACATTAAATAAAAATCTAGTGGTTTGGGTTTATAATCATCTGTCTCCGATCCGTTCCCTTCAAGGGGACAAAGCAGGGTGACAGATCGGAATAATCCATAAATTCGGCCTTGTTCAAACTTGTATCGTTCGAAGATCGAACGAAAATTTGTCGTTCATACAGAACATTATGTAGATACGCTGACACGGTAACGGTCGCTGCACAGAGCGGGCGCGGCGCGGCGGGACGAGACGGCGCGGCGGCGACGCGACACTGAGCAGTTCTAATGTACTAGATATTACGAACGACGGACGCCACACAGAGTCGTCGCCGTCCCGTCCCGCCGCGCCGCGCCCGCTGTGTGCAGCGACCTTAAGATATGGTTAGGAATGGGAGCGGTTTTTCGGAGAGGAGATCCCAGCTGTAGAAAGAAACATCACAGACTGGTTGTGACGTCAAGATGATACAGTGAACAAAGCCTTTGGTGTGCGATCGGGCTATTTGTCATCAATTCATCACCTATGAAAAGGAAAACATTTCTTTATCATAGCATTTTCCCCATGCCCTCGATACAAATGAATACGAAATTCATCGTCATCTGCCTAGCCTTTTCCCAACTATGTTGGGGTCAGCTGCCAGTCTAATCGGATATTTCAGTCTAAATAAATTCAGAATTATCTACCTATATTTTAATCACTATTATACATACATCCTGGTTTTCTTTCCCGGGATTCCTCCACCAGGCACAACACTACCTACAGCATAAAGTAGTGTCGTAAAAAAGCAATTTGATCGCTCCCGCCTCCGCTGACAGTGGCAGTGAGTGTAATTTATTGTTGCGCCTACTAACTCGATATTTGCGTGAATGCTATCATTTATATACAGGCGTTGGCACTTATTTTCACCCTCTCCCACCCTCTGTTTTTTATGTTTTTTGACGGAAAATGTGGCTGACCAGGAACCTTATCACAATATGAATCATTTTGGAGGATATTGCTAATCCATTGCTTTTTAAGATCGATAAATTTTTGTGCTCAACAACGTAAAAAACGCAATACTTAAATGTCATTGAACTGTCAAAATGAAAGCCACTTCTACTTGTAGCGTGTTAGTATTACGCAATTCTCCGACAGCAGTGGTCACTCAAGCTAGCGAGAGTGATACCGACAAGGATCTCTTTTCAATCTTCTTCCACCTTCTTCTCTTTTGGCACCTGTCCTATTGAAATAAACAAGATGGCGTTAGTTTTATCTTGGGCACGCACAAAAGACCGTTGTAGTTATAATAAATATTATGCAAATGCAATATAATATATATATTGTGTGTGTTGTGTGTGTGTGTTGTGTGTGTGTGTTTGTGTGTTGTGTGTGTGTGTTGTGTGTTGTGTATTGTTTTTTTTTGCATAAATTAAATGCATTTGCATAAATTAAAAATTAAAAAAACCAAACAAGGACGGCTAATGAAAATGCTAGATCTCCTCTGTTTGGCGTTTACATTGACTGTCCCCCGACATGACAATGCTTTGACCAAAATATTACCTACAACATAAGAGGACAACAGATTTATTATTTTTACTTTTTAGAGTTTTTGATAGGGTCGGGGTTTTTAAAATTTTAATGTAACTTTTATTTCCTGCTTTTTAAACTTAATGTCTCGCTTAAATCTGCGCAGCGTTGCGTATGTTTCCCACAGTGAAGTTTGTTGCTAATTTATCCTTATTCCTCGTCCTGATCACATTTATCTATATCCTATTCATTGAGACCTTTTCAATGAGCCCAAACACGATACTTCTGCTGTTTGTTGGTGAGTAACTTGGGTATTTTGAAAATTCCAGGTGTTGCTCCAGCATCGGTTTAAGGTAACTTTATTCGTCTAATATCATTGAAGTAATAGAATACCAAATTTCGACTTGATCAGAACCGTGGAAGCTGCTCAAATCCCTTCATCAACCAGAAAAGAGCTGATAATCTTCAAACGACTAAACCGATTTTGATGAAACATATCTAAGAACACTCCTGACTAATTCACCTTTCAAACAAAAAAAATAAAATTAAAATCGGTTCATCCGTTCGGGAACTACGAAACAGCCCATCGTTATTGCGTCGGGGGTTAAACACCGAAGCATCGTACGAACGTAGATTGAGTTGCCATGCCAGAGACAGTGCTGAAATCTGTCATGTGCATTTACGATTTGCGATAATTCATCAAGAGAAGTTTGCCTTGTTGTTGGAATGACAAAACTAAAACGCAAAACCGTATATATTTTCTTTAATCCTAGATCAAGAAAGTACAACTAGCAATCCCGACCTAATCCGTATTCATTGCACCCAACTTGGCCCGGGATTTACAAACACAATCCCGCACTGGGGCGGGACTCGAGCATAACAATTTATTTATGTATGTTGCAATCAAGTTTCTTGCGAGACCGACGGGGAAGCTTGCCGCGCACTATTTTCTCAAGTGATTTATATCCTGCCTTTTTCCTTTCATATTGAGGAGAACTTCAATGTACGGGTTTTATATTATCGATGGTATACTCTGTTCCAAAAGTATCTGATAGAATGTCAACAATTAATTTAGAAAACGTAGGTACTCTACCTGCTACGGTTTTTTTTTTGGGTGGGAAATCATCAAATAACTTCTTCCGCTCTGGGTGGAGCAGGAGGGCGTGGCAGACTTCTACTGACTAAAACCCGCCCGTGTTCCCTCAGTTGCCTGTGTGACAGGGGCCACGGTATTTCTTTCGAACAACCTGCACCCCTGGCAGGTATCGGCCCTTCCGCCGTCGACCCGGGCTTGGTCCTTATCGGACAGCGAGCTACCCATTACTCACCGTCCGCAAGCCCGCGCCTACGGTGGCCGGGAATCAGCCTGGGATTCCCGACGCCCAGGCTGGGGGTAGGATGCGACTTGCGTCAAGCGACACGTGCGTGCGGCTCCTACGTGCATGTCGCTCCGCGCGTCGCGTTGCGGTCGCTCGTGGCATGGTCTAAAAAGTTTAGAGGAGAAGTTGTTTACAGTTTAAACAACTTCTTTCATTTGTTTTCTCTGCAGTCGCCGTCGCTTAAGCGTATAGCTCGAGACCACAGGGCTAGCGGGGCTTACTGCCACTCATGGGTTCTGCTTTATAGCACCCATTAAGGTAATAAACGCCAAAACGAAACGTTGTATTATTTATTGGTGTCACCGTTCGATGTTATGAAGACGTCCTATATTATTTTAACGATGGAATGAAAGTTTTATGGGCCGTGAAAACTGAAAGGGAATGAATTCGTAATGAGTTCGAAGGCATTATCGTAAATACCTTTTATATAGGTACTTAGCAGGTGAAAATGAAAACGTAAATCATAATTAGATTAAACTGTACGAGTACCTACTTCATAACTAATGATAGCATTAGGGAAGACAAATAAAATACGCTTCACACAAATATTTGCACTGGCCTTTGTAGCCGAAAGAAGCATTTGTCCTCGTTGTTACAAAAGAAACCATGAAATTTCCATTAAATTTTCATATAAATTGTTCTACGAGTGTCGCGATGCGACCGTCGCGTCGCGCTAGTCTGCACGAGCCTTAATGCTGACGTAAGTCGTTGGGATCCGATGTAACATAACGTTATTTTTGAGCCTTGAACCAAACAACTTATGTAAATCATGTAGGTCCTCTTCCATTAATGATGGCAATACCACATGCCTAACCAACCATACCACATCAAACCGAACATTAAAAGGCCATCTCTCTCTTTTCAGGAGTGAACAGTCCTACAACCGCACAGTACAGTCATTGTCCTCTGTAGGTGCCCTCTCCGTGCCCTGGTCAGCGACTGACGCGCGCCTGACCATGCCGGCTGCACTCGGGGTCGCTGGCATACCAGCCTTGGTCATCACAGACGGAACAGGGAAGATCCTCACTGCAAATGGGAGGCAACATCTATCGGCTGATCCGCTTGGATTCGTAAGTATCTTATTGTCTTACCTGTGGATGGTAGAGGCGGATGTTATGATGCAACTTGGGAGTGGGAGTGGAGTTGACAGTCTAGTAGAAAATCTGCTATTTCCTCATCATCCTTTGTTTGAAGCCGCTTTGGATCTTCAGATATACTTAGCTGGAAAAATTACTCTTAAATTAATTTTCTTAGCTAACCTTATTCTTCTTTGTTGCCAGAACTTCCCATGGGCGCAAAGGCCGGTGTCGGTGTTGACTGAACAAGCGCTCCTGAAGATGGCGCGACACCCAGCAGTTGTCTTATTCATCGGTAAGATTTAAATGTTATACTAAAAACCTACGTCCAGATTATACTGGCCGTCGGTCTCACTAAAGACCTTGCTATCTAACAGGCTGGCTACTGTCGTTACAATTGTGTGCGTTACCCTGGCAAAATATTGTGCTGACTTGTGCTTTAAAGAGTTGAAACTATAACAAATTATTAGTGTATCATGAGGAGCAATTTGTTTACTAATAGCAAAATTTGTTTGAATTGTAGTTTTAAAGTTATTTGAGAAAAAGAGATTTTGCTGGAGTAACGGTTTCAAACGTTACCCTGGCAAAATCATTTTCAAAAATTCTCTTCAGCCCAGAACCAAATACATGAATAGATAGCTATTGTTGTGTAGTGAATGTTTGTAAATAGCAAAATTTGTGTGTGTTATGGTTCTTCAGTTATTTAAGATTTTTCTGCGGTAACGTTCTGGGATTTCCCAGACCTCGAAAACGGCTCAACGCAGAAGTCTGAAAAAATACCCATAAGGGACTTTAATTTGTTTAAGCATTAGTTTTTGATTTGGTTTACGTAGAACAATGCAATTAAATAATTTCAAAAATCATGACCATTTCATTATTTTTACTAACCTGAGGGGTAATTGCGTAATACACTATCAGTAGGAATCGCTTTCATTTTGTCAGTTCCACGACATTCATTGCGTGGTTTACGTCGTTGAGCAGACGAATTATACAAACATATGAAGCAATGGATTAACAATAGGCTTCAAAATGATTCAGATTCTGATTAATAATGTGTTACGCAATTAGGGTGCTGACCAGCAAAACTTGTGTATGCAACTGTTCTAACAAAACATCCATAACATCCCGTTCATTTAAGATGGTTGCGCTTATGTATGGTACGGTCGCTTTTACGTGACCTTTTCAATTTGGTCGGTTTATTACGTGACCTTTTCAATTTGGTCGGTTTATTGGATGATTGCTGATATATTCTTGTTTTTGATTTAACTTTCATTAAAGCCGTAATTGAGAGCTGAAATTAACAGGAACGAATGTTCATGAATGATTTTAATTTGTTTAAAGTATGGCATGTTTCTTAATGTTATAGGAACTGAGTATTCGATCGCTAAAGTACGACCACTGTAAAATTAATAATATTTGTTTTTCTGTTCATATCGTCAGTAAAGTTACAAAATCTGAAATTCCTGACGTTATAAGCGTCTACTACAGGTATTTTTTACAGCTGTTTATTTGGTTATAACTTATAAGTGTATTGGTTTACTTACAAATCCGTTTTTTCTGATTTTTGAAATTATTTAATAACATTGTTCTGCGTAAACCAAATAAAAAACGAATGTTTAATCAAATTTAAACAAATTACGGTCTCTTATGGGTATTTTTTTCAGACTTCTGCGTTGAGCCGTTTACGAGATCTGGGAAATCCCAAAACGTTACCGCAGCAAAATCTTAAATAACTGAAGAACCATAACACACACAAATTTTGCTATTTACAAACATTTCCTACGCAACAAAAGCTATCTATTCGTGTACTTGGATCTGGGCGGAAGCGAATTTTTGAAAATAATTTGCTAGGATAACCTTTGAAACCGTTGTTACTCCAGCAAAATCTCTTTATTTCAAATAACTGTAAAACTACAATGCAAAAAACTTTTGCCATTAGTAAACAAATTGCTCCTCGTGATACACTACAACGTTTGCCAGGGTAACGCACACGTTACAATGACATAGCGAGAAGATGACATGACCTTCTATCATTAAAAACTATTTTAGTCCAAATCTGGAGCTACAAATCTCAGATACATATGTAAATGTGGTTTTGTTTTTTGGGTGGGAAATCATCAAATAACTTCTCCCGCTCTAGGCGGAGCGGGAGGGCGTGTCAGACTTTTACTGACTAAAACCCACCCGTGTTCCCTCAGTTGCCTGTGTGCCAGGGGCCGCGGTATCTCTTTCGAACAATCCATGTATAGGTGGTTACATTTAAAGTTTACCATGGAACTTATCCAACGCACTTACTCATAAAATAATCACACTCCTTTCTCCTTTCCAGATGATGAAGACTCAGAAATTGAATTCGCCGAGTCTGTGATAACACCTTCAGCAGAATCCTACTACGATGAGTGCAGCATCCAGTTCCCTGGCTTCTGTCCCTACCAGAACTCATCGGACGACGAGACCATGGACTTTGACTACCCGACGTCCCGGCACTCCAGAATGAAGAAGAAGCCTTTCAAGCACGTCATGTTTTACATTGGCATCGATGGCACAGACAGCGCAGATATGCTTAGGGAGCATATAGGTCTGGATGACGCGGTCCCCTTGCTAACCTCCATAGATTTCCCCAAGCAACGCATGGTGACCATGAAGAATGGTGATGAGATTACCACGGACTCAGTCCAGAATTTCGTTGATGCTTACTTGAGCGGGAATGCTGATTTTAAGCCGCTGAAGCCGTACAGTGAGAAGTGTTAGTTACCGTAGGTTTTTGATGGAGGGATGCGACTTGGATTGGAGAATATTTGCAGAATAGGTGTCTAAATCTGGCCCAAAAATAATGTACATATGGGCTCGAAACTAATGTCATTTAAAATAAGATAAGTAACACTATTTGCAATATAAATTTTTGCAATAAGCAATATTTGTCAGTTGTGCAATGCCTTGCACAACTGACGTATATAGTGTTACTAATTGGTGTTATTGCATAATATTTTATATCGTTTTGTAATTCGTCACTACGAAAGCCTAGTCCATACTCTTGTCACCACTTCAAGTCGCATTTGGGAACGTAAAGGTGTGCTTACACGAGCAACTAAAATTGTTTCATCTTGGCCAATTCTCGTCCACTATGACGTCACGTATACATCCAGCAATGTAGGGCAATAGCAACATGTAGCAACCTGTTGCCAGAGATACGGCGACACAATACGGAGCAATATGGAGCAACTTAAAACCTAGGCAATGCGCCTCCCCCGCCGCCTCCGCCGCCGGCCGGTTTCTCTCGCAAAAACGAGACGTAGTTATACGTACAAACGAGATAGAAAGAAAATTGACTAAACATTTCCAAACCGATTGAATATTCGGCAACTCATTAAATATATGGAGCATTCAGAAGCAGTATTGCCGATACACATCGGCAATTTATTGTTGTTGCTCCAGATTGTTCCATTATTGTTACCGAGCAATAATTGCTCAAAAAATTGCCCGTGTAAGAGCACCTTTAGTTTGATCCTAGCCGTAGTACATTAATTATTATTCCAGTATTATTTCAAGAGTTCTCTCCTATAGAAATCACTGTAAAAATTTTCATGTAAGCTCAGTAGTGATTAGTACGTAACTATGTATTGTTTTAGAATAATTAGTAAGTGTATGAACTGTGGACAAAACCTCATACATTTTTGTATGGGTGTTTATATTGAAAACATTGTTGAAACAAAACACTGCCTAAATAAAATAAACCATGCAAATTATTTAAAGGAACGAAGTATTCTTAGTATTATGGGCACACTGTATGTGTGACACTAGAGGATGTGTTTAAGACGCTGAACTGGGAAAGCCGCGGCATTAACATCAACGACCACACTTGAGATTTGCAGATGACATCGTCATACTGGCTGAATCGCTGCATGACAGCAGATGCTGGACGGCCTAGTTGATTCTTCTGTACGCATAGGTCTCAGGATGAACTTGGACAAAACCCAAGTTATGTTCAACGATCACGTCAATCCGGGACCGATTGCTGTCAATGGCAGTGCTCTCAAAGTTGTTCCAGAAAACGTTTACCTCGGGCGAACTCTACAGTTTGGTAAGAACAACTTTGAGAAGGAAGCTAGCAGAAGAATTCAACTGGGCTGGGCAGCGTTTGGGAAGCTTCGTCGAGTGTTCTCGTCTCGTATTCCGCAGAGCCTAAAGTCTTCAATCAGTGCGTCCTCAATGTTATGACTTACGGAGCCGAAACGTGGACACTCACGGTACGGCTGGTTTATAAATTCAGGTCGCTCAGCGAGCTATATATGGAAAGAGCTATGCTCGAAGTATCTTTGAGGAATAGAATCCGGAATGAGGTGATCCATCAGAGAACCAAAGTTGTCGACATAGCTCACAGAATTAGCTGAAGTGGCAATGGGCCGGCCACATTAGCCGTAGAACCGATGACCGTTGGGGTAGACGTGTTCTTGAGTGGAGACCGCGAATCGGCAAACGTAAGGTAGGACGCCCTCGAGCTAGGTGGAGCGACAATCGTCGCATGGTGGCTGGTAGCAGCTGGATGAGAGTTGCCAAGAATCGAGCTGAAAGGCGTGCAATCGGAGAGGCCTATCGGCTGATGATGTATGTGTGGCTAATGGCCGCCCCTGGGCCACGTAACGCCATGTTGGGCCTTCGGCTGAGATTATGTGACCGTCTCCAATGAAAATGATATATAAAAACAATGTGGTCCTTCAATTGGTTCTACTCAACTTTTACAAAAATAAATAATGTAGCACAAACTTGTTCTTATTTTTACCTAATCAAATTATAAGAAATAAAACTAATAGAAAGTAAAAGTTTATGGTTCCATTTACATAAATTGACTATGCATAACACATAGTACTTTGTACTTTAATGATGCTTTTTTTTAATGATGAATTTTCAATTCTCACCTCTCCTATTTCTGACGCGCAGTGTTGCCAACTCCAAAAGTTCAAAATTTCGAGTTCCCACGTCGAAATTCGTATTGTGGGTAAAATTATCGTACAAAAAATAATCATTCAACAATCAAACATCGATAATTAGATACCAAATGACAATGACTAGTCAAAGTGAGAGAATACCTATGCCAAGTTTTACCAGTAAACCGCCAAGCTTTACACATTTTATCTGAGAAAACCACAACAATACAAAATATAATAAGATATTTAAAAAAACGCCAAGTCGCGGTCGAATCGAAACAAGTGTTAATATTTTCATGTGAAAGAAAAGGGTCTTTACTCTATACGAGAAAATTCTTTTTTTTTATCTTTATTTGGAAAAAAGTATGCGTTACCCAGGCCAGATGTTGTCGAAAATGGTCATTTGAATCTTATAGATAATTAGTTTTGCGGCTTCTGTAATTGTTGCGCACATTTTTATATTTGTTGCGCTTATAGTTTTTTAATTATTTCACAAAAACATTTCCTGCTGGGGTAACGTTACCCCAGCCAGACCTTTTTCTTTCTAATGGGAATATTTAAATAATTACTAGCTATAAAATTAGTTGTCTAGATGAAGCAAATGTTGTGCCTTATTTTGTATTTGTTCTTTCATCGGTTGCGAAGTTATTCGAGATTTTGCTGGGGTAACGTTTTTGGTTTTGCTAGATCTTTGAAATGGTTAAGCGGATTCTTATCATATTTTGTACATGGCTTCTTGGGAATTAGTTTAAATTTGTTCTGCAATAAAAAAACTAAAATAATACATAGCTTAAAGGTTATTTCATTAAATAGAAAAACACTTCAATTGGTCCCAGCACTCTCAATAAGAGCTCTAAAGACTTACTTTAAACGTTATTTTAAAGCTTGTAACTGCCTTCAAATGTACGTGAAGTTTCATTAGTATCCTGTAAGTATTTAACAAGTTATGATGATATTGAGTTCTTCACGAGCACGGTATTGATGCGCGCGGTGTTATTTGGCCACTGGATTGGATATATGAACCCACATTAGAGCTCTCTCAAGTAGATTAAGTTCAGCTGCTTACGCAGTAAGAAAAATAAGGCAGTTGACTGATGTAGCCACAGCTAGGTTAGTATACTTTGCTTATTTTCACAGTATTATGTCTTATGGCGTTCTGCTGTGGGGATCGGCAGCTGACGTAGATTCAGTTTTCATTTTACAAAAGAGGGCAATCCGCGCTATCTATAAAATGGGGCCTCGCGAGTCTCTTAGAAACAAATTCAATGAAATTGATATACTAACTCTGCCTTCTCTTTATATCCTAGAAAATATCTTGTATGTTCGCAAAAACTTAGGTCTTTTCAAAAAAAGATGCGACTTCCATAATCTAAATACACGTAGTAAAGATGAAATCGTGATTCCAAAATTTAGATTAACTAAAACTAGCAAGTCATTTCTAATAAACAGTATCCGCTTCTATAACAAGTTGCCAAAGTCGGTTACAGAACTTAGCGATGGAAAGTTTAAAACTCATATCAAACGTGTCCTTATCAAAAAAGCATATTATAAGATAAAAGACTACGTTGAAGACAGGGAAGTTTGGCATTAATCCCTTCTGCACATGTGGCTTCCCTGGTACCTCATTAACAGCATAACTTTGTGAGAGTCTATTAACTGCTTCCAAATTACAATGTTAATTTTTAATATTTTTATTTTTTACACTTTCTGACATATTCTCGTCATTTTTGACATTATACATCGCTTCAAATAGCACCTATTTATTAGTGATTCTCATGGAAATCATGTCACTTTGTTTAAATAGGTTGATCTTACTAATGTAGATTCTTTTACATATTGTGAATGGGAAAACATTGTAGGCCTTACAGATTAGATTTATAGACGATTTTCTATTCTTTATTTTCATTCCTCTAAGTACTTGGTACTTATTGACAGGCCTGCACTGTCCTCCCATACCTATTATCACTGTAATTTGAAAATATTGTAAAACCCAATTATTTTTAAAAGAGTAACCGTGGAGTTTCTTGCCGGCTCTTCTCCATAGGAAGCGACAAATTGGAACCGTGCACCTAGCTTCTGACGTTTCATAAGTGCCCTTGCAGGTTTATGTGAAATAAAATATTTTGATTTTGATTTGATTTTGATTTTGATTTTGAACTGAATGTTATGTCAATTATTAGTTTTTTAGTTCAGTTGTATATCAGTAAAATTTCAGCTCAGTACATTGGATAATTAATGAGATAATACGATTAAAGACATTAGGAAGTGACTGACCGTGGTAACCCGACCAAGTTTAGGTGGTTACGAAAAAGCGAAAACGCAAAACATTATGGTACCTTCTAAAATATGTAGGATAGTGTTACAAATTTAGTACAGACATGTACACAAGTTTAAAAAAAACTACGTGATTATTAAATATTTTTTATTGACAGGTAATATAATCATTTCAATTGAACTTTTAAAGTATTATTAAACTTATACTTAAAAACAATCACAGATTAAAATTACAGATAGTAATTTTGCTTTTTTGAAATTTTCTATTATTTTTTAATTAAATTATAGATTTCAGTATACACAGTACACAGTTACAGGTTTTATTTAAATATACACATATTGGACTGTGTAATGATCACAGACAATAAATAATATACAATGGTTTTTTCCAGTTAACACTAAACTTACGGTGCGTACAAACTATATAACATAACATGTTATATAACATTTTTCATAGTGTGGTCATGTTATTTAACATTGTTGTATAACATTTTACATAGAGTTGTAGTGTTATATAACATGTTACATGGTCTGTACGCACCTTTACGTATGTCTACTAATACCTACTTATATCAATTAAAATCACAGATCAATGGTCAGAATGGAAGATAATAATAATGTTTTCATAGTACAGATATTATTATATTATTAATGTATTTAACAGTTTACGCGTCTGTACCGAAATTGTAAGGTGTATTATACTAAACATTTCAAAAGATAGTATAATGTTCTGCGTTTTCGCTTTTTCGTAACCACCTAAACTTGGTCGGGTTACCACGGTCATTCACTTCCTAATGACTTTAATCGTATTATCTCATTAATTATCCAATGTACTGAGCTGAAATTTTACTGATATACAACTGAACTAAAAAACTAATAATCGACATAACATTCAGTTCATATATCCAATCCAGTGGCCAAATAACACCGCGCGCATCAAGACCGTGCTCGTGAAGAACTCAATTTCATCATAACTTGTTAAATACTTACAGGATACTAATTAAACTTCACATACATTTGAAGGCAGTTACAAGCTTTAAAATAACGTTTAAAGTAAGTCTTTAGAGCTCTTATTGAGAGTGCTGGGACCAATTGAAGTGTTTTTCTATTTAATGAAATAACCTTTAAGCTATGTATTATTTTGGTTTTTTTATTGCAGAACAAATTTAAACTAATTCCTAAGAAGCCATGTACAAAATATGATAAGAATCCGCTTAACCATTTCAAAGATCTAGCAAAACCAAAAACGTTACCCCAGCAAAATCTCGAATAACTTCGCAACCGATGAAAGAACAAATACAAAATAAGGCACAACATTTACTTCATCTAGACAACTAATTTTATAGCTAGTAATTATTTAAATATTCCCATTAGAAAGAAGAAGGTCTGGCTGGGGTAACGTTACCCCAGCAGGAAATGTTTTTGTGAAATAATTAAAAAACTATAAGCGCAACAAATTTAAAAATGTGCGCAACAATTACAGAAGCCGCAAAACTAATTATCTATATGATTCAAATGACCATTTTCGACAACATCTGGCCTGGGTAACGGACACAATAACTAGGATCATAACTTAAATAATTTAACAATTAGGTAATATAACTTAACAGCTAATTTGGATGTAGGATTGGACATTATCAAATTACATATGCCAACATCCCATAACCTAAGTCCCACTTCTGATTCCAAAGTTCTCCGTTCTGCCCCAACACGGGCACACTCCACCAAAGCGTGGTAAAAAAATTCTAAAAATATATTATTGAGATAGCTTAGGCAAAATGCAATCGGAAAATGTTCGTTTTAGTTCATGAAATAACAAAATAAATGTTTAAATACAATTTAAAGATTTCAGTTTTTTTTTCATCTGTGTTTGCACACCATGAAATAGTAGCCGCCATGTTATTACGTCATATGACCAGGGACGGTTCCCGCTACCAATAAAATACCGGTAAAACTACCAAAACATTTCGTTCCGTTCCGTTAACTATTTAACGTTAAAATTACCGTTAAATCATTTGATTTACCGGTATTTAAATAGCATTACCAGTATCGTTACTTCGCTAAAATCTAACAAGAAGCAACATTTTGTGCGACGTTGCCAAACTGAACCAAGCGCCTCGCGGCCTTGCGTTCGGCTCTTCTAAGCGGGGCAGCAACAACGCATGTTACCGACGATCGGAAAGATACTAATACGATAAGACTGGCGCTCGCGCGTGTTTCATTTCATAATCAAACATCACATCGCGTACTAGACATGCGCAAAACAGTGCGTTTTAAAGTGATGTAATATGGTATTACTTTTCGTACCGAGTAATGTTGCATTACACCGTGACTCCAAACATAACGTGAAATGATGAAGATATACATAATAATTAATTCAATTAAAAGGGCATTCTAGGCTTAGGACTGATAATAAAGATGGATTGCAATTTTGATTATTGACCATGACTGGGAATTATTGGCGTACCAATATAAAAATCGTTTTTATGAATGATTGTTTCGTGATGATTCTTGATTTCATTCGCAATTATTCTTTTCGTCGCCATAATAACACAAGATATTTTCACACTTACGTAATAATAATCTATGTATTTACAGTTTTAAGTTACTTCACCCAACACATCATTAATTAATAATGATGACACAATCATAAACACAACACTCAGTTTTATATTTGTTTCGTGTTATTGTTTTATTTTGTATCGTATGGCGCGCGCGGCACAGTGTAATGTCATAGGAATACAGTATACATCAGACCCCTCTAATTATAGACCTATTTCAGTACTACCTACCTTTAGTAAAATATTTGAGAAATTCATTTTAGACCAATTGCAAAGATTCTTTAATAAACATGATTTATTACATAGCAAACAGTTCGGTTTTACAAGGGGTCGTTCAACTACCGATGCCGGTGTTGAACTCTTAGGGCATATTTACAATGCATGGGAAAATAAATACGACGCCTTGGGCATTTTTTGTGACTTATCTAAAGCATTCGATTGCGTGCTTCATGAAACTTTAATCAGGAAACTCCGCCACTACGGGATCCGGAACACCGCTCTGGATCTTCTTATTTCATACTTGTGTAATAGGATTCAGTGTGTTGATGTAAATGGGAAAAGATCTCCCGGATCAATAGTATCAATGGGAGTCCCACAGGGCTCAATTCTTGGTCCTTTCTTGTTTCTTATTTATATTAATGACTTGCCTTACCTCATAAAGGATAATCATGATATAGTGTTGTTCGCGGATGACACTTCACTTTTGTTTAGACTTAAACGTCAGCAGCTGGTTAATGACGATGTAAATAGCGCAATCTCAAAAGTAGTTCACTGGTTCAATGTTAATAATTTACTTCTTAATGAAAAAAAAAACCAAATGCATTAAGTTTACGCTACCTCACGTTAGGCAGGTGAAAACTAGTGTGTTGATAAAGGGCGAAGAATTGAATCCTGAAGATAGCGCTGTATTCTTGGGCTTAACTTTGGATGCCAAACTTCAGTGGGGCCCACATATAGATAAATTGTCGAAAAAGCTAAGCTCTGCAGCTTACGCTGCTAGAAAAATTCGTAATTTAACTGATACAGAGACAGCCCGTTTAGTGTACTTTAGTTATTTTCATAGTGTAATGTCGTATGGTATTCTGTTGTGGGGAAATGCCGCCGACATTCAGACTATCTTTGTCTTGCAGAAAAGAGCTGTTCAATCAATTTATAAATTAAGTCCGAGACATTCTCTCAGAGATAAATTTAAGGAGATTAATGTAATGACTGTGCCTTCACAGTATATTTTAGAAAATCTTATATGCCCATAAAAATATTAAATTGTTTAAAAAATACAGTGATATCCATAGTATAAATACTAGGAACAAACACAAATTTGTTGTACCATCAACAAGGCTCAAGAAAATAGGTGGGTCATTCAGATGTCAATGTATACGCTTTTATAATAAACTTCCAAGCCATGTTCAAGATCTAAGTATCAATAAATTTAAATCATTCATTAAACTAAGTTGTGCCTGAAAGCCTTTTATACTGTTAAAGATTATGTTGAGGACACAAAAGCTTGGGATTGACTTGCTCCAATTTTTACATACTAAATGTTGTTTTTTTTTTTTGCAAACTTATACTCTGACATTTGATAATTAATATATACACTTTGACATGAATATTTACTTAAGAAGTATAATATTATTTTTGTTTTAATTATTGTGAATTTAAGGACTATTTGGGTCATATTTTGTTTATTTTTGTGTTTTCTGTTTTGTGTTTCATCTCTTTCTCAGCTAGTTTTAATATTAATTTGGCAGTTTGAGTATTTTATGCGGCCTACCCAAATGTCCTGTCTTTGGTATTGTTCGTCAAATCGTTGAGCTCCCCAAGTTCTGAGTTGAGCTGTATGATTACTGACAAATGCGTGCACTGAATGGACAGGTCCACTCAATCTGTGTGGTTCTTTCTTCAAAAGACCATTTCAGACACCGATCCACATGGTCTTCACATGATCTGACCAAAATTATGTCTGGACTTTAAAAGAGACTGTGACCTCTGAGTTTGTTTCGGCCTTTCTTCTCAGAGTAGTCAGATAGGAAACGCCGACCTCATCTAGTTTAAAAAAATATGATTGACGTGTAAAAGTGTTTGTACAAACCTACTTACAGAAATAAAATCATTTATCATTTATCATTTACAAAGTACTCTGTGGTCACAGGTCTTAGGATCACAGTCATGATTTAGGTATTTAAAACATCGCGGCACAGGCAGTCCGCGTTGTCAGTAAAACGTAAACCTTATTTCTTACGGTTCTAAATAATAGTTCACTTATTTCGCTGCCAGCTGACCGGCACGCGGCGCATGCTCCTTCTCACTTGCACACAGTACAGCGAAGATTACCGAGATATGTAATACGATGTTTACGAACGCCGAGCGCGTCACGCGGCCCGCGCGTCATGTTTGAGATCCATGTGTCATGCGTAATGCTACAGGTTACACTTACTTACTACAATTTGGTTGAGTCATGTGTAATGCTACAGTACGCGGTCGGGTTTTAAGACTTGTAATGCAACAATCGCATTACTTACACAAGTCTATCGCGTACGCCAAACGTACCTACGTCTACTGCCTTTGATTTATCAACTAGTTGTTTGAGTAAAATAATTTATTATGGGCCGAAAGACGTGTCAAACTTTCAACTTAAACCGTGTTATTATAATTATGTTGTCAATTTTATTGTTACCAGAAATAGACTAAAATGACACAACATATTTTAGTTTGCCAGCACTAAGATGGCACTGAAAAATTAATTTAGTGAAAATGGTAATTTTGCTGTTCTAAATTTAATTCGTTTTTCAACTAAAATTTTGATTGACTAACTAAATCTGACTATTTTTAATCGCGATTAAAAAGTTGTGGAATAAAATTAGTTGTCATGAACTAAAATTCACACCAACACCTCGACTTCAGGTGTAAAAACAGTACTATATCTTATTTTTCTTTTCTTTTGCTTATATCTCGAAAATGGTGTCCTATCACAAAAATAATGAAAATTTCGACACCCTTTATAAAACTCACAGATCTCTAAAACTCAACATGTAGGTAAATTTTTCTTATTTTCCATACAAAAAGTGAAAAATTCCATATAAAACACACGGAGACTGGCGCCCCTGCTCGCCTTCGGCTCTAAATAAAATTCACGGGGTAGGGCAAACAAGTATCACGTTGCGATGCAAAAATAAAAATAACACGTGGAGTCGCGATTGTCAAATGCTATTTTACATGAGTCAAAATTATTTTTAAATTTAGAGTTTTTTTTTTGTTGCAGAATAGCTTTAAGATTCTCATAGCCTACACTAAACAAACTTACTAAACTATTACTTAGTTAGTTTAGTTAGGTCTACAAGAGAATCGGCACCAATATTGTATACACGCCGGAGGTAGTTATTCATGATTTCAGTTTTCGCGTTGATGTCCCTGGCACCTTGTTTATAATAATTTTCTGCAGCACAGAAACAATATTGTCTACACACTGAAGGTACTCATTCATGGTTTTAGTTTTCGCATTGATGTCCCTGTCACCCTGTTTATTATAATTTTCTGCAGCACAGAAACAATATTGTCTACACGCTGAAGGTACTCATTTATGGTTTTCGTTTTCGCGTTGATGCCCCTGTCAGCCTGTTTATTATAATTTTCTGCAGCACAGAAACAATATTCTACACACGCCGAAGGTAGTCGCACGTTCGGCTTGTACTTATGTAATATTGTTTCTGTGCACACACCGAAAGATGCTAGTCTCCCCACCGTCATAGTTAGAAAGAGATAGACGAATAAATTACCGGTATAAGAATTGTTACTTTTACCTTCACTAATACTGGTAATTAGATAACGTTAACTGACTTTGGGTATCGGTACTATTAACGTTACTTTTTATAGTTAACAGCGGTAATTGGTAACGTTATATTAAAAATACCGGTAATGCCGGATGCAGGGATCCGGCATGTCAACTGGGCAACTTTGTACATACTTATAGTAGTTTTGTAACTGTAACTACAGTAACTTTTCTTCAAATACTATTTTGCATTCAGACAGCAAACCAACGATAAGTAGAAAGTTATTATTTTTTAAATTATAAAAAAATATCTTATAAATTATCAGCGCATTTGTTTATACAGCAAACTGACGTCATACCCACAGAGCCATATGACATCCACTGCATCCAACGTTTTCTTCAAATTACGCGCAAAATTTGAAAATGTACAATTTAAATGCATTTTTATGGTACTAATCGATTAAATAAAAATGTTGTGATTTTTTATGTGGTTTATTAGCACTCTAGAATCGAATTAAGATACTTTTCAAAAATGGGTGTAATGTATTGTGAGGGTAAAAGAGAGAGAGATGTTAACATACTTGACCGTTGATTTTGACATTTCGTTGACTTTCTGCGTTTTATTTTGTCTGACTAATACGTTTTGTTCCTGGAACTTTTTTTTCAAAGCTCAAAATTATAGTAATTGTCAAATGTATTTGTATTGTAATACTGTCAAATTGTTCCAATTGAACATTAACCTTATGCTTTCGTAATAAAGTTGAAAATCTATCAAAGAAATTTAACGGATTGGGGTAGCTTGATGTGCTGGCCTCTGTACATTAGACAATCACTATCGTACATCGTGCCATTGGCCAAAATACCGTACGCCCCCATAAGTATCGTACGGGTTGGCAACACTGCTGACGCGGTTTCTGAAACGAAGTGGGAAGTGGCTTTAAGGGGGGAGGTAGCCCGAGGAAATCAAATATTATTAGGAGCGCTTTTGCAATTTACAGGTCAGTATCAGATTGCATGTAGTTCAAAACATGATTCGCGAGCGTTACAAATATGTAACGCTCGTATATCTAAATAATCAAATTACATGAATCCTCAATACGACAGTCAAAGTTAGAATATAATTATTAGCCATGACATTTAATGTCACGATTTCATGAAATGGTCATTCAGTAGGGTAGTTTAGAGTTGGATGTTGGATTTCAATCATTTTAATTTTGTAAATACATACTTGTTACCGTCGCTTATCATATTCTGATTAAGATATAACTCAGTCATTTGTTTTGAATCGAACACAACACAACACCTTGCGGACGGCGGCGGACGAGATTAAAGACTTCTTCAAACAGGTGCGACGCGACACTTGTAGAACAATTTCCACGAAGTTTTCATAATGCCGGGGCCACACCAACGGGACACGCCGTTGATTTTCGCGATGATGGACGTTAAGCATAGCTGTAGCCACAACTTATCGCGATAGTTTGACAACGATATTCACATTGCTATTTGACGTTAGGCGATAACACGGGTGGCGTTATTTTTTGGTAGATTCAAGAGATTCAAAACGCGATAAAGTGGCCACATTTACGTTTGTCATTGTGCACCGTGGGCGCGACGGGTTCGCACGTGTATTTTTACCGGAGCCTATTATAGAGTGGACTAATGAGAACGTCATTGAATTTTTTGAAATTCTGCAAACAGAGCCATGTTTGTGGGATCCGAGACCAAAAACCTACAAGAATCGTGCATCGCAAAATGATGCTAGGAGACGATTAAAAGGATTACAATACCGTTTCAAACAACTGTCAACGTCATGATGAACATTGACGTTAACCGTTCAAGTGTGGCCACTGAATTTATCGCTTTAATTTTCAGAGTCTTTACCGCGTTGTTTATGGTGATGATGGGCATTAACGTCTACCGTGAGTGTGGCCCCAGCATAAAAAAACTGGCGGCGATATGGCTCGGCGCCTTATTTAAAAAAGTACTCTGTGGCTCGGCCGCTCGGCCCAACAAGCACTCGCTTCTACGGACCCTACTGCGACGGATGAATCTCCTCTCTAACCTTATTTATTAATTGTTTGTCCAGATAAGTTTACCTTTGTAATAAGCACAGAATAACACTATATATAAATACAGTCCACTTTTATTTAATCATTTAATTGTATATGCAGGCTACCCTGGCGTTTTCACCTAAAGTTCGTTTACCTGTGAAATAGAATTATTGGTTTTTATTATGATATTTACTATTCCTTATCCTCCCGTTTCCAATAAACTAGTTACAAAACTCATCTATTTATTTTAGCATCTATATTTTATCCCCAAGATTAAAAAATTATCATCTCAACTCAGTAATAAACTTATTACTAAAGCGTCATTTTATTATAATCTATTACCTAAGGCAAATAATTACCGACATTCGTGACATGTCACGCATGTCGGCCATTATTTGCCATCATTCGTCACCATAGCATTCCATTTGGTTTAGCTTCAATAGTCCATTACAAGCACCATTTAATGATTTCTCAAGTAGAACCTTATAATTATCCTTTAATTCGCAAACTGCTCCATGATTTTATGTCTACATTCTGAAAATAATCCATTAGTGTCAGTGAGCCTACATAGAAAATAAATGTACCGGTAATACCGGCAAAAAGCCTAGGTTTCAATTTCCAAATCATGCTTGCTTTCCAGTTTCGTAAAAAAAACATTGAAATTGACGCCAAAACCATAGCCGCCATTATTGTGAAATAAAATTTTCAAAATAAATTTCACGTGCTTCTAAACGAGCGCGGCTCCTAATTACTACCTAAATTAGTAAGAAATCTTTAAATCATGGCTGACAACGACGATCTTTTGGACTACGAAGACGAGGAGCAAGCAGATCAGCAGACCACAGACGGAGTGCCAGAAGCGGCGCCAAAGAAAGAGGTTAAGGGATCCTACGTATCTATTCACAGTTCAGGCTTTAGAGATTTCCTGTTAAAGCCCGAAATATTGCGCGCCATCGTCGACTGCGGTTTTGAGCATCCGTCTGAAGTGCAACATGAATGTATTCCGCAAGCCGTCCTCGGTATGGATATCCTGTGTCAAGCAAAGTCCGGCATGGGAAAAACGGCCGTGTTTGTGTTGGCGACTCTACAGCAGCTGGAGCCCTCAGAAAACCACGTCTACGTTCTCGTAATGTGCCACACCAGAGAATTGGCTTTTCAGATTAGCAAGGAATACGAGCGTTTCTCAAAATACATGGCTGGCGTCAGAGTATCAGTGTTTTTCGGTGGAATGCCCGTACAGAAAGACGAGGAGATCCTCAAAACTGCATGCCCGCACATCGTCGTCGGGACGCCCGGCAGGATTTTGGCGCTAGTCAACAGTAAGAAGCTGAATCTGAAGCATTTGAAGCACTTCATACTCGACGAATGTGACAAGATGCTTGAATCTCTAGACATGAGACGCGATGTCCAGGAGATATTTAGAAATACCCCTCACGGTAAGCAAGTGATGATGTTTTCTGCCACCTTGAGCAAAGAGATCAGACCAGTGTGCAAGAAGTTTATGCAGGACCCCATGGAAGTGTATGTGGACGATGAAGCCAAGCTGACACTGCACGGCTTGCAGCAGCACTATGTTAAACTTAAGGAGAATGAGAAGAATAAGAAGCTCTTTGAGCTACTTGATGTACTGGAGTTCAACCAAGTGGTTATATTTGTGAAATCTGTCCAACGCTGCATAGCTTTAGCTCAACTGCTAACAGACCAAAACTTCCCTGCTATTGGTATACATAGGAACATGACTCAAGATGAGCGCCTCTCCCGTTATCAGCAGTTCAAGGAGTTCCAGAAGAGAATTCTAGTGGCCACCAACTTGTTTGGAAGAGGGATGGATATTGAACGAGTGAATATTGTATTCAATTATGATATGCCTGAAGATTCAGACACATACCTGCATCGTGTGGCTCGTGCCGGCCGTTTTGGTACTAAAGGTTTAGCCATAACGATGGTATCCGATGAGAATGATGCCAAAATCCTTAATGAAGTTCAAGACCGCTTTGATGTCAACATCACGGAGCTGCCAGAAGAAATTGAGCTATCAACTTACATAGAAGGTCGATAAATACTAAATTAATCCATTCCTTTTCTACCAGTGTTTGAACTTTTTGAATGCCATACAACCTACTTGAACTTTGACTTAGAACTGTTGGTACAGAGTCCAGAGCATTATTTGATTTACAATTTATATAAATGATTATATGATGCAGAAACATATATTTTTTTGACATGGTAACATGCCAGGCATTCAGAAAGTACTGTTTTGTCAACACAAGTGTGTTTAAAATTATTTGACTAAGAAATGTTCACTTTCCTTGGATGTAGTGTTTTGTGTGGTTTGTTTGAACACAGATTGCTCACATCCAGATAATAAAGTAACTCTAGGTTAAAGATTAATTAAAGTAACATTTGATATTGTGATAAACTGACTTTTTATTTTTCTTTTTACAAAAATTTTGGTATAACAGATTTTGCAATTCATTCAAATATTGACCAAGTGGATGTAATCAGGAGCTGATATCGATTTAGTCATTCATAGTTGATGAAACGTAAGACCCGTTAGAGACACAAAAAGCGCAACTTCCGGAAAAACAATGCACAAACAATTTTCCCAAAATAAACATGAATCTTATGATTATAGTTTAAAGTTGAAAATCTATCAAAGAAATTTGACAGATTGGGGTAGCTTGATGTGCTGGCGTCTGTACCTACTAGTTATTTATCCGGAAGCGACCAAGGAAGAAATAACCATGTCATTATGGTATTGTTATTACACTAAACACTACACTATAACATCACGCCCATATTCCTCAATGTGTTAGGCAGAGGTTGAGATGTGTATAGGTTGAAGAAAACCGTGTTTTTTTTATTCTATGAAGAAAATCCACGTTCCGCCAGGCGCAGTCCGAGAGGGGGGGTCCTAGGGGTCATGACCCCTCCAAAGCCGTAAACGTAATGCTTAAAAAAGTAATTTTTCGAAAATATTATAAATTTTCTTATTAATACGTAGGTAGTCTGTCTGTGACCCCCCAAAGTCATGGGCTACGACCTCGCCGGCATTATGCCATGTTGTTCTATAAAATTGGGAGGTAACCTATTGCCTAAGTCATTCTTATAAATATTACTCAAATGTCTCGCTGGTGGTGGCGTGTGTGTTGGATCATTAAGTTCCCTTCAAAATGGTTGAGCTGAATGGTGCTGATCCACACGTCATGTTCGTGAACGGGCGCCGCCAGTAGGGACTGGTCATCTCCTAGCTCCCACGGCTTATTTTAATTTCTGAATTGTTATTTTATTTTTGTTTTAATTACGGACGCTTTAATGTGCACGTCTTTTTACATCGTTCTCACATTGATAATTTCAACATAATGATGTAACCAACTTTTTGTAACATTACCATGATTTTAAAAGAGTGTCCATGGAGTTTCTTGCCCGTTCTTCTCCATAGGTACCTACGCTTTGGAATGGGCAATTAGCTTCATCTTTCTAACTCACCGACCTTGACAATTCAAAAGTGCCTGTAATTGGTTTATTTGAAATAAATGCTTTGAGTTTGAGTTTGAGTTTGAAAGTGAGGGTCATAGGTATTTATGCATGGTTTGTAAAAAACTTGCAAGGCAAACTTCCGCGATCCACCATGGTCAATCAAGGGCATTATGGTTCTAAGTATCATCAAAACAAAAAACTTTATAAAGGTAGTATAAAAATATTTATTCTTATTTTACAAAACATCAGTAATGAATACATTAAAAACACAATCATATGCAATAATTTGCTTGTATGCTTTCAAAGTTCTAAAAGTAGGTATATATACAATGATGTCAGCATTTCTAACAAATTTTTGAATGGACCACTTTGGACATTATTTTAAATGATTGATGGAAATACCATGAGGTTTACGATTAGCAGCACTATTGTACTTTGACACTTGTCGTGCACACAGTGCACTTGGTATTTTTATAGATGACAATACAATAAATACCTAATGACAGAAGTTTCTCATTGCACAACATGATAGTTACATTATGTAATACAAGGCAACTAATGGAAGCAGTCATGCATTTGTCCAGTCTTTGTAAATTAAGGAACAATAAAATTTATTGGAGCCTACCCCCAAGAAATGTTGTCTTTATTTATGTGTTTGAAATGTATTTAAAAAATTTAAACTTAACATGATATGAAATAGGTACCAGTATTCTTCAACCATCAATTCCCAGTAAGGTAGCTTCACAGCTTGTCTACAGTACATGTAATATAAGCATAAAGGTGATTCATTTTATCAGTTGTTGAGTTTATGCATGTTACATGTACATAATTTACAAGTGCCTAGGGGTAATTCTTAACAATACTCAATTCAACCCCAAATAAATAGGCTTTTTGGGGTTATCAAACGTTTTCTCATGAGTGAACCGGGTAATCAGATCTAGAGCCCATTTGGGCTGGTCTCCAGGCACCATGTGTCCAGCATTCCTCACCAAGATCTCCACTAGTTTGCCAGCCTGTTTGACATAGCCAGCTACCTCCCCATCCACCTTCCAAACATACCTCTTTGCTGTCTTATATTCATCAGCACCAGTAAAGTTGAGGTTCCTGAGGTAGTTTACAGTTAAGGGGTATGCGACAATGATGTCTAATTGGCCATTGTATATGACAATATAGTAGTGATCAAGGAGTTCTGATATCCATGGCGCTACGGACTTCATCACATCCTGCTTCAGATGCTTCTCAACTTCTGTCCCATTGTGGAAAGGTAAGTTTCCCACATGAATCATTTTGCGTACCGCAGTTTTTTGTAACATTGGTCCGAAGTCTTCATACTGAGTATAGTCTTTAGTGTGTAAATAGTTGAAGTAGAAATTAAAGCCTGTTAGATTCGTGAAGATACTCTTACCGTCTATCATGTCACCGTTCAACAATGAATCAAATGTGGTAAATGCATCATCCCACTTTCCTTGTTTGATAAAGTTTTTAGTTTTGTTCTCATACTCTTCAAATACTTTAGCTCCATTCGAATCTATGAGACCTATTTGGTACAAATATTTTCCATATACCAACTGATGTTCTGGGTCACTAAGACCGTTGCCAATAGCAATTCCTTTCATGTTAATTTTTAGTTTAGCAGTAGGATTCTTCTTATGTATAGTGTATGCTAGAGCAGGCACATACTTTCCTCCGTAAGATTCACCAGTCACAAAGAACTTATTCTGCTGCAGTTCAGGGAAGAGCTGGAAGAACTGTATCAATGTGGAGTACAACTGTTCACCAACCTGCGTCTCGTCTGTGCAGTAGCCTCGGCTGTCGTTCGTGAAGCTGAACCCAGTGCCAACAGGGTTGTCTATGTATATCATGTGATGACTTAAAGCCCAGTTGTACTTCCTCCTCTCGAATTTATCATTACGAACTCTAATAGGACCGTTCTCCGTGAACAGACCATACAAGGAGGTCGCACCGGGCCCACCCTGGAGCCACACGACGACGGGCGCATGCTTGTTATCCGGTACCATTGCAGGGAAGTACCAGAAGAATTGGTTGGAGTCGTACGTCTTGTTCACAGTGAAATATCCAGCGTAACTCTTGATACGAAGACTTTCTGTGAAGGGCACGCGAGCGAGCCGCCTACCCTCATCTATTTTCCCACTCTCGACGTAAGGAGTGAGGAACAATGGATTCCCTGGATCACCTCCATCGCGCTCGCCAAGTTTCAACGTTGGATACCGATGGAAGAAACCCTCAGCATTTAAAAATACTTGAAATATCAGCAAAGTCCACAATGTTTGCGCCATCTCGACCCGAATACTGACCCAATTATTAGTCGGCTTCACCTTTTTATCATGCTATAACAAATTCTAATAATAATAAGCTGTTGTTTAGCCGGCTTATCAATGTGTTATTCCTGTTATTCGCTGAATTGTTGTTTTTTGTCCTTTCCGCAATACCGATATACCGCATACTCGTTCTCGCTTACTCTCACATCTCGCAATCGCAAGTCGAAGTCACTTATTCGCAAAGCAATAGGGATGTTGAGTTCGATGTTATATTTATGTTACGTACGATTCGATTTTTAACTAAGGACGATTTGCTTCAAGTGTATACGATCGGCATCAGGTTTTTACCGCACACTGAGGGATAGGATTGTCTAATTGGTTAAAGTGAATTGGTGAAATTGCGATTCCAAAATTTAGATTAACTAAAACTAGAAGTAATTTCTAATAAACAGTATCCGCTTCTCTAACAAGTTGCCAAAGTCGGTTACAGAACTTAGCGACGCAAAGTTTAAAACTCACATCAAGTTAAAAGACTTAAGTTGAAGACAGGGAAGTTTGACATTAATTCCTTCTGCACATGTGGCTTCCCTGGTACCTCATTAATCATGTCACTTAGTTTAAATATGTTAATTTTATGTATGTAGATTCTTATATATTGTAACCGTGGAGTTTCTTGCCGGCTCTTCTCCATAGGAAGCGACAAATTGGAACCGTGCAGCTAGCTTCTGATGTTTAATATGTGCCCATCCTGGTTTATGTGAAATAAAATATTTTGATCTGCCGGCAAAAGCTAGTATTATAAATACAAAAGTAACTCTGTCTGTCTGTTACGTTTTCACGCCTAAACCGCTGGACCGACCGTCATGAAATTTGGCAGAGATTTAGCCTGGGTTTTGAAGAAGGACATAGACTACTATTACTTTTGCGCGAAAACCGACATTCACGTGGGCGGAGCCGTGGCCAAAAGCTAGTACTAAGATAAGATATATTATAAAAGCGGTTTTCTTTTTGTTTGTATGTAGAGAGTAATCTCTGGACCTACCAGTCGGATTTAAAAACCTTTTGGCATTTGATACTTTTGATAGCCTAATTCTTGAGAACGGCTACTTATTTAACGAAACGAAAGAAAAAAAACGAAACGACCTAAGAAGCCGAGTAAAATGAAAAACAAATCAGCTGCCATAGAACCCAATGACTTGGCACGCGACGATGGGAAGAGGCCAGACGGAATGACCATAATGCCTTGGAAATTGGGCAGGCCTTTGGTATGCGATGCGACCTGTGTCAACACCCTCGCGCCACCCCATCTTCTGAGCACGGCGCGGCGGGCTGTGCTGGTGCGGCTACTGCAGGTGCAGAAAGCCTCAAACGGCGCAAATATAACAACCTTATTGGGAGCTATGTGTTTGAGCCGTTTAGGGTTGAAACACTAGGGCCGTGAGGTCTGTGTGCTCATGGAGTATTTCGAGACATCGCCAAGTGGTTGTTCGACATTGAAAGAATCAGCATTACCATCCCAAGTGGCAACGTGCCAGCCTTTTCCCACTGACAGCGATGCGGACGAATTCTTTGATGCCAGTGAGCTCTTCCCTTTTTACTTTATAAACTTGTTCTTATTGTCTAATTATTTTATTTGAATAATGTCAGAAAGAACGTGTATAAGCAAATAAATATTATCTTGATACGCTAAGATAAAATGAAGTAGGTACTGTCGCGGGCGGGCGATGTGATGCTATAGGATATATTTTAAGTTAAAACAAGAAATTTCCCGCGGATGAAGTCGTAGGCAGAAGGTATCAAAAATGAAGTAAACCCGTTTGAAAAGTGTTTCATTTTAGTTTTTATTTTCATTAATTCAATGTTAAATAAATATGATAAATCGATTCGACACAAAAACGCAAGCATCACTATCACTTTATTAGCTCGTGGTGCGTATTGTTTTGACACAAATCGTCTTGTTCGTGGAGACCGGCGTTTGAATATAGACAATAGAACAATGATTGAAGTTGAAATATAAATGTTCTTATTTTGGCGAGAAATAAAACAGCTGTATTTGTTATTTATCTTTATTTTACTAAAGATTTTTTCGATCCTGAACTTCCATAACTTTCATAGTCAGGTTTTTGAATGAACTTTGATAACTTTCCGAATGACAATCCTCGTCTTCAATGACATAAATGTCAAACGGTCATTGACAGCGTACCAAAACCAAATACAAACAAATAAAAAATCTGAAACTTGGAAAAGTCGATGCCGATGTCGTCGGTTTTTATTTGTTACTTGTTAAACTGTTGATGTGTATTCTGTGAATATCTGGCTGTATTATTTGAATACAACATCATGAAGGCACAGCGTGATTCTTGTAGAATGTGGACACTTTTACTTACAGTGTTGAGTGCTTTTTCTGTGGTTAACGCGACTTTCTTTCCAAATGTGTACCCGAGGATAAAACTGGATGCTAAATCAAATAAAAATGCTGGTAATCCTCTCATGATCACACCATACCTCAAAAAAGGTTCTATAATACTCGCACAAAATCTCTCGCAGGTATCTATTACGGATAAAATAGGATTCCGAAGTCACGCCGGCTTCTTTACGATCAATGAGAACTACAACTCCAATATGTATTTCTGGTATTTCCCGCCTTTTTCTAAGATTGAGGAGGCTCCCGTCGTCGTTTGGTTACAAGGTGGACCAGGAGGAAGCTCGCTTTTCGGACTGTTCACTGAGCTAGGCCCTCTGATAGCTAAAAAAGAAGGTTTTGCTTTAAGGAAATATCATTGGGCTCTAAAGTATCACCTAATATTCATTGACAACCCTGTTGGTACAGGATTCAGTTTCACAGATAATGAAAGTGCCTATTGCGTTAATGAAGAATGTGTAGCCAAGGGACTGTACTCAACATTAACACAGTTCTTCCAACTATTTCCACATTTGAAGAAGAATGCCTTATATTTAACAGGTGAATCTTATGCAGGAAAGTATGTACCATCCCTAGGATTGCTAATACATAAAGAAAATGAAATTGGTTTGAATGAACTCAATTTACAAGGAATGGCACTTGGCAATGGATACTGTGACCCACCCAATCAATTAGACTATGGTAACTACTTGTACCAACTTGGATTAATAGACAGTAATGAGTTGAATGTATTTGTAAAGTATCAAAATGAGATTGTGAAACAAATTAAGGAAAAGAATTGGGAGCAAGCTGATATACTTGTGGACCGCCTGATGGACGGAGAGTTAACCAATTTCTCATACTTCAAATATTACACAGGCTTTGACTACTACTATAACTTCTTACAATCATCAGGAGGTGAAGATGATATGACATTGCTCACAAACTTATTGCATAATGACAATGTTCGGCGGAGTGTGCACGTAGGAGGATTACCATTCCATGATGGCCTACATGTGCAGTTACTTTTAGCACTTGACATGTTAAAATCTGTAGCTCCGGCTATAACAGAACTGTTATCACATTATAGAATGTTGTTTTATAACGGACAACTTGATATTGTTGTTGCTTACCCACTGACAACAAACTTTTTACGTCATTTAAAATTTTCCTCAGCTGAAGAGTATAGAACTGCACAGAGAGACATATGGAAGGTTGATAATGAAGTGGCAGGCTATGTGAAGAGAGCTGGCAATCTAACCGAGGTCCTGGTCCGAAATGCTGGCCACATGGTCCCACACGACCAACCCAAATGGGCCTTAGACTTGATCACAAGGTTCATTAACAATGATTTTAATTTATAAACACATCATGTCCTTGTCATCTTATTACTTGTCATATAAGCTTGGGATTCTTATTTCTAGTATTGAAATGTGATGTTAAAATTAAAACCCTAGGTAACTCTCTATCTGTTGTTTTTAGTAATGTTTGGCCTTTGTACTTAAATCGTAAGACCTGGTCAATAAATTGTGCTTTATGATATTTCACGTTCTGTAGGTGTACTTACGGATAAACGAAGTTTAATCCGAAAGGCTCGGTACTACTACCAACATAGCTTGCAGAAACGGATGAGGCGATAATCATTGGACATAAATAATATTATATATTTTACATCATTTTTTCACGCAAGAAGCCGTAGTGTGATAAAATGGACAAGACTATAGGGAAGACTGGAACCAAAGGAACGAAATAGGAAGCACATGTTGCGTGGCAGACTGATAGCTTGAGAGGCAATACTAGCAAAGAGTATAATAAAATACTAGTCTTTCGCAAGTCTCATGCAGACAGTAGGAACGAGGTCATAAATAAGAAATAAATGTATGACATCTTTAATCTGTCCTAATGTCTAATGCCACTGACCCCTCGACCCAACAGCAACATCTTACGATGATCTGCAAGTTCAAGATAACATGGAATTAACTTAGAACCTCATTACACTGCTTACATTAGATAATGTCTACGACAAACTCTTTGATTGACGTCAACATCGCTGTCACCCGGTACATTTCTTAACTTTCAAAGTTGTGAAATTGTATCGTGGCTATCACGCAGCAGTGTTTCAGCATGATATTCCAACATATTCCTCTTTGAATAGAGTGACTTCCATGTGTTCATGAATGTTTTAGACCTTTATGTAATTAAATAGAAGCTGCACCCGTCAGGGGTAATAATTCTGATCATATGTTATGATTATCTCGATCACCGCACTCATCTTGTTTTCGTGCGTTAACACTTTATTCTTACCCATTTATCCGAGGTTGAAACTGGGACCAAAACCAGCGCACGAGGCAGGTGATCCACTGTTTCTATCACCCTATATTAAAAAGGGTTTAGTATCCGTCGCCCAGAATCTATCACGCGTGAATTTGATGAATTCATCAGAAATCGAAAGTTACGCAGGATTTTTAACAATAAATCCGAAATACAACTCCAATCTATACTTCTGGTACTTTACTCCATTTTCTAAGAACAAGACGGCGCCTGTCCTGCTCTGGCTTCAAGGTGGACCTGGTTGTAGCTCTCTGTATGGACTGTTCGCAGAAATAGGTCCTCTCCAAGCCAAACAAGGACGATTTGTTTCAAGAAAATATCACTGGGCACTGAATTATCATCTAATTTTCATCGACAACCCAGTTGGGGCCGGATTTAGCTTCACTGAAAATACCAACGGTTTTTGCGCCGACCAAGGATGTGTTGCCAAGGGACTGTATCAGGGCTTGCATCAGTATTTTCAACTATTTCCGCATTTGAAGAACAATGATTTCTATATAACCGGCGAATCTTATGCGGGGAAGTACATTCCATCTCTAGGAATGGAAATCCACCGTGAAAATGCTAAAGGACAATTCAGAATTAATTTAAAAGGCATGGCGTTGGGTAATGCTTACTGCGATCCTTTAAATCAATTAGATTACGGTAACTTCTTGTATCAACATGGTTTATTGGATGGTAATGAGTTAAAAGTATTTCAGAAAACTCAAATGGATATTTATGTTGCAATCAGGAGTAAACATTGGTTACAAGCGAACATTCTAATGGACCGGCTAATGGACGGAAGTGTGACGCATTTCTCGCTCTTTACCTTCTACACGGGGTATGATTTCTACTACAACTACTTGCGTTCTGCAAAGATAGATGATAAAGCACCTTTCCTAAGCGTGATACACAAGAATGACGTCAGACGAAGTATTCATGTCGGGGGTCTCGCGTTCCAAGACGGAGAGACGGTGCAACTGGTGCTAGCACTCGACTTCATGCAGTCCGTAGCTCCAGATATCTCCGAACTACTATCACATTACCGGATGCTGTTCTATAATGGGCAGCTGGATATTATTGTGGCTTACCCCCTGACAGTCAACTTTTTAAACAATTTGAAATTTTCGGCGTCAGACAAATACAGATGGGTTAGCAAACGTATTTGGAAAGTGGGGAATCATATAGCTGGATACATAAAATGTGCGGGGAACCTTACGGAGGTGATGGTACGTAATTCTGGACACATGGTGCCGAAGGATCAACCGAAATGGTCCCTAGATTTGATCACAAGATTTATAAATAATGATTATGTGCAAAAAGATGATTCTGGAAAATCCGAGCGAAAGCCACAGAGTCTGTGAAATGATTGTGAAAATGTGCCGATTGGCCGTGTTTGGATAACAAAACCAGTTCAAGTTAGCCTCGCGGTGTGCTCGTGACTAAGAACTCTGTTCAAGCATGAAGAACCAGTGAAACTCGTATTGAAAAAGAAATCTGTTATTTTAATTCTGCCGTCAATAGCATAGTTACAGTAAGTACGCACTAGACGGTTTCGAGAAAAACGCGGTTAAAGTTTTGGTGAGAAAATCATCCATAAATAATTTGTTTGCAATCAGATCATTATGGTTGATACCTTAAATGAAAGAGGACCTCAAAACCTATCTAATACTTATTTGGTAACCAATGCTGAGTAATTGAAAGACAAAATAAATTAATTATCTTAGTTATACTTAGTATCTCGTAGAGGCTCTGATAGGTAACACTTAGCATAAACACAGTAAGTGTGTTTTTTACTGTATATGCTAAGTAACCATACAAATTTATGATTAAATTTATATGGTTATAAGTTTTATTTTATCAGGCTGTAGTCATAATAAAACAATTCGTTTTTGGTTTTAAATAATGTATTTGAAATTTTTTACAATCTTCTTTTAGATATGCTGTTATTAACTGTTGCTGAAAATAACCTAGCAATAAAATTTGACAAATCATGATACGTTTAGTGAATGAAATTGACATCTAGTTTAAATTTAACTTCTTTCTTACAATTAAGTAGCCCTTATGCGCCAGCCGTACCGCCAGCTAACGAGCGAGTTAGCTGCATCGTCGTATATTTCGTTCGCAGCGCATTTGTTTCGCTGACGTAGCTTCTCTCTGTTAGTAGTTCGCGGTGTGAACCGCGAGGTATGAAAAGAGGTGAACCGATGCCCGCTCGGCTTGCTCGCTCGCTTGCTAGTTGGCGGTGTGGCCTGCGCTTGATCACATAATAAATCACAAAATAACGTTTCTTAATTTTACTTAATTTAATCAGTCTTTTCAGTAAATAAAATGGCACAACTAGGAATTTAATTTTCTTACATTAATCACTCAATTCAAGTTAACTTAATGTATATTATTCAGTCTTTTCAATACTAATTATTTTAGAATCACTGATTCTAATGTAAGACAAAATGAATGATCTAAAGTAGCATTACATTTCAAATAAACTAAAAATCCTTTCTTCGGTATCAAATCAACACTTATAGATTTATCGAACAACACTTATGGATCTTATAGATACTTAAGTCGTAAATAACAAAAGTTATGAACCATTTAGGATAAAAAATAAAACTTTCTTCTTTAACATTGAAACAAAATTAAAATATTCAATGAATTAGGAATCAACTCCTACAAAAACAAGAAGGCGAGAACTAATCGTCAAATTCCTTAGAAAGACTCAAGGATGCATCGTCAACTGGCAAGTCAAACCAGAATTGCCTTCGAGACCTTTGACAATTCTCTCTTTTCGTGAAGAGGCAATACCCCTTGGCGAACTTTTCTGTTCAGCACAGGGAAATTGTTTGTTTTTAAAAATTTTGGCTTGTAAAAAGTGGTCCTGAATTCCTTATCAGCGTGAGATTTTTTGTAGAACAAATTGTACTCTCCACGGACAATTTTGACCACAGTGAAATTCTTAACGTATTCCCGGTCTTTCAAGGCACGCATTTTCTGTTCAGAATGAAAGTCACAAAATTTGTAAAAATCACGGACATCCATACATTTTAAAATATTTAAACCTGAGTTAGAGGTTCGAACGGCTTCTACATAGTCATTAAAGTCGCAAACATGTTTCATTTTTTGAAGAGATTGCTCCACTTGGTGATGGAAACTGTCAGCTGAATTGAATGTATGTCCTGGTTCTAGATACTTTATAGTGATAGAGCGTGCTTCAATTAAATCACTGTTGACAACATTGACAAGAAACGAAAAGAGTGTCCAGTTTTTGTTTTGTGATGAACAATTATCTGCCCAAATCACCAAATGACTTTTGTTCCGGTGGTGTATTAAAAAATCTCTAAATGTTGAAACAATGTCATGACCAGTTCGGCCTGAAATGGCTTCGTGCCATAAGACAGCATAAGGAGTATTTTCTTTAGTAGATTTACTTAAAGGAGCAAAAGTCTCGTTGAATGCAATAATTCGAGGACAGAATATTGCTACTTTGTAGTTGTCCATGCGAGGCAGCATTACCACCTTTTGAAGATCCACACATACGTAAACGGTATCATTATCTTTATGTTCTTCTACGTTTTTCTTGTTCAATTTGTACGCTTTCCTGCTATCTGTATAGCGTTGGCGATGTTCAACATGATTGTTACATGTAGCACAAGTTGTATTAGAAGCTTTACTGAATTCGCAAGCATGTATGTCGTGTACAGCACAAAGTTCACACTCTTCATTGCCCAGTACGGCGAAGGAAATGTTGTGGCTCTTTACGACTCTTCGGTAAACTTCGTAAGAGCATGCAGAGTCTGGGTATATTTTGTTAAAATCGGCATGCATCATTGTGACAGTGATATCGCTGGGTAAATACAAACGATGCGGGGCATGTTCACGGCGGTAATGCGATATTGCAGGGTTATAAGTCATTAGGTGTGAAGTTATCAAGGTTTTATCCTTTGACAGCGACGACCTGTCATAGTGTCCACGTTTGTCTTTGAGGTCATCGTTTTCACTTGTATGAAGAACTCTAAAAACTTTTGTGTCATTCTTAGGATTGTAACCTAATGTTGCTAAAAAAAACGTCTTGCATATCTGCACTGGACTTTCATGACCACGAACAGTAAAAAAGTAATTAAAGGTTTGGTTTCGTTTTGGCTCTTTATTTATATTTTTTCGAGATTTGACATTCGCTACGCTGACATTGTTTTTGATGAACATGCCTTTTCCTGCTGTATCTAGGGCCGAGTAAGCTGAATTAATCACCTGACGTTGTCCCATACTAATATTTTTGGTACAAAGCTTCTTACATGTAGGTTTACAGGGTTCTTTCAGGGAAAGTTTTTCTATCATACCTTTTTTTTTCTTTTCCTCTCTTTCCGCAGGCGATTCTTCTATTATTTTCCTTTTACGTATAGTACCTCTCTTCGTTAAAGTAGTCATCACAGCTTCAATTACTGTATCCTCGCTTTGAATAATTGACGTAGCTTGTCTTTCTTCGTTGTTTGTTATTTTATTGTTTGTTTCTTGAACGATTTCCTTTTCAGTAATAGCTTGTTGTGAAACACTTGTAACTGTCTCCATTTCAACTCTATTTTCTTGGGTATTTGTTTGTTGGTCTATTTGATCTTCCGGATCTTGGATGTTTCGTTCAGCCTCAGCACGTTTATTACATTTTCTTTGGTTGTGTAACTTTATTTTGTTCTTAATAATTTTGCGTTTTTTTATAACATCGTTTTCTTCAATGGAAGTATCTAAATCAGTAGTGTCAAGTTCTTCAGTAACACAATAGTTTTTGTCTTTTACACTGTCATCGGAATCGAAATCTTTGGGCAAATAAACATCCTCATTATCAGAAAAATTATCAGTTGTATGTGAAGCTGAAGTTTTGTTACATGATTTTCTCGGTGAAATACGCCTTTCAGTTGTCATAAATAACAGGCGTAAGTTTTGTAGTATATGAAAATGGTGTGCTGGCTCTTTCAATAATAATAGAAGTTTCATGAATGGGTTCGACCTCGACGGTCTTTTTGCGACATAGTTTCAAAAAACTATAATTTCTTAAATCATCTTCACTAAAATCTGAATTCTCGACAAATGAGTAGCTAGAATTAGGTGATATCGGCATTACCTCAGTGCATAGTAAATTAGGTACAGTTCCTGGATTCTGAGAATCTTCCACCTCTTGCCTCACTCTAGACATTATTAGATCTCGCCGAGAACTCATCGTTCCGCTGAAACAAAAAAAAATATTTGGTTGCAGTTTGTTTGTTGGTATTACTAACAACGGTGGCCGAGCACTATTTCCAGCCTTAGGATAAAAACATTTAAATTGTAACTACTAAGCACTTACCTCGATTTGTATTTAGTTCAAGGCTTGTAAAATAACATTGCAGGCTGGTATGAATCTCCAGAAAGTTGTCGTTTTACCTGATGTATGTAGTGTGGTGTAGAGGTGAACTGGGACTAAAAAATGACAATAAGTAAGTTTCTATTTAAAACCCCTGACACACATCTAATACGTACCTAACACAAATTTAAGCATCCCGACCACATCAGATATTCAAAGAAAGAACTTATCAAAATTCGTTTATTCATTTAGAAGCTACGTGACCTACCAACTTCCCAAACCAAGTAAACAAGAACAAAATATACGAGTAATTACTTACCTTATATTTTCGCGCCAACGCGGTGAGAACCGGGCGTGCACTATACACTAAAACTAAGCAGCGACTGTCTGCCCCTCCCTCAGTCGAGTGCCCCTGCCTCGCCTCACCACACACTCCCGCGCACCCCCGCGCCCCCAGCACTGCCGCAAATAATATAAGCAACTTACTGGTTAACTGCTTAACTGGTTTATGTCTAGCATAAGTAGTCGGAAATTTTACATAGGTATTCGAGGAAAAGACAATTGAAATTATTCTTTCTCCGACTAAGTTACTGCTTATATTATAAGAGAAATTGTATGACTTTTAGTTGCAATGATTTATTATGTTCACAGTGAAGCAACTTTACTGTACTGTTTTTATGACGTAGCATTACATCGCAGCTACTCAGAAATGCAGTAAAAACGACTTACAATTCTTATAACAAGTTATAAGATCATATTATATGTATGTATTTCTTAAGCATGAGTACAGTATAGCAAATTTACTGCTCCCATGGTAAGTACACCTGACCGTTGTCGCTACAACTGCTGTCTAAACATGAACACAGGATGGCTACATGCTCTCAGTATAATAAGTAACCTTATGTAAGATGTGATTATGTTACTTAACATAAACGCAACATCGCATCGAACTGTCTTTGTGGTAAGCAATCTGGAACCTACGCTTAGAATCATTACTAAGCATACATGCAGTACCGCAGCATACTGTTTTTAAGACTAGATCACTTATTTAGTAAGTATTGGAAAATTGCTTAGGATCAAAACAGTATATCTTTTTAGTGTCTATTTGCTAGGCTTATATCCAATTTGTATACAGTAAATTACTTAACATATTAGTGGTATAGATGTCATACTGTACTTTCACCGAGAGACTCTGAATAAGAACTTCGGCAGTAAGTGTACCCACTGTAATCATGCTTTGTGATGTAAAAAAAATGCTTGACTTACTGCAAATTTTTAATTGTCCAATTTGGTTTAAAAAGCGATTCAAACGAATGGATTAGATAGAAATGTAGATCTCGTTATCGTGATCACGGCTGTATATCTAACTAATTTTTGACAAAAATCCGACTTACTGTAACTATGCTATTGGGGGCAGAATTTTACAATGCAGCACTTTGAAGTATGTAGTAGTATTATAAACGTAAGTGATATGAAACCATTGGCAAAGCCTTACTTGCTACTCTTGAATTCGAAAAAAAGACAAGGCTTTAGTGAATCTCAGCTGTTTAACCCCCGACACAAAAAGAGGGGTGTTATAAGTTTTACCGCTGTGTGTGTCTGTCTGTCTGTGGAACCGTAGCTCTTAAACGGGTGAACCGATTTGGGTGCGCTTTTGTAAATTAAAAGTAGGTTTTCTAGCGGTGGTTCTTAGATGTTTTATCAAAATCGGTTCAGCCGTTTTTAAGAATTCATATTTTAGTTATATTAGATACCTCAATATACAATGGTGGTCATATAATTAAGAAGGCTTATTTAAGGGGAAGTTTTTTTTTTTTCAAACTAACATGTTTATTTAATTGCATGCATTTTTTTTTTGTATTTCTTTTGGTATCGCAAAACTTTTGAAATAGATAAACTTTATACAATAAATCCGAACATGTATAAGTAAGTAAAGTAAGTAAGTATTACTACATAATGGCTGGTCATATATGAACTACTACAAGAATACTTTTTTTTTTAATTCAAATTTAAATAGAGAACACTCTGTGGCTCTGTGGTTGTAGGTCACAACGCTCGATGTAGCTTCACTCGGTGGTGCCAACATTAATGTGTTTTATTTTATTTAATTTTCATATAAAACTCTCGAGTAGTATAAATCGTTCTGAATAATTTGTCCAGCTTCATTACTATTTGAATTTGATACTATAGAGAATATGTAAAGTTTGTAAAAAAAAAAACAATTTCATTCTATATTCTTAATCCCGTTTGCTCTATTCATGTGGCTATTTCATATCATAACTAGTTACTTTTAAGAAGGAATACAACTACACATGACATGATTTAGATAAAAATATTCTGGAACATCAAAGCGTTCTTAATTATATGACAGCAACTGCATAAGGTGCGTAGTACTCGCAACAGACGTGCTTGTATATGTATTAGAGTGAGTTTCATTTTACCATCTCGATCAAACGCATCGAGCGCGTGTGGCGCTCCTATTTGCACTGAATTGGTGACGGACCAATCGGAGCGCCGAACGCGCTCGAAGCGTTTGTATCACACTGGGGCCACTGATGTATGAACGTAAACGAAAGAAAATGTAAGGATCGTAGCAGGCGTTCTGTAATTTCTGCTCACCTCATACTACCATGGGGAAGAAGGCATGAGCTTTTACGTCACTATAATTATGTTAATGAAATAATATTTAAACTTGAAATAATAATATATTTCAGGATGGGAGAGGAAAGGGTTAGTCTGTTGTAAAATCAATTACTTCCTAGTGCACTGCAATATTATATTATACGTAAAACGTATTGTTACTTTTATATCAAAGAAAATAAATTATTATATTATTGTATCATCAATTGTTTTATTTCATATTGCAACTATTTCTAAATAAATATTATTTACTAAGAACTTATAATTAGAAACACAGTCACTTCAATTAACACAGTTTAACAAATTGAAAGAACGGTAGTTTTATTTTTAGAAGTTAGTGCTTGTCCATACAACGGTCATTTTCAAGAGGTTAGGCGGAACTGAATGCTGCTTATTGTGTGTGGTACAATGTGGCCGATGAATGGTACAGAACGGCCGATGAATGCTATAATACGACCGATGAATGGTATAGAACGGCCGATGAATGCTATAATACGACTGATGAATGGTATAGAACGGCCGATGAATGCTATAATACGGCCGATGAATGCTATAATACGGCCGATGAATGGTACAGAACGGCCGATGAATGCTATAATACGGCCGATGAATGGTACAGAACGGCCGATGAATGCTATAATACGGCCGATGAATGCTATAATACGGCCGATGAATGCTATAATACGGCCGATGAATGGTACGACACGGCCTATGAATGGTACAATAAGGTCGATGAATGGTTCAATACAGCCGATGAATGGTAAAATCATTGCCGATGAATGGTACAATCCGGCCGATGAATGGTGCAATATGGCCGATGAATGATACGATACTGCCGATCCGAAAATCGGCTCTCCGAACTTTCGCGCGAGTTCGCTCACTTACACTCGCCTCATGTCACAATTTGGTTAAAATAAAAAATGATATTCTGCAGCCTTCGGGTCGGTTCAACAGAAGGGAAACATACTCGCTCAGGCTCGAGCCTGCTCTGGCCGCAATACAAACCGAGAGCAAACGAGTAGCAAGCCGACTAAGTCGATATTCACTCAATATCCTACTTTAGGTTGTGGTTCTAAGGTCCTATTTTCAATTTAGCCAGTATTCGAGCGTTTTTCTTTCTGTGTGAACTGAGCCTTCTGCGAAAAGTTCCGACCGGCCGTGACTCATCGGATGTATTGTCCTACAAGCTTAATTAAACTATTTAGATAAAACTACAGTTCTTTCATTTCACAACAACATACACACGCTTAATATTTCTACAAAAACATATTTATCATTACTGGAAAACGATTTCAAATAACAGGAAAATTATATTAATTATTATTACATTAAATCAGTAAACAAAATAAGGATGACTTGTGAAAAATATTAATAGCATTTTGACATGAATTATTATTTATTTAGAGTACTAATTGATTACAATAATTATTCCATTTGATAGGCACTTCAATTTTTATTGAATCATTTTAAAAAACTATATTTTATTAAAGGCACTTTTACTACATCAATTTGGTGATATACGTCTGTAAACTTACTTATTTAAACCTACTTCATATAAGATAGTTCCTGTAACAAATGTTTGCATAACAAGCTGCTTAATTTATGAGCTAGAATATTTACAGTAAGGCTCTTTTCACAAAGTTCATATTTCAATGCGTAACTATGAGCCCAGTCCATCGGTACTCGGCACTGACTATCTGGCAGTCGAAATGTGTAAAAAGGAAGTGTCCTAGCTAGCAGCGCTACGTGTCTCTATACATTACATATTCACATAACTCACGTGTCTGACATGTTTTAATCTCTGCCCAATATTCGGCTTGGGTAATACAAATTATACCGTACGTGAATTGTAATAAAGTTTATTTTGTATTAGTGAAATAACGCGAATATTTGCTCGAGTGCAAGTATAACAAAAGTTGAAGTTATACCAATATCGTTGCGGTGGGTTTTATGAAATGCGACTGACTCCACGACGCGTTGCTTGTGGCGACAACGCTATAAACGAGATACAAATCTATAAACGTGATATTTACATGTTGGCTTTCTCTTATACATACGCACACTATTCTACAGACTTATAAATTAATCAAGCTAACTGTTTGTGTAAAAGTAGCAATACGCCCAATTTTTGGAACAGAAATGATCGAAGTCAAAGTTAAACGCAAGTCAACTACTGCATTTGGCTATTGATAATTCATTCAACCGATCACAGCAGGTAACGGGCGCTTGATAATCTATTAGCTAATTTTTGTGTTGGTTTTCAGTATAAAAACCGGGCGTTGGTGTTTTTTTACATGTGCCCCATACCAGGGTTAAATTTCACACTTATCGGCAAATTCTACTCGGCTGACCCGGCTATCTAGTCTCCTCTGTCGATACTCGGATAATGTGAAAAGATACTACTTAAGTCATTCAGGATGCACAGCCAGTCTCAAATAGATGTATAGATATATCAACAAGAAATCACTTGAATTCGGGAAACATTTTTTCTAGGTTTCAAGAAATGAAATAAAGCGGCGCCCGGCAGTTGTGAAACATCGAAAAGAGCGGTGGCGGAGAGGCATGACAGTATAAGAGAGCGTCATGTCATTTGCCGTTGCGGCATACGAGTCGGTTTTAAGGTGGGCCTGAATGAATTGTCGTCGATTTATAATTAATTTGAGGCTGACTGTAACATCAAGTTCACAGTAATTCTCTAGCCAGGCCGCCGGCACAGCAAGCAGCCCACTACGCCAGTAGCGCCGTGAGCGCGTCCAGGAACTGCGCGCGCTGCGCTAGCGGCAGCGTGACCACGGACGAGTCCGCGTGCTGCGCGCACAGCGCCGCGCCGCACTTGCTGGCCGCCTGCTCGAACGCGGCGCCGAATAGGCTGGGGCAGATATACAATATGTCAATAAAAATTCTACATCAAACCGTCTAGCCTCGTTTCAACTATGTTAGACTACGTTTCTAGTTGAACCGGATGCAGTTAAGTACCCAGTATTTTACATGGAGCGACTGCTTATTACAAATGCTTGCACTGATTGGACAGGTCCATTCAACCTGTATTTTTTTTGTTCACAAGGCGATTTCAGAATCCAATCTTCACAATATTCACATGATCTGACTTAGGTTATGTCTGTGAGACTGATCTCTGTAGTGAAGCCTTTCTTCTCAGAGTAATCAGATAGATGCCGATCTCATCTAGTTTTAGAAATATGATTGACGTGTAAAAATGTTTGTACAAATCTATTTGCAGAAATAAAATCATTTATCTAGATACTGGATAACTAGAAACCCCTTGGTAAAACTGGTTGTCAAATAATGAAATCAAAGCATCTGCAAGTGGCACCAGAAACTAGCATCGAAAGGTATGTTTTCTGATCCATTTGTCTATGTTTGTTAACATTGTTATTTTCGAGATGGTTAATTTGCCACTCTCAACACATATGAAGCTAATACTGACTTCCTGGGCTCGTGCTGGTAGCGCGGCGGCACGCCCAGTAGCAGACAGTGGTGCTCGTCCTGCGCCGCACTGGCCAGCACGGCGCGCGCGCCCGCGCACGCGGCGCTGGCCCAGCGCGCCGCCACGCCCAGCCACAGCGGGCCCTTCACCAGGCGGGCTTCCGGGGTGCCCTGCAACGGTATACAAGCAACTTAGCTTACATTGGTCGCGAACATCGAGGGGAAGACATGGACAACAGTCGCACAGACCAGGACAGCATAGCACAAAAGGGAGAAGGCCTATACTCAGTAGTGATTAGAATAATGCTACTGATGATGATGGTGACGAATTTTAATTGATAGTTTTGAACTGACAACTGTTTGAGAACCTCCAATGTCTCCATAACCAGAACGTTCCCAGGTATGGTCCAGTACAAAAACATTCTAATAGGAGGAACAAGTGACTCCGACTTTCGGCTTCGTTAATTTTTTACACCCTTTATATGATGGAACCTGTCGCCGCATCAATTGCTCACGATCCGACTCGAAGGACCATTAAATGGACTCAACTGGACTTAATAATAAAAGAAATAGTGGATTCATAGTGCACTGTATTAAAATAGGTGTAAAACTATAATTCACTATTCAATGTATACAAAGATGGAACAATTAAATGCCCATAGTAAAGCGCGTCTGTGAGCTGAGTGGTGTGGAGCGCGCGCAGCGACCGTCGCGTCCGGGTTCGGTACTCCGCGCCTTTCTGCCGTCAATCATGCGCATATGTGGTGCACCAACAGAACCCTTAGTGCGCAAGTCCAACCTCGCACGGCCAAATCGGCCGGTTCTTGCTATCATTAAAATCACAATTAAATATATGCTCACCTCCTGCACTATGAAATAGCTGAAGGGCCCGGCTAGATGCAACCTGCGCGCGCTGAGCGTGCCCTGCACCAGCCTGGCCACGGCCTCCAGCGCGCGCTGCGCCGCCACGCAGCCCAGTCGTCTGCTCTCATTCTCTCCACTTTCCGTGTCCAGGGCTGCGAGGGCGTGCTGAAATCCTTCCGCTTTTGGCAACGTTTCCTGGAACAGAAAGTAATAGATGATTAGGATATGTCCCACTGCACGTTAAAGTGCTTTATTTCTTTTCTACATGTGTGACTGAGACACAAGTTCAAAAGTGCCTTTTATGTGCTTATGCAATGAACGCTGAATGCTATGCTATGAAATAAATGCTTTAACTTTGACAAATTCTATAAAAGTCAAGTTCTTCCGCCAGCGTGGGCGAGTGCACGCGTTGTAACAAGAAGGTGGTGTGTGTGGGTGTGGGCAGTTTGTGCTTGTATGTTACAGTTATACATTACATGTTCCACGAGCCCCATGATCGCGAACACGACGTCCATCGCAGCCAGCGTGGGCGAGTGCACGCGTTGTAACAAGAAGGTGGTGTGTGTGGGTGTGGGCAGCTTGTGCTTGGGCGCGGCAGTCTCGAGGGCGGTCAGTAAGGACCGCCGGAGCTCCACGTCCATCGAGCGGAAGGCCTGACGAGCTTGTTGGAGAGGTATTCTGATAGAAAAACATTTTTTTTTTGAATAAAAATAACAACCGACCTCAAAACTGCGACTAAAAAGGGTAAAATAATGTAAGTTTCCGAAGTCGCCACTTTGGAATTGCTTGCTTTTTACATCACATCTATCAGCGCGCCTTGATGGACTCTTACTCCTTGACGGCAAACGACGTTCTCTTATATTCATGCCCGCGCTCCGCCGCCGCTCTTTCCGATGATTTACATCGATCGGACGTCCCGAGAGGGCCACATTTTTTTTGGATATTGCCACCTACTTATTCGATCGGACGGTTAAGCACAGAATGAACACAGCATGGATGAAATGGCGACAAGTCACGGGAACAATCTGCGACTCCCGCATTCCCCTTAAACTTAAGGGGGACATATATATATTATAAATTCTAAAACAATAGTTAGACCTGTTGTTGTATGGGTCAGAATGTTGGGCCACAAAAGGGATAGGGATGAAGGATTGCATGCAGCTGGAGGGATGTGTGGTGTTACACGATGGAATAGAATAAATTATGAGTATATAAAAGTGGTGTGGAAAACGGTTGTCATGTTATGGGTAATTGGGCATGTGATACGGAGGAATGAAGATAATGTTATGAGGAAAGTTTTGACTATGAGTGTCCATGGCTATAAGAGTAAAAGGAGACCAAAGAAACGATGGATGGACTGTGTGAATGATGATATGGTAAATGATAAATGATTTTATTTCTGTAAGTAGGTTTGTACAAACACTTCTCCACGTCAGTCATATTTTTTTAAACTAGATGAGGTCGGCGTTTCCTATCTGACTACTCTGAGAAGAAAGGCCGAAACAAACTCAGAGGTCACAGTCTCTTTTAAAGTCCAGACATAATCTTGGTCAGATCATGTGGATCGGTGTCTGAATTGGTCTTTTGAGGAAAGAACCACACAGATTGACTGGACCTGTCCGGTTAGAAAGGCTGTGACCACCGAGATGACGACTAATAGAGAAGTGTGCAAAAAACATGTTGCGCCGATCTCAAATGAATTGGGATAAGGGCGTGGCGTGGAGAACGATGATTGTCACAGACTTCCTCCTCTTTTTTATAGTCGATAAAGGATAATTAATAACAGTTATTTATAAAGGTTCTATAAATAACTTTTCTAACAGTCACAGAAGTGATAGAAAATAAACAAACTTGAATTATCTACAAACGATGAGGTTAAAGATTATGTCGTAAATTAATACGTGCCATGATTAGAGTTCGCATTTTTTTAGCACAACATAGTGTAATGACCCCAAAAATGTTAATTGACTGACCTACTATGAGTCTATGACTTTTGTTCATGTATGTTAGATTTATCTGTAGGTTGCAATTCCTGAGTGGACGTGACTTACCAAATGTACACTTTATCGTTCGTGTTAGTTAATAAGGCTACGGGAAGCCTGATTAACTAACACAAGATTGTTTATAATAAAAATAAGTATGTTTAGGATAAAGTTTGTATTGAAGGACCTCACTTATAAATGAACGACTTGACAAAATAGGCGCTAAATTTCAGCGCAAAGGGTTCAGAATCTTGTACTGAATTCATTCATAGTTACAGTTTGTGCGACGATGGCCGTGCCACCCTGTATTGTCGGCATCAGAATCGATCTCACACTTGGTAGCAATTAATTCGTTTATATTCAATATATAGTCTTGATTTCGTTACGCTTTTATTATAAGTAGGTATAGATTATACATATAAGTGCGTATTTGTAGAAGGGCCGATAGTTGGTGGAGTAGGCAAGTCCTGGAGTGAAGACCGAGTATAGGCAAGCTTAGTGTGGGACGCCCACCGGCTAGATGGACCAACGACCTAGGTGTCTGGGATAGACTGTACGCGGAAGGCGGAGTATAGTGTTGTGGCGCAGTCTGGGAGACGTTCATGTCCAGCAATGGACTGCGATAGGCTGAGATGATGATACATATTTTAGTGTTCCGTATTCAAATTACTAAATGTTGGTGAAAACCGTATAGAAAATCCGTTGCAAAGTTTAGAAGAACAACACGGTCACAACGCGATATTTATTTAAAAACAAGATCGATCACCTCAGCTCCGATTTTGGCCAAATGCGCGCTGCAATCATTTTGTAAGTAAATCAAAATCAAAATATTTTGTCACCTACATGGGCACTTATGAAACGTCAGAAGCTAGGTGTATGGTTCCAATTCGTCGTTTCCTATGGAGAAGAGCCAACAAGAAACTCCACTTAATCTTTCAAAAGAATTGGGTTTTACCATGTTTTAAAATTACAGTGTAATTAGATGGGAGGACAGTGTACTCTGCCAACAAGTAAATAGAAAAAGAAAAAAAATCAATGTGTATGTAGCGTCGTAGTGTACATACCCAGTGTCAGCCAGCAGCTGGCGCAGACGCGCGTGGCCGGCCAGCGTGTGCAGGCGCAGCGCGGGCGCCAGCGCCGGCGCGTGGCACAGCGCCGCCTCCAGCGACCAGCGCCGGTACAGCGGCAGGCACACGTCCTTCTCCAGCGTCACGCGCGCGCCCTGGCGGTGGCCGAGGGGGCAGGTAAGCCTCGTTTACATAAAGAGAGTAAACACACGAGTACCGTGTGGTGCCGGACGTTAAAAGAATAGCACCATCGCATTTCTTCCCGTGGGTGTCGTAGAAAGCGACTAAGGGACTTACCAGAGAATGGGCAGCAGTATTTTTTATGCATTTTCCCACCATACTGCGATCGCCAACCCGCCTGCCAAGCGTGGCAATTATGGTAAAACCCCCCAAAAATGACAAACAGCCGTGCAAAACGGCCCCTAGTACCCGGCGGCCCGCCTACCCTTGGCTACGATAGCGGCCAAGGTTACGGTGAGGCAAGGGGTGCTAAGAATCTCCGGAAAAGATCTGCCCAAGCAGCACATTGACGGAAATTACATCCATAAACAAGCTATATTACAGTCAAAGGCTCGCAAGTAGCTGTACTAACGGATAAGACGATTCTTGAGACTGTATGGGGGTGCTCTCTACACTGTTAAACAGCACAGCTGTCTAATGGCTGTATAATGGAGAAAAAACCACAAAATATATTTTAGTAGAACTTGGAAGAACTTTTGTCTAGCCTTTGGCTACGTATAACGCTACTAGCTGGTTAAGAACATCAAAGCTTGTAAACAGCTGCTTAACGCGATAAATTAAGTCACACCTCTTCTAAGCTTTAAGAGAATCAAATTTTACCATTGATTTTTTATGGTGTACACTAATTCTATTATAATGCTACCTCAATCAGCTTAATACTAACTGGTTAAAAGCAATTAAAGACTGCATGAGCTGTAAATGAATGTAGTGTTACTCCACTTAAATTCCAAAGCATATAGTGTAAATATTAGCAATTTCACAGCCTCTAGAATGATTGAAGAGTAGACATAGGTTACTAGTGCCATCATAACGTCAAAATCAAAATATTTTATTTCACATAAACCTGCACGGGCACTTATGAAACGTCAGAAGCTAAGTGGACGGTTCCAATTTGTCGCTTCTTATGGAGAAGAGCCGGCAAGAAACACCACGGTTACTCTTTTAAAAATAATTGGCTTTTACAATTTTTCAAATTACAGTAATAATAGGTACGGGAGGACAGTGCAGGCCTGTCAATATGTACCAGGTACATAGAGGAATGAAAATAAAGAATAGAAAATCTACAGCCTGTAAGGCCTACAACGTTCTCTCATTCACAATATGTAAAAGAATCTACATAAGTAAAATAACATATTTAAACCAAGTGACATGATTTCTATAAGAATCACCAATAAATAGTCGATATTAGAAGTGATCTATAATGTCAAATAATTATGAGAATATGTCAGAAATTGTAAAAAATAAAAAAGAATAAAAATTAAGATTGTAATTTGGGAGCAGTTAATAGACTCTCACATAATTATGCTGTTAATGACTGTCTAAATAGATTAAGATACCACTTAATAGTTAGTAGTCATCTTTCACACACACATAACTTACACACACATTCAAACAACGTTCATACAGTCCACTCATTTCACTATCGAAATTGTAAGTTTAGTGCAAAATAAATGTCCTTTAAGTAAAGACGTGTTACAGTTTTTTTCTTTCACCAAACAGACAGATATAGACCTTAAAGCCTTAAACATATGGTCCTTCGAGCCGGATTTATCGAGTTACATCGGGTGATTGTCGTCGCCGTGAGAACAAAGGCATTCCTGAGCGGATTATTTTTGCTAGCATCGAGAGTTTTATGAACAAGTCATTAGCAAAATAATCATTCAAAATCTATATCTATTTTGTTTGCATTTGGAGTTTCAACGTCATATACATTACTGTGCACAATGGAGGAGCTTTTAGCCTATCAAAAAGAAATACTGGAGAACTTGAAGAAAGCGGAGAAAAACTACAGAAAGACACCCAAAGATCGGATCAAAAAACCTTACATGGAAACCAGATTGGACAATTTGGAGCAGTTATGGACAGTTTTCAAAGATGGACACAAAGCTATCACAGGCAAGGCGACCCAAAAGGATAAGCAGGATACATATTTTACTGAGGATATGTATGAGGAGTTCGAAGAAGCATATGTGTCATACAAGACTTCACTGAAGGAAGCCCTGCAGCCCTATCTTGCGTCATCGAGTGGAACCTCGTCCGTAAATCCGAAATCAAGTTCTGGAAACGTGGTTAGTGAGTGCGAGGTTAAGTTACCGCGTGTGCAGCTACCTACGTTTACTGGCAAATATGTGGAGTGGCAAACATTCTATGACATGTTTCATTCACTTGTTCATACCAATAATAATTTAACGTCGGTGCAAAAATTGCATTATCTTAAAAACAATGTTTCAGGTGAACCGGAATGTTTGTTACGTAATTTTTCTACAACTAATGACAATTACGAAGAAGCTTGGAAACAGTTACTGAAACGTTACGATAATAAGCGTTATAATTGTAATGCACTTATGAGATTATTGTTTACGCAAAAACCAGTTACGAGTGAATCTGCAAGTGCGATTAGACAATTATTAGATACAACTACGACTTGTTTACAATCTTTACGTAATATGGGAATTAGTACTGAGCGAATTAATGATGTGTTTGTTATTTATTTAGTGGTTTCTAAATTAGATCCTGAATCCGTTAAGCAGTGGGAATATCAGTTAGGTACACTTAGTGACGAATTACCAACATGGACTCAATTATCAGAGTTTTTAGAATCAAAATTTAGAGCCTTGGAGATGATAGACACTAATAAGGTACGTACCAATACCAATACAAAGTCAAAGTGTTTTCATGGGTCTATCGATAATAATAAGAGCAATTCTAACGTAACTACCAAATGTAATAAGTGTCAAGGAGAACACTATTTACACCATTGCAAGGAATTTAGTCAACTAAGTGTCAAAGATAGGCAAGATTATGTTCAAAAAAATAACTTGTGTTTTAATTGTTTCTCTCCATCTCATCCAGTTGTGAAATGTCGTAATTCAGCGAGTTGTAAGCGATGTGGCAGGAGGCATCATTCATTACTACATTTTGAAAAGGAGGTGAGCAGCAAGAGTGAGGACGTTTCTGTGCAGAGTGAGTCAGACAAAACCGTAAGTACCATTTCAACAAATTTTTCGAATAGAGGATCAGAACCGAGTCGAGTTTTGTTAGCTACTGTGTCGGTTTGGGCCCACAATGAGCACGGTTACAAACTACAGTTGAGAGGATTGTTGGATCAAGGCTCGCAGGCGTCTTTTATTAGTGAGTCAGTCGTTCAATTACTTGGACTTTCTCGTAAACATGTTAGTGGTACGGTTTCCGGTATAGGCGGCGGTGGCCACACAAGTGTAAAACACATGGTTTCTCTCCGAGTGGTATCACGTCATGACCCTGAGGTATCAATTCAAGTAAATGCATACGTTTTGCGATCTGTTACGTCATTACTTCCTTCAACCGAGTTACACACACCTGATTGGTTATATTTAGATAAAATACCACTAGCTGATCCTGGTTACGCCACACCTTGTAAAATAGATATTCTTCTTGGAGCAGAAGTTTACAGTGAGATTTTATTGGATGGTATTGTACGTCACAATAAAATATTGGCACAAAACACTACCTTAGGTTGGGTATTATCAGGGAGGGTGTCACAAAAATCAACTTCTGCTGCCAACAGAATAATCACCATGCATTTACACTTAAGTGGAGAAGAGCTACTTAAGAAATTCTGGGAAATTGAAAATGAGCCCAACTTGATACAGAAAAGGATGACAGATACAGAACAACGATGTGAAGAATTTTATGTCAGGAATACTATACGAGATGAAGAAGGGAGATTTGTTGTTAAGCTACCTTTTGACAAAGAAGACCCAGAGTGTCAATATGGAAAATCAGTAGTTATAGCTAAAAAAAGATATGAATTTTTAGAAAAGAGACTACAAAGAAATCCTACTTTAAAAGAAGAATACCACAAGGTTTTGCAAGAATATCTTACTATGAATCACATGACACCAATAGAAAAGGAAGACATAGACAATCCCAAGGCGATTTATCTTCCGCACCATGCTGTAGTTAGAGAGGATAAGGAAACGACTAAAGTCCGTGTAGTTTTCGATGGTTCATGTAAAGGTCTTAACAACTTTTCACTTAACGATAATCTTATGGTGGGTCCCAAGTTACAACAAGATTTGAGACACATCCTTATGCGATGGAGAAATCATAGGATCTGCATCGTGGCAGATATTATCAAGATGTTCAGAATGGTGAAGGTTAGTTCTGAGGATACAGACTTCCAAAGAATTGTATGGAGACCACAAATAGACGAGCCATTAAGACATTTTAAATTATTGCGAGTGACCTTTGGTACTGCGTGCGCTCCATATTTGGCAGTAAAAACCCTTCAAAGGTTAGCTGATGAAGAGCATCCAAAATTTCCGACAGCGTCAACAATATCTAAGAGGGACTATTACATGGATGACCTTTTGACTGGTTGTGACACACTACCAGAGGCCATACATATCTATAGTGAGATGAACAAGTTGATGAACTGCGGTGGTTTCGAACTACAAAAATGGAGTAGTAATGATCAAGACTTATTGACACACATAGGAGGGGACAACAACAGTAGCAATGATTCATTAAAATTAAAACTAACTACTGTCATGAAAGTACTTGGATTGAAATGGCATAGAAATATCGATTGTTTTCAGTACACACTTGACTTACCAGACTTAAAACAGCCTATTACTAAACGGCAAGTATTATCGGACGTGGCCCGGCTGTATGACCCGTTAGGGTGGATTGCCCCCGTGATAATCACAGCAAAAATATTCATCCAAAAGTTATGGAAGTCGAAGCTTGATTGGGATGATGTACTGACAACAGATTTAACAAGTCAATGGTTACAATTTAGAACAAGTTTAACACATTTACAAAAAATAAACATATCACGATGGTATCGTTTCAGTCCAGGGTCAAAGGTCGAATTACATGCTTTTGCTGATGCTTCCAAATTGGCGTATGGTGCTGCTATATACATTCGTGTTATCAATAATGACAATGAAATCTTCGTGAGTTTGGTATCAGCAAAAAGCAAAGTTGCCCCTATTGAGAAGGAGGTATCTATCCCAAGACTGGAGTTGTGCGGTGCAGTTCTAGCAGCAAAGTTAATATTTGAGGTGTCACAAATAATGAACATACCAAAGGAAAACTGGTACGCGTGGTCCGATTCTACAATAGTTCTAGCCTGGCTGAGAGGAGGGTCTAGCCGCTGGACTACTTTTGTGAGTAATCGTGTGTCTGAAATTCTCAATATTTTAGCCTATGAACAATGGAGGCATGTTAAAACTGATTCGAATCCAGCTGATTGTGTTTCAAGAGGCATAGCGACACAAGATTTACCTGAACGTTCCCTATGGTGGTCAGGACCCTCTTGGCTTTCACAATCTACTACAGAGTTAGATAAGTCTAATAATAATATCGAGGATACTCATGAAGAAGAAAGATATACATCTTTAACTGTTTTACCTGTCTTGAAGGATGAATTTTTTTGGACTATGTTTTCATCACTGTCTAAAACCTTGAAGGCCATATCATATTGGAGAAGAGTTTTACAGAATTTAAGATTACCAAAAGAGAAACGAAAATTGTATTCAAACGTAATTACACCGGCAGAGCTAAATATGAGTTTACTTATATGCATCAAACAGGTTCAAGAAGAGCATTTTAGTGGAGAAATAAAGCAGTTGAACATGAAAAAGTTCACCCCCAAAAGAAGTAGGCTCCGCACCCTTTGTCCCATCATCGATGGAAATGGAATACTAAGAGTTGGCGGTCGTATTGATGAGTCAGAAGTCATATATGATACAAAGCATCCTATAGTTATGCCTGCTAAGAGTCATCTTACCAAGCTCATAATTAGTGATGCTCATATCAAAACCCTTCACGGTGGACCACAAGCTATGTTGTGCTATTTAAAAACTAAATATTGGATATTGCGAGCAAAGGAGATTGTTAAAAGTCACTACAGAGCGTGTGTTAAGTGCTTGAGACATTCCAAATCTAAAAGCAATCAACTGATGGGTCAAATTCCGGAACATAGGTTGAAACCAACCCGACCTTTTAAATCATCTGGTTGTGATTACTTGGGGCCTATAAGTGTGAGATTTTCTCCTGGTAGAGGGGCAAAATCCTACAAGGGATATATTTGTTTATTTATTTGCCTAGTTACTCGAGCCATCCATTTGGAAGTGGTAACTGATCTATCGTCCAGGGCGTTCATTGCAGCGTTCAAGCGTTTTACAGCACGTCGAGGTCACTGTCAAGACTTATTTAGTGACAATGGCACTAACTTTGTGGGTGCCAACAAACAGCTTCGTGAGATGTTTGATCGAGCTAAATCAAGTGTGCCGCGTGAAATTGAAGAGTTATTGAGTTTAGAGAGCACAACATGGCATTTCATACCTCCACATGCACCAAATTTCGGAGGTCTCTGGGAGGCCGGTGTCCGTAGTGTTAAAACCCATTTATATAAGGTAATTGGAAATACCACACTTACCTATGAGGAGTTGTCTACTGTTTTAGCACAGATCGAGGCTTGTCTCAATTCCCGACCAATTACAGTAATGAGTGATGATCCTAACGAACCTCAAGCTTTAACACCAGGTCATTTTCTTATAGGTGAGTCATTGATAAATATTCCCGATGAAGACAATTCAAATCATAATGTGGTAGGTCTGGATAGATGGAGATTGACTCAAAAAATGGTTAATAACTTTTGGAAGCGATGGTATAGGGAGTATTTGGTTAATCTTAACCAACGGTATAAATGGAACACTCACAAGTCTGAGCCTGAAATTGGTGATATAGTAATATTAAGAGATGATAATATTCCGCCTGCTAAATGGATTTTAGGAAAAATAATCAATAAATACTTAGGACCCGACAACATTGCACGGGTTGTATCTGTGAAATGCAAGAATGGGGAATTCAAACGTCCCATTAGTAAATTATGTATTTTACCTAAGTGAATTTATTGTTTACTTGCTATTGTTTGTTTATTCATGATGTCATAACCTATATGTGTACTTACTTATCAATTATCAAGTAGTTTTATAACTTGATAAGTAAAAATAAGTAGATATTAAGTTTACATAATACTAAGTTCTATTGTTACAAGGTTAACCACGTCACGTTTTTTTTTATAACCCATAATTTGTGTTAATTTTAGTTTTTTTTTGTGTTAGCATTATGTCATCCCCACCGGTTAGTTTATCAAACATTTGTAATATTTAGTATTTGCTTTGTGTCGCTAAGTGTATAAAACTTTCGTACCTATTATAATTTTTCGTTGAGTTGTCATCTATTATCACGGTGGGCGGTTATGTCTTTGTATAGGGGTAATGAGTTCGATATTTACTAGTGGTAATTCTTTAGAGTTCTATTGTAAGTAATAACACTAATGTATGTCCTTACATAAGTATAGCCCTTAAGTACTAGTATTTTCCATACACATAGTTAGACATAAGTACACACAATTTACACTTAATTTGGCATACAGATTTTGTATTTTTTATAGACAGATGTTTATATGGTTTATTAAAGTACTGCGTCCTTTGGTGGGCGGTATGTCTAAATAGATTAAGATACCACTTAATAGTTAGTAGTCATCTTTCACACACACATAACTTACACACACATTCAAACAACGTTCATACAGTCCACTCATTTCACTATCGAAATTGTAAGTTTAGTGCAAAATAAATGTCCTTTAAGTAAAGACGTGTTACAGTTTTTTTCTTTCACCAAACAGACAGATATAGACCTTAAAGCCTTAAACAATGACGTACCAGGGAAGCCACATATGCAGAAGGGAATTAATGCCAAACTTTCCTGTCTTCAACGTAGTCTTTTATCTTATAATAGGCTTTTTTGATAAGGACACGTTTGATGTGTGTTTTAAACTTTCCATCACTAAGTTCTGTAACCGACTTTGGCAACTTGTTATAGAAGCGGACATGCGGTTAGAATAACTGAAAACTATTATACAGCTAGCGTACAGTTCTCAGCTGATTAATGGACTTATATATGGCCATTGCACAGAAAAGAAAGGTTCATGAGAATTTAGTTAGAATTATTGCTGGATAACAAATTAACGCCATTTTAATGTAAACAAGCCGATTACATATGAAAAAACCACTGATATTTATAAAATGTTCATGATATTTCAGAGCTATTAAAGTAAAAACACATTATTTAATTGCTACAAATAATTATTAATGCTCCTAAAATGTTTTTTTTAAATTCATGAATAATTAATTTGTGTACCGTATTTATTTTGTATGATATTTTTAGTAAAACTATGTTATTTCTATGGCGCGTGTAATATTTGATAATATCACCTATATATTAGGTTGGGGAAAAAGTCTTTTCGCATTATAGTATGTATGAACTTGTAATAAAATCTCTTTGGCTATACTATTTGTATCTGGCTGGTTTTGGTATCATTGAAAGTTTAAATTTTAAAGAACATAATTCCAAATTCAAATTAGGAAAATGTGTGATTTTCATTTGTTTTTCGTACCGTCAAGATGAGTGAATCTAATGAAGAAATTCGATACATTTTAAAATTTTACTACAAAAAAGGTAAAAATGCAGCGCAAGCCGCGAAAAAAATTTGCGATGTTTATGGACCTAGTGTAGTGTCTGTGAGAGTAGCACAAATTTGGTTTAAGCGTTTTCAATCCGGAAATTTTGATGTCAAAGATGCACGTCGCTCTGGTCGCCCTATTACGGATAAAATGGATGCCATTTTTGAAAAAGTGGAGCAAGATCGGCATACCAGTAGTTACGACGTAGCTGAAGAACTGGAAATTGACCACAAAACAGTTTTGGCGCATTTGAAAAAAACTGGGTACACAAAAAAGCTCGACATTTGGTTCCCTACGAGCTCACTGAAAGAAACCTAATGAACCGTGTACTCATTTGTGATTCTTTATTACGACGTAATGAAACCGAACCATTTTTGAAGAAGCTGATAACTGGTGATGAAAAGTGGGTCACGTATGACAAGAACGTGCGAAAAAGGTCGTGGTCAAAGGCCGGTCAGGCTTCACAGACTGTGGCGAAACCCGGGTTAACTCGCAACAAGGTGATGCTGTGTGTGTGGTGGGATTGGAAGGGCATTGTTCATTATGAGCTGTTACCACCAGGCAGGACCATCGATTCTGAACTCTACTGCGAACAACTGATGAGATTAAAGCAAGAAGTTGAGAGAAAGCGGCCGGAATTAATCAACAGAAGGGGTGTGGTTTTTCATCATGATAACGCTAACCTCACACATCTTTAGCCACCCAACAAAAATTAAGAGGGTTTGGCTGGGAGGTGTTAATGCATCCGCCGTATAGTCCTGACCTTGCACCTTCAGATTTCCACCTGTTTCGGTCTCTTCAGAATTCTTTAGGCAGTGTCAGGTTAACATCACGAGAGGACTGCCAAATCCACTTGTCGCGGTATTTTGACCAGAAGTCCCAAAATTTCTATAGCAATGGGGTCATGTCCCTACCTACAAGATGGCAAAAAGTTATCGAACAAAATGGTACCTACATACTTTAGTTAAAT